>CM076945.1:22657500-23857500 GCA_039566865.1 Aurelia coerulea
ACAAACACAAAATGTGTGGATTAACTTACTTTAGTAGCTAAAATATATAATATAAAGAATATTGCATTCTTCGTCCTTTAAAACTTTAGTTCTGCCAGTAACTTCTTTATAGCACTTTATTAGTGCTGCAGCAACTAATTTTTGAAACATTACTATAAACATTAGTGTTTTCTTCGTTTTATTTTAGCTTTACTGCATAAACAAACATCGATTAATTAAATGTTTATTTTCTCAAAGAAAACAAAATGTAACATCAAAAAGTGTGGATTAACGTACTTTAGTAGCTACAATATATATTATAAAGAGTTTTGCACTCTTCGTCCTTTAAAACTTTAGTTCTGCCAGTAATTTCTTTTATAGCATATATTAGTGCTGTAGCAGCCATTCTTCGAAACATTACTATAGACATTAGTATTTTTTAGTCTCATTTTAGCTTTACTGTACAAACAAACATCGATTAATTAAATGTTTATTTTCTCAAAGAAAACAAAATACAAACACAAAAAGTGTGGATTAACTTACTTTAGTAGCTAAAATATATAATATAAAGAATATTGCACTCTTCGTCCTTTAAAACTTTAGTTCTGCCAGTAACCTCTTTATAGCACTTTATTAGTGCTGCATCAACTAATTTTTGAAACATTACTATAAACATTAGTTTTTTCTTCGTTTCACTTTAGCTTTACTGCATAAACAAACATCGATTAATTAAATGTTTATTTTCTCAAAGAAAACAAAATATAACAACAAAATGTGTTGATTAACGTACTTTTGTAGCTACAATGTATATTATAAAGAGTATTGCACTTTTCGTCCTTTAAAACTTTAGTTCTCCCAGTAATTTCTCTTATAGCACTATATTAGTGCTGTAGCAGCCATTATTCGAAACATTACTATAGACATTAGTTTTTTTTAGTCTCATTTTAGCTTTACTGTATAAACAAACATCGATAAATTAAATGTTTATTTTCTCAAAGAAAACAAAATATAAGCACAAAAAGTGTGGATTAACTTATTTTAGTAGCTAAAATATAAATTATAAAGAATATTGCACTCTTCGTCCTTTAAAACTTTAGTTCTGCCAGTAATTTCTTTTATAGCACTATATTAGTGCTGTAGCAGCCATTCTTGGAAACATTACTATAGACATCAGTTTTTTCATTCGTTTCATTTTAACTTTACTGCATAAACAAACATCAATTAATTAAATGTTCATTTTCTCAAGGAAAACAAAATATAAACACAAAAAGTGTGGATTTACTTACTTTAGTAGCTGAAATATATATTGTAAAGAATATTGCACTCTTCGTCCTTTAAAACTTTAGTTCTGCCAGTAGCACTATATTAGTGCTGTAGCAGCCATTCTTGGAAACATTACTATAGACGTTAGCTTTCTCTTTAGTCTCATTTTAGCTTTACTGCATAAACAAACATCGATTAATTAAATGTTCATTTTCTCAAAGAAAACAGAATATAAACACAAAAAGTGTGGATTAACTTACTTTAGTAGCTAAAATATATATTTTAAAGAGTATTGCACTCTTCGTCCTTTAAAACTTTAGTTCTGTCAGTAATTTCTTTTATATCACTATATTAGTGCTGTAGCAGCCATTCTTGGAAACATTAGTATTCTCTTTAGTCTCATTTTAGCTTTACTGAATAAACAAACATCGATTAATTAAATGTTTTTTTTCTCAAAGAAAACAAAATATAACAACAAAATGTGTGGATTAACGTACTTTAGTAGCTACAATATATATTATAAAGAGTATTGCACTATTCGTCCTTTAAAACTTTAGTTCTGCTAGTAATTTCTTTTATAGCACTATAGTAGTGCTGTAGCAGCCATTCTTGGAAACATTACTATAGACATTAGTTTTTTCTTTAGTCTCATTTTAGCTTTACTGCATAAACAAACATCGATTAATTAAATGTTAATTTTCTCAAAGAAAACAAAACATAAACACAAAAAGTGTGGATTAACTTACTTTAGTAGCTAAAATATATATTATAAAGAATATTGCACTCTTCGTCCTTTGAAACTTTAGTTCTGTCAGTAATTTCTTTTATAGCACTATATTAGTGCTGTAGCAGCCATTCTTGGAAACATTAGTTTTCTCTTTAGTCTCATTTTAGCTTTACTGCATAAACAAACGTCGATTAATTAAATGTTTCTTTTTCTCAAAGAAAACAAAATATAACAACAAAATGTGTGGATTAACGTACTTTAGTAGCTACAAGATATATTATAAAGAGTATTGCACTCTTCGTTCTTTAAAACTTTAGTTCTGCCAGTAATTTCTTTTATAGCACTATATTAGTGCTGTAGCAGCCATTCTTGGAAACATTAATATAGACATTAGTTTTTTTTAGTCTTATTTTAGCTTTACTGCTTAAACAAATATCGATTAATTAAATGTTTATTTTCTCAAAGAAAACAAAATATAACAACAAAATGTGTGGATTAACGTACTTTAGTAGCTACAAGATATATTATAAAGAGTATTGCACTCTTCGTTCTTTAAAACTTTAGTTCTGCCAGTAATTTCTTTTATAGCACTATATTAGTGCTGTAGCAGCCATTCTTCGAAACATTACTATAGACATTAGTTTTTTTTAGTCTCAATTTAGCTTTACTGTATAAACAAACATCGATTAATTAAATGTTCATTTTCTCAAAGAAAACACAATATAAACACAAAATGTGTGGATTAACTTACTTTAGTAGCTAAAATATATATTATAAAGAATATTGCACTCTTCGTCCTTTAAAACTTTAGTTCTGCCAGTAACTTCTTTATAGCACTTTATTAGTGCTGCAGCAACCAATTTTTGAAACATTACTATAAACATTAGTTTTTTCTTTCGTTTCATTTTAGCTTTACTGCGTAAACAAACATCGATTAATTAAATGTTTTTCTTCTCAAAGAAAACAAAATATAACAGCAAAAAGTGTGGATTAACGTACTTTAGTAGCTACAATATATATTATAAAGAGTATTGCACTCTTCGTCCTTTAAAACTTTAGTTCTGCCAGTAAATTCTTTTATAGCACTATGTTAGTGCTGTAGCAGCCATTCTTGGAAGCATTAGTTTTCTCTTTAGTCTCATTTTAGCTTTACTGCATAAACAAACATCGATTAATTAAATGTTTGTTTTCTCAAAGAAAACAAAATATAACAACAAAATGTGTGGATTAACGTACTTTAGTAGCTAAAATATATATTATAAAGAGTATTGCACTCTTCGTCCTTTAAAACTTTAGTTCTGCCAGTAATTTCTTTTATAGCACTATATTAGTGCTCTAGCAGCCATTCTTCGAAACATTACTATAGACGTTAGTTTTTTTAGTCTCATTTTAGCTTTACTGTATAAACAAACATCGATTAATTAAATGTTTATTTTCTCAAAGAAAACAAAATATAAGCACAAAAAGTGTGGATTAACTTATTTTAGTAGCTAAAATATAAATTATAAAGAATATTGCAATCTTCGTCCTTTAAAACTTTAGTTCTGCCAGTAATTTCTTTTATAGCACTATATTAGTGCTGTAGCAGCCATTCTTGGAAACATTAGTTTTCTCTTTAGTCTCATTTTAGCTTTACTGCATAAACAAACATCGATTAATTAAATTTTTCTTTTCTCAAAGAAAACAAAATATAAGCACAAAAAGTGTGGATTAACTTATTTTAGTAGCTAAAATATAAATTATAAAGAATATTGCACTCTTCGTCCTTTAAAACTTTAGTTCTGCCAGTAATTTCTTTTATAGCACTATATTAGTGCTGTAGCAGCCATTCTTGGAAACATTACTATAGACATCAGTTTTTTCATTCGTTTCATTTTAACTTTACTGCATAAACAAACATCGATTAATTAAATGTTTATTTTCTCAAAGAAAACAAAATATAAGATCAAAAAGTGTGGATTAACGTACTTTGGTAGCTAAAATATATATTATAAAGAGTATTGCACTCTTCGTCCTTTAAAACTTTAGTTCTGCCAGTAATTTCTTTTATAGCATATATTAGTGCTGTAGCAGCCATTCTTGGAAACATTAATATAGACATTAGCTTTTTTTTTAGTCTCATTTTAGCTTTGCTGCATAAACAAACATCGATTAACTAAATGTTTTTTTTCTCAAAGAAAACAAAATATAACAACAAAAAGTGTGGATTAACGTACTTTAGTAGCTACAAATATATTATAAAAAGTATTGCACTCTTCGTCCTTTAAAACTTTAGTTCTGCCAGTAATTTCTTTTATAGCACTATATTAGTGCTCTAGCAGCCATTCTTCGAAACATTACTATAGACGTTAGTTTTTTTAGTCTCATTTTAGCTTTACTGTATAAACAAACATCGATTAATTAAATGTTTATTTTCTCAAAGAAAACAAAATATAAGCACAAAAAGTGTGGATTAACTTATTTTAGTAGCTAAAATATAAATTATAAAGAATATTGCAATCTTCGTCCTTTAAAACTTTAGTTCTGCCAGTAATTTCTTTTATAGCACTATATTAGTGCTGTAGCAGCCATTCTTGGAAACATTTGTTTTCTCTTTAGTCTCATTTTAGCTTTACTGCATAAACAAACATCGATTAATTAAATTTTTCTTTTCTCAAAGAAAACAAAATATAAGCACAAAAAGTGTGGATTAACTTATTTTAGTAGCTAAAATATAAATTATAAAGAATATTGCACTCTTCGTCCTTTAAAACTTTAGTTCTGCCAGTAATTTCTTTTATAGCACTATATTAGTGCTGTAGCAGCCATTCTTGGAAACATTACTATAGACATCAGTTTTTTCATTCGTTTCATTTTAACTTTACTGCATAAACAAACATCGATTAATTAAATGTTTATTTTCTCAAAGAAAACAAAATATAAGATCAAAAAGTGTGGATTAACGTACTTTGGTAGCTAAAATATATATTATAAAGAGTATTGCACTCTTCGTCCTTTAAAACTTTAGTTCTGCCAGTAATTTCTTTTATAGCATATATTAGTGCTGTAGCAGCCATTCTTGGAAACATTAATATAGACATTAGCTTTTTTTTTAGTCTCATTTTAGCTTTGCTGCATAAACAAACATCGATTAACTAAATGTTTTTTTTCTCAAAGAAAACAAAATATAACAACAAAAAGTGTGGATTAACGTACTTTAGTAGCTACAAATATATTATAAAAAGTATTGCACTCTTCGTCCTTTAAAACTTTAGTTCTGCCAGTAAATTCTTTTATAGCACTATATTAGTGCTGTAGCAGCCATTCTTGGAAACATTAATACAGACATTAGTTTTTTTAGTCTCATTTTAGCTTTACTGCATAAACAAATATCGATTAATTAAATGTTTATTTTCTCAAAGAAAACAAAATATAGCAACAGAAAGTGTGGGTTAGCGTTCTTGAGTAGCTACAATATATATTATAAAGAGTATTGCACTCTTCGTCCTTTAAAACTTTAGTTCTGCCAGTAATTTCTTTTATAGCCATTCTTGGAAACAATAATAATGCTGTACTAGCCATTCTTGGAAACATTACTATAGACATTACTTTTTTCTTTAGTCTCATTTAGCAGCTTTACTGCATAAACAAACATCGATTAATTAAATGTTTATTTTCTCAAAGAAAACAAAATATAAACACAAAAAGTGTGGATTAGCTTACTTTAGTAGCTAAAATATATATTACAAAGAATATTGCACTCTTCGTCCTTTAAAACTTTAGTTCTGCCAGTAATTTATTTTATAGCACTATATTAGTGCTGTAGCAGCCATTCTTGGAAACATTCGTAAACTATAGATGGCGACTCATTAGAACTACACTTTTTTAGGCCTTTAGTCTCATTTTAGCTTAACCGACGACCAGAGACTGCATGCTAACAAACATCGATTAATTAAAAGAAACTTTTCATTTTCTCAAAGAAAACAAAATATAAACACAAAATGTGGGGATTAACTTTCTTTTTATAGCTAAAATATATATTATAAAGAATATTGCACTCTTCGTCCTTTAAAACTTTAGTTCTGCCAGTAATTTATTTTATAGCACTATATTAGTGCTGTAGCAGCCATTCTTGGAAACATTACTATAGACATTAGTTTTTTTAGTCTCATTTTAGCTTTACTGTATAAACAAACATCGATTAATTAAATGTTTATTTTCTCAAAGAGAAACAAAAGATAAGCACAAAATACGTGGATTAACTTACTTTAGTAGCTAAAAATATAAATTATAAAGAATATTGCACTCTTCGTCCTTTAAAACTTTAGTTCTGCAAGTAATTTCTTTTACAGCACTATATTAGTGCTGTAGCAGCCATTCTTGGAAACATTACTATAGACATCAGTTTTTTCATTCGTTTCATTTTAACTTTACTACATAAACAAACATCGATTAATTAAATGTTCATTTTCTCAAAGAAAACAAAATACAAACACAAAAAGTGTGGATTAACGTACTTTAGTAGCTACAATAAATATTATAAAGAGTATTGCACTCTTCGTCCTTTAAAACTTTAGTTCTGCCAGTAATTTCTTTTATAGCACTATATTAGTGCTGTATCAGCCATTCTTGGAAACATTACTATAGACATTAGTTTTTTCTTTAATCTCTTTTTAGCTTTTCTGTATAAACAAACATCGATTAAATAAATGTTTATTTTCTCAAAGAAAACAAAATATAACAACAAAAAGTGTGGATTAACGTACTTTAGTAGCTACAATATATATTATAAAAGTACTGCACCCTTCGTCCTTTAAAACTTTAGTTCTGCCAGTAATTTCTTTTATAGCACTATATTAGTGCTGTAGCAGCCATTCTTGGAAACATTGCTATAGAAATTAGTTTTTTTTTAGTCTCATTTTAGCTTCACTGCATTAACAAACATCGATTAATTAAAAGTTCATTTTCTCAAAGAAAACAAAATATAAACACAAAATGTGTGGATTAACTTACTTTTATAGCTAAAATATATATTATAAGGACTATTGCACTCTTTGTCCTTTAAAACTTTAGTTCTGCTTGTAATTTCTTTTATAGCACTATATTAGTGCTGTAGCAGCCATTCTTGGAAACATTACTATAGACATTAGTTTTTTTTAGTCTAATTTTAGCTTTACTGTATAAACATACATCGATTAATTAAATGTTTATTTTCTCAAAGAAAACAACATATAAGCACAAAAAGTGTGGATTTAGTCCGTAAACGGCATATTAACACCCCTATCGCCCTTAGACCATTTCGGAACCCCCTTTGCACCGAACCTGAAGATAGGACTTAGAAAAGAGGCACAGTTTGGCAGCTTTTGGGGTCGCATCTGGCATTCGATATGTAAACAATTAAGAAACTTTAAGATCCCCTAGGTCAGCATAGGAGGTACATTTTGTCCTGCCATGAAGTACCTGAGGTATCAGTTGCCCCAGCTGATTGTGTTATTTTTCTTTTTCTTTTTCCTTTGAATTTTTTCTTTGCATCTTTCTTGGTCCCCCGTAGTGGGTACTTGTTAGGCCAGCTGCAGGGATTTTTCCTGCCCTCAGGTCCTCTGTCCCAACAGCGAGGGTACCAGACATGCCCCTTTTCGTAAACATAAGCTTTAAAGATGGCGACTCATAATGAGCCACAAGAACTACACTACAAATAATATAGACTTAGGCCTAAACAAGATCATAAGGTTATATATCGGGCCTAAGGACTGATAAATTGTAAATTTTTCGCCACCATATTTGGTGGCCTAACCGACGACCAGAGACTATTGGACCCTATTGCTAGGTCTATTGGCCAGAACGACCCGAGAGAAGGGACTACGGGAATTTTTGGGTGTACTAGAAACCTAATATGTAAGGGAGGGTGGGAGGAAGAAACTTTGATGACTGTCTTGAACCATATACGAGAACAACTGACGGGATAGCGGAAACAGTTTGACGTATGAGTGAGATTCCTTTATCAAACCAGGGGACTGGGATCTACTCTGAGATTCGGGCTTGGGGTGTTAATCTCACATTAACTTACTTTAGTAGCTAAAATATGAATTATAAAGAATATTGCACTCTTCGTCCTTTAAAACTTTAGTTCTGCCAGTAATTTCTTTTATAGCACTATAGTAGTGCTGTAGCAGCCATTCATGGAAACATTACTATAGACATCAGTTTTTTCATTCATTTCATTTTAACATTACTGCATAAACAAACATCGATTAATTAAATGTTCATTTTCTCAAGGAAAACAAAGTATAAACACAAAAAGTGTGGATTAACTTACTTTAGTAGCTAAAATATATATTATAAAGAATATTGCACTCTTCGTCCTTTAAAACTTTAGTTCTGCCAGTAATTTCTTTTATAGTAGTATTTTAGTGCTGTAGCAGCCATTCTTGGAAACATTACTATAGACATTAGTTTTCTCTTTAGTCTCATTTTAGCTTTACTGCATAAACAAACATCGATTAATTAAATGTTCATTTTCTCAAAGACACAAATACAAACTCAAAAAGTGTGGATTAACTTACTTTAGTAGCCAAAATATATATTTTAAAGAATATTGCACTCATGGTCCTTTAATACTTTAGTTCTGCCAGTAACTTCTTTTATAGCACTATATTAGTGCTTTAGCAGAAACCGATTTCAAATGTTTATTTTTCAAAGAAACATTAAGTGTATAACGTACTTTAAAAATTACATTAGCACTCTTTTTTAAAACTTTAGTTCTGCCAGTAATTTTAGCTTTACTGCATGGAAACAATAGAAATTATCGATTAATAAACAAAATGTTTATATTTTCTCAAAGAAAACAAAATATAACAACAAAAAGTGTGGATTAACTTACTTTAGTAGCTAAAATATATATTATAAAGAATATTGCACTCTTCGTCCTTTAAAACTTTAGTTCTGTAATTTCAGTAATTTCTTTACTATAGCACTATATTAGTGCTGTAGCAGCCATTCTTCGAAACATTAATATAAAGAGATTGCATTAGTTTTTTTAGTCTCATTTTAGCTTTACTGCATAAATAAATATCGATTAATTAAATGTTTATATTCTCAAAGAAAACAAAATATAACAACAAAAAGTGTGGATTAACTTACTTTAGTAGCTAAAATATATATTATAAAAAGTATTGCACTCTTCGTCCTTTAAAACTTTAGTTCTGTCAGTAATTTCTTTCATAGCACTATATTAGTGCTGTAGCAGCCATTCTTGGAAACATTACTATAGACGTTAGTTTTTTTTAGTCTCATTTTAGCTTTACTGCATAAACAAACATCGATTAATTAAATGTTCATTTTGTCAAGAAAACAAAATACAAACACAAAAAGTGTGGATTAACTTACTTTAATAGCCAAAATATATATTATAAAGAATATTGCACTCATGGTCCTTTAAAACTTTAGTTCTGCCAGTAACTTCTTCATAGCACTTTATTAGTGCTGCAGCAACCAATTATTGAAACATTACTATAAACATTACTTTTTTTCTTTCGTTTCATTTTAGCTTTACTGCATAGACAAACATCGATTAATTAAATGTTTGTTTTCTCAAGGAAAACAAAATATAACAACAAAAAGTGTGGATTAACTTACTTTAGTAGCTAAAATATATATTATAAAGAATATTGCACTCTTCGTCCTTTAAAACTTTAGTTCTGCCAGTAATTTCTTTTATAGTAGTATTTTAGTGCTGTAGCAGCCATTCTTGGAAACATTACTATAGACATTAGTTTTCTCTTTAGTCTCATTTTAGCTTTACTGCATAAACAAACATCGATTAATTAAATGTTCATTTTCTCAAAGACACAAATACAAACTCAAAAAGTGTGGATTAACTTACTTTAGTAGCCAAAATATATATTTTAAAGAATATTGCACTCATGGTCCTTTAATACTTTAGTTCTGCCAGTAACTTCTTTATAGCACTTTATTAGTGCTGCAGCAACCAATTTTTGAAACATTACTATAAACATTAGTTTTTTCTTTCCTTTCATTTTAGCTTTAATGCATAAACAAACATCGATTAATTAAATGTTTTTTTTCTCAAAGAAAACAAAATATAACAACAAAAAGTGTGGATAAACGTACTTTAGTAGCTACAATATATATTATAAAGAGTATTGCACTCTTCGTCCTTTAAAACTTTAGTTCTGCCAGTAATTTCTTTTATAGCACTATATTAGTGCTGTAGCAGCCATTCTTGGAAACATTAATATGGACATTAGTTTTTTTTAGTCTCATTTTAGCTTTACTGCATAAACAAATATCGATTAATTAAATGTTTATTTTCTCAAAGAAAACAAAATATAACAACAAAAAGTGTGGATTAACTTACTTTAGTAGCTAAAATATATATTATAAAAAATATTGCACTCTTCGTCCTTTAAAACTTTAGTTCTGCCAGTAATTTCTTTCATAGCACTATATTAGTGCTGTAGCAGCCATTCTTGGAAACATTACTATAGACGTTAGTTTTCCCTTTAGTCTCATTTTAGCTTTACTGCATAAACAAACATCGATTAATTAAAGGTTTATTTTCTCAAAGAAAACAAAATGCAAACACAAAAAGTGTGGATTAACTTACTTTAATAGCCAAAATATATATTATAAAGAATATTGCACTCATGGTCCTTTAAAACTTTAGTTCTGCCAGTAACTTCTTCATAGCACTTTATTAGTGCTGCAGCAACCAATTATTGAAACATTACTATAAACATTACTTTTTTTCTTTCGTTTCATTTTAGCTTTACTGCATAGACAAACATCGATTAATTAAATGTTTGTTTTCTCAAGGAAAACAAAATATAACAACAAAAAGTGTATATTAACGTACTTTAGTAGCTACAATATATATTATAAAGAGTATTGCACTCATGGTCCTTTAAAACTTTAGTTCTGCCAGTAATTTCTTTTCTAGCAGTATATTAGTGCTGTAGCAGCCATTCTTTGAAACATTACTATAGACATTAGTTTTCTCTTTAGTCTCATTTTGGCTTTACTGCACAAACAAACATCGATTAATTAAATGTTCATTTTCTCAAAGACACAAATACAAACTCAAAAAGTGTGGATTAACTTACTTTAGTAGCTAAAAATATATTATAAAGAATATTGCACTCTTCGTCCTTTAAAACTTTAGTTCTGCCAGTAACTTCTTTATAGCACTTTATTAGTGCTGCAGCAACCAATTTTTGAAACATTCCTATAAACATTACTTTTTTCTTTCGTTTCATTTTAGCTTTACTGCATAAACAAACATCGATTAATTAAATGTTTACTTTCTCAAAGAAAACAAAATATAACAACAAAAAGTGTGGATTAACGTACTTTAGTAGCTACAATATATATTATAAAGAGTATTGCACTCTTCGTCCTTTAAAACTTTAGTTCTGCCAGTAATTTCTTTTCTAGCACAATATTAGTGCTGTAGCAGCCATTCTTTGAAACATTACTATAGACATTAGTTTTTTCTTTAGTCTCATTTTATCTTTACTGCATAAACAAACATCGATTAATTAAATGTTTATTTTTTCAAAGAAAACAAAATATAGCAACAAAAAGTGTGGATTAACGTACTTTAGTAGCTACAATATATACCATGTGTCTAAAAAAAAAGTACCCCCTTTTGACTCAACAAGGCAACAAAACGATAATATTTTTGGGCTTTTTGAATTCATGGCTACATTTGTTGATTTTTAACTTAAATGCACATACCTTGCATTTGGAAATTGACTACCAAACACCGGAGATATGAGTTCACAAGGTGAAAATTTGGAGTGCACCTGAAACCGGAGGTTTTGAGAAATGGCCTAGCCATAATTTGACAACAAACAGGCATTTTGCAAACGAATTTTTGACTTTGACCTTTACTTTCTATTTTTGAAAAGATTTATACCTTGAATTACTTCAATTGTTCTTAAAGTAATTTTTCTTTTGAGGAAACGGTCCTTGCATTGCATTCGATCCCAAGTGTTTTGTATTAAAGAAGAGGAAAAGGAGCACATGCACGCTTATTTTGGAGATGTGGCACGACTTTATCACTCTTACCACATTTTTACTATATTTCTTTAATCAGCGCCATGTCCATGCATCTTTTATTCTTTTCAAAAAGCAAAACACGGATGCTTAAAGTCCACAGGTACTTTGGAAGATGTCCACGATACAAATCATGGCTAGGCCCTTTTTCAAAACCTCTGGTTTTGGGTGCACCGTAAATTTTGACTTTGAGAACCTGTATCTCCAGCGTTTGGTGGACGATTTCTAAATGCAAGGTACGTGCATCTAAGTTGAACATTGATAAATTTAGCTGTGAAGTCGGGAAGCAATGATATCTTATTGCTTGGTTCCTATTTCCAGTCAAAAGGGGGTACTTTTTTCTGAGACACCCGGTATTATAAAGAGTATTGCACTCATCGTCCTTTAAAACTTTAGTTCTGCCAGTAATTTCTTTTCTAGCACTATATTAGTGCTGTTGCAGCCATTCTTTGAAACATTACTATGGACATTAGTTTTTTTAGTCTCATTTTAGCTTTACTGCATAAACAAACATCGATTAACTAAATGTTTATTTTCTCATAGAAAACAAAATATAACAACAAAAAGTGTGGATTAACGTACTTTAGTAGCTACAATATATATTATAAAGAGTATTGCACTCTTCGTCCTTTAAAACTTTAGTTCTGCCAGTAATTTCTTTTATAGCACTATATTAGTGCTGTAGCAGCCATTCTTGGAAACATTAATATAGACATTAGTTTTTTTTAGTCTTATTTTAGCTTTACTGCTTAAACAAATATCGATTAATTAAATGTTTATTTTCTCAAAGAAAACAAAATATAACAACAAAATGTGTGGATTAACTTACTTTAGTAGCTAAAATATATATTATAAAAAATATTGCACTCTTCGTCCTTTAAAACTTTAGTTCTGTCAGTAATTTCTTTCATAGCACTATATTAGTGCTGTAGCAGCCATTCTTGGAAACATTACTATAGACATTAGTTTTCCCTTTAGTCTCATTTTAGCTTTACTGCATAAACAAACATCGATTAATTAAAGGTTTATTTTCTCAAAGAAAACAAAATGCAAACACAAAAAGTGTGGATTAACTTACTTTAATAGCCAAAATATATATTATAAAGAATATTGCACTCATGGTCCTTTAAAACTTTAGTTCTGCCAGTAACTTCTTCATAGCACTTTATTAGTGCTGCAGCAACCAATTATTGAAACATTACTATAAACATTACTTTTTTTCTTTCGTTTCATTTTAGCTTTACTGCATCGACAAACATCGATTAATCAAAGGTTTATTTTCTCAAGGAAAACAAAATGCAAACACAAAAAGTGTGGATTAACTTACTTTAATAGCCAAAATATATATAATAAAGAATATTGCATTCATGGTCCTCGAAAACTTTAGTTCTGCCAGTAATATCTTTTATAGCACTATATTAGTGCTGTAGCATCCATTCCTGGAAACATTACTATCGAGATTGGTTTTTTCTTTAGTCTCATTTTAGCTTTACTGCATAAACAAACATCCATTAATTAAATGTTTATTTTCTCAAAGAAAAAAAATATAAATACAAAATGTGTGGATTAACTTACTTTAGTAGCTAAAAATATATTATAAAGAATATTGCACTCTTCGTCCTTTAAAACTTTAGTTCTGCCAGTTATTTCTTTTATAGCACTATATTAGTGCTGTAGCAGCCATTCTTGGAAACATTACTATAGAGATTGGTTTTTTCTTTAGTCTCATTTTAGCTTTACTGCATAAACAAACATCGATTAATTAAATGTTCATTTTGACAAAGAAAACAAAATACAAACACAAAAAGTGTGGATTAACTTACTTTAGTAGCCAAAATATATATTATAAAGTATATTGCACTCATGGTCCTTTAAAACTTTAGTTCTGCCAGTAACTTCTTTATAGCACTTTATTAGTGCTGCAGCAACCAATTTTTCAAACATTACTATAAGCATTACTTTTTTCTTTCGTTTCATTTTAGCTTTACTGCATAGACAAACATCAATTAATTAAATGTTTGTTTTCTCAAGGAAAACAGAATATAACAACAAAAAGTGTATATTAACGTACTTTAGTAGCTACAATATATATTATAAAGAGTATTGCACTCTTCGTCCTTTAAAACTTTAGTTCTGCCAGTAATTTCTTTTATAGCCCTATATTAGTGCTGTAGCAGCCATTCTTGGAAACATTACTATGGAAATTAGTTTTTTTTAGTCTCATTTTAGCTTTACTGCATAGACAAACATCCATTAATTAAATGTTTATTTTCTCAAAGAAAAAAAATATAAATACAAAATGTGTGGATTAACTTACTTTAGTAGCTAAAAATATATTATAAAGAATATTGCACTCTTCGTCCTTTAAAACTTTAGTTCTGCCAGTAATTTCTTTTATAGCACTATATTAGTGCTGTAGCAGCCATTCTTGGAAACATTACTATAGAGATTGGTTTTTTCTCTAGTCTCATTTTAGCTTTACTGCATAAACAAACATCGATTAATTAAATGTTCATTTTGTCAAGAAAACAAAATACAAACACAAAAAGTGTGGATTAACCTACTTTAGTAGGCAAAATATATATTATAAAGTATATTGCACTCATGGTCCTTTAAAACTTTAGTTCTGCCAGTAACTTCTTTATAGCACTTTATTAGTGCTGCAGCAACCAATTTTTCAAACATTACTATAAGCATTACTTTTTTCTTTCGTTTCATTTTAGCTTTACTGCATAGACAAACATCGATTAATTAAATGTTTATTTTCTCAAAGAAAACAAAATATAACAACAAAAAGTGTGGATTAACGTACTTTAGTAGCTACAATATATATTATGAAGAGTATTGCACTCTTCGTCCTTTAAAACTTCAGTTCTGCCAGTAATTTCTTTAATAGCACAATATTAGTGCTGTAGCAGCCATTCTTGGAAACATTACTATAGACATTAGTTTTTTTTAGTCTAATTTTATCTTTACTGTACAAACAAACATCGATTAATTAAATGTTTATTTTCTCAAAGAAAACAAAATATAAGCACAGAAAGTGTGGATTAGCGTTCTTGAGTAGCTACAATATATATTATGAAGAGTATTGCACTCTTCGTCCTTTAAAACTTTAGTTCTGCCAGTAATTTCTTTTATAGCACAATAATAATGCTGTACTAGCCATTCTTGGAAACATTACTATAGACATTACTTTTTTCTTTTGTCTCATTTTAGCTTTACTGCATAAACAAACATCGTTGAATTAAATGTTCATTTTCTCAAAGAAAACAAAATACAAACTCAAAAAGTGTGGATTAACTTACTTTAGTTGCCAAAATATATATTTTAAAGAATATTGCACTCATGGTCCTTTAATACTTTAGTTCTGCCAGTAACTTCTTTATAGCATTTTATTAGTGCTGCAGCAACCAATTTTTGAAACATTACTATAAACATTAGTTTTTTCTTTCCTTTTATTTTAGCTTTACTGCATAAACAAACATCGATTAATTGAATGTTTTTTTCTCAAAGAAAACAAAATATGACAACAAAAAGTGTGGATTAACGTACTTTAGTAGCTAAAATATATATTGTAAAGAGTATTGCACTCTTCGTCCTTTAAAACTTTAGTTCTGCCAGTAATTTCTTTTATAGCGCAATATTAGTGCTGTAGCAGCCATTCTTAGAAACATTACTCTAGACATTAGTTTTTTCTTTAGTCTCATTTTAGCTTTACTGAATAAACAAACGTCGATTAATTAAATGTTTATTTTCTCAAAGAAAACAAAATATAACAACAAAAAGTGTGGATTAACGTACTTTAGTAGCTACAATATATATTATAAAGAGTATTGCACTATTCGTCCTTTAAAACTTTAGTTCTGCCAGTAATTTCTTTTCTAGCACTATACTAGTGCTGTAGCAGCCATTCTTGGAAACATTAACAGGGCAACATTTCGTTTTCAATAGACCGAGAAGTTTGTTTTGATTTGGGGATTTACCAATCAGATCACGCTATTTTCAAAGATGGCGGCCCGCTGTAAACAAGCAAACCTCCGAAAAAGGGCTAAAACCTATCTTTGTTTTTGTTCCACGGATTTGCGGTTTTCGAATATTTTCAAACAATAACAACGAATTTCTTAAATATGAATTCTGATGCACACTTCCAGTGTGCATTTTCCCGATATTCTTCCTAACTCAAGAGTAACAGGGTGTTAAAACCAGGGAGCTATACACGGGAGAGGAAACGCGCATTGAGTTGCATTCTGCGATGTGATATGCGCCTCCTTCGCAGCGCATCGCGCACTTTGTAGAGAAAACAAGATGGAAGCTGATGTTTGGACGGAAAGTGCATCTCATTTTTGGATTGAATTTGAAGAACAATGGTAGGCATTTTAGGCTATGTTAGACATTCTTTTGACCCTTTAATGTTTCATCTTTGCATAGTGAGACTAATTTAGCCATTTGGTATCAGGAATTGGCTGTGGCGGCTAAGTTTTTTCAGCGGTGCTTAGGCCAGCTCGTCTTTTGGATCACGCTCCAAGCACGCATTTGTGAAAATTTCACCCTGCCCAACCCCGCCCAACTCTGAGCAATTTAAGTTACTTGTGGATAGCCATTGGCAATAAAACTAGTGACAAATGTTTCTGAGATAGAATGAGACTCGCGAGATATTTTAATTTTCTTTCGGGGTACTTGCATCGATTGTGCTTTTGTCCTATTCTCGTGCCTCAGCAACATTCTGAGATTCCAATCGACTCGAAACTTACGCAGTTTTTAGTTATTTCAATCAATCGAATGAGGGTCGGACGGTTTATAAAATAGTGAGGCAAGTGGATATGCTGTGCAACCTTTGTTTACTAAGACAAACCCATTTCAATCCAACTTCTCGCTTTCTTCCCGGTCGTTCTCCACAGCAAAAATTTCATTGCTAGGCAAGCCAAATTATCGCTGCTCCGTTGCTACGTCAACACACAAACGAGGTCGCATATCACATCGCAGACAGCGCCAGCGCGCGTTTCCTCTCCCGTGTATAGCTCCCTGGTTAAAACTAAGGAAAAAATCGCAAGGTTTCAGACCATACCCTCGCCATTACTTGTTCAAATAATTTGCAGGAAAATTACTTGGAAATCAAAACAAACCCGAAAAGATTATTTTACAAGTCATACGACCTTGAAATTGATACTTTCAAATTCATTTTTTAATCCCAACTTGTGAAGGAGCCTACAAAGGTCAAGTGGCTTTTTATTGCTTATAGAAACAGTGTATCTCTTGCCTATCTAACATTTTGCAAAACATGTTCTGACGAAGGGACTCGATATTTTTGCTGTAAGAACCAAAGTGCGTTTTTCACTCTTCACATACCCCTTCACTGTTCATCTCAGCTCTCCAAGGGGGCGAAATTTTACAGGAATGTTTGGGCGGGAAAGTTTTGGCGGGAAAATCTTAGTTCTTGTGCCGGCCAAATTTTGGCCTAATGTTCTGAAGTATGCCTGTGATTACGGAAAAAGTTCGCGAGATGCCTGGAGGATTTTCACAGAAATGTGGGAATCCCTTTCCCTTACTTGAAGTATGAATAAAGAATGCTAAAGAAACGGAGATTGTTAATATCAAATCTAATGGCCTTCAAAAGCAACTGAACGTGTTCAAAAAATTGGCAAAAGATGGTCAAACTTCAACGAGAGCAATGACCAAGTTTGCAATCCGGTTTGTAAAATTTCATCGTGATCACCATAATGGCTTTTATGCACACTATGAGTGGTTAGAGAAATTTTTTTACCAGTTTCTTAAGTTTTAGGCCATTTTACTCAAAAAATTTGTGACTTGTCTCTTTATGTCGTGGGAGTACATTTTATGATGAAATTCCATAGCAAGTATTAACAGAAATTGCACTAAAAAAGTTCAGAAGGATTTCAGTACTGCACAGTACCAAATACTTTCAGGTGACCTAGGAAAATTTTAACTTCAAATCAAAAAGGTTCGTAGCTTTTGAATCCGAGTGTGTAGTTTGGTTTCATAATGTTTGAAAAAACAAACAAAGCCTGCAGTTTCTCACAAGCAGTTTCTTGCATTAAAAAGATACGCGTATACCCTTTAAATATTCTAGTTGTAAATTTTAATTCAACCTTTTTGTTATACAAATTTCGTTGCGAATGTGGCCCTTGGAATGCAAAATCTCATTTTTTCCCACCATTTCAATTGAGTCAAATTGGCTCAACAACTTAGATTCAACGAAATATAATTCTTACACGTATTTTTTCTTATCAGAAACTGCTTATAAGAAACTCAACCCTCAGATCTCCAAAAAATTAAGAAACTCCAGTACTGGGAAAATATAAGCTAAGAAACTATTTATTTTGATAAAGGAAATCCTCGACATGTTTTTACTTTACTTTCACTTGTTTCCTGTATCATATTACTCGTAAGGTACTTGAGTAATGTCTAAACATTGGAAAGGCTTAAAAAGCCTTGTTTTGAAATGTTCACGAGAGCACAGGTAGTGAACATGAAGATTGTTATGGAACCTCTAAGAAACCCGCAAGAAACTCTGAGTACTCAAAATCTGACAATTTTAAGAAACTTCCAGTACTGGCCCGTATGAAAAAAATACGTGTAATGCGTCCTGCTGACTTGGTGTACTTTTAACTGCGATTATAAAATTGTTTACCATGAATGGGACAGTTTTGCCAACTATAACGAAAAAACTTTCATCACGGTAAATGTAAAACTTACCCGTCCTTGTCTTTGTACATTAGACTGCATGTCTGTTGTAGCTATATGGGATTATGGGAGTTGTGGATCCAACCCTGCTCTCAAGGCTCTCTGAACTTCAAGAATACTAGCTTGCATCTCACAGAAAATATGACAAACCCGGATATTATGTGATGAGTCCTGCTAGTGAGTCATGATATCTTGATAGGACAACGAGATGACGATAACGATGGAACAGTGCCAGATGAATTCGTTGGGGTGGAGGCAACAGACGATCAAAGGGCGCTGATACTGGAGGACAGAATCTTGAGATGGTGCCAATCTGATTTGCCAGAGCAATGGTTGTTAGTTCAGTTAAAGTTTAGCTTCGATAGTTTATTTTTATGTAACGTTGTTTTTGCAAAGCGCTCTCCAAATCAGTTCGTTGCAAATGTCCAACTGATATGGTTCTATGACCCTTAACATAAAATAGCAACACGCCCCCTTCCTGGAAGTCTACACTTTTGATAGACGAAGCAGTCAACCCCTTTGACTTTAACTCATTAGGACTAAAGATCTATTTTTATTTGTCAACTTCAAAGTGGAATGACTCGTAAAATAATCTTTTTGGGTTTGTTTTGATTTCCAAGTAATTTTCCTGCAAATTATTTGAACAAGTAATGGCGAGGGTATGGTCTGAAACAGTGCGATTTTTTCGTTAGTTTCAACACCCTGTTACTCTTGATTTAGGCCGAATATCGGGAAAATGCACATTGGAAGTGTGCATCAGAATTTATATTTAACAAATTCGTTGTTATTGCTTGAAAATATTCGAGAACCGCAAATCCGTGGAACAAAAACAAAGATAGGTTTTAGCCCTTTTTCTGAGGTTTGCTTGTTTACAGCGGGCCGCCATCTTTGAAAATAGCGTGATCTGATTGGTCAGTCCCCAAATGAAAACAAACTTCTAAGTCTATTGAAAACGAAATGTTGCCCTGTTTGGAAACATTACTATGGACATTAGTTTTTTTTAGTCTCATTTTAGCTTTACTGCATAAACAAACATCGATTAACTAAATGTTTTTTTTCTCATAGAAAACAAAATATATCAATAAAAAGTGTGGATTAACGTACTTTAGTAGCTACAATATATATATTATAAAGAGTATTGCACTCTTCGTCCTTTAAAACTTTAGTTCTGCCAGTAATATCTTTTATAGCACTATATTAGTGCTGTAGCAGCCATTCCTGGAAACATTACTATAGAGATTGGTTTTCTTTTAGTCTCATTTTAGCTTTACTGCATAAACAAACATCGATTAATTAAATGTTTATTTTCTCAAAGAAAACAAAATATAAACACAAAATGTGTGGATTAACTTACTTTAGAAGCTAAAAAGATATTATAAAGAATATTGCACTCTTCGTCCTTTAAAACTTTAGTTCTGCCAGTAACTTCTTTATAGCACTTTATTAGTGCTGCAGCAACCAATTTTTGAAACATTACTATAAACATTACTTTTTTCTTTCGTTTCATTTTAGCTTTACTGCATAGACAAATTTCGATTAATTAAATGTTTATTTTCTCAAAGAAAACAAAATATAACAACAAAAAGTGTGGATTAACGTACTTTAGTAGCTACAATATATATTATAAAGAGTATTGCACTCTTCGTCCTTTAAAACTTTAGTTCTGCCAGTAATTTCTTTTATAGCACTATATTAGTGCTGTAGCAGCCATTCTTGGAAACATTACTATAGAAATTAGTTTTTTTTGTCTCATTTTAGCTTTACTGCATAAACAAACATCGATTAACTAAATGTTTTATTTCTCATAGAAAACAAAATATAACAACAAAATGTGTGGATTAACGTACTTTAGTAGCTACAATATATATTATAAAGAGTATTGCACTCTTCGTCCTTTAAAACTTTAGTTCTGCCAGTAATTTCTTTTATAGCACTATATTAGTGCTGTAGCAGCCATTCTTGGAAACATTACTATAGAAATTAGTTTTTTTGTCTCATTTTAGCTTTAATGCATAAACAAACATCCATTAATTAAATGTTTATTTTCTCAAAGAAAACAAAATATGAATACAAAATGTGTGGATTAACTTACTTTAGTAGCTAAAAATATATTATAAAGAATATTGCACTCTTCGTCCTTTAAAAATTTAGTTCTGCCAGTAATTTCTTTTATAGCAGTATATTAGTGCTGTAGCAGCCATTCCTGGAAACATTAATATAGAGATTGATTTTTTCTTTAGTCTCATTTTAGCTTTACTGCATAAACAAACATCGATTAATTAAATGTTCATTTTCTCAAAGAAAACAAAATGCAAACACAAAAAGTGTGGATTAACTTACTTTAATAGCCAAAATATATATTATAAAGAATATTGCACTCATTGTCCTTTAATACTTTAGTTCTGCCAGTAACTTCTTTATAGCACTTTATTAGTGCTGCAGCAACCAATTTTTGAAACATTACTATAAACATTAGTTTTTTCTTTCCTCTCATTTTAGCTTTAATGCATAAGCAAACATCGATTAATTAAATGTTTTTTTTCTCAAATAAAACAAAATATAACAACAAAAAGTGTGGATTAGCGTACTTTAGTAGCTAAAATATATATTATAAAGAGTATTGCACTCTTCGTCCTTTAAAACTTTAGTTCTGCCAGTAATGTCTTTTATAGCACAATAATAATGCTGTAGCAGGCATTCTTGGAAACATTACTATGGACATTAGTTTTTTCTTTAGTCTCATTTTAGCTTTACTGCATAAACAAACATCGAATAATTAAATGTTCATTTTCTCAAAGAAAACAAAATATAAACATAAAAAGTGTGGATTAACTTACTTTAGTAGCTAAAATATATATTATATAAAAAATATTGCACTCTTTCTCCTTTAAAACGTTAGTTCTGCCAGTAATTTCTTTGATAGCACTATATTAGTGCTGTAGCAGCCATTCTTGGAAACATTACTATAGACATTAGTTTTCTCTTTAGTCTCATTTTAGCTTTACTGCATAAACAAACATCGATTAATTAAAGGTTTATTTTCTCAAAGAAAACAAAATATAACAACAAAAAGTGTATATTAACATACTTTAGTAGCTACAATATATATTATAAAGGATATTGCTCTCTTCGTCCTTTAAAACTTTAGTTCTGCCAGTAATATCTTTTATAGCACTATATTAGTGCTGTAGCAGCCATTCCTGGAAACAATACTATAGAGATTGGTTTTTTCTTTAGTCTCATTTTAGCTTTACTGCATAAACAAACATCGTTTAATTAAATGTTCATTTTCTCAAAGAAAACAAAATACAAACTCAAAAAGTGTGGATTAACTTACTTTAGTAGCTACAATATATATTATAAAGAGTATTGCACTCTTCGTCCTTTAAAACTTTAGTTCTGCCAGTAATTTCTTTTATAGCACTATATTAGTGCTGTAGCAGCCATTCTTGGAAACATTACTATAGAAATTAGTTTTTTTTGTCTCATTTTAGCTTTACTGCATAAACAAACATCGATTAATTGAATGTTTTTTTCTCAAAGAAAACAAAATATAACAACAAAAAGTGTGGATTAACGTACTTTAGTAGCTACAATATATATTATAAAGAGTATTGCACTCTTCGTCCTTTAAAACTTTAGTTCTGCCAGTAATTTCTTTTATAGCACTATATTAGTGCTGTAGCAGCCATTCTTGGAAACATTAATATAGACATTAGTTTGTTTATAGTCTCATTTTAGCTTTACTGCATAAACAAATATCGATTAATTAAATGTTCATTTTCTCAAAGAAAACAAAATATAACAACAAAAAGTGTGGATTAGCGTACTTTAGTAGCTACAATATATATTATAAAGAGTATTGCAATTTTCGTCCTTTAAAACTTTAGTTCTGCCAGTAATTTCTTTTATAGCACAATATTAGTGCTGGAGCAGTTATTCTTAGAAACATGACGCTAGACATTAGTTTTTTCTTTAGTCTCAATTTAGCTTTACTGCATAAATAAACATCGATTTATTAAAGGTTTATTTTCTCAAAGAAAACAAAATATAACAACAAAAAGTGTGGATTAACGTACTTTAGTAGCTACAATATATATTATAAAGAGTATTGCACTCTTTGTCCTTTAAAACTTCAGTTCTGCCAGTAATTTCTTTTATAGCGCAATATTAGTGCTGTAGCAGCCATTCTTAGAAACATTACTCTAGACATTAGTTTTTTCTTTAGTTTCATTTTAGCTTTACTGGATAAACAAACATCGATTAATTAAATGTTCATTTTTTCAAAGAAAACAAAATATAACAACAAAAAGTGTGGATTAACTTACTTTAGTAGCTAAAATATATATTATAAAGAATATTGCACTCTTCGTCCTTTAAAACTTTAGTTCTGCCAGTAATTTCTTTTATAGCACTATATTAGTGCTGTAGCAGCCATTCTTAGAAACATTACTCTAGACATTAGTTTTTTCTTTAGTCTCATTTTAGCTTTACTGGATAAACAAACATCGATTAATTAAATGTTCATTTTCTCAAAGAAAACAAAATATAACAACAAAAAGTGTATATTAACGTACTTTAGTAGCTACAACATATATTATAAAGAGTATTGCACTCTTCGTCCTTTAAAACTTTAGTTCTGCCAGTAATTTCTTTTATAGCACTATATTAGTGCTGTAGCAGCCATTCTTGGAAACATTACTATAGACATTAGTTTTTTCTTTAGTCTCATTTTAGCTTTACTGCATAAACAAACATCGATTAATTAAATGTTCATTTTCTCAAAAAAAACAAAATATAAACACAAAAAGTGTGGATTAACTTACTTTAGTAGCTAAAATATATATTATAAAAAATATTGCACTCTTCGTCCTTTAAAACTTTAGTTCTGCCAGTAATATCTCTTATAGCACTATATTAGTGCTGTAGCAGCCATTCCTGGAAACATTACCATAGAGATTGGTTTTTTCTTTAGTCTCGTTTTAGCTTTACTGCATAAACAAACATCGTTTAATTAAATGTTCATTTTCTCAAAGAAAACAAAATACAAACTCAAAAAGTGTGGATTAACTTACTTTAGTAGCCAAAATATATATTTTAAAGAATATTGCACTCATGGTCCTTTAATACTTTAGTTCTGCCAGTAACTTCTTTATAGCACTTTATTAGTGCTGCAGCAACCAATTTTTGAAACATTACTATAATTATTAGTTTTTTCTTTCTTTTTATTTTAGCTTTACTGCATAAACAAACATCGATTAATTGAATGTTTATTTTTCTCAAAGAAAACAAAATATAGCAACAAAAAGTGTGGATTAACGTACTTTAGTAGCTACAATATATATTATAAAGAGAATTGCACTCTTCGTCCTTTAAAACTTTAGTTCTGCCAGTAATTTCTTTTATAGCACTATATTAGTGCTGTAGCAGACATTCTTGGAAACATTAATATGGACATTAGTTTTTTTTAATCTCATTTTAGCTTTACTGCATAAACAAATATCGATTAATTAAATGTTCATTTTCTCAAAGAAAACAAAATATAACAACAAAAAGTGTGGATTAGCGTACTTTAGTAGCTACAACATATATTATAAAGAGTATTGCACTCTTCGTCCTTTAAAACTTTAATTCTGCCAGTAATTTCTTTTCTAGCACTATATTAGTGCTGTAGCAGCCATTCTTGGAAACATTACTATGGACATTAGTTTTTTTAGTCTCATTTTAGCTTTACTGCATAAACAAACATCGATTAACTAAATGTTTTATTTCTCATAGAAAACAAAATATAACAACAAAATGTGTGGATTAACGTACTTTAGTAGCTACAATATATATTATAAAGAGTATTGCACTCTTCGTCCTTTAAAACTTTAGTTCTGCCAGTAATATCTTTTATAGCACTATATTAGCACTGTAGCAGCCATTCCTGGAAACATTACTATAGAGATTGGTTTTTTCTTTAGTCTCATTTTAGCTTTACTGCATAAACAAACATCGATTAATTAAATGTTCATTTTCTCAAAGGAAACAAAATACAAATTCAAAAAGTGTGGATTAACTTACTTTAGTAGCCAAAATATATGTTTTAAAGAATATTGCACTCATGGTCCTTTAATACTTTAGTTCTGCCAGTAACCTCTTTATAGCACTTTATTAGTGCTGCAGCAACTAATTTTTGAAACATTACTATAAACATTAGTTTTTTCTTTCTTTTTATTTTAGCTTTACTGCATAAACAAACATCGATTAATTGAATGTTTATTTTTCTCAAAGAAAACAAAATATAGCAACAAAAAGTGTGGATTAACGTACTTTAGTAGCTACAATATATATTATAAAGAGTATTGCACTCTTCGTCCTTTAAAACTTTAGTTCTGCCAGTAATCTCTTTTCTAGCACTATATTAGTGTTGTATCAGCCATTCTTTGAAACATTACTATGGACATTAGTTTTCTTTTAGTCTCATTTTAGCTTTACTGCATAAACAAACATCGATTAATTAAATGTTTATTTTCTCAAAGAAAACAAAATATAAACACAAAATGTGTGGATTAACTTACTTTAGTAGCTAAAAATATATTATAAAGAATATTGCACTCTTCGTCCTTTAAAACTTTAGTTCTGCCAGTAATTTCTTTTCTAGCACTATATTAGTGCTGTAGCAGCCATTCTTGGAAACATTACTATGGACATTAGTTTTTTTTAGTCTCATTTTAGCTTTACTGCATAAACAAACATCGATTAACTAAATGTTTTTTTTCTCATAGAAAACAAAATATAGCAACAAAAGTGTGGATTAACGTACTTTAGTAGCTACAATATATATTATAAAGAGTATTGCACTCATCGTCCTTTAAAACTTTAGTTCTGCCAGTAATTTCTTTTCTAGCACTATATTAGTGCTGTTGCAGCCATACTTTGAAACATTACTATGGACATTAGTTTTTTTTAGTCTCATTTTAGCTTTACTGCATAAACAAACATCGATTAACTAAATGTTTATTTTCTCATAGAAAACAAAATATAACAACAAAAAGTGTAGATTAAAGTAGTTTAGTAGCTACAATATATATATATAAAGTGTATTGCACTCTTCGTCCTTTAAAACTTTAGTTCTGCCACTAATTTCTTTTATAACACTATATTAGTGCTGTAGCAGCCATTCTAGGAAACATTACTTTAGACATTAGTTTTTTTTAGTCTCATTTTAGCTTTACTGTATAAACAAACATCGATTAATTAAATGTTTATTTTCTCAAAGAAAACAAAATATAAACACAAAATGTGTGGATTAACTTACTTTAGTAGCTTAAATATATATTATAAAGAATATTGTACTCTTCGTCCTTTAAAACTTTAGCTCTGCCAGTAATTTCTTTTATAGCACTATATTAGTGCTGTAGCAGCCATTCCTGGAAACATTACTATAGAGTTTGGTTTTTTCTTTAGTCTCATTTTTGCTTTACTGCATAAACAAACATCGATTAATTATATGTTTTTTTCTCAATGAAAACAAAATATAACAACAAAAAGTGTGGATTAACGTACTTTAGTAGCTACAATATATATTATAAAGAGTATTGCACTCTTCGTCCTTTAAAACTTTAGTTCTGCCAGTAATTTCTTTTATAGCACTATATTAGTGCTGTAGCAGCCATTCTTGGAAATATTATTATAGAAATTAGTTATTTTTAGTCTCATTTTAGCTTTACTGCATAAACAAACATCGATTAACTAAATGTTTATTTTCTAATAGAAAACAATATAAAACAACAAAAAGTGTGGATTAAAGTACTTTAGTAGCTACAATATATATTGTAAAGAGTATTGCACTCTTCGTCCTTTAAAACTTTATTTCTGCCACTAATTTCTTTTATAGCACTATATTAGTGCTGTAGCAGCCATTCTTGGAAACATTACTATAGACATTAGTTTTTTCTTTAGTCTCATTTTAGCTTTACTGCATAAACGAACATCGATTAATTAAATGTTGATTTTCACAAAGAAAACAAAATACAAACACAAAAAGTGTGGATTAACTTACTTTAGTAGCCAAAATATATATTATAAAGAATATTGCACTCATGGTCCTTTAAAACTTTAGTTCTGCCAGTAACTTCTTTATAGCACTTTATTAGTGCTGCAGCAACCAATTTTTGAAACATTACTATAAATATTAGTTTTTTCTTTCGTTTCATTTTAGCATTACTGCATAAACAAACATCGATTAATTAAATGTTTTTATTCTCAAAGAAAACAAAATAAACATTGATTAAAGCTAAATTCACATCGCTGGAGTCAACAAAATATGCATACATTTTATTGGGACACCCGGTAGTAAAAAAATTCTATGACTTTTTGAAAATTTCCAATTGTAATTAGGTTGCGTTATATCTGAAACAGCCTGTTTAGAAATCCGAGGGACGTATCACTGTGTGAAAATTTCATACACCTTAGGCAATATCCTTTTGTTTTCATGAAAATCTCTTGAAAATCCGTTCAAGTCCTATTGGTTAGAAAAATCTCGTATGTCTTTTCGCATCATAAATTTCTTGCGATCAAATAAAGCATTGTTATCAAATCAATCCGAACTTCAAAGCAGGAAAGATTTTACGAATGAAATCGAAATGACCAGCAACCGACAGCACTTGATCTGCCTTACACATAAACGATTTTCTACACGAAACTCGGATCAAGCTATAGTACTAAAAGTTTCATACAGTCAAGGCAAGGGTATAGCGTGACAGCTTATAATAGATTATGCGAAAATTAATAGTATAATGATCGAATATTAATTTCGAATAACCCGGTACTAAAACACCGATATTTTTATGTGAAATTATGAAACTTTTAGTGCTAAGTGCTGATCGAAGTTTCTAATAAAAAAGAAAACGTGTAATATGATACACAACTTGCAGTTCTGCTGTATGCCGTACAAGCCCTATCAAGCCAGGATAGGTTCCAAATCTTTAAAAACGCTGGTGTAAAATGCAATGACTTATTTTTTTGAACTGAATGACTTCAAAGAAACTTTAGCTATTTCTCTATAATTCTACCATTTGACTATTCTGAAATCTTCAACATTTTCAGAATTAGAGTGTTTTTCTTCTTTTTGACGACTTCAAGAAAAATCGAGAAAAAAAACTTAAAATCGTCTTAATTTCTAAACTGTTTGATGGAACATGAAATAATTTCGAAGAAAACCATAGTTTATGGATGCCTAAAATATGCTATGAAGCAAAAGTCTGTCACTTTTCTAGTTTATGATTTAGAAATTTGATGACATCACATCCTCAAATGAGTTGAAATGTAAGATGCGCTGTAATTTCGAAAAATATTCAAAACTTCTAAAAAATCCAATAGTAGAATTATAGATGAGTATCAAAAGTTTCTTTCAAGCCGTTGAATCAGAAAAATTGGTCATAGAATTGTACACCCACCTTTTTACGCAGAGTTAAATATTTGGAACCTATGCTTATCAAGCCACCCTTTTGGCTTAGTGAATTTGGTAGAAATAAGCGGGGAGCTTTTTAAAGAGCGTTTTAAAGAGCGGGGAGCGTTTTCGATCCTACTTCCAAAGTCCAAGCTTTTCAGGACATTCCCTTTGAGAGGGGAGCTTTTGAAGTAACTGTATGTACGTTCCAAATCTTTAAAATGGTTGGTGTAAGGTTAAATGACCTATTTCTATCATGTTTCTATAAACTGAATGGGTCCAAGGAAACTTTAGCTATTTCTCTATGATTCTACCGTTGGATTTGTCAGGAATCCTCAATATTCTGAAAATTTGAATGCTTCAAGAAAATTCATGACAAATTCTCAAACAATTTTTAAACCATAGTAATTTCTAAACTTTTTGACGAAGCAAGAAATAATTGTCAAGAAAACCATAGTTTATGCCTAAGAAATTTTGCCTGTTCAAGTGAATTTCTCTGCAAATACAGACCCCATTTTGTTATGCAAGGTCGCAAAATCTAAGTTGAGATCTCATCTATGCCATAAACTGAAAATAATAATGTTGAATGCAAAGCTCCTTCATAGGAATTGTTCAAACGCCTATACTTTTTTGCAACACCCTGTACAATATTGTATCGAGCTTCGAATTAACAATATTGTCTGTTGCTTTTGTGGTCTACGATTTACAATTTCGATGGCACGTTCTCGACTCGAATGAATTGATACACGAGATACTCTACAATTTCGAAGTAACCATGATTTCTGAAAAAGTCTAACGGTAGAATTATAATAGATAAGCAGCTAAAGTTTCTTTCAAGCCATTCACTTTAACAAAAAGGCTATAGAATTTACACCAAATTTGTAGAACCTATAATGTACATTCTGCAGCATTGACACGTTCTGTGTTCTCAGCAAAATCTCATCGAAATTCGAATAAAATTTTGGTTGTTTGAACAACGATTTTTTGTTTAACTAACTATGCCGAAGTTTTGTACTTACATTGATTCTTAACTTTGTCTTGGTCACTTCGCTGAGTCTTCGGCTGTCGTCAGAGGAAATTGATCTAGACACATTGAGTGACCCATTTAAATAGGCTAACTAAAAACGCGCTCACACCTATTTTTTCTGAGGCAACAATTAAGCAATTAAGCGGTACGTCCTTATAGTATCAGATACAATTAATTTATATTAACACCTCGAACAATAGCTAAAACGCCTTCATACCTATTTTTCTTAAACAATCAAGCAATCATGCTAACAGTATCGAATACAATAGATTGATATCAACACTTAAACAATGCCTGAACACGTTTATTTCCTATCATGAGAATTGACCATTGCAATTTGATTGACAACCATGTCTCTAAGGCCCGTTTATAAGTCCCGCACCGCGCCGAACCATAGAAATTTTGGGTTCGACTTGGAGCGCAGCGCCTCTGTTCTATCAGAACGAAACTTTTGTCGCTCCGTGCCGAAACCACCCACCTGCCAGATCCGTGGATGACAGGTGAGATTTCACCTTCCCACAGAATCCTTTGTTGTGTCGTGAAAACGCAACACCGTTTGTTTAGTGAGATCTCGCCTCACCAGAGATGGAATCTTACCTGGGTGAAGTGAAATTTTTCCATATCTATAAACGAAGCACCACCGGTATGGTGAGGTGAATTGAACTGTTAGTTGATTCTCATTTCATTTCGTTCTGATTCGTTCTAATTTCACAGAAAAAAAACTTTACTCCACCTCGCCTCTGAGCCCCGTGGTTGACAGGTGAGATTCAATATCTCTTATAAACAGTAGCTGAAATTTACATCGACTCCCAGCCCCGGATAGCAGGTGGGGTGTTTTCCATGTATCAACAGGCCCTTAGTTGAACCAAGTGTCAAGTTGGTTTTATAAGAGTTGCGTCCCTCCGAACCAGACGAAGTTGGTCTAAATTCGCTAGGTACGGCACAGTGCGGAGGGGAGCGACTTATAAAACGGGCCAAAGTCACAAAGACTACCGAACACCTTTACCAAGCAAACTGCCTCTTTGCTTCCGAATTTGCCCCCAAAGGTGGTAAGTGCAGATAAAAACTGGCAGCAGCCATTTTCTTTGGCGAAATCCGACTAAACAATGTACTTACTCAAGGGACCCAACTAATAAGATCCGACGTCTGTTTCAAGCCTTTGAATGCCGAACGTGTCAACAAATTTAAAGGCATTGTGTCCATGTAAGTAGACGACTTCGAGGGGGGTATTTCGAAAACATGTGATCTTTCGATGTTTTTTCATGTGAGCGTTGTTTCTTGCAAAGTCTTTTCTTGCAAAGCGTTGTTTGTTAGTCAAACGATTGTTTCAAGTTCTTTTGAATTCGTCAGCAGGGATTCAGCAATCTCGCCTTTTGAAGTAGTGTTCTAGAATTTTCAAAGGTCCTTGTTTTCTTCTTTTGTGTGATTGTTATCAGACAGATTAATGAACATAAAGGCATGCTTTGGCAAGTTCTTTTGAATTCGTCAGCAGGGACTCAGCAATCTCGCCTTTTGAAATGATGTTCTAGAATTTTCAATGGTCCTTGTTTTCTTCTTTTGTGTGATTGTTATCAGAAAGAATAGGTTTCCTTTCCTTTCGACAACGAGGCTCTTATTTTCATGTGATCAGTTTAAAACAGCCTGCCCTAAACCAATCAAATCCTCGAACAGTTACATGCATGTCAGCATCGTGTCAGCAGTTTCAACTGTTCGTGCATGCAATTTATTGATATATGGACACACTGCCTTTAATTAATCAAAAACATGATAGTACTAGCGCTAATCATAAGCTACAAAAATTTTAAATGCTAAATTCAAAGATATAATAGCGAATATATCATTGAACCCTTACTCTTGAATAAAATTAACTCTTATTTTTCAGGCAAAGTTGCAAAAAGTCTTTGACCTTCCTCCAAACCTGGATTTTAAGGACTGACCTTCCTCATTTCAAAGTTTTGCGATAAAGGGGGAAAGAGCCTTTATACGTCAAGAAAAGTATTGATTGATTTTTCCATGATTTATCAGGACCGTTGCATGTCTTATAATATAATAATAATAATAATAATAATAATAATAATAATAATAATAATAATAATAATAATAATAATAATAATAATAATGAAATCAAGACCAGTATCTCCACAGAGTGGCTCTTCACCTGGTCGCTACAGACTACTTTACATGTATTTAAAGGAACGAACTAATTAAAATATTTACAATGTGAACGCTAATTTTAAGAAAGTAATAAAAATTCAATCCATTCTAATGTTGAGCTAAGAGTCTTCTCTTTGCTTCTATGAATAAGTTATTGCGCGTTTGTGTTGAAAATTCCATTGCAGTCTTAGCTTTTCTAATTTCTGCAGGCAGTTTATTAAAGAGTTCTGCCGCATCGTTCCTGAAAGTGTTGGAAGCCCGTGACGACGCGATAAGCGGCACAGAACTAGATCTTAAGTTTCTGATATTTTCTTTCAGCGATATGTCAATATATTTGGGCTTTTGTTGATCGTAAACGTACTTAATTGGGTCATTTTGGCAAATTTTGAAGTTTTTTCCGATAGATTTTGTTAAAAATGCATAGAATTGCGTTATGCAATGCTTTAAAAGCATTTTGAGCTAATTATTATCAATTTTTAGCAGAAAAACACAGTTTTTAGTTATGACGTCATCAATTTTTGTCATTTTCTTCCAAAATAACAGTCTAAAAACACTCATATGCATCATACTTGAATTGGAAATGAATAATACGCCAAATAAGAATGGAAAAAGTCATTCAGATTACCTTCATTCCGTTTTTAGAACAAATAAGCCGGAAAACCATATATTTTGACATTTTCCGGCATTATGACGTCATAGTGACGTCACCTAATGAGGTGGCCACGCCCAAAACTACCAATCGGCTAAGAATAGCTAGGACTACGCCCTTGCCAAGTTTCAATGATTTCCCATTAGTCTACGGCTATTTATAGAGGGGGGGTGGAAAGCACCCCCCCCCGGCTATGTTAGATCAAAAAAAGCCCGGTAGGATTAGGGTTAAATGAAAGCTTCATTAGATGCCAGTCTCTACGTTCTTTCATTGGCAACCAACCAAGTGTCACCACGTCTTTCTCTTTGGCGTAGCGGCCTAATACAAAGCTTGCAGCAGCATTTTGAACCTTTTGCAATCGTTTTAGGAGTCGCAACGGAAGAGGTCGAAAAATAGCGTCTGCATAGTCCATCTTTGATAAAACGAGGAGCTCAGCAACTTGTCTCTTTAATTTGAATGGCATAAGATTTTTGAATTTTCGTAGTATGGACATGGTATAGAAGCATGAAGATGTTACTTTGGCTATATGGTCGTCCCATGACAGATGCTCGTTCAAGGTTACACCAAGCAATTTACTACAATGTGCTCGTTCAAGACTTTTTTCCCCGATCTTTAGAACTGGATTGTAATCTTGAAGACTGTGATGCTTTGAAAGTTGCTTTGTACTCATAACCATAACCTTTGTCTTCTTTGGGTTTAGAGCAAGATTTGTGGATGAAGACCAAGAAATTAACTTTTCAAGGTCCTCATTCAAGGCAGTTTCAAGAGACGATAGATCGTTTGGCCTTCTATGCACAAGTATAGTTGTATCGTCAGCGTATTGAAAGCAGGGTAGTTGGATTTTGTCTTGGAGGTCAGTAACATACAAGTTGAACAAGACAGGGCCTAAAATTGATCCTTGTGGCACTCCAAAACTCGTTAATTTCAGTTCTGATGCTCTATCATCTACCTGAACAAACTGGTAACGATTGTCCAAGTAGCTTAGTAACCACTTTAGAAAACAGTTGGAGAATCGAAGTGCATGCATCTTGTGTATCAATGTCTTATAATCGATGGTATCGAATGCTTTCGAGAAGTCTGCAAGAACCATTAAGGTAACCTCACTCCTCCCCATCGCTTGCATTATCATGTCTTTTATTCCAAGTAGTGCTGTAACTGTGGAATGACCTTTTCTGTACCCACATACTCTTTCATAAAGAAGCTGTCCCTTATCGATAAAGCTCACGATTTGTTTCATAACTACTCGTTCAAATATTTTTGACAGAACCGGTAAGATTGAAACAGGCCTGTAGTCGTCACTGCTTTTAGGATCATTAATTTTAGGAATTGGAGAAATTCGAGCTGTCTTCCATTGTGGCGGGAAAGTTGACTTCGCGATGCAGGAGTTGATAATATGAGTTGGTTATAAACTTTAGGAGTTGATTATAAACTTTTGCCTGCTGGAAAGAAATTTAAAAGGAGGTTCGCACACTCAGTCAAAGCTTTAACCAGAACTATTTTTGATGATTTTTTCAAGAATGCCAGTGAATTGTGCAGTGGCGTAGCCAGGGTAAATTAACCAGGGACGTTGGAATGAAGGGTCTATTATTCAAGGGAAAATTTTTGAGAACACGTCTTTTACTTTGGCTTAGAACAGCTCTTCTTATCTCATGTTTGCCAGTGCTAGAGTGGCAACTTTTAAAAATGTATAATAATTTTATATGAATCACCACAATCTTCAGAAAAATTTTGAGTAAATATTCCTTAGGTTGGCTCAGAATGCCTCTCTCGATCCAATTTTTGCTAATGCTAAAATGAAAAATATCACAATTTCGTGACATTTCTTCTATGAATTAACATCAGTTACAGACTTTTCGGAAAATCAACCTTTACGTTGGCTTAGAACCACTCTCCCAGCCTTGCAAATTCAATTTCCCAATATTCTTATCTTTTCAAATAACGTTCTTTAACTTTTGCTCAAATCTTCCTCCAAACCAGGTGTGTGGGTGTGCAGTATTTTTGCATCTCTCTTTTCAGGCCTGATGTTTTATCTGCCAAAGCACGTATCTGTAGCTGTTTTGGAAGCACATCATAAATCATGCACTCAAACGATAAGAAACAAATTTAGAAACTTTCATTACAAGGGGAGATTTCATGGGACAGTAAGAAACTTGTGGAGCTATGGTCTGCTCCAAGTTTCTCACATAGCTAAAAGAACAAGTAAAAAGTTTGCCGAAGAGATCATTTTGGGCGAAATAGAGGTTTGGCGAGATGGAGGTTGCGGAGAAATCGAAATGACCAGCACTAGAGAGCCACAGTTGATCTGATCTGCATAACACACACAGGAATTTTTATAAGAAACTCTGACCAGGCAAGAGTACTAGAAAGTTTCTTATATCAGCAACATGAATATTTCTTGAAATCTAAAACTTCATGTAGAAATAGAAATTGTTAAAACATAAAAGCGAGGGTTGTATCACTCTTCCGAAAAAGCGTATGAGATTTTCTAAAACAACAAGTTTTCAAGTATATTACAGACTTTTCAAGAAAAAAAGGATCGTTGCCAAAGGTGTACGAGATTTTTAGAGAGTAATACGCCCCTCCTAAATTCTCCGATGAAAAATAGCAAAATCTGTTCCTGGACAAAACAAGACGTGATTCTGACCGGTAAAAAATACTAACAAGCTAAACCTCAGCTCTTCCTACATATGTTTTTTCGATAAGAAACTTTGATCAGGCCATATCAATAAACATTTCTTACAACAGTGTCGTCTTCCTGCAAGCAGAATACACGTTTTTTTTATGAGAAACTTGAATCAGCACTTAGTACTTTTTTCGGTGAACTAGTAGTAAGAGTTTCTTAATTATTTTCTTATTTTTGGTCAAAATAGGAAACTAATTATCGGGTCAAAAATTCCGATATGGCTCAAAGTTGAGCCTTCTTATCGACAAAGGGCGTTCAGTTTGGATTGATATTGTCACCACGAATAAACAATGCACATTAAGGCAAAAGTTCCAATTTTTTGCAGTCAAAACTTGATATTTAAAAATGCAATGCCGCACGAACCGTAATCTACTGATTCTTATTCTAGAAATGAAATTTTAGAGTTTCTTGATTGTTCTTGAACGTAGTACTAGAGTTTCTAATAAATTTTTGGTCATCGTAGTAATCAAGTACTAGTTCCTTATAAACCAATTTCTTATAAAAAAACATGCAGACCTTTTAGCATTTCTACAAAGGAGACTGGATCGAGCGATATTTTATACATTTTTACTCGTGAGATTCGAATGAGTTGCATGGCGGTGGAGTTTCTATAGCTATTGTACACAAACAAGAATTCACTCAAATTTCAAATTCACATGGGGAAGAAAGAACAGCTGCACCAAAAAAAAAAACGACGAGCCCTCTTGCTTGCAAATTAATTCACAAAAAGGTGCTAAGTCCAAATAAAGACCTGCAACACCTGTTTTTGTGTCATCATTTACTCATGGGACCCCCAAATAGATCCGACCTAATGCCAGTTCCCAACTATGGAGTGACAAATAACGTCAAAGACGATTTAATGAAAAGCATGGTGGTGGTACTTATAGCTAAAACCTTATGACGATGTTAAAACACAGGCTTTTTCCTTTATAAGAAACTTGGATAAACCCATACTACTAAATAAAAGCGTCTTAATTTCACATGAAGATGTCAGCCTTTCATTTCAAAAAGTTTCGTAAGTGGTTTCTCCTCTTTGGATGCATGTAGTTCCTACCAGGTTTTACCACTGCCACGTATTTGTTTCTTGACGAGGCACAATTTTTTAGCAACAAATAAGAGTTCTTTGGGCTCAAAACATACAATCATCTCTAATATCACTCAAAAATAAAGGCCCAATGACACTCTTCCCATGATTCTCTTAGATTTGGCTCTTAGAAGTTTCTTAGCACTTCTCAAACATAGTAGACGTTTTTATAAGAAACTTGAGTAGGCCGAGGGGCGTATCACTCATTAAAAATCTCGTACACTTTTCGCAAAAATCCCTTTGTTTTCAAGAAAAATCCGCAAAAAATCCTATTGTTTAAAAAAATCTCGTACGCCATTTTGGAAGAGTGATACACCCCTCGGAGTAGGCCATCATACCAAAAGTTTCTTGATTCAATATGAAAGTTTCCGCATTTTTGTACTAAAAGTTTCTTAAGTTATTTGTTTTGTTATATGCGTAGGGTTAATTTTACCACCGCAGTTTTTATCTGACACCAACCTACCGCTGTAATTCGAGGGAAAACCCTTCCAAATAAAGTGATATTGAGATTTTACGAAGAGTGTAGCGCAGATCAGTGTCCAAGGAAAAGCAAAATATTATCTCGCCTTTGGTTGCCTAGGAGATTTCTGGATTCCTGATTTATGTCAGGACGAGTAAGACCTCACTTCACACATTAGTGAAATAGAGGATTAAAATAATCAGGTGGGAGGCCGCTGCCAGCTTTGCTTGGTGTTGCGGGGACCCCTTTAGTCAATCGGCAAAGACCCTCTTGGGTAAAACAAGTAGCAACTACTCGGGAAGAGGAATTAGCTGAACGAATGAATGAATTAGCTGCCCCTCGTGAACGAATGGCTGCGCTATGCCAAAAGTATGAATCGCGGATGAACCAAACAAAACAGGGCACCAAAATTCGTAACACATAAATCTAAAAACTGACAATGCGCCTCCTGCGCCCATTTATCGTCAAAATAAGGGAGCGGTCATATTTCTTCCCGGAGAGAACGTTTTACGGTTTCAAGCACAAAGGGGTACAAAGCTACCATTCATTGCAATTTATGAAACATCCTTCAAATTTTTTTCCTCCAAATGCGAGGGGCGTATCACTCTCTAAAAATCTCGTACACCCTTGGCAAAATCCTTTTGTTTTCAAGAAAAATCCGTAAAAAATCCCTGATAGTCCTTTTGTTTTAAAAAATCTCGTACGCTTTTCGGAAGAGTGATATACCCCTCGTCCAAATGGATTTTAGTTGCCATCATACTAGCTATTTCCAAATCTTCAAACTGGTGTGAGAAAGTGAGTGTAAATTTCTATGACCTATTTATTTTCAGTTGGATGGCCCAAAAGGAACTTTAGCTTCTGTTCTATGATCCTACCATTGGACTTTTTAAAACTTTTGAATATTTTTATTTGAGCACGAGACGTCATCATATTTCAAAATCGTACATTAGAACAGTGACAGACATTTGCTTGATACCATATTGTAGACATTAATAAACTATGATTTTCTTGAAGATTATTCAATATTTCCTCAAAGATTTTCGAAATTATGATGGTTTTTCCACGGGGGGGGGGGGGGGGGGGGGGGGGGGGGGGGGGGGAGCTTACTCAATTTCCTTGGTACTGTGTTGCAGAGTTGCAAAAAATCCATGACCTTCCTCCAAACCTGGATTTCAAGGTCGCAACCTTTTCTTCATTTAAACTTTTGTAAAAATAAGACATAAAGTACCTACATACATACAGATGTACCAAAAAAATTTCATTTATCTTCGTATGATACATCGGGACCATTACTTGGCTTGAAAAATATGGCCAACAATTTAGAGAGAGAAATTTAAGAAATGGTTCGCACTCCCAGGAATATATCGACGCAAAAAATTTTGGACCATGTTTTGAATAAGCCCAGATAAAATGCCAATTTAATTTACCCATGTAACGATATAACACATATGAATACTATTTCATGGTTTTCATATTTTATATTTAATTCTTTTAAGGAGGGTTGCCCTTCAGTATAATCTAGTTCTCCGATAAAAAAATATTTACAATCTACCGGGTGAGCCCCGAGTGAGTCAGAAAAAAGAATCCCCGCTTGGAAGGCCGCTGCTCCATGAATATCAAAGCAATAATATTGAAAAATGTCTTGTTTTTCAAAAATACGTGTACTCTATTTTCGGTTCCATCATGAAGCGAGGAAAAAGAAATTAACGTGTATATAAGCCTTAAAAATTCATTTTTACTGTGATCCTATGCAACTGATTGGCTTAGTTTGTCACTCTCCGTTGGGTTAGGCCAGTTTTTCCTGTGGTTTTTGAAAGCCGATGTTGTTTTGCGAAATTATGCGCCATTAATAATTGTGACATAATTTGCACGGGAGTGTGCCCACCAAAACAATCTTCTTTTACCCGGGAGCTCCTGAATTTTTCTCTCGAAACAATAACCGACTCTGGAAAAAATTGGTGAAAAGTATATTCCAAACATAAAAATGAGACCGAGCAACAACCCACTCTCGCAAAATATCCCCGTTGACATGCTTTGACAACCGGCTCTAGAAAATGTGCCTTCTTTTCATATCAACTTTAAATATGCAAGTGCCTCCCTCCGCGGAGGAGGAACACAGCTGCTGTAGGAACGACGATTATCGCGTTTCATATCGCTTGTGATAGCACAGGGGGTCAAGGAATATCAGTGAAGAGACTGTAGTTTTGGTTTCTTTGGTTCCTGCAGTCTCTTCTCTGATATTCATGGACCCCCTGTCGTGATAGGTGGCAACTGGCAACCCCGAGGGGGGGGGACTTCACTTAAATCTGTACGGGGATGTGCCCACGAACAATATCTTTACCCTGTTCCAGAATTTTTCGCTCAAATGATATCCGATTCTATAAAAACTTGGTGAAAAGTATACTCCAAAGCATGGAAATTTGACCGTAAAACGACCCGATCTAGCAAAATATCCCCTTTTGGCATGATTTGATGACCTGTGCTAGAAAGTTTGCCTTATTTTGATAACCCGTACTAGAAAAAATTTGTGAAAGCGATATCCTGAAAAACGCCACAACCCCATCGGACAATTAGATAAGTACCCCCCCCCCGGCGGGCAACGAACTGCCAAAAACCAAATCCAAAAGTTAATCTTAAGTACGAATAAACCGCTTAGCATCGCCGCACACGCAAACAAACGACGTATATCTGATACTAGAAAATTAATTGATTAATAACTCATCTGAAAATTGAAGACAATTTTTTCAAGTTAATTCAATGAAATGTTAGTTCTGTCCTAGGTAGAATTTACACGACAGAGCTTATTATGATGCACTGTAAAGATGATTTCAAACCGGTAGTATTCTTAACATCTCAGACCCGTTTACACTGTATCGGTACAATCCGTAACAAAAGCAACAGTGTATCAAATCAGCCTCATATTTACACTGTTCATTGCTAATCGGTAACACTTTTGTTCTTTTTGTCCATAAATATATACTTTCTGATGCAGTGCAAACGCTCTTGATCCATACAAGCTTTGTAATAACAGATCAAAGGGGGCATGACATGTTGATGGTACGGGTATGTACCCACCAGATAGGTGGGTTTTTGGGCGGAACATTCTCTGAAAAAAGGTCGTTTTCGCCAGATGTTCTTTAAAAATGGGTATCGGTTTAGCTGAAATTGACATAGTAGTTGAAAAAGGGGTAGTTTTCCATCAAAATTCATCATAAAAGGATACGAGAGCAAATTTTGGCAATCTGAAATTTTCTGAAGTTTTTTGAAAAAAAAAAAACCGGGCGGCAGACTAACGTCAATGTGCAGGTCTTCGCCCCCCCCCCAAAAGGTAAAAACTGCACCGGTGGTGTAAATGTGGTCTCTGACTTTGGAAAGATGAAATCACAATAAACGACCAAACATTGTAAAATATTAGCACTATAATTTGAACTGAATAAAAGCACGACGGTTTGAGCACAATCCGTTATAAAAAAAGAAATCAGGATATACCAAACGGCTAGAATTTTGAAACTTAAATTCGAACATGCTTTTTGGACTGATCACACTAAAACGTTGTTCTATTTGAAGAAAAAGCTTTGGAAAACGTACTGAGCCTATAAAATCTGCCTGTTTAGAATCAGCCTTTAGGCAACTACAAATTCCAGATTTTTCAAGTAAGCAAATATCGATAAAGCAAAATCATTCATGCAAAACACTTCAGTTGTTTTTATTCGCGGATATTTTCACGTGCAATACAATCTGAGAAAAACTTGGCGACAGACAAAATTTTCGTATGACCATTAGTGATACCACGAAATTGACGCTGCTCTTCCATACCCAGCCTCAGGCTATGGATAGACACCATCCGCCTTACATCTCTTCAAGTGGTGGGGCATCTTCGGCCACTTCCGCAGTTAAAATTGCAATAACACATTCATAAAATTGATTTAAGATTACTAAAGATTATAAATATCGTCAACAAAATTAAATTCTAGTAACATCCCCCAATTCATCATGTGAATAGCAAATCCTCATCTTTTTCGTCTGCTAGTAAACTTGGTGCTTGTTCTAAGGCATCAGCTGCAATGAAAACGGAAACTTATGGTTATAGTCAAAATTTCCATGGTTTACAAAGGCTGTTTGTGAATTGGTGATCACTTTTCCATCTGACACGGAGCAAATAATTTTTCTCTTAACTGAGGCCAAAATATAACCCCATAGTTGGACTTATGCATGTATGTATGTACGTATGTATCTATCTATCATTTGCCACAATAAATATTTACATAAAACTGTATAAAAAGTTTTACATAGATATCAGGCTCTTGGAATATAGTTTGGTCTCATCTGACCAGATTCCACTTTTTGACTATTTCGCATTATGTGTATAACTGTTCCCTTAGGAACTCAAAGTACCAGCCATTAAGAACTCAAAAGTACCACCGATAAATCTTTAAAAAGTTCTCAAAAGCGTACCCATAAATCCGGAAAAGCCGGAAAAGCATACCCATAAATCCAGAGAAAGTGAAAATATACCCTTAAATGACTTCTTACCAAGAGCCATACCCATAAATCTGGAAATCATCAAATACCCTTAAAAATACCAACAAATCTGGATTCTATCGTAAAGAGGGTACCTTAAAAAATGGCACAACCCTGTACCATGGAGTACTTGAGCAGCCCGCCCCGGGAATATTTATCCTTGTGTGTTAGGATTGCTTATTGTGCAAGAGTTGTATAAATGACTAGATAATTCAAAAGTTTAACATGTAAATTTGTAGTTTGTCATTTGAAAAACAAATCAGGAAAGTTCTCTTACAAAACTACGCGATTAAAGAACTATTAAACAAACCTTCGATCCCCCTCTGTTGCATTTCAAGCTCTTTGATAGAAACAAATCAGGAAAGTTCTCTTACAAAACTACGCGATTAAAGAACTATTAAAAAAACCTTCGATCCCCCTCTGTTGCATTTCAAGCTCTTTGACAGAAACAAATCAGGAAAGTTCTCTGACAAAGCTACCCGATTAAAAAACTATTAAACAAACCTTCGATCCCCCTCTGTTGCATTTCAAGCTCTTTGATAGCTCTATTTTTCTTTTTCTTCTCTTGGATTTTCTTCAGTCTAAAACGCAAGAAAAATCATTCAACCAAACAAGTAAAGGATTATCTTGGCCAGAAGTTACGTAGAAACGAACAGGGTAGAAAAGGGAGAATTCCCACTGAAACTTCGATTTTGCATGAACCCTCACTAAAATAGCATTTTTGGAATATTGGCTTTGGTATCTTAGGCCAGAAAATACTAAGAATACAGTAAAAACCCGCACATAAGAACCTTCATCTGTTAAGAACCTACAGCCTGAAATAATATATTTTGTACCCAATAAATAAGCACCATTTCAGGCTGATATATAAACTAGGTTCTTAAAGGGTCTTGTTCATTCATTGGGAAATAAATGCAACATTTTTGCCAATCAACCTCTTTCATGAACTCCAAAATATTTCTTACAGAACTGTGATAGGCAGGGCATGCAGGGGTAAACTGGGTAAGATTGGGTTGAAATGGATAGGGTCAAGAGTGCAAATAAGTTTGGCTAAGGTTTAGATTCACATATTTTCCTATATTAAGAACCTACACCCTGATTACTAGATGTGCCTCATTGCGTAAGAACCTAAACAGGCTGAGTTAAAAATCTTAGGTTCTTATGTGCGGGTTTTTACTGTAGGTTAAAATTTTGTGAGGAGGTTTTACGAAAAGCTCTGTTAGTGTTCGGCTTTGACACATGTTTAATGTTTGTAAATGTAAAAATCCAGGTATCGTTCTGTTTTAGCATAAACAACGATAATTAAGTTGTTTTGCAGTGAAAAAAGGGTTCAGAAAAACCTTTGTATCCCAGGAATCAGTGGCGGACACTTTGCCAAATATTGGGGGGGGGGGCAAGCTATTGTTTCCGTTAAAAAGCATTGTTTTCTATTGTTTTTGAACAAAATAACTTTGTTCTCGCCAACATGGGAGGATGGACAAGTCCTCTCCCTGGTATCGAGGACCTATTAAAGGGGATTCCATACATGAATTTGTGTGAGTGTCATCAATTTTAATTTTAGGAAGGAAAATTTGCTCATTGTTTTTATTCGTTTTAGCAGGTTTTTGGAAGGGGCTTTCTGCAGAAAATCACCCATATCCACGGGAAGGAATGGCCGATTAAGGCCGGATAAATTACTGAACCTAATTGAACATATTGGCAATAAAACAAGACAGTTTTCAATATCATTGCTTTGATATTCATGGAGCAGTGGCCTTTCAAGCAGGAATTCTTTTTTCTGACTCACCCGGTATAGTATCAATATGTAGAGTAAGTAGTAACATGTATTGTAAGAACTTTATCTGGATAAAAAAAAGATTTCCTTATTTCATATTACAGTAGTTGGTCAAGATCATTGCTTGGATTTGTCAATTTTCGACCAATCAAATCATCCTAAAGTACAACCAAAAACTATGCGGAGTAAAATGGTTTTTGGTTATACAGGGTGTCCCAAAAAATTGTGTCCCGTTTGCCTAAAGATATTCTTCAGATATTCAATTAGAGTTTGCAACAATCCCCGTAGAAGTCCGTTGAAAAATGATGGAGCTAAAAACCAAATTTAAGTTACGACTGAAACCAGCGGTCGGTCATTTTGTCTTACTATTTGGCAGTGATAATTATGTTCACGTGAGGTAAGAAATAATTTTTGTGAGGTCAGAAATAGTGGAAATCTCCGAGGATTGTCGGAACTTTCACAAGTGCTGTGACATTGGAGTCTGCTGTTTCATTTTCAATCCATGAAGCTATTTATCGCTGCAAAAAAGTAAGTCAAAATGACCGACCGCTGGTTTCAGTGATCGGGCAAATTTGGTTTCCTGAACGTCATTTAGCAAACTTTAATCGAACATCTGGAGAGCACCATCATGCAAAAGTTTGGCGAGAATCTTTTGCCGTTTTGCCACAATCCTCAGACAAACGGGGCACAAATATTTTGGGACACCCTGTAGTATAACTTATAGAACTATCATTATATTGCAAAACACTGCATGCTCGGCTTCATTTAAAACATATTTGAGAGCGGAATTGGAATCTTTCAGGCATTATGGCATTTTTTTACTTAAGGGGGTTCAGTCCATTGGGAATTATTTGAAGTTTTTTGTTTATCTTTATTGTAAAACAAATTTTGCATCCTATGAAACTGTGATGCCTTCTGATTAGGAATCTACAAGCAGAATACGGTAAAAATTGTTCCTTATGAAACAGTGAGCTCCAGAGTAGCCCCTGGTCGAAGTTGTTTCTGTCAAATTTTATTAGGAGCACAAAACTGACCACAGTGCATTCGGTGACAGGCGATGGTTAAACTAGTCACTTTAAGCAAGATCTAACTTCATATTACTGTTTGCGCGAAGACCTGCACTTTCGATAATGATGTACAGGAGGTTTGAAAAATTTGTAAAGCCAAAACTTCCTAAAATTCCCAAGGGACTAAGCCCCTCTTAAATAAACAACATTTTACAATATTTGCAAGAATCAAGTTCCACTCACTAACCTCTTTCGAATGACATCTAGTTTGCATTAGTTTGGAAAATAATCGTAATTCTATAGCCCAAAACAGGTTTACTATACATAGTTTTTCGTCGTACGTTAGTTCCTATCGATCCTATTTATTCCCAAGCTTGTAATATCCTTAATAGTGCAAACAAATAAGAGGCTAAATCATGCCCATTGGTGAAATGCAATTTTCCAACACATATATCTCCGTACACTTTTCGCAAACCCTTGTTTGATCATCTTCGCAAAAACCTCCGTGGCCAGCTCTCGGAAATTCTGAGCTTGGATGTATCCAACTTTGATGACGATTTCGTTTGCTCACTAATGTTGTATGGAAGTTCTGAACTTCCACACATTGTCAACAGACTGATTCTTGAAGCTACTTTAGAGTACATCAAATCATCCAGGCGTTTTGTTTCAATAGACTACGAAAATTGACATAGCCCTTGAAAACAGGAATTTCGTGCACTGTGTCTGTCTAGTCTATGCCTGTAGTGTTCTTGTCGTATGTCTGTGTCTGTGTGTACTTCTGTTAATTTTGCCTTTTCCTCTTTTGTTGGAATATAGTTGTAAGAGAGAGACGGCCTGTAGGCACTAAATTCCTAACTCTTCATAGGTTCCTCGAGCCTGGACCTCAGAAGAATCTCTGGGTTGTTCATGTTGCTCGTCAAACCTTAAAGCGCCATGCCAATCACAATGGCGAATTGTGTGCTCTTGGGCTGTCCCTCTCTTACGACTATCCTTGGAACGATATAAATTTAAATTGTAAGTGCCATACATAGTGGGAACTCGCTGACTATAAGTCCTTTCCCACTATGGATGGCACGTAGTTAATTAGCCTTGTTGTTTTTGTAAATAGTTGTTTTTTAAATGAATAAAGAAAAAAAAACCTGTCAAATACATTTTGCATAACGATCCTAGAATACTTGGTAAGCTGGCAAAATTATGTTCTGTAGCACAACGGACTCGTTATCATGACGGGAGCATTTCAGCGGGAGAATTTGCAACTCAGATACCTGTAGAACTCCTCTCTTTCCATTTCATCTAATTCGCTTGTGATGTACTGGACTGTTCTCTCCAAACGAGGAATGATCACTGAAATAAACAAGGCAGTTAGCAATTAGTGCAAAAGAACATATGAAAATTCTAAGAAACTTAAAAAAACTGAAGTCCGTCTCAAATAAGATGTCACATGAGATTTGCGATAACGCAAAAATTGCTCATGCACAGCTGTTGCACTGTTTTTATTCGCGAGCATTTCACGTCAAATCTTATTGGTGACCAACTTTAAATGACGTTCTTGGTGTCCTATAAAAGAATGTCTACATAACTGAACAGAATGACCCGACATGAGTGAATGTGTGTCTTCTGTGGAGGCAATGGAAGCATCTGCACGACTGTCTCTCATTTCATAAAAACTTCAAACAAAAAACCAACTAATGGTACGCGTTGTTTTATCTGAAAGATTTGGCTCAGCTACTAACAAAATTTTCTGAATCTTTAATGGAAATTTCAATTTTTAAGTACCATCATTTTCACTAACTTCAATATTACTCTTTGGGTGCAATGATCATACCGTAGTTTAATGCGGGTTTCATTTTGCAATTAATACTTTTACTCTGCATAATGATATTTCGTGCCTGCAAGTTCACACGCTCGCACACATTAACTAGGTCTCAGTTCTTGACATTAAAAAATCTTCTCAAGAAAACATTTCCAATGCGCAGAACTCATGTTACTTTTACATATTACATATCACGAATAAGGGTTGAACGACATCTTGTAATTACGAGGTTTTACCTTAGCTTTAGTTGTTTATGAACAAGTACAGCGTTTTGGGGGATGTTTACGCAACAATTACAAGCAAAGTTTCTTAACTCAAAAGCTACCTGTCATATAAAAAATGAAACTAAATGATTTGGGCCTTGCCGTCAATCATCAGTAGCAGTGATACGAATGAGAAAGGATAACTGCTGAAAATATGTTTACACGCAGTCACGTCCCCATACGTTTAACTATGAATTTTCATATATTACTTGTTTGTTTGTTTGTTTGTTTGCTTTCACCTAGCACCTGCAGACAGTTTTAGGAGCAATTGGAAGCAAAGCATATCGACGCAGTGCCATGGTCTTTCCTCTCGATGTGGCCACATCTTGTGACTCCTCTGGCCTGGGATTACAAAAACTTGGCGACGCGACTCTCCTCCCCCTTGGTAGCAGGTTTGCCAGGGTAGCGACTCCACGGAGTCAACTCTGCACCAAATGGCTCAATGGCAATTAAAATATTTTCAAGCAATAAAATTAACGTTTTATGACTGCTAAATACACACCATGTTCGATTGCATTGACTCTCCTATTTGTAACTTTGATTGCCTCATCTAGAGTTACAAACGACGTCTAGGAGAAAGAAAATGAACTTGAATAATTGGATGTGCATTTACCGTAATATAACAATGAAAAATGCACTTTCCTCACAAACACATCAAGGAAGCCATCACCAGTTACTTTTGCGAATGAGTCACAAGATATCACAGGGGAGAACAAACAACGTAAGAAAACTGGTTAAAATACTTTCAATATAAAAGACAGTGGATCCAACTGCCCGCAACTTTTTAAACACCATGTAATTGCATGGCTAACGCAATGTGTAAGTTTATTTTTTTTTTTTTTATTCAAATATTAAATTTTACAAGATACTTTACATTTTACTATACCTAATTCTAATTACTATACGACACTACAAGTACGATACCATGGGGAGCAAAAGACTACGACTACCCCATGGCCAATATCTAAAAACATGAAACGTTAAACCGTATACAATCACACTACGAACAATTTATAAATTAAAGGATACTATACTGGATTCAGTTTCACTCCAGATGTCAGGTCAGTGTTGCGATGAATTTGTAGATGCAACGAGTGCAACTCATTTGGTGTAAATTTAGGCAAGTAAAATGCCTCCATCTGATGTGAAACAGAATTTACAAGGAAAAGAACACTAACGGTACGGGACTTGGTGATTGCTTAGGGCATGGCTAAATTCTCAATAGATCTTAATCAAACCGACCAGTTTCGTGGATGAAGCGTAAAGTTAATTCGAGTACATTTCTGTTCAACTCATTAGAAAGGTCTTCATCACCATGCAATAAAAGCTGCGTCAAAGAATGATTTGAAAGATTGGTGATTTGTACATATGGTCGTAATAATTCAACAATTCCAGCGAGAAGATTTTGTCGTTGAACATCAAAATCAAATGTCAAGATACACAGAACGAACATCTAGAGGAGGGTTACAGTCAAAAGCTTGAAATATTGTATGTGTTATTGAGAGTAACTGGTTGATTGTTGAGTCACCTGGGCGAAAACCTGTATGATTTGGGTTAAGAAGTTCATGTGATACAAGATGCGAGTAAAGAGAATCGTACATGAGTTTTTCAAGTATTTTCCCAAAAATTGGTAAAAGAGAAATAGGACGGTAATTCCCCTTCAGATTTTTCTCATTTTTTTTATGAACCGGCACTACGTTTGCATATTTCCAAATTTTGGGAAATAGGCCACGCCTCAAACAGTTTGTGAAAATTATCTTGAGTGGCAGAACTAATGAAACATCGCTCAACTTTATCATCCTTACAGATATTTCGTCACAGCCATGTGCTTTATTGGGATTAAGCGATCTTATGATATTAAGTATCTTTTCGTCAGAGATGGTGAAATCGCTTATCAGATTCGTAGTTACCGGAGAATCTTGGGGAATTTCACTACCTGTGTCAACGGTCGTGCATTGAAGTATAAAATAGTCGTTAAATATCTGTGCCTTTTCGGAGAAATCCGTTACAAACAGCCCGCTCTCTAAAAGAGGTGGTATGATAGGAATCTTAACTTTGTTTAAAACAGTGTTTATTAAGGTCCAGTAGGTTTTACTACTTGTCCCAGGATTAGCTAAGGTATTCCCAGCCTTTAGGAAATAATTCCGCTTGGCTTCCTCAATTAGTCTTGTGCCTTCAGATATCATCTTTTGTATACCTTCAAGTTTATCATCTGGCTGACCATTCCTCACAAAAGTTTTATATGCACGATCTTTTTTCCTTAGAAAGTTTTTGACGGCTTGCGTTATCCAGGGAGCTTGACGAGGCCTAATTGTTTTAACTTTATTGGGGATGAAATTTGAATAAATGTTGAAAAGGACTTCGTTGAGTAGTTTTACCTGTTCATTAGGGCAGGTCATGTTGTCAAGATGTTCGTGCCAAGCAAACATTTCAATGCTTTTCCTGATGGCTACAAAGTCTGCCTTATCGTAATACCAAATTTTGCGGGTATATGGAGGTCGTGCAATGTTTGAAACAGATAATTTACCGTAAACAATTTGATGGTGGCACTGCGCATGTAGTGACGGATGGACACCAGACTCGATGATGAGGTTAGGCTGATCAGTAAATATCAAGTCAATGCAGGATTTAGATTCACCCATTAAATGTGTTGGTTCTAAGTTTATGTATGCATATAATTCCGAACCGGTTGATTTGATTTTTAATTTACTAGTACCAAACTCATGCCCTTGAACTGGAAACTTAACCTTTGCAAAATTGTCAAATGAAAGAAATATTCAAAAGGATTGGATAAGAAACTGAAGCTTAAAAAATTCCTGCAACTTCATAACTATATTTCAAGTTGTCATCCCAAAAATATTGTCATCGCAATTGTCATCGCAACAACAATTGTCTCAACAAGAAGGTCATTCCTTCCTGGAATAAGAAATAACTTGAAAGTTCAATCTGGTAGCTCCGTAGATACAATTGAACAAACAAGAGATGTAATATCAAAGACCCATTGTCAACCACGATCCTTTTTGTGCCGAATGAAAAGCAAGACATAGATAATTTAGGCCAAAAACGACTTTTAGATAACACGAAAGTCAACTTTGGCGCCAGGAAGGATCATGGTTAGCAATTGGTCTGTGATGCGCAAATCTTAGCAATGAAAAATCACAAGCTGCAAATAGCGTCAATTGACAATGTGTAACTCTCCATATGATACAGTAAAAACCCGCGTATAAGAACCTAGTGGATTAAGAACCTACAGGCTGAAATTTTGCAATCAAACCTCAATTATATAAAAACCCATTCAGCCTGGACTTTGAAATAGGTTCTTGTTTGTAGAGAGCATGGGGTCTTATTCACAACAGAAGTTTGTGGAAGTAAGAATAAAAAGTGCTTATATTACCTGATGAGAAGCATTTGAAAGATTTTCTCTGGATTATATAAACATTTCTGATTCTTCCACAAATTTCTGTTGGGGAATCTCATAAACTCAACTGATGTGAGCTTACAGTAAATAGAAGGCCAGAAGTTTTAATCTGAATAAAAGAAATTCCTGAAAGCCATGAATAAAATAAGAACCCTATTTAAGAGCCTGAACAGCCTCATTTCCAAATTAATACCCAAAAACATAAGAACCTAGTTAGGCTGACTTGCAAAATTGTAGGTTCTTATACGCGGGTTTTTACTGTAGTGAGTCATGCTGAATATTTTTACCTGTAAAGATGCAAGCTCTACAAGAAGTTTCACAGCTTTATTGAAGGTCTGGGAGCAGTTATTCACTTGTTGGCCACCTCTTGATAATCCTGTCAGTTCATAGGCTAGAAAAAACGAAATACATTTGTTTTGTGGACAGGGCAGAGGGAGTATTAAAATGAAATTCAAAGATAATATGACGATAGAAAATAAACTGTAAAGCATAATAATGTAAACAAGAGTAGTACCTTCCTCATGAATGCCAACCACCCCCAATCCACCCCGCTGCGCTCGACAAGGTGTGGGGATAAAACGGCGCATTTGCAAAGCTATGTAATCGAGGAAAGGTAAAAACAATCCTTGTTAAATCGTTCGTTGATGTCTGAGTGTCAAGCATGCTTCGTTGTATGGGTAGGATTAGCTGTGTATAGTATTCTTTTAAATATAAACCATAGATATATACAGAGATTAGTCCTTGTGGGACAGTATTATTCAACGATATATAATACAAGATGGCAGTTTTTCGAAGGGGTAAAATCTTCCAGAACTTTCATAACCAAGAGTCATATCTTCTTCAGAAATATATTGGCTCTTGAGACACCTTGCAAAATCTCGACTTGATTTGGACATGGAAGTTAGACGACGGTACGACAGGTTTGTATGGCATACGTATTCATACATCAAAATAAAAGTGTTCAACAAATAATTCTGTTATTCAGCGTGATAAAACAGCTTAAATAAAAATTTCACGTGAAGTTCATAAACAAGTATTGGAAATAAGGATGTAGACAATATCTACCAATAAACTGGCAAGAGACCTGTTCTTTTCATATTTACTTATCTACAAACGATGCTTGAACGCTTTGTGGGGGCTCATATTTCTTAGGTGTAATTAAAACACTCACTGCTCAGCTTCTGTACGAAAAAAATAAAATGCCCGAGGCAGAAGTTTAGATACATCCTTCTTCTTTCGATATGTGCTCTTAAAAACCATTTCTGGAATGCACAGCGAGCTAGCTAGCGACCCGGGTTACAGGGCAATTTTTTTGGCTTGCTTTACTTTTGTTTATGTCTTGACCAACCGAGCATGGAATTCCCTTTGTCTGCAATCACAAATCGCTTTGTATCCAGGTGTCAATAAAAAGTAGCGGATCCTATTGTAACATTATCTGTCATTGTTTTTTACATCAAATAGTCACATTTTTGCCGTACGAACCATACTCCAAGTTGATCATTTTACTCCTTTAGAATTCCTTTAGAAACCATTCCGAAAGCTTGTGTACTGCTTAGTTCGTAGCAGGAAAGGTGAAATAAAATTAAGTGTTCGAGAATGAGGAATAAACTTACTATTGGCCCCGTCATTGTATGCTTCAAAGATTGGTAATAAAACACCTGTAACGATACAACAACAACGATTTAGTGGGCAAGTTAAAACACAGGTTCCCTGTAGAAAGATTATAGACCAGATCTGACACATATTAACGATCGTTGCTTTGAAATTACATGATAAACACAAGGCTGGTTCAAAGGGGAACTAATCGGGGATATCGATTAGCGAGTCTGAAAGTAACGATATCGACAAATTTTTTAGTCTAAGGGTTGAATGTGCCAGGAATTTGCTCATAGGTTTTTTAAACATAAACAGTCTTCGAAATAAAATCACTGATCTCAGAATGATCGCTGAGAAATGTTTGCCTGATATATTACTCATAGAAGAAACAAAATTAAACTCCGATTTTAAAACTGAATTGTTTCTCATTAATAATTACAAAAGTCCAATACGCCTGGATAGGTCTGAATTTGGAGGAGGTCTCATGCAATACTCAAGGAATGGCATTATTTGCAACAGGGTGCCCACTTTTGAAGTTCCTTCTCTTGAGCTATTGTGTTCTGAACTAGTAGTTGCAAAAACGAAATGGATAATGTATAGTATTTATCGTCCCCCCAATGTAAATATAGAAACATTTTTCTCAGATCTGTCCACTTCTTTAAATCGTGCATTGGATCGGTACGATAACATTTTTTTAATGGGCGATATCAATATTGATACTCAAAATAGAACAGATCCCGGTTTTGACAAATTGACTTCTTTTTGTGATGTGTTCGGTCTGTCCAATTTAGTGACGTCAAAAACTTGTTTTACAAAGAACCATAGCTCATCTATTGACGTTATTCTAACAAATAGACCCAGGTCATTCCAGAAGACAGCCGTTTTTGAAACAGGTCTAAGTGACTATCATGGTCTTGTAGCTACCACAATGAAATCAACTGTTCCTAGACTAAAACCGAAACAAATAAAATATCGCAGCTACAAAAAGTTTGTCCCAGAAAATTTCTTAAATGATGTAAGGCAAGCCCAATTTGAATGCAACGAGACTAACCCAGATAAATCCTACGATCATCTGACCAATACTTTCCGAAATATAGTGGACAAACACGCTCCTATCAAAACGAAATTTCTAAGGGGAAATAATGCACCCTTTATGAACCCAGACCTGAAAAAAGCTATGTACACTCGTGCTAGGTTTAAAAGAAGATTGAATAAACAACCTTCAAAACAAAATGAAATAGCTTTCAAAAAGCAAAGAAATCGCTGCGTTGCCCTACGTAAAAAAGCCATTAAGAATCACTTCAAGAGAGTCACAAGCAATGGTCTCATGTCCAATAAAGCTTTCTGGGATCTGGTGAAACCTTTTCTCTCAAATAAGGGTGTGCTAGCTGGTACTGACATCTCACTTGTTAAAGATGACAAAATAGTTACTAATGATCATGATCTGTGTGAGATCTTTAACGATTATTACATAAATATCGTCGAAAATACTTCTGGTAAGAAACCTTCCAGCATTGCGATTACGAATTCGATTGATGACGATCGAGAAATTGTCAAGTTAATTCTCGATAAATATAAGGACCATCCGAGTATTCTAGCTATAGTCCAAGACCCTGAACATACTTTTGAATCCTTTTCTTTCAATGAGGTTACTGCTAGAGATGTATGGCTCCAATTGAAAATGCTCGATAGCAGAAAATCAACAGGTGTTGATCAAATTCCACCAAAACTTGTTTCTCTGGCTAGCGATGATTTGGCTGTTCCTCTTACCAACGCCATCAATTGCAGCATTCGAAATTTCATTTTTCCCCAGAATGCAAAAACTGCTGCTGTCTGCCCTTTAGACAAAGGTGAACCAGTTCGTACTGCGGAGAGGAATTATCGTCCAGTCAGTGTACTTAACACTTTTTCCAAAATCTTTGAAAAAATTCTAAAGGAACAGCTCAGCCCCTTCCTTGATAAGACCCTTTCGATCTTTATTGCAGCTTATAGAACAGCCTACAGTACACAGCATGTTTTAATCAAACTTGTAGAAGAATGGAAATCTAAGCTTGATAATAATTTTATTGTAGGGTCCGTCTTAATGGATCTATCAAAGGCTTTTGATTGCATCCCGCACGATTTGATTATAGCCAAACTTCATGCATATGGCTTTGATGAAAATGCATTGGTTCTTCTCTATTCCTATCTGAAAAGACGGAAGCAGAGTGTCCGGATAAATAATGTCTACAGTTCTTTTCAAGAAATTGTTTCAGGGGTACCCCAAGGATCAGTGTTAGGCCCTATTCTTTTCAACTTCTACATAAATGATCTTTTCTCTTTCATAAAGCAAGCAACCATGTACAATTATGCTGATGACAACACGCTAGCTTTCTTTTCCAAGTCCTTGCCAGATCTTGTCAAGGTTTTGGAAAGCGAAGCAGACAACGCTTTGTCTTGGCTCGACCAAAATGAAATGATTGCTAACCCTAACAAATTCCATGCACTTTTTGTTAAAAAAGACCAGACAAACACTTGTGGCATAAATCTAGATTTCCAAGGACATTCCATCAAATCTGAGGAGACTGTTAAACTCTTAGGTGTAACACTAGATTACAAATTGAACTTTGACCCACACATATCAAACCTTTGCAAAAAAGCCGCAGCACAACTAAACGTTCTTAAGCGACTTAAGTCATTTATTGGTTTTGCTGAAAAAGAAGTTTTGGTTCAAAGCTTTGTATATTCTAATTTTAACTACTGTCCTTTAGTTTGGTACTTTTCATCTTCAAAATCTGTTCAGAAAATTGAAAGAATACAGGAACGTGCGCTAAGATTTTTGTACAATGATCATAAAAATTCCTATGATGATCTTCTTCTTAGGTCAAAAAAATGCACAATGCAAGTTGCTCGTCAGAGAACCCTCTGTGTTGAAATATTTAAGACAATAAAAAACTTGAATCCAGCTTTTATGCATAACATTTTTAGTTCAAGAACTTCAAAGCATCCATCTCGGAATCCCAACAATTTAAATCACTTTCGACCAAATCAGGTAACTTTTGGTTCCAAGAGCCTTAAAGCCATGGGACCTCAGATCTGGAACTGTTTGCCAAATGAACTAAAATCAGCTGACAATCTAAACAGTTTCAAAAGCATGATAAAACAATGGAATGGCCCCACCTGTAAATGCAACGCTTGTAAATATAATGATATCATGTAGATTTTGTCCATTTATGTCCACGTAGTTTTGATATTTATCTTCTGTATTTACGTATTAATTTCCTTAGTTATTTTTCCTTTTGTTAGTAGATTCGATTTAGATTAGTTGTATGTGTATATATTTGTATATATATGTATAGCTAGGTGTAAAAAAATCGAATAAAAATAAGGTAACAAACAAACTCAAAACAACGTTTATGGTTGTTTCCTTCTTTATTCAAATGTAGTAATTTATCAAAGAGAAACAGCATTTGAAGATGCCTAAGCCCACATTCAAACACAAATATGATATGGTCCCATAACTTTAAAAGACATGACAGACTATTAAAAGTTATTTTTCACACAAAAAGTTGAGGGATACTTCACAACCCTACCTTGGAAAACAGTTATTTTCTCACCCACCATGAAGGTAATTGACTAGGATGTATGACTGAAAATTGGACTCATACCTGCTACATTGTCTTTTCTTGACTTCACCTTTGTCCAAGCCTTATCAACATTCTCGCAAATAACGAAGCTGAAAGAAAAAAAGACAGGAGTCATTGTTGTTCACAAGGTTCTCGAAGAGCTTGTTTACATTGTTGCAAGTACCCTGGATCCTAGGTACAGTATACTATATCTGTATCTGTATGATGCTCAGCTACTTGACTCACTAATGAGCAAAACGCTGATGGTTATTGGTTGTGGATTTAAGATTTCCATCCAACGAATCTATTCACCCGAAGAGAGCTTTCTAAACCTTGAGCTATTGCTTTTGAGTATCATACCATTTTAAAGAATAAGCAATCTAAGCCTCTTGTGTAAGACATCGTAAGAAACAAAGCCACAAATGATGCCTAAAAACTAGTATGGTTACTGTAACTTTCATGTCATGCACAGAGAGAAAAATTAGTATCTCTCCAAAAAAGAAGGATAAACAGCCCTTTTCCGCCCTCACCCTTGCCAATGTCCTTGCAACAGTGTTTATAAGGCCCGATGATCACACACGATTTTGTAAAAATACTTTCGAACGAGATCCGATCGAGTTAAAAATGTTTGTTGAGTCATCACTCGATGTTTCTGTTGGGATCTTTTCATGACTTTAAATACAGTAGATTTTTCTTAAAAGTAGCAAATGTCTTGTGGAGGAAGCAATCCTTGATGCAGGAATACTCCATTTTTGAAGGCGTTCATTCAATGTCACCAATATGCTCTCATGACTTTAACTGGGTCGGCAATGAGACACCCTTGTGGAAATTATGTCTTCTTCAATTTCCAGCCTGACCATCCCCTCCGGGCAACAAAGAGGTCAAATTTCTGGCACAAATGCCCGGGAGCCATGCATTACTTGTGGTGAATGCCAGGGGGCCGGGCACTGAGAAGATACATATCCCCAGTAACTTTATAAGCAAAAGCATCTGGTATGGTTAGATGCCCCAGGCCTGGGGAAAAATTGACTGTTGACTGCATGTTGGCCAGGAATTTTTATGAGAAAATGCCTGGGGGTGTCGCATTGTGTCCCAGGGGTAGTCATGAAAGGAATTGAATGCGACATTACCTTTCAAAAAGTTCTACAATGATTTCAAAATAGATTTTATAAACATTTCAAACAGACAACATATATCTCCCTCTTCGATCAGTATTGGACTATGCATGCACAGTTCTGGATTCGTATCTGAAATTAGACATTGATAAATTGGAAAGTGTCCAATGATGAGCTGCTCAATTTGTTATCAAAGGTCATCACAGACTTAGCAGGGTACCCAAATGACTTGGTTTCTGTACCCAGGGACTCCATATTGCAATTCAACCAGTGGAGTGGAAGTAATGCACTTCTAATCAAAATGTGTCACAATAATGTCTGCAATACAAGACATCTGTAAGCATTTGTCTGTACGAGGAACCATAAATTATTGAAACTCTTTGCCTGAATCAGTGTTTCTAAACGAGAGAAATATTGACTTTCAAGAAAACAGAAAAAAAAGCTCTCTGGATAACTCCCTTTAGTTAAAAAATCTGCTTTTGTCCTTTTCTATTACCAAGATTGACAAGCACATAAAAATATTTGATGGACCTACTGTAATAACATTTTGAACATCATGTTTGTTCTAGTGATCTTGAGATTCTGACACCTTTTGGCAAATAATTACATGTTCAACAAACCTAAAGTCTCCAGCAGCAAAATATGCCTCTGCGAGTGAAAAAGATGCTTCCTTCATTACATCACCCATCATTACCTTTGTCTAAAATAATAGAATATATGAATTGCATAAATATATATAACCATCCTCCGCAGTACCAGGTGAGTCAGAGAAATGCATGCCGTGTGAAAGGCTACACCTCCCTACATATATAAGCAATGATATTCTGCAATATCTGATTCAGATAGCAAATCATTCTCTCGAAAAAGTGTACAGAGAATTCTGGAAAACAATAGGATTTCTAAGAATTTTTCTCCAAAACAAAAGGATAACATTATCTAACACGTACAAGATTTGTATGGAGTGATGTGCTCCTCAATCTAATTTAATAGCCAACATGTTCAATTCTTTTTAGACTTTTCCTGGCTGAAATAGGTCACTCACTCCATTCAGATTTTTCTGCGAAATGTTCAAAAAGGCTATAATCACAAAAAAATTCCCAGAGAGCAATGACTTGAATGCGCTTTAGAATCAGCTATTCTCTTTGGAGAATAAATATGTAAATGGTAAATGAAAATTCTACAGTACAGTCTAAAGCTTTTTTTCTGTCTTCAGGTTCCCTTTTCAGTGAAAGAGTTACAACAAGAGATGAACATACCTCAATAATGGATTTCAGGATTCTTCTAAACCTTAATGTCAGGGCATCTGATTTCTTTTTCAGCAAGCTGTGTCCTTTCTGAGCACCTTTAAGTCTGGCCTTAATGATAGTATTGGCCCTAGGAAGAGGTAAAAAGTGAAAAATAACTTTTTGACTGATACACAGCAAATATATGGCCTATAGGGCAAAAAATATGTAGAAATACTGGGTCAACAAAAAAACTTTTTATTTATTTATTAGATGCTAGTAAAGGTGATTTGTTTCTTGCACGAAAGAACCCCCTTCAATACGGGCTCAACTCCATTCGATATAAAGGAGCTAAGCTTTGGAATGAAATCCCTGTTGAATTAAGAAACTCTCACTCGAAAGCTTCATTCAAAACCAAGGTAAAGATCTACTTTTTGTGCCACAATTACACCCATTAATTCACACTTTATTATACTGTATGTGTCTTTGAAAGACTCAAAGAGAAGAGAAGTTTCAAATAACATCTAGAAAGTCAATTTTCTTTTTAGATATGGGGTGTTCCCTCCTCGATTAGCTTGCCTATTGAGGGAGCCCCTCCTTTAAGAAATTCCCCTAATCTCATTATGGCTCTTCATACTTACCTATTAAGTCTGTTTATATTTAGCTTTAAGTACCATCATGTGTTTTTTCAAATGTTATATGTTGTATTTTATTTCAAATTCATCTTTGTTAATTAGATAGGTACTGTAGGTATGTAGAGTTATAAAATGTATTAGATGGATTTTGAAACTGAAATGAACTAAACTATTCAAATGGATGCAAAATTTGTCCTTTTGGAAGCTAGTAGCTGCTGGTAAAATTCATCTCACTCAATTTTTTGCCATCCAAAGATTTTGAGTGATTTCATGTGGAAGCTGCCCTGAAAAGATTTTGAAGCAGGAATTAAAGGGGCCTGTACGAAAATACAAGGCCATGTAATAGCCATGTACAAGCCTTGTAGTTATGGCCTTGTAACCTTGTTATAGCCTGGAATAGCCTTACTGTAACCTTGTAAATGGCTTGAAAAATGCTAATTAGCCTTGTAGAAGCCTCGTGGAAACCTTGTGTTAGACTGGTTTCAGCTTGGAATCTTACTGATAGCCTTGTAATTTTCTTCCAAGGTTAGTACAAGGTCATAACAAGGTCATAATCCCCTCTACAAGGCTAAAACTTGGCCTGTGCAAGGCCAAGTTTAGCCTTGTATTTTTGTACAGGGGAGATTACATACAGTACATTTTTTCCAACCTCAGAAAAACGAAAACCGGCAACCATTTTTCAGGAGACGAACAAGCAAGAAATGTCATTCCAATGCTTGAAAACATAAACATGGCTCACTTCAGCTTCATAAATTGTGCAATTTTCACCCTGCAAATGCTTCAAATTTGAAAAAGTATTACTGTCCTATTTCTAACAACTTCCATGAAAAAAGCTCATAAGTTCTGACCGTGCATTAGAATTTCATTCAAAATTTTCTTTGTCATGCTAATTAATAATCAGTAGCTGTTGTCAAATTGCTAAAATATATATTTTAGCGCCGGAAAACCCGGGGGGGGGGGTGCTCGTATATTTTTCCATAAGGGGACATGCCGCTGAACAGGGTTCCTTTTTCCTTTTCAGGATCATTTTTAGGATTCCTGCTCCGGGACAGGGTATCATTTTTGTATAGTTGATGCCATGACAGGGTCCATATTTTGTATAATTGACTAGTATGTAACATTGTTGTAAGCCAGTGACACTCCGCGAGTGTGATTTGAATCGTTTGGATGGCAACATTTCTGCTTTTTTGATAGATTTCTATCAAATTTCAATCAAATTCCCAGGGCAGCCTACAATTTTGTATGAAGAAACTCAAGAGCATGGTATCGTTTTTTAAATTTTACTCCGGGACTAGGCATCATTTTTGGGAATTTTACTCTGGGACAGGGTGCCTTTTCAGATTTTCCAGCGGCATGTCCCTATATTTTCATAGACCAAGTACCTCCCCCAGGTGGAAAACATGGCAATGGGTTAGAAGTGTTTTAGCCGAAGTAGAGCCCGTATGTCTTCAAATGTTTTCCTGGAGCTTCGCCGCTAGACCCCTAAATTGAATATTCCTAATTAATTTGACCTTGCCTTTTCGATGCTTATGATTAAATGTTCCATGAAAGTCATCAGTATCTTAAAACGTGACTTTCAGTCACTGTCTCTACTACAGTGAAGGCGAAGTTGCGGTTTTTAGCGCCAAGCGCTGGGATCACAGAAGTAGAATAGGCAAAATCAAGTCCGTAAACCCTTGACATGACGCTCAATTGGTGAGGCTCTACCGGGTATTGAACCCTGTCCACCTGACTGTTCTGGCTGCAAAGTCAGTGGATTACACAACTGCGCCACAACACCTTTAGTAGCACATTTGAAACAAGCATTGAGGTCAAACTGACACCAACGGTATGCCAACTATATCCACATGAAATGAAATGTGCAATAGGATTACGCGCACACATGGAAGTGGCATTATTTTGAGCAATAACTAATGAGGGGGGCACTTTCAATTTTGCCCCCCTTCTGGAGTGACACCCAGCACACCATTGAAAAAATCCCACTGTCCGAAAGTATGTTATTCTAATCTAATTCTATGTATGATATGATAGTCTTTCATAGTAAGTAGTAGTAAGTCTGTACACCTCTTGAGGCTTTGGGTTGTGTGACTGCCTCATCACATGATCGATATGCTTCATATGATTTTTATTCGAAAATCAAATACGAACAAAAAGCTGCACTGTTTTCTTTCTCCAGTCCCTGCGGATCTGAATTATTCTGCGCGAGAGAAGAATTCTGTGTATTTTTGCAACACCAGTTTTCTGTGGCATGAACTTCTAATTCATCATTTGTAACAATGGTTTGATATCTGCCTATGCTAAGGGCCCATCCTCCATAATTTTATCAGACACATATGCCTTAACACTCAACCGTACCTGCTGTGGCATTCCAGTTTGACATGCCCCAGTTTAGGCCAACAACTGCATCTTCATTGAAACTTTGCTGTATCTCTTCAGTAATTGACACCACAAACGAAAAATTCGGGAATATTGTACAAAAGCAATAGAAGAAACTGTCAGTGATATCAGAATTAAATGAAAATAAATGTTGTCACTTACATACGAGATGGAAAAACGTTGATTCTGTCTTTGCCCGACATTTTGTTGACTTTCTTGGACCCACAAGATTGACAGATGGTGCGCATGTGTAGAAGTTCCTTCGATCAGTCTCCAAATCATTTATTGAATTGAATGACGACAAGCAACAACATTTCAGCTAGAAATAACAGTTTACAAATTGACCTTACACATGCAATATTTTGCAATAACTTACATCGGCGTAGGGGAAGATAAAATTTGGGGGGGCTGCCCGACAAAAAATCCATTGTTGGAGAAAATTTTGCCCGACTTGAGGTGGATTTCTGCCCGATTATGGCTGATTTTTGCAAATTTTTCTGACGTTGGGGGGGCTGCAGCCCCCCCTAGCCCCCTATCTCCTACGCCTATGATAACTTACACGATTTAGCATAAGAACAAGGCAAGATACGGTTTGTCCAAGGAAACGTATGTGTCCCTCTGTGCAGTTGGTTAAAGCTCATGCGCAATGGCGTTTTGGGTTGGAACTCTGCCGATGCCTAGCGTGTGCACGGGGCGACACGGCGACACATGCGTTTCCTCGGACACAAACCCACTGATCTAAAACCGTATTTCGTCCCCCAACAATATTCCTGTAAAACTTTCTAAGACAAATGAAAAATAATGACCCCCGGCCCCAGAGACGTAGGAAACGGGTGGCACTGGGGGCACATGCCCCTCCAAGATTTTGCAATAAACAAAGAAGTGCCCTTTTTATTTTTAGGAAATGCCCTTTCAGGGTAATGAAAAAGTGCCCTTGAAGTGACGTGCCCTTCCAAGTTTGAGATGCTTCCTACGTCCCTGCCGGGCCCCCCGTAAATGCTTATTTTCTGTGATTGTGAGAGAGATTGTGATGATTGTGTTGTGATTTGTGATTTCCCATTTTTGATCCAAAACGAGGTTAGGTATTTGCGCTTTGTGGGACCGCGGAAAACAAACTCAAATTGCGTCTGGGCAAAAAAAGTCCTTTGCTCCACTTGCAAGCAATAAAAAAGGGAAAATAAAGCACAGAATGTTCTTCCAAAAGAAACAAGATCAGTATTGTGAGTTACTCATTTTTGCTGCTAATTTTGTTGCTTTTCCTTCGGCCTGTTTTCCTTTGAGAAATGTATCCCTTTAGGCCTACCTATATTCGGCTACCGCTTAGGCCCACACCACCACCACTGGTTCTGAATCATATCATACTGAGAAAGGCATGTAGATAATCAAAGATTGGCGAACGCATGTAATTCAGTTGTCTGCACTTGGATTTATTTCCCAAGGAAGCTGTTATTAGTCAATTGGGCAATGACAAAAGTGTTCATTATTTATTGAATTTTTGATTAATAAAAATTCATCTGGTGCACTGGTGCTGGTGGTCATTATGTAAAGCTTGGGAACTAGTAAAATGGGAAGGATGGATAACAAAGGGAATCTAAGCATGTGTAAAACTTTTTAATCAGAATAGAATAGCCTTGCAAAGACAATTTCTGTGATACATGCTGTTATACATGGTGAACCATGCCGTTTTCAGGTATCGATCTATATCAACAAAAAAACTGTATAAAAGAAGGTCGGATGCAAAAAAGACAAGATATTTAGCACACTGAGGCCTTTCTGACTTGTGTCTTCATCAGAGTGTGACTTACAAAACTAAAGTGATTCTAAAGTTACGTTATGGGTATACATATACTGTGATTCAATTAACAGATGGATTAACAATTTCCTGAAAAAATGTTTTCTAAATTTTCACTAATTAAGTGTTGCATGTCCGGCTTTTATCAACTTTTCTTCGTGGGAAAGTAACTGTCTAGGATCTTTCAACTGCATGAAAGCGGTGATTTTGAAAAAAGGTTCTTTCAAGTTCTTATTCTTGGCGCCACAGTCGAAAACGTGTTTGGGAAATATGCACGGTGAGATTCCTGTGCGTGATTCTGAAATATGGTTGTTCATACGTTGGCGTAAATTTGTTGTCTGACCAATGTATGTTGTTCTCCCTTTACACAAATTACACGAGAGAAAGTACACAACGTTTTTGCTTTTGCAAGTGACGTGACTTCTGATTGACCAGCTTGTTCCTTTTGATGTTATGAATGAATCTACTGGCTGGAGGTATAATCTGCAAAGTTTGCACTGTTTATTGTTACATAAAGTGATTCCTTGGGGGGCTGGGACACTTAGATGTTCTTTGGAATTAAATTTTGCGGTTGTGAGTATTGATGTGATATTCGGTGGTTGTCTGAGGGCTAACAGTGGTTTGCAATTAATAAATTTTTGCTTCGTTGTTTGGTCCTTAAAATGTTTGAACAGTGTTGATATGGTCTTTACAACATTGTTATAAGACAGGCTTGGGTAGTAGGTTGTCACGAGAGGTATAATGTCCTTCTTTGTTGGTTCTGGCGCTGGGCCTTGAAGTTTTGCTCGATGGAACGCTTGCTTTATCAAATTTGTTGGGTAATTACAGTCGAGTAACCAGTGTTCTAGTTCACGTAAACGAAAATCCAAGAGCAGGGGATCGGAGACGAAAACTACGATTCTTTTAGCGAGATTGAAGGGAATGGTGTTTTTTATATGGTTTGGATGGGCGCTTGTAAAGTTTAAGTATTTGTGTGGGTTAGTTGGTTTATAGAAGATGTCGGTGCTGATTCTTGTTCCATTATGGAGAAGTATCATTCCCTTCAATCTCGCTAAAAGAATCGTAGTTTTCGTCTCCGATCCCCTGCTCTTGGATTTTCGTTTACGTGAACTAGAACACTCACAGTGATCCAGAAATGAGAAAATAGTCCAGAAATACCAAAAAACAAATTTTGAAAAATGATTTTTGCTCTATTTTTACTCCAAAGATAACACATGGATTAGTCTAACACAAAAAACCTCATTCTAATCGAAGTTATAGTCGTAGAGCTAAAAATTCACAAAGTTAACGTAAACAAATGAAATGCAACATTTAGTCAATTTCAGGATGAAATCCACTATCGCCTGCAATAAAGTAAATTTTCAAATGTCTGTAGAATCACTTTGCCATATCGGATCTTTACAAACTTTTTTTTACTTGAATGAGAAACACTTTGACTATATTGTGACTTAAAAGACAAATTTTCGCGATTTTCGTTCCTTTCAATTTTTGCGAATGTTGAGATGTACTTTTCGTGAATGCTTAGGCCTGAAAATTGTTAATATTTTGAAATTTGAGTTAAAAACATGAAATACATGTCAAAACATGTCTTCACAACATACTTTGTCGTTAAATTTGAAGCATTGGCTGCACTTTTACCAAAGGTTTCGTACATATTCGTACCCAAAAATTCTTCATGCAATTTTCTTCTTTTCTGGTATTTTCGAGGAAATTGGCACATTTCTGCAACAATTGCCATATGATATGAAATGTGTTTCTGAAGTTGTGATATACATAAAACCGTGGATGAACCAAATGAAGATATACTTGCAGACAATCTAAATGCCCTTTTATGCTACTTTTATCAGCCTATTATACTCATTTTGTTCGCGAGGCAGTGTTTTAAAATCGTAACATGCAATGGTGATACATAGGGTGCATCAAAAAAAAGGGTTACTTCAAGACTGACATTCTCCGGAACAAAAGCTCTGAACGGAATTAAATTGAATAATGATGCTCCGAAAGCTCAATTTGTATGGTTTCATTTGATTTGTAAGTTTTGCAAAATATGTCTCTAGGGAATTCATAAGGGGAGAAATATAAAAATAGGTCAATATGAAGTGACTTCTCTTTTTGTGTTCGGATTCTGCAATCAGCAAAGAAGCTTTTATGGTAACGTCTATTAATTATTAAATTATTTTGGACCAAAGCCAAGCAGTTGTTGGTTGAAACTTCTCAAGAATAAAAATTTTCGAGTAGCTTTAGCTGCACCATGTTTTTTTCGAAAGAATTTGTTGAAATAAAATATTTCCATTAGGTTTGCTTTATTCAGCGCTGCCTTATTTACTGCGTGCTTTCTAACTCCCCGGTAACTTACGAACACGATTTGCGGGATGAAAGGACAAAAATTTGATTTACATGAAACGATATACAATTGGACAAAGAAACGGCCCAAAATTTAACGAGGCCTAAACTGTATACAAACAGTTAAGGGGTACTATTGTAGAGATATAGTCAAAGGACATCAGAAAGTTTTAAAGCGTAAATTCTCGATACTTTAACCAAGAATTAAATGGTCATAAACTCCATGTATATTTGCTGACTGAAACGGTTACAGTATACGTTCAAAAATATATCTGTTCTTTTCTTGTTAGTTTCCATATCTCCATTCATAATTTTGGATTTTAGAGCGCTGCTCACGAACAAAATGAGTACAATATGCTTATAAAAGTAGCATAAAAGGGCATTTAGATTGTCTGCAAGTATATCTTCATTTGGTTCATCCACGGTTTTACGTATATCACAACTTCAGAAACACATTTCATATCATATGGCAATTGTTGCAGAAATTTGCCAATTTCCCCGAAAATACCAGAAAAGAAGAAAATTGCATAAAAATTTTTTGGGTACGAATATGTACGAAACCTTTGGTAAAAGTGCAGCCAATGCTTCAAATTTAACGACAAAGTATGTTGTGAAGACATGTTTTGACATGTATTTCATGTTTTTAACTCAAATTTCAAAATATTAGCAATTTTCAGGCCTAAGCATTCACGAAAAGTACATCTCAACATTCGCAAAAATTGAAAGGAACGAAAATCGCGAAAATTTATCTTTTAAGTCACATTATAGTCAAAGTGTTTCTCATTCAAGTAAAAAAAAGTTTGTAAAGATCCGATATGGCAAAGTGATTCTACAGACATTTGAAAATTTACTTTATTGCAGGCAATAGTGGATTTCATCCTGAAATTGACTAAATGTTGCATTTCATTTGTTTACGTTAACTTTGTGAATTTTTAGCTCTACGACTATAACTTCGATTAGAATGAGGTTTTTTGTGTTAGACTAATCCATGTGTTATCTTTGGAGTAAAAATAGAGCAAAAATCATTTCTCAAAATTTGTTTTTTGGTATTTCTGGACTGCTCTGGATCACTGTGCAAGCCGGACATGCAACACTTAATTAGTGAAAATTTAGAAAACATTTTTTCAGGAAATTGTTAATCCATCTGTTAATTGAATCACAGTATATGTATACCCATAACGTAACTTTAGAATCACTTTAGTTTTGTAAGTCACACTCTGATGAAGACACAAGTCAGAAAGGCCTCAGTGTGCTAAATATCTTGTCTTTTTTGCATCCGACCTTCTTTTATACAGTTTATTCGTACAACTTTCAACAAAAAACACTACGCTAGACTTTTGATAGACTAGAATTTGACCAAAAAATACCTTGATCCAATCCACTTTTGTATGGTTCCGATACATTTATATTTTCCAGATTGGGAACGGAAAAGATGTATCAAGCCATTTTTATGGCACTTTTAGTAGCAAGCAAAGCAAAATTTGAAAATAGGGAGGACATGGTCCCTGTTTTGCCCCCCCCCCCTCTTGCAATGGCAATGTCTCTGCAGCAACTGTACATCAAACTGAATTTCTATCTTTGCACTAAGTGTAGTGTAATTGCTTCTAAATTCCTGCCAGTTCTTCCCCAGAATACACCCAATTCTGAACTGCATATTTGGAGTCTGTTTTTGAAAATTGCATTGGGACGTACCTCAAAATGTTAATAACATAGTGCACAGATAATGCGCACTTGCTACCAGCAATTCGCACTCAGACAAATGTTGTCCACAAGTTTGGCAGACAGTACACACAGACAGGAACTTAGTGTGTAGGCCAATCAGATAACAGTATACTGTGTTCATTTGTTGCATGATAGCAAGGGATTAACTTTGGTTTTAACACATCATCACACTGTTAACATTGCCCATGTCTCTTGAACTTAACACAGCAAGGGACCGGGATTCCTTTATAGTTATTAAGAGGATTATCTTTTCCATGGGTACTTAGACATGTTTCAGTAATGTTTTCCTCCGAAGTAATACAACTGCGGCGTCTAACCACCCATGCTTTAATCAACGAAACCTATATTTAAATGTTATGAGCCTCTGTTGACCAAAGCAACATCATCAAGTCAAAGAGCACTGGGAAACAATGCACTCAGGTAACCCTGTCTAGCAAAGGCCTTCGATATGTACAACAATTCTGAAGTCGTAGTCTTTGGCTCAGTGATAACAAAAACCATTCATTCATGCTTAGCTTCCTTGCACACCTCTGTAGACCATACAGTAACTGCATAACTAATGATAATGTCTTGGTCTTACATAGCAATATTAAGAGAAAGGTCCTACAACATACCTCCGATTTCTGATTCCCAAACAAGGCAGAAAGCTGAGCTCTTTGCTTTGGACTAGTCAATATCTCAGGGACATTACCAAAAGGATCCAGGGCACTTGAAAGATCGGTGGTGAGAAATGGCCATTGGACGTTAACGTTCATCTTCAGCCACAACACGAAAAGTAGTGCCATTAAATTAGCAAGGCACTGCCTAGTCATCTCAGTTTGAGTTATTACTGTATAAAGTTTTCACGAAGCACGCTTCTAAAGTATTTTCCCTGTTATCCCGCCAAATTGATAACACAGCTCGGAGAGTGGATAAAAGCAGACAAATTCTGCTAACTTGCTCGTTCCTGATAGGCTGCCAGGGTTTCAAGGCTCCTGATTCGACAGAACAGCCCGCGCTTTTTAGGAAGTTGGATATCATTGGACGAAAAAGCAGGTAAAACAGTGTGGTCACGGACAGAACGAATTGATTCTTACTTCCTGATTGGAGAGCCTTGAGTAAACCAGGAATCCCCCCGCATGCCGTTTCATCGTTCGGAATCATCTTTAAGCCTCTCTAAATCTCTCACGCTCTGTAAACCGTCTCTCGCGCTCTGTAATACTCATCGACAAGATATGAGTAATATTTTAAGGAATGAACAGTTGGATGATTTCACAAGCAATGCAATGGCTGTGTTTTTGACCTAACAGAAAATAATTTCTCAATAACGACCGACGAAAAGCAAAATTTTAATTCGTCGTGTAAGGGCGCTTTTACTTTTTATGAACAAGAAACATGCTTTCTTACCCTTCATTCTCCTTTATTCACTTTGAGCTGTCTGTAGTTGTCTGTTGTTGTCAGTTGTTGTCAGTTGTTGTCTGTTGTTGTCTGTTACTGTCTCCTACTCTAAGATTGCCAAGACTTAAAAAAAAGAGCTCCATGGGCGAACCGCGAAAGTAATAAGACATATTTCTGATGGAGGTCATAAGAAACCTGCAGTTGCATGTTCTGTTGAAACTCAACTCTCAGATTCCAGTACTGGTTGATTAAGATCTATCGAATGATGGTAAACGAATACGATTTCTCTACCCCTACGCTCCCATGTACAAAAGTTTCTTAGCTTTTTAAATTCAGATAGGGTTGCTTTGTAACTTTCGAAAAGTTGGGCCTACCGTTTCATATTTAGCGGTTTCTCACAAAAAATACCAAATCCAGCACGTCGCAACGAGACTATGCTCAGTAAAATGGGCTTTGAACAGCATCGTAAAGAGGGGGAATGAACTGGGTGTTATAGCATTTCTTCAACATCCTCATACATTATTCTATGTCTACCTAGTTTTGGGAATTTATCGTGTAAGAGTGCCTTGTTTCTTATGAACAAGACACCTGCTTTCATCCCTCCTTTTCACTTTGGGCTGTCTGTAGTTGTCTTCTGTTCTTGTCTGTTACTGTCTGTTACTGTCTGTTACTGTCTGTTACTGTCTGTTACTGTCTGTAACTGTCTGTTAAAACCGCTTATAAGAAACTCACGCTATGGAACCTATGCGCATAAATGGGTGAATAATCCTATACTTGGTGGGTTACGATCTTATACTGGGTGGGTTATGATCTTATACTGCACAGTGATCCAGAGCATGGAATAAATGCCAAAACACAAATAGTTGCAAATGCAAAAATTTTCAAATCTACCATAGAGAGGACACTTTGAGCTATTCAGAACAAAAATCCGTATAGAAATCGGACCAACGACTGCAGAGAAATTGCACTTTGAAGTTGACAAATATTGCCAGGCCATGTTTTTGTTTATATTTCCGTTTAGATTTTTGTTCTGTGTAGCTCAAAGTGTCCTCTCTATGGTAGGTGTAAAAGTTTTTGCATTTGCAACATTTTGTGTTTTGGCATTTATTCCATAATTTTGACAGTCTGGATCACTGTGTACTGGGTGGGTTATCATTCTAATTTGGTGGGTTACTTTCCTAAATGGGTGGGTTATCATCCCCAGAACAACCCGCCCAGTATAGGATAATAACCAACCCAGTATAAGGTTATCCGCCGCATTTGGGATGATAACCCACCCAGTATAAGATGATAACCCACCCAGTATAAGATAATAACCCACCCAACATAAGGTTATCCGCCTCATTTAGGATTATAACCCACCCATTTAGGATGATAACCCACCCATTTAGGATGATAACCCACCCGACTAGGATAATAACCCACTCATTTCGGATAATAACCCACCCATTTGGGATGATAACCCACCCATTTAGGATAGTAACCCACCCAATTAGGACGATAACCCACCCAGTATAAGATCATAACCCACCCAGTATAAGATCGTAACCCACCCAGTACAGGATTATCCACCCATTTGGGCCCATATGTTCCATAGTGTGAAACTTGACTGTCAGATTGTCTGTAGTTTTTCTGTCAGCATAAGCATAACTCTGATTGTCGATTATCGCATGATAATTAGAATTTCAGTTTGATAAACTAGGTTCATCTGTGATGATCTTGGTTCATGAGACACAAAATGACACATTTGGTTTGCAGATCGAAACACGACTCACTAATTTGTTTATTATGACAAAAATGACAGAACAAGGTAATGTTATATTCTTTTTAAAGAAAAGATCCTGGTTTTTGGTTTGCACCAAGATGAGATTTTCAATGATTGTCAAGCTCTCATCTTCCTTGATGTTTATAAGCATAAATGGGCCTCCCTCCTGTACATCTATGGGATGCCACCAATGTTACATCAAAATGGCTTCAGAAAGACACAAGTGCAAATGACAATAGAACAAAGAAGTGCAAACGGACATCATAAGTGGCAAGGCGATGGGGGTATGGGGTGCCCCTGCCACTAGTTCCGAAAAATGGTCCTCGATATACCTTTTAAAACGGAAGAGAAATGGCTGGGTATATAGGTTCGGTGAGAATTTTTCCGTGAAATGCCAAATAATGCTAGAAGGAGATTATACATAATTGAACTGTGTTATCAAAGCCTCCCTTTTGGCACTGGTAAATATGGAGTCAGGGGCAGTGACGCATTTACCCATGGGCCCACTGGGCCCGGGCCCAGGGGCCCCCTAGAATTCTTAAATCTAGGGGGCCCCGAGCAAAATTTGAAAAGCCTATGAAGTGCTGTTGATTTCATTCTTGTGTTTGAAATGATTGTTAAAAAAGCCTCTCGAAAAGTTCATCGATAAAAGGAGGAATCTCGTTGATACCGAAGATGGAGTCCATAAAAAGTAAGAAATGAAAGAGGCGACAACCCCATGAAACACAAAAGCCTATTTTGGATGATCTATCAGAGCATATTGTGAAAGGAGATGAAGCTGCAACTTCCCAAAGGCAATTACCGCACTTAGATTGTTGCTCAATGCAATGACCACACTTTGCCATGCAGAGTTTCCTCCAGTGAAAGAAGTTTCTCCATGCTGAAAGGGTCAAGAGTCAGGTGTCAACTAAGGTCCACAATGTCACAAGAGCGCGTTGTTGCCTTTTGTCTAATGAATGGCAGCAAATTTTGATGTCCCGAGGCACGAGGGGGGGGGGGGGGGTTGCCCCCACTTTTGTCCAAAAAAGTTGGTATAGGTTGGGAAAGACCTTTCTGAGAAATGTCAAAACTTCCACTTTATTGTTATTATTGCTTTATTATTGTATTCCATTTTACTTTACTGGCATTTTGTAGGATAACCGTCACAAAATATCAAATTTTCCTTGTCGCTAATGGCAAGCATGATATTAGGAGATGCATTCTAAGCCAAAGTAAAGGGCGTAGCCCCAAAAATTTTCTGGGGGCTTCGCCCCCAGGCCCCTCTTTCGTTCCCCTCATTTAATTTACCATGGCCACGCCACTGTCGTCAAGTTTATCCCAAGAATATCATCCGAAATTTTGCAGCATGGAAGGCAAGACGAAAATCATGAAAACCCATTAGACAAATGGGAGTTTTCTTGGGATTGTACCGACATGTATATATTTGTACAAGTTTACTCATTTCTTCGAATTTTCCCCTTTCAAAATGTTTAGTTAATATTAACTTGTTTGGCTACGGCTGAATCTGGTGGCCTTACCCATACATGGCATATGTGCTATAAGGGTATCGTGAGTACTATGATACAAATTTTTTTAGGTATATATTCTAAGGGGCCCCAACCAGTTTTGGGCCCAGGGCCCCAACAGACTTAAATGCGGCCCTGGTCAGGGGATGCCTTCTGAGCCAAAGAAAAGGATGTTTCTTTAAAAATGTTCTTTGTGCTCAGATTTGTAGGATAACTGTCAGTTGTCACAAAACTATCAAAGTTTTTTTGTTGCTAATGGCAAGCATGATATTGGGAGATGCATTCTAAGCCAAAGTAAAAGGTATGGCCACAACAAATTTCCTGGTGCCACCTTTCTACCTGAGCCCCCCTAGTTATTAATCTAGCTCTACACCACGCCTTTGAATGATTGCAATAAAATAGCAGTTACATGCCCAGAACAAAATTTGGACTGCAAAGCGGCTGAAGAGGCTTGTGATAATTTGCGAAGTTTTCAAAAACTTTGCAATTTTTTGCTACACAAAGAAAATATGTCAAATGAATGGTTAACAACAAATTTAAGCAAATTGAGTCAAATAGGAAACTTTCAGAAAAAACTTTGCAAATTATCAATTGGCATTTTAGAAAATTGGCGAGTTTTTCTAAAATGCCAATTAAATATGTCCGATACTTGGTGTTGCTGGGTCTTATGATGAAGAAAGCACCAAGGAAGCTGGTTTAGAGGGGCAAACGAAGTATTTGGGTCTAAGCGCGTGGACATGTCCGAGTCTCATCATAAACACCGGCTAAAATAGTTTATACTAGTAGATTCGGTGTTGATTAGACGTGTTCTACAATGTTCCACAGAGACACAATGCTCTCCACTAGTTCCCAGCCATTTCTGGGCTATTTAAAACAAACTTTACAAATTATCAATCAGGGGACCCTATTGATAATTTGCGAAGTGTTTTTGGAAAAATTTCCTATTTGACCTAGCCTGCGCGCACACCCATTGTCCTCAATTTGCTTACCTTCGTTGTTTACCATGCATTTTGCATTTTCTATGTGTGTATTGGATAGATTGAACAAACTTTGCAAACAAGTCGCTGAAGAATATAGATATAGTTCATTCATAATGATTTGCATCTGATTTGTTCGAGCAAAAACTCCAGTCTACAGCTTTTTTTATATTGATTTGAAAAAATTATCTAAACTACAAACTACATACATTCCTATGTACCAGCCACAGCGGGGAAAAACACTGGGTCATTTGGTCTCCACTATGCATGGCTGGCACTTACAATTCAACTATACTATGCACAGAACAAGAACGAAAAAAATAAACACATACAGGGAGAGGTGTTGCTGCTTTGTGTTATGACATAATATACTGGCTGAGTCTACAGCTTACTTGCTACTGTATGAATTTTCAACCTCAAATGTTAGCATTGAAAAAAAGTTTGAATTCCTATGTTTAGGGAGGTAGTTACATCCCTGAGATTTGCAAAGATTCTTTTACCAGACAAAATGTGAATCCATCAATCAATCAACAGTTATATGAATATATGCCCATAGGAATGTTAGCTAAAAACTGTGATGTTTGTTATGGAAAAATGCTTGGCAATGATCTTGATGCTCGTTCTCCAGTATGAGGAAAGATGAAGTGAGTGTCACTTTCTGGTTGTACGAAGAACTTTTTTTACATTGTGTTATTACAGTACATCAGGACAATTATATGTATGTGCATATAGGGTATATGACACGAGATTTTTTACCAATCAAAGACTTCTAAACGATTGCAAAGACATTTCGCTGTATGAAGTAATTACTGCCGCTTAAAGTATCATGGAGATATCAAGCATAAAATTGATGAAAAATATTGTGTAACGAAAACAACACCATCGTATCTTTTGCTTCCTTTACAGTCAAAAGGGAGTACTTTTATGAGACACCCGTAGTATAGTCTGATTGAACGCATCCACAAGGGCAGTAAACGCTAATGAATGTGGAAACCACACAAAGGGGTAATTGTTGACGTTTTTGGTGCATTGTACTACCTTTCATTTTTGGAAAACGAAAACTCTAATTATCATGATAATCGAAAATCAGATTTATGCTCGTGCTGACAGATCAACTAACAGACAATCTGACAGTCAAGTTTCTTATAAGTGGTTTTAACAGACAGTAACAGACAGTTACAGACAGTAACAGACAGTAATAGACAAGAACAGACGAGAACAGAAGACAACTACAGACAGCCCAAAGTGAAAAGGAGGGATGAAAGCAGGTGTCTTGTTCATAAGAAACAAGGCACTCTTACACGGTAAATTCCCAAAACTAGGTAGACATAGAATAATGTATGAGGATGTTAAAGAAATGCTATAACACCCAGTTCATTGCCCTCTACGCTCTCTTGCGGAGGGGGAGGGTTTGAGGGGGGGGGGGGGGTACTAGAACCCGCAAACCCGGACCAAAATTAGCAAAATCCCGAGAACCCGCAAGGAAAAATTTCCTAACCCGAAGCTTCACTTTGAAACCAAGAATTTTAATTTTCGTCAATAATCTTCGATTTTTTCCTACATTTTTGTTTTCACTGACCCTCGGTCCATGGTTTCAAGCATTCGGAAGCAAGTTTTTCGATGTCAGGTTCAGGTAACTACGGGGACTGTATGACTTTGAAAGCCCGAAAACAACGGAATTTTTGAAAGAAATCGCGAGACCCGAGCATTAAAATTGGCCAAACCCACAACCCGTGAAACCCAAACCCCCCCCCCCCCCCTCTTTACGATGCTGTTCAAAGCCCATTTTACTGAGCATAGTCTCGTTGCGACGTGCTGGACTTGATATTTTTTGTGAGAAACCGCTAAATATGAAACGGTAGGCCCAACTTTTCGAAAGTTACAAAGCAACCCTATCTGAATTTAAAAAGCTAAGAAACTTTTGTACATGGGAGCGTAGGGGTAGAGAAATCGTATTCGTTTACCATCATTCGATAGATCTTAATCAACCAGTACTGGAATCTGAGAGTTGAGTTTCAACAGAACATGCAACTGCAGGTTTCTTATGACCTCCATCAGAAATATGTCTTATTACTTTCGCGGTTCGCCCATGGAGCTCTTTTTTTTAAGTCTTGGCAATCTTAGAGTAGGAGACAGTAACAGACAACAACAGACAACAACTGACAACAACTGACAACAACAGACAACTACAGACAGCTCAAAGTGAATAAAGGAGAATGAAGGGTAAGAAAGCATGTTTCTTGTTCATAAAAAGTAAAAGCGCCCTTACACGACGAATTAAAATTTTGCTTTTCGTCGGTCGTTATTGAGAAATTATTTTCTGTTAGGTCAAAAACACAGCCATTGCATTGCTTGTGAAATCATCCAACTGTTCATTCCTTAAAATATTACTCATATCTTGTCGATGAGTATTACAGAGCGCGAGAGACGGTTTACAGAGCGTGAGAGATTTAGATGATTCCGAACGATGAAACGGCATGCAGGGGGATTCCTGGTTTACTCAAGGCTCTCCAATCAGGAAGTAAGAATCAATTCGTTCTGTCCGTGACCACACTGTTTTACCTGCTTTTTCGTCCAATGATATCCAACTTCCTAAAAAGCGCGGGCTGTTCTGTCGAATCAGGAGCCTTGAAACCCTGGCAGCCTATCAGGAACGAGCAAGTTAGCAGAATTTGTCTGCTTTTATCCACTCTCCGAGCTGTGTTATCAATTTGGCGGGATAACAGGGAAAAAACTTTAGAAGCGTGCTTCGTGAAAACTTTATACAGTAATAACTCAAACTGAGATGACTAGGCAGTGCCTTGCTAATTTAATGGCACTACTTTCCGTGTTGTGGCTGAAGATGAACGTTAACGTCCAATGGCCATTTCTCACCACCGATCTTTCAAGTGCCCTGGATCCTTTTGGTAATGTCCCTGAGATATTGACTAGTCCAAAGCAAAGAGCTCAGCTTTCTGCCTTGTTTGGGAATCAGAAATCGGAGGTATGTTGTAGGACCTTTCTCTTAATATTGCTATGTAAGACCAAGACATTATCATTAGTTATGCAGTTACTGTATGGTCTACAGAGGTGTGCAAGGAAGCTAAGCATGAATGAATGGTTTTTGTTATCACTGAGCCAAAGACTACGACTTCAGAATTGTTGTACATATCGAAGGCCTTTGCTAGACAGGGTTACCTGAGTGCATTGTTTCCCAGTGCTCTTTGACTTGATGATGTTGCTTTGGTCAACTTAATGAAATTTATCAGGAATTGAGGACACAATCGAGTTTTAATGCTTCCATCGTTCCTTGGGAGCTTGCCTACACAAACACTGATTGTTCTCTCTTTGACTTAAAGCACAGTTTGCACCTGTAGATCTTTGTAAGACGAGAAGTACCATACTTTCTAATCTTGAATATTGTTGTTGTCAGAGCTATACTATCATAATTTTGATATTTATTCCTCCCTAGTGGTGGAGCCAAGGGAGGAGGGTATGAGGAAGTAAATGCACCTCACTTTAACAAATCTGGCTAAAATTGTAATTTAAAACGATAATAAAGTGTCTGTCAGAAGATTTTTACATTTCTGCTAATTCCATGGTACAGTAGCTGAGGATGGGGTTTTGTTTTTCATTTGGTAAACACATGCTGTAGGATCTGAATTGGATGTTGAATTGCTGTAGTTTTTTCTCAGTTCAATGTTGCAAACATATTTGGTATGCAAACTTCTATCCCTAACAAGCTCAGTTGAAATATTTCTGAGACTTTGTCAACATACAGTACTGCAGTAAGTGACTTACATACCAAGGTTTTGTCCTTTATTTTATCCAGTGCTGAAGTTATGCTAAAGATTTGAATCAGCATAAGACGGCAAGGTATACCCTATCCATCATAATTTGCTGACTCATGGTTCTGGACAGCGCATCTGATTGATTAACGTGCATGTGGACATGAAATTGATCACATGAGACACATTGTGCTACAGCAGGTCCTTTTAGTTTGTTAAGAGTGATAATTTTTCTTATCACGTGGGTCACATGATACAAGGCAAAGCCGGTCTATTTACCATGATTCAGTTCAGTTCAGTTCAGTTCATATAATTTAAATTCCACTACATACAATTTATAATCCCAACTACCAACTATACAAACAAATAACTAAACTACGAGGATAAAAGATAATGTTACAGAAAATTAATACAATAATACTGAAAATTAATACAATATACAAATACAAAGAGGAGCTAAATAAATTGTATGCAGGGAATTACTTAAAGGAGGAGCTCTCTCAATAGGTAAACTAATCGAGGAGAGAGCCCCCCCTATCCTAACATATTAACAGGTGGATTTAGATGAAGTTAAATAAATATTCATTTTCTTTTCATAGATTGATAGAAATTGAGGCAGTGAAGATTCAGCGGTTGACTTTTTCTAATAAGTAAATTTTCAATTTTCTTTTGAACAATATTTTTGATGGAGCATTTCGGAGTTCCACAGGTAATGCATTCCAAAGTTTAGCACCAAGATATCGAATTGACTTTAGACCATATTGAAGACTATTTTTTCGGGACATATATAAATCACCTTGACAGGCCTGTCTTGTGGAATATTGATGAACAGATGAACTAAATAAGAAAAAGTCATGAAAGCAACTAGGTGATGTTTTATTAACAGAATCAAAAACAAAAGTTAAGAGTCGGAGTTCAAAAATCTCAGAAAGTATCAGAAGTTTAAAATCATTGAAGATCGGAAGAGAGGGAGACATGCGAGGCTGAAATGATATAGCTCTGACTGCTTTTTTCTGTAATTTGAAAATTGGATCAATGTATGATGCGTATGTTTGACCCCAAACAATAACACCATATTGTAAGAAAGACAGAAACAAAGCATTGTACAAGCAAATTAAAACATCTAATGGAAGTAAATTCCTAATTTTGAAAAACATTCCACATGTTCTAGCTAATTTCTTAGAGAGTTCACTAAGATGGCATTTCCAGCTAAGATGCTCATCCAACAGGAGACCCAAGAACTTAACAAACTTAACTCTTTTAATATGTTTCAATACCTTTAAACAATAGTCATGACATGAAAGGCAGTTTTGGTTGTGCGTTTATCTTACAACTGATGACTTTTGATTGAGTAAAAACTTTGATATTTTGTGATCTTTTGACATTGAACAAATGACTTTTCTTGCCTTTCGATACTTAGAGATAAAGTTCTAAATTGGGGCCATCTACAGAAATCATCATTTCCATTAAAGGTGAAATCCAGCAGCGCAAGTCTCATTTGCTATTGTTTGTTGTTGCTTTCTTCATCAACTTGGCAAATGTTGTATATTTCTTGAAATGACAAAAATTCACAACAGAACTTTTACAAGCAATAACAGAGGGGATGTCAGTTTTATATCTGAGTTTAGATCCTTATTTAGAATTTTATATTGCAGGTGGTTGAATGTGTAGTGAGGCTCATGGATTTGTTTTTTTGTAGACTTTCTGATTGTGACACATGAACATTTTGAAATAAAGTTTCCGAAGCCTTTTATACGCTTAGACAATACTTACTGTTAAAGGGTCTGTTTCATCCAGCATTCCTTGCACGTGCCGTCTCTTGGTTTTCCTTTGTTGTCCGCCATTTTCATGGGCCATGAAAATGGCGGCAACAAAGGCCAACCAAGAGATGGCACGTGCAAGGCATGCTGGATGAAACAGACCCTTTAAGTACACTTTATGAGTAATATGATATAGGAAAATCAAAATAAAGTAAAAACATACATTAGGATTGCTTTGACAAAAATAAATTGTTACTTTTTTATTAATATTTTTTCCCAGTAGTGGAATGTCTTAATATTTTAGCAGTCATACACACATACATACATACATACATACAAGGTCTAGGTGAGTATATCCACAATAATTGTGGCTCTTCAACTCGAATTAAAAATGCAATTTCCCTAAGATATTACAATCTGTAAAAAATATTAAGTTACAATATAAATCAGGCAGCAACTAAAGAGAAATTAAAGATAAAATATATAGTAGAAGTCAGTCTGAAAGTGTAATTTCTTATGGAGATTATCTTACAAAAAGTACAAAATGTAAATGCCCCAAATAGAAGGGCATTAGATGCACTGCATTGTTTGCAGTGAGGATACACTGTAATTTCAAATGCAAGAAAAGAATACAAAATCATTCATAGTCTTGTTAGGAAAAGAATGACAAGAAGCTTCATGTTTCAATATCCATGATAAAAATTTTCACAATATTTCACTGTAATCCATACCGCATCATATCATTATCATCAAAAATTAATAGTTTGTGTCATGATAGTACTAGATTAGAAGTGTCAAAAACCAAATTAAACCTAAGATATGAGAAGTGAACAACAGGTCAAAGCTCCATCAGCTTTGCACAGCTCTGAATTTGCTAGTTGTAGTTTAGGACATTGAAGACTGGCAAACTCCTTTTCAATATCAGGGAATTCACTTGCTGCCCTGTGAATCAAAGTACCATTGATCCATAGGCAATTTGCAGCTGCATCAGGGGACACTTCCAAGAACTTGTAACTAAACTTCGCTTTCTCTGCCATTTGTTTCTTGGCTTCTGCTGCAGAAGAACTCTTTCCTATTGCAATGACGTCATCACCTGCCATGCTCATCATGGATTTTAAATGGAGGGTTGCATCAAGAACTTTTATTCTATGTACTGGATATGATGGAAATGTTGTCTGTAAAGTGTTGATACCCTCCTCGGTCGTTCTACTAGACAAACCAACAAAAAACTCTTTTCCAGTGAAGAGTACGTCACCACCATCCAGCTCTGCGGGGGGTTCCATCACACTACTGATCTTTAATCCCAGATTTTCAAGAGTTTTTCTAATTGCAACAGTTTCAGGTTTCCTTGCAGGATGTCCAGGATTTGTAATGAGTGCTTTACCATCGCAGATTACAGCAGGGTCTTCCACGTATACACAATCAGGTAACGCTTCGTCAGCCTCCAACACGGTCACTTCTAGGCCCAGTTGTCTCAAAGTTTCAATGTATTTGTCATGCTCTGCCTTCGCGTTTTGGTAGTTGATAGGACTCTCAGATTCTTCCATTCTTATGGCTTCATCCACTAAGGATTTCGGGATGCCACAGCATACTGCTTTTGAGTATTGGAATTTAGCAGAGGTCATCTTTGTAGCTGTGGACGCTTGGAGAGAAATCTTCAAAGACAACCAGGAACAAGGAACAAAGTTAGAGTTTTCTGTGAACGAGGCTTCCCTCGACAGTCAACCGCAACCGGGGGTCGTGCAGGAAGATATTTCCAATATTACTAAAATAACTGTCGAAGGGGCTGGATAAGAAATGTAATGTAAACAAATCCCCACATGAAAACAATCATTATCATTTTGGTTTCGACGCAGCATATTACGGCACAATTTTGTCCCGCGATAGTGTACTGCTCTGATTCTGCAACTAGCAGGTTCCAGCCCAGATCAAACCTCGAGCTTGAGCTCTTGAGCGTCAGGACAAGGGGGTCGCGGACTCGATTAAATCCTCCCTACCTTCTTCAACCCCAGCATTTGGCACTAAAGAACGCATCTTCATTCCACTTCGTTGTTTTTTCTGCTGTTATCGATATCTCCTGTCAAGTAGAAAAACAAAGAAATATTACGCATTACCCTCCAGGATTCGTTTTATTGTAGCCCTGTGCAAAAGTCCTGAGCAGGGACCGCGCAGCGGTTTCAAAGAGGGGGAATGAACGGCGAGCGAAGCGAGCAAAAATGGGGGTCTGGGGGCTTGGCCCCGGAAAATTTTTTGAGACCACGCCCTTTAGAACGTCGGAAAACGCCCTTTTCAATGAAATATTTGCCTCTTAATACGTCTATATTAATACTGTTTACAGTTTGGTTCAAAAAAGATTTCAATTACCATCGTTACAACCAACAAAATTAACAGCAAGTATTTCTTCTCATAAAAAACTATAACTATTGAAGATCTGTCAGAGCAAACGTGGCAAAGTTGGATGCCTATTCTAATTTTTAACGAAATCGTTAGCAATTTCTAAGAGGGACATCGTGTTTGCTCGTTGTTTATGAAAGTTCAATATCGCTAGATTGTTGAAATTCCCTTTCTTAATATTTGAATGAAGTCACGGTTTGAGACATCTAGCTAGCCATTGAGAAGGTCTCTCAGCAAATGCAGCAGTTGCGTGTATGAAAATATTGAAAATTCCATATTTGTGAAAGTTTTTAGACATATCTTTGAAAAAAGTGGGGGGGGGGGCTTTAGCCCCCCCTAGCCCAATGGCTGCGCGGTCCCTGGTCCTGAGTGATGCTTGTTCTCTTTCCAACCCCCAGAAGCTGTGTGCACTTGACTATGGCCTCAGTTCACTGTCTGCACACAGCATAGTTTCAAAATCTTCGAGAATGTCGATTTGAATTCCATGTTCTAAGAAATTTTAACTACTTTGCAATACCTCTACCGTTGGACTTTCCTAAAATCTCGAATATTTTCCGAATTAGAGGATTTTTTTTTTTAAGAATTCAAGAAACATTTCGCAAACAACATTAACCATCGTAATTTCCAAAACATTTTTGAGAAAACATAGAATATTTTCCAAGAAAACCATAGTTTATGAATGTCTACAATATGGAAACAAGTGCTAGTCCTTCACTCTTCCGGTTAACGATTTTAGAAATTTGATAACGCCACATCCTCAAATGAGTTGAAATATGAGATACGCTGTAGTTTTTAAAATTTTCAAGATATCTCTCCAACGGTAGAATTATAGCAAAGTGGCTAGTAGCGAGAGTTTCTTTTTCAAACCATTGTCTTCAAAGAAATGGGTCGTAGAAGTTTACACCAACATTTCTAAAGATTTCGAACCGATGCTTGTCTGCACTCAGGATGCTGCACATTTATTTACTCTCGAGTACAGAATAAACAGAGGGAGTGTGAACAATCAGGGAGCTGGAATAGTTCGAAATGATAACAATCGGGGGTTGGTACAATCAGGGGGAGACTCTGAACAAGGTATCGTTTTCAGCAATTTGCTCCTGAACAGGGTATCCAGTTTCTCAAATGGTGCCCTCGAAAGGGTACACAATTTTCAAATGACTTCACTCTTTATAGGACGTTACTTGGGAATTTGCAAGTTTTTCTTTATTTTCGTGCCGCTTTACTCAGTAATCAATTGGAAAAAATTGCTCCCGCACAGGGTAAGAATCTATTTAGTCCAGCGACGCATCCTGGCGCATTATGGTTCTAGTCCCCGAAAATGCCACCCGAAGCAAAGTTCATCATGGACGGTTCTTGCTGCTTTCACACGAATACGAATGGGGTTTGTCTCATGTGCACAAAGGCGATCGCACCTAACTTTGTTTTTTTTACTGCATCAATCAATTTTGCATCGTCTGAAAGACAGTTTCTGCTGCTTTGATAGAACGAGTTTCGATGTTCTTTCTTTGTTTGATTCGTGATTCAAAGCATGCTTTCTGTTCTAGGTTGGTAAATGGATAGGCAATGGAATCAGTGATCCATGATAAAGCTGATTTGTTGATTAGTGATCTGAGATGAGTGATGACTTGATCAAAGTTGGTGAATACATCAGGCAAAGATGGAAAATTGTAAGTTTCACCTTTTCTTAATTTTTTCATTGTAAACTATTTTAAAAGGTACCTGCTTTACAATTGGCCCTGTCGAAAAAACCAAGCTATTTACAATATTAACGTATTAGAACTACAAATATACTTACAATCTATAAATACAATGTTAACAAAGAAAGAAACGGAAGAAAAGTACAATTGTCAGCGTCTGAAACCCTGGTACGTTCCAGTCTCGATTTTAAGCACCGACTAACGGATGCAAACTTTGTTTCTAAATCAAGATTTTTCAAAACTTTGGCTTCACGATATTCGATAGACTTTGTCCGTTGGCCATTCTCATTCAGGGTATTTGTCCATTGGCCGTTTTCATTCAGGCTATTTGCAATGCCAATCAGTCCCACATTTACGAAGGAACCGAGCATGGCAACCTGACAGTAACAGCCACTTAGGTATTAAGGGGCTAGCTTGTTCAGACATTTATAGGCCATTATTGATGCTTCATAATGGATAAGTTGTCTAGTTGTGGACCATCTTGATTCTTGAATCATGTGGGCCATCCTAATCCATTTACTGGGTAACTTCAAACTTGGTGCTTTTTATAGTCAATATCTTGGTGAGAATCCACACAACTTTTTAGCTTCTCTAATAATGGAAGAGAATTCGTTAAAAAATATTTAATTCGCTAGATAGGAAATTCCTTTTGATAATTATTTATGATTTGTTATAAAACCATTCTGTGTACTTTCAATAATCTTTCTGCTTCACATAGAATCTCATTACACATTTTACTAATTTTCTTCGCAGATAAAGAAAATTGGAGGTGGTGGATTTGGTATGTAAAAAACGTTGACTCCTGGGTATCCCAAAACATTATTCCTATTTGAAAATTGACCAAATTGTGATGAAATTATTGATTTAGAATTTTTTTCTACAAGTAGTTGAAAGACGTGGTTTCTTATAATTAAACAACACCACTAATATTTTAAGAATGTAGGACAAATTAAATACAATGCCAGGTCCCTTCTTTCAAGATGTGGACTACCCCTACATGAGAAAACTCAAACCGATCTGAGTTTCAGATTGCTTTGAAGTTTGCCTGTCTGCTATTTTGCCTCCCCCTCACATGAACATTCTCAGATCGGTTTGAGTTCAGCTCACTTGCTCTGCACATGCGTTTTTCATGAGTTTTTTCTGAATACAAACAATGCGTACGTTCCCCTGTTAATCAGAACAATTATGATTGCATCGTTGAAGGTTCATCTTGATTATTTTGATTGCCAAAGGAACGCAAGGAAGGTCACACATACTTGTTTTGAAAAGTCAGTTTGCCCTGAAATGAAAAAAGTTTCTGCTTACATGAAAATTTCAGGTCGACCTAAAAACTTAGACCGGCATGAGAAACCGAAATGAGTTTCAGGTCAACCTGAGTTTCATTTCGCCTGCGTCATGTCAGCACTCAAGGGCTTTGACCGCAAACGGAAATGATTTTCAAACTGATCTGAAACTCAGACCGGTCTGAGAAACCGAAATGAGTTTCAGGTCGACCTGAATGTCATTTCGCTTGCGTCATGTGAGCACTCCAAGGGCTTCGACCGCAAACTGAAATGAGTTTCAAACCGATATGAAACTCAGGCCGGTCTGAGTTTGCTCATGTGAAGGTAGTCTTGCTTCATTTTGACATGGCTGGAGAACAAATGAATTGCTATTTTTGGAGCAACCACTTATTTTGCCTTTCCTGTTTCACAAATCAGCAACCACTTTTCATATTGTACATTGTACATCTGACAAGCAACCACTTGTCAGATTTATCCAAACAAGGGCTCCGACTCTAATTTGAACCCTATCCTATGCAACCGTGTAAAACCATGCGATTAAAGTTACATCTCCTTCACAGCAACGACACATATTGGCCAAAATATTTTTGGGACACCCGCTGTATTCTTCGTCTTTATCCTTGCTCTTCGATGATAAGTTGAGATAACAACCAGAAATAATTGGTCTTTCTTATCATTCAAGGGGAAATCTACCAGGCTCACGACACCAACACTCAGCAAATGGTTGCTATGAAACTAGAATCTGCTACGACAACAAAGCAAGTTCTCAAAATGGAAGTAGCAGTTATCAAAAAGCTGCAGGGTGCGTTGTAAATATAGATTTCATGTTTTTTCATCACGTGATTTCTTTTCGATAGATCTATCGGGTGTCCAATAAAATGTTCCAGAAAATTTGATTAAGGATTTTAGGCCAGTTTTGAGGATTCTTGAAGAAGCATACTTATAACATTGCGTGAATTTGAGAATGGTGGATTTTCTTATCTAAGTTGGTATAACAAGGGCAGATTTTGTAACACAATAGCATGAATTGCTTCTGTTGACACCTGAATTCAAAGCGATTAGCGATTGCAGACAAAGGAAATTCTCTCAACCAGTAATTCAAAACAAACAAAGCCGCAAAGTTTTCCCGAAACTAGTAGGGCAAACTCCTGCCTTGTGCAAGCGAAAGGTGGTTTTTAAGAGAAGTTATGGGCTTAGAACGAAAGAAGGAAGGCAAATCTAACGTTCTGTCTCGCGGATTTTGTTTATTTAATTCAGAAGCCGAGCAGGAGGCATTGCAATTCTCGCGTATTTAGGGCTTAAATGAAACGATTACAAAACAGCTCCTGAATCAAATAAACAAAATCCGCGAGACAGAACTTTAGATTTATCCTTCTTCTTTTATTAAAGGTACATAACTTCTCTTAAAAACCACCTTTCGCTTGCACAAGGCGAGAATTTGCCCTACTAGTTTCGGGGAAACATTTGCGGCTTTGTTTGTTTTGAATTGCTGGTTGAGAGAATTTCCTTTGTTTGCAGTCGCTAATCTCTTTGAATTGAGGTTTAAATCAAACGCAACTGTTGCTATTGTATTACAAAATCTGCCCTTGTTAGTTGGTATGTCAGCAACAGCATAGGGCTCAAATCTTTAGATATGTGGGTGGAAAAATTCTATGGCATTTTCATTTGAATTGAATGGCTTTAAAGGAACTCACGGTACTTTTCTGTAAATCTGCCGCGGAAATTGTTTGATATCTTGATTTTTTTCAATGGCACCAATTTAATTATTTTTGAAAAAATTATGGAAAATTTCGAAAAACTTTAACTTATTGTAAATCTTAAACCAATGGAGGAAACATGCTACAACCTTCAAGAAAACCATAGTTTATGAAGATCTACAATACGGTGGCAAGCAGAAATCTGTAGCTTTTCTGGTTTAAGATTTGCAAATTTAATGACGTCATTGTCTCAAATTTAAGAAATGCGGCCATTTTGAAACTAATCAAAATATCAATAAATTTCCAGAGCAGATTTACAGCAAAATACCATCAGTTCAAGCCATTTATCTCAAAGAAAACTGTAATAGAATTTTACGCCGACGTTTTGAAAGATTTGAGCCCCATGCTGTCCCATTAAGCGCCCCAGACTCGATAAGCTTTGCTTCTTCTGGGGCGTATGAAATTATATGTAGTTAGTTTAACTCATATGTTTCTTGAATCATTATCACCATCATCATCATGTTGTCAGCTACACAGGTATCATCAGTTTATAAGGATCTGTTAAATGGTTAGAGAGCTACATATTTTCAAACATCTAAAGATCCTTTTGAATCACACGGTATGAAATCAGTAATTGTTAACTGAATCTTTTCAGGTGATATTCACGTGTGTGACTTTGTGAGCTGTGGCAGAAACGATCGCTTCAATTACGTGGCAATGTCCCTGGTTGGCCCAAATCTTGCAGAATTACGACGCAGTCAACCTAAAGGGCTATTTACACAGAGTACTTACCTTCGCCTTGGTATTCAAATAATTGAGTGCATTAGAGCTATTCATGATTGTGGGTTCTTACATCGAGATGTTAAGCCGGTAAGTAACTCATTAAAGATAAATTCGCGCAAAAAGGTGACATGATGATCTTGATTTTCTTGGGTGCAGGCGCTGTGCCGGATAATTCGCGCTCTTTCGCTCTTTACCGTCGCTAGCATTATGAGGTTATCTCCCAGGAACCTGGAAGCGTTGTTTGCTCCGTCTTTGGGGACAGAGACCGTTCAAACGAACTGCTCTCGTCGGCCACCCTTACTCTGTGACTATCTCAAAAAGTCACATTGTTTCTAATCCAAACTCCTTTATCCCTAGAAATTCTTTCCACTGGAACAACCTTACTTGTCCATTCGTAACATAGGTTCCAAATCTTTTAAAAGGCTGGTGTAAAATTCAATGACCTATTTCTTGGAATTGAATGGCTTCAAAGAAACTTAAGCTATTTTGCTATGATTCTGCCGTTGGGCTTTCCTGAAACCTTCAATATTTTCAGAATAAGAGTGTTTTTCTTTTTTTTCGAGAATTCAAGAAAAATTTTCAAAAAAACTTAATCCCATCGTAATTTCTAAACTATTTGACGCAACATGAGATCATTTCCAATAAAACCATAGTCTATGGATGTCTAAAGAATGGTATCAAGGAAAAGTCTGTCACTCTTCTGGTTTATGATTTACAAATTTGATGACATCACATCCTCAAATGAGCTGCATTGTAACATATGCTGTAATTTAGAAAAATATTCGAGATTTCCGCAAAGTCCAACGGTAGAATTATAGATAGGTAGCTAAAGTTTCTTTTAAGCCACTCAGTTAAAAGAATAGGTCTTAGAACTTTGCACCCACCTTTTTATGCCGATTTAAAGATATAGAGCCTATACTTCCATTCGTTCCCCATTTAGATAATTTACAGGCCTTGGACTTTCTCTGTATTTCTTATTTTCTTCCTATGAGTAGGGTATATTACAGTAAACTATCCATGATAATTTGTATCTATTCAAGTCAGCATTGTTGATTTTTACGTGAAGCCAGAAAAAGAGACGTTGTTCAACTCTCATATTTACTAACTGATAAACGAACGACTGTTCTGAACTTGAATACTGAAACAAATCACAAGTCGTGAAAACATGCGTTGTGTGTTACACGCACCTGTGAGAATGAAGACAAATGATTATTTAATATGTGTGTCTCATTCGACAATGAACATAATACAACAAAAAATCACCTTAGAAAATGTAAATAATCTAAACGACATATAATCTAAACGTATTAGGGCATGCCTTTCTACTTGTAAATGACTGGTACTTCATTGAAATCCATGCATATTTCATATTTGTACATTTTGGAACACAGCAATACATTATCTAGGTCACCTTCTACTTTTACTTCTACGATTTTAATCAACAACTTCAATACTGAAGGCTCTGTTCATGAAAGAAAAAAGATACGATAAAATAAAAGAAGATAAGATGAAAAACGAGGGAAAATTTACTTGCTAGAAAGACAGAAAATGATAAATAAGTTAGGTGACGGAGCAGTACTACCGTGGCCGAAGATAGTATTTTTGCAATGGTGATATTTTACCCTATGGATTATTGCAATGGTGATAGTTGACCCTTTGGATCTTAAACAACACAACGGCACACAGTAAGACTGCACTGCAACCGTACCTATTTATCTGTCAATGGTTTGTTTACGATTTTTTAGACTTTTTTCTTTAACTTGTTTCTTCTTCACTTATACTAAACAGCATTTTTAAAAGATTTACTTGTGCTATGTCTTTTTTCTTTACATTTTAAAGTCAAACTTCGCCATTGGAAATAACAAAGATACGAAGAAGACCGTATACATGTTGGACTTTGGCTTGAGCAGACAGTATGTGAATAATGAGGGGCAAGTTAGAGCGGTTAGTTTGAATTTTCATTGCTGAGTCACATACATTAGAAATGTGAATAGATTCGTTAATCAATACTATGAAGTTGTTAATAGCCAGGTCGTTGCCTGGCAAAAATTCGGTGTTTATGTTTTAAGTAGACTATTTCACAATTTGGAGAAAGAGACTGAGGAGAGCGCGCCCCATTCTGACAGCCTTGGAAACGAGTAGGAAATCTGGGGAATCCCATCTTCTGCAGTGGTAAGTGTACGGCTTGCGGCTTGCGGCTTGCGGCTTGCGGCTTGCTCGCATTTCTCTCCAAAATCGAGCTATTTTCGATTTATTTGCAACTTTCAAGAGTTATGCGATGCTTTTTTAGAATGGTAAGTGTTTTCACTGAATTATTTAGCCGTCATCCTTTCGCTCATTAGTGAATGCATTTTGAGTTGTTTCATTTCAGGTCTTTCCTTCGTCCTTCGACCTTGATGCGGCTCAAGTTAGGCCTATTGATCTTGCATCATCTTCCTTGACCTTAATTGGCTTGGTTTGACCTGTTATTGCTTAAGTTAGATTTATTAAAACATTACACGATTTCAGTATGAATATTTAGATAATTCGAAACAATGCTTTCATTTGCTTGCATAACCGTAAATGCGTTCAATTATCTAGTACACAAGCCAAACTTCATCGTAGGTCGGCTGGGCCTAAACTGAGCCGCTTCAAAATCGAGGGAAAATACCTGCAATAAAGTGGCTCAAATTACACTCACAAATTGGTGGAGGAATGACAAGACGGCTAAATGATCAAGAGAAAACATTTACCATACCAAATAAGCATTGCACAACTCTTGAAAATTGCAAATAAAGCGAAAATAACTCGAATTTGGAGAGAGATGCGAGCGAGCCGCAAGCTGCACATTTCCCACTGCAGAAGAATGGATTCCCTAGATTTCCCTGTTGCCAAGGCTGTCAGAATAGGCCGCGCTCTCCTCGGTCCCTTTCTCCAAATTGCGAAATGGTCTATCGTATGCGTGAAGTTATTCCAAATAAAAACGTCAATTTTAGAAAATGTTATTGTAAAACAGACCTTTCCCGAGTCTCGATTTTAATTTGATAAACGCAATTAACAAAATCTTGACCCCTTTCCCAGTTATTTTTTATTCCAAATGCGCATGGTTGGTTGTCTTGGAAAGCACGATTTATCTTTGACTCCTGTAAAAATGAAATCGAAAATCCTTTGTTTAGTTTCAAGCATTCCGATTTGCTTTTAGTCTAATTTTCACAAAGAAACACGGGAAAGTTTAGTAGATACAACAATCAGAAAGATGTTGGTGATTAAATTCAGAAAATGTAAAATTTTCATTTATATTCAGTTCGAGTTAAAGTATGACAGGTTGAAGTTCGATTCCCCCAGGAGATCTCTTTCCAGATGCAAACGTGCTGTACTTGCTGATGATAATACGTTTGTTTGATTGATTGATTGATTGATTGATTGATTTCATATCTTTAAAGAGAGTAACCCTTCAGCAAATGCTGATATTCAAGGGGCCATCCATCTGGAATACAATACAATTATGCAAATATGATATGAGGAAAAATAAAACCTAATTTCAGTAAATGGAAATTCCAGTTGATCTTTTTTGGAATGTACAATGCTAAGATCAATTTAAAGGTAAGGATAAAACTATCCAGAATAAGATATATACACATCGGTCTCGGGCAAATATGGCACATAAAGGCATTAATCGAAGATGCTTGTTTCTCAGTTGCATTCTCACTTTTTCGACTGTACTTTGTTGGCAAGATTCTTTGTTAGATCCATGCTCGCGAAAAACTAGCTCATCACTGTTTACAGGCTGAAAGACTTTGATCATGCCTGTTTTCATTTCTAGCTGTTTTCCAACCATGAAAATGAAAATTCCCAACACTCCAAATAGGTTAACTGCTCTCCATTTCATGTGCCTATTGAAGGAAACCGTTCCCATGAAAATAGAGCAAATACTTGCTGCCACAGCTTTCAAACGAAGAGTCTTTTTGAGTCACACATTTTACACTGTACTTTCACGTGTAAACTTTCCTATCGAGCTGAATGAAAATATGATCTGTATGCATCCAAATGTGTAATCGAGAAGTTTCTCTTTTTTCAGCCAAGGCCTGTTGCTGGCTTCAGAGGTACAGTAAGATACGCATCGATCAATGCCCACGATAATAAGGTATGCTTGTTAAAGTATTCACTTCTTTCAAGTGACTCAAAATGGTATGCACTTCTTGGAAATCGTGTGACTAGCACTATTTTTTGCAATCACCGTCTATCACAAAAAATGTGCTCAGTCACAAATGTTTATGCTCTTGTAAGGCTACAATCGCGGACAAAACTCGTTGGGACAGCTGATTTTTGTGTTAAAAGAGGTCTTCCCTGCATATAAACTACTACCTTGCACTGCTGTTGATCCCCTCCCCCCTTTGCAATGTTGGTTGCTTGAAGAACACATACTTGTCAACTCATTTATGACATTTTCATCAGCCTCCAACATTGCAATGGGGGGCAGGGGGATCCTAACTCAAAATTTCCTCGAAACAGCAACGTGTCTCATGAGTTTTGTCCGCGATTGTAGCTACCAAAATTGTTGAGCTGAATTCACACTTATCGTGTCGTTCTTCCAGATAATGAAGCTTGTTAATGCAAAAACGTTTGATTGATTCAATTTTGCCGCATGTGCCGCGTTACATAAAGAAGGCGCACCAAGTATCATTAGCCCATTGATAAAGCTAAGCAGCACGTCCAGGATCAATTTGCCAGAATTTCAATGTTTGAGAAAGTTTTATGAATGTGACTTCTTTCCTCAACAGGAGATGAGTCGACGAGATGATCTGTGGTCTGTATTCTACATGATAGTCGAATTTGCACAAGGAGGCTTGCCTTGGAGAAAGCTTAAGGACAAGGTAACTAAAGCCTATCTTAAGTGAGATTTGTAAAAACACAAGGTTAAATGCAAAGCAGACCACTTCATTTGTTTTTATTAGCGGACAAGTTCACCTAGCAGCTAATTTTTGTTTCCTTGGTAGAGTTAGTTATTATTTCACATGATACCTCATTGGTCATTCTCACCGTCTCGTAAGTATGTTGGTGCCATATCCTTTTAAATGAAAGAGGCAGTAGTATTTCTTAGGGCGTCTTATATTGGCTGAATATCTTTTTTTACGGATTTCTTATAAAAATTAGAGAAGTGCTGCAGGAACGAGGCCTGCACATTGGTAGTTAATTACATGAATTATATTTATGTATTGATTCTTTAGGAGGATGTTGGTACTTTCAAGAAAGCGTATGATCACAAGCAACTTCTAAAGCAACTGCCAATTGAATGCAAAGGGTTTCTTGAACATATTGAGGATCTTCGTTATGCTGACAGGCCGGATTATGAAGTAAGTTTTTGTTGCAATCTTTCAACCATACTGTTCACCTCTTTAGAAACGTGTATTCGATCGAAAATCATTGAACGAGCTTTGATAAACGAACATTGCAGGGGAATAGATTATATTTTTGATTTTGATTGATTGATTGATTGATTGATTGGTTGATTGATTGATTGATTGATTGATACAGATACGGTTATTAATGGAGATACAGCTCTCGCGAGTTCTTGATTTTTGGGTAGATCTTTGGTAGACTTTCCAAAAGTTTTGGTTATACCGGGAAATTCAATGAAAACAATCCTTGTTTGAAAGGCCGCTGCTCACCGGGTTTCAAGGCGAAGATGCTGGCAAGTATATTACTTAATGGTGGACGTGTTCAAGTCCATTTTAAAATTTACCTGGCTGAAATTGACCACTCCGTTTTGAAATTATGAGCACTTTCCTAAAGAAAGCCCCTCCAAGAAACCTCCAAATCAGACCAAAAGTCACGACCAAATTGTACTGATCTTTTGCCTTCCAACAACGACTTCAACTCGTGATTTGCATTTGGAAGGACGGAAATTGCCCGGAATAATATGGGTATGCTCCCAAGGATGACACTCTCATCCTCCCAAAGTGATAGCATGTGCTCAAGCACACAAAGCCATTTTTGTAAGGACGAAGATTTGGTCATGATTCTGGACCTGTTTTGATGTTTCTTGAAAGGGCCTTCTTGGGACATCATTTGAAATTTTGAAAGGGAATAATTTCAAAATGAAATGGAATGGCCGATTTCAGTCAGGTGAATTTTGAAAGGGATTTGAATACTTTCACCATTAGATAGTATACTGGTCAATATCATTATCCTGATATCCAGGTAGCAATGGCGTTTCAGATGAGGATTGTTTGTTTTGACTCACCCGGTACATTCATGGATTCCATTCATTTTAATACAATATTGAATGTCCCCACAAACCCCACCCCGCTCAACAAGCTTGCAGAATAATCGAAAGTTTCTTTTTGTTAAGTCAACTTTTTTATTCGCAAAAGTGAGGTCAATAGATTTGGTAGAAGAGTTCGTGTTTTGTTTCACCCATGGAGAAATTTGGGGATCGTTTGTTTAGAAAATATCTTTGTTTGCTTGATTGTGTATGGAAACATTAGCTTGTGATGTTGCGTTTCGACATTGCCATTTTGTGCAAGCATTGTTTTATACTTCCGTATAATTACGGGAATTATTTTTTATCCTCATAAAATTTACAATGAAAAATACAATGTTACAAAACGATACATACATTTGAAGGTGTTGTGGTGCAGTGGTGTAATCCTCTGACATTGCAGCCAGAAACAGTCAGGTGGACCGGGTTCGATCCCAGGTAGAGCCCCATCACTTCAGCGTCATGACAAGGGGTCGCAGACTCGATTAGGCCTATTCTACTTCAGCGATCCTAGTGCTTGGCGCTAAAAACCGCAACTTCACCTTCACCTTAACGATACCACTGGGAGCATGAAGATACATAGCAACCCTGTGACTAAAATTATAGAAAGTAGTTAAATGGATATTTATTTGGATGCCAAATTATGAGTGACCCGTGACTGACTCACTGTACTCTTTTTTATAGTACATGGCCTCATGTTTCTTCGATGCTATTTCACGTAAGGGAATCAGAGAAAACGATGCATTTGATTGGGAGAAAGACGCAGCGGATGGATCCCTGACGACGACAACTGCATCGAGCACTCAAGGCAACTACAACCCAACACCACAAGGCTTAAGACCTGATATCGCAGTGACCAACATATCGGAACTGCCAAGAACCAATGAACCAGCACTGAATGACGATAGTCTGAAGAATGACAATGCAAGACAGCTAGACAAGAGAAGATGGAGCTTTGCGGAGACTGGAATGGGCAGAGGTGATGGGGAAAACATTCTTGGTGGTGATATCAAAAGCCCTGATGCAGTTGCACCCTTAGCGACAAAAGACTTCATTGAGGGGCTGATCGAGGGACAAAGACCCCAATTAAAAGATAGCAAGGTAACAATTATTTCTAGTATTTGCTATCATGTCATATTGCGTATTCACTCACCTTGCAAGGTCAGAATTATTGAAAATGTCCTGGGTAGTGACACCAGAAACTCTATTACAGCTATACCAAGAAAAATTTTGTTTGAAATAAATCGCCTGAGCTAAATGGTGTGGTTTATGAATAAGTAGGACAAAGACATTTTGCCACTGAATTTTCGATGAAAAGAAAATACTCTTTTATGCTCAAAAATATTAACTCTCCGCTTCTGTACATGTACAATTGATGGCTCCTGGTTAATATTTATTGGTATTGCCCTCGGAAACAATTATTATAGGATTAGTATCAGCCAGAATTCATGATTATAATTTGTTCAAATGGTATTCTTCATCACATTTTTGTTATTGGTCGCTCCTATTTGCGTTTCCCAATGCGTCCTACCAAAGATTAATTACCAATTCCAACGAACAAGGGGCCGATTATAGGATGGAAAGAATGACTTTGTTGTGGAACTACCGGCTGTCCAAAAAAGTACCCCTGTTTACAAAATCACCAAAAATTGATTATGAAACCTTTGATAAAATTTTCTTTTTGAGTTGTTTGTCTAAAACCCAAAAATATTCACAGATGATAAAATATATGTGCTTTTCATATAGCAAGGTAGAAACATTACACATTGAAAAAACTTGTTTTGAGCTATTGTTTTTAAACAAAATAATCAATCTTGCTCAAGAGTCCAAATTTTCAGATTTTTTATCGTCATTGAAGTCGCCAATGGTTAGTGCGCATTTCTTTCTGTCATTTGTGACCAAACTAGAAGCTTTACACGCAGAAGGAAATTGATCTGGCAATCATCAGTGCTTTTTTGCAGTATGATTCAAAACCAGATAGCCCTAAAAAGAGCTAAATTTTCTAATTTCTAAACCAATAACAGGATCAGCTATATCTTGCAAAAATATTTTGGCCCTTGATCCACTTCACAAAATTAGAAAATTGGAGATCAGCCGTGCAGTCAAATTTTGGTAATTTTTCAAACGGGAGTACTTTTTGGGACATTCGGTATACAGTAAAAACCCGCATATAAGAAACAGCCACTTGTAAGAACCTAAGGCCTAAAATGTTCAAACCTATTCATCCTGAAATTCAAAGAAGGTTCTTAGCTCAAAAAAAGTTAAATGTAAACTACTGGTTGGTAATATGTGACAAAATATTTTAAGAAATTTAGCCATACACAAAGCATTTGTAAAAAATCATTGTGTGTATGTTGTTCTTTAGAAAATTGTGTCATGATAATGAGTAGGTGAAAACCTTGTTTTCTTATATTTGGCCTAAATTCGCGAAGATCCGTAATTAATTATTTGATAAGAACCTATTTAAGAACCTTGCATTCTGTTTTCAAGAATAGTATCATGTGCATAAGAACCTAAACAGGGTGATTTCAAAATGTAAGGTTCTTATATGCGGGTTTTTACTGTATTTCATGAAGACCTTTCTCACCGGTTTAAAGTTATTGACACTCTTTCTTGCAAGCAATTGCCGTAAAATTGTATTGCTTTCCTGAAAACATGTTAAGCTCATATCCTCGATAAACTGAACTTATCAGTGAGATGATTGAGTTCATTTGCGTGGCACTGGAGGGTAGTGCAGAAAATATTACCGAACTGGACTTAAATCAGTCGATTGATAACTGCTAAATTCATTTGGATGTGTATGCTAGAGACTTAGCGTCATGGCGAGGGGTCCCAGACTCGATCAGGTATTCACTACTTCACTTCGTGCAACTACAAAAGGTTTATTCGAGTTTTTATGTTTTGAAGAATTTTGTATCAGATCATTGAATCCATGGATAATTCACAATTTTGCATTCCAGGAATACGCCGTATCATTTTACTCGCCACATAGATCGTTTTTTCCAAGTTATTAATATTTATGTTTTTTGTTCCACAGGAGGCGATGGTACCAGTCCGTCTCCCAAAGTCATTTCTGCAGGCGATGAAAGAAACAATTCTTAAAGATAATAAGCTGATACCGGATGTGCACAAGGACTTGAAACCAACTGACCTTTCATCTGGGTCTCATAAGAAAGAGGCTGCTTTTACCACAGATGACCAGCCAGGCAACGTAAACGTAATTATAGGTGGAAAAACGCTAAAGACTCAAAATAAGGAAGTCATCGAAGAGAATGCACTACGCAACGATGTTGCAAGTTTCGTTAAAGTAGACAGTAAAAGTGATGAAATATTACTTAAGCTTGAAGATAAAGTAATAAAAGGGCACCAAGTAGGTAGCAAGGTAAATGAGGGCATTGGAGAAGCGTGTGAAATTGCTGAGGGAAATGATATAGTTACTGGAGATAAGCAGAAAGAGACTAGTTTAATTGAGGTTAAAGTGACTGAAGGCAGTGGCAAGGGCAGTTCTGCTAAATTTGATAATGAACTTGAAAAGAAACAGTTGTTTAGCTTAGATGCAAAGGAATCTTTTAAGAGAAAGAGTAGTGAGGTAGGTTCCGCAGAGAACGTCGAAGAAAAGATAGACAGCAAGAAAGTATCAAAAGGGCAGAGTACGGAAGAAAGTAGAACAGTAGAGAAACTAGAAGAGAATGATCACCAAATGCAGTCAGACGTGAAAATTGTGGACAGTAATGTTATGAAAGGAACTCACGACAAACAAAGTTTGAATACTGATTTGCCAGAGAAAAATCCAATCTCTTCAAAAGCATTAGAAAAACCGAACTTGTCTGCTGAAATCAACGTATATGAAAGTCCTTTGGAAGGAAATCTACGAACTGATGGCAAAGTAGATACGGAGCAGAATCAAAAAGGGAATCAAATAGAACAGAATGAAGATGTTGAAAATCACAGCAAAGTTACTGGTTTTAAAGAAACCAAAGATTTTGAGCGCGATTGCAAACACGATGAAGCTTTTATTGAATCAAATGCCTCAAAGATGGCTTTAGAAGAAACTAATAAATCAAATTTAAATGTAGCTGAAACAACAGATAAAGTCTTGGCACGAGACTCTATTGATGGGAACCTTTATTTATTTGATAATAAGGCCAGGAAAGCAGTTGTCACTCCAAAACGATTGGAACTGACGGAAATTGTGAAAGCTGCTATGGAAGGAAGACAGATTGGAGAGGGTATTGATGGTAGCATTCCAGAAAGCCCGATATTGTCTCCGGTAGAGGAATCAACAGGAAAACGTGCATCTAAGAATGACAGCAATGACTCGAAGATAAGCGAAGCAACGAACAGTAAAGAATCGAGTAGCAAGAAAAGAGTGAGATCAGGTTCTGGTCAACACTCGTCAAGAACTCAATCGCTGCTCAAGGGATTTTTTGAGGCACTTGATCGCAGAAAGAAAGAGCAAGGCGAAAGTAAGCAATCTGGTAATGCAGGAAAAGATAGCAGGTCTGGTACTGGGGTTTTACGAAAAAAGAGTGTTGGTAGTGTAGGGGTTTTAGGTGATAAAGAGACCTCAGTTGGAGTGATAGAGTCTAAAGAGGGGCAGACAAACGAAAGGAAGGAGGTGCTCAGTAGTCTCATAACAACAAGTAATGATATAGCTGAAATTAAAGTAGAAGGGAGTAATGAAACTTTGGCTTCAAAAAGGTCTAGCGTGTTATTCGATCAGAATCAAGATGCTGTTGAAGTAACTGCGAAAACCAGTGAGAATGATTTGCTGGAGAACGAAAGGTTGGTCGCTGGTGAAACACGTGATACCCTTTTTATAGAAGGTGAAGGTAAAGAAGATGATGTAATTAAAAGATCCAAAGAAAAGGTATTTGTTAAAAATGATGAAGGCAGTCAAGAATACACTAAGTCTGTTAATCTACCAGATATAAAGCCTAATGAAATTCCAGGGAGTGAGCTTTTCCAAGAGAACGAAATAAAGCAAACTCGTCATGATGTTGAGAGACTTGCTGTTGATAGCAAAGTTAGTATAGGTCCTTCGAGGTTGCGTAATGAAACAGAATTCAGTGTAGATGCACCAAAGCCTACTGAGTCTAAAAGAGGGGATCATGAAACCGTAGATGATAATAACGAAATGAGTCCATTCGATTCAGCTCAAGAAACAAAAGGATTGGATGATACTTTAGCTAAGCGAATTGATCGAATTTTTACAATGGAAAATGTGCAAGTTGACGTTAAAACTAGTGACAGTTATGTTCCATTTGTTATTGGCTCTTGTGAAAGTTTAAGAAAGGCTAAATTGGTTAGAGACGCCCCTTCGCGAGTTATGCATTCTGAGAATGAACCTGAAAATATGCAAAGCATGCCTTCCGGGATGGTTGTCAAGATAACCTTGACACGAACAAATGACACCGAGAAGATTAACGAGGTAGTATCAAATGAGGACCAAAAGAATACTGAGATTACTGGCTCAAAATCTGGCGAGGATCATACTGTTGAGAACACTAAACTTAAGACTGTGGATACAGACAGGCGTGATGTTTATGATGCCATGGCAGGGTTAGACTGTAGGGTAAACAAGAGAGACCTTCATTTGATAGAAGGCGATTGTAGGACCAAGGATGTCATGCAGGGGGTTACGATTTTGAAAACTAAAGATGACAATGTAGATACAGACAGGCCTGATGTTTATGATGCTATTGCAGGGTTAGACAGTAGGGTAAACAAGATAGACCTACATTGTATAGAAGGTGATTGTAAAACTGAGGATAACCTTCAGGGTGCAACGAATTTGAAGAAACTTCAAGAACGATTTAGTTCTCATGTTGTTGATAGGACTTCTAATTCCCTCCAGATGGGGTCAAACCTAACTGCTTGTGCTGAAAAAGTAGATCTGAAACAGGTAGACTCTTTAACTGGGGATGAACATACTTTCCTTAAAGATGATAGACTCAGTCCAAAGTCAAGCGAAGTTCAAACTAAAGCCGAAAGGCTAAACATTGCTAAACCCACCAATGAGAATATAATAAATGAAGCATCTGCTTCAAAATACCCATCGAGAAATTCAGAACTTGATAACTTGCAATCAAAATCACAATCCTCTTCAAGTAAAGATGATCAGGGAGTATCTGCAAGTAATAAAGAAAGCCAAACTGCATCTGGTATTGGAAAACTGGTGATCGGAACGAAAAGTGAGAACGCTGACGATTTGAAATCAGCAGTGGATGGGAGTTCTGATGTTCCCCTGAAAATTGATGAAAGATTAGAAGCAGTCAAGAAATTTTCTTTGGCAAGCAAACTTGTGAGTGGATCAAAGACGGGGAAAGTTGCGACAAACACCATCGAGCGAGGCAATCATAGTAAACAGGAGCAAGATATTGTGCCAAGGCCGCCACGTGGACGAGCGAGAGGAAGACCAGTGTCAGGACGGTAAGAATATTTTTTAATATCTTATCCTATTAAGCAGCTTCCATGCAGATGCTTTCCTACCATATTGTCAAGTTTCTGGAGGCTTCGATGATGTCGGAAGGGGCGACCTTGGGGCTTTGTGGGGCTCTGTCGACCAGCATGCTTGTCGTGCGGCATATCTTTGTTAACGCCATTTTCGTGGTCCTTGAAAATGGCGGCAACAGAGAGACCCCCCAACAGAGCTGCATCTATCTACTAGGCATATCGGTTGGCAAGGCCCTTTTTAACTTGTAAGGCTGAATTTCATGCCTTTTCGTGACATTTTCCAGGTGATGCTGTCGCTTTCGTCACGCACGAGACGTTGGAAGAGGTTTCACTAACATCTGGCTCAAGTCTTTAAAAATGTCCGTGTAAAATGCTATTACAGTTTTCTTTGAATTAAGTGGCTTTGTATGAACTTAGTTTTTTTCTATAAATCTGCCGTGGGCATTTATTGATATCCTGATTAGTTTCAAAATGGCGGCATTTACTAATTTGAGGCTATGACGTCATAAAATTTCTAAATCCTAAACCAGAAAAGATAAAGATACAGATTTCTGCTTGCCACCATATTGCAGACCTTAATAAACTATGGTTTTCTTGAAGTTTATATCATTTTTCCTTTATTGGTTTAGGAGTTACGATGGTTTAAATTTTTTCAAAATTTGCCATGAATTTGCTCAAAAATGACTAAATTGCCGCCATTTTGAAAAAACAAGATATCAAACATTTTCCACGGCAGATTTACAGCAAGGTACCATAAGTTCCTTTCAAGATATTTAATTCAAAGAAAAATGTCATAGAATTTTACACCCACCTTTTTAAAGATTTGAAAGACTTGAGCCCTATGCTGGTTTCACTTCAAGTGTGAGTTGCCCAACACAAAAATTTTCATGTAAAACATTGACTGGGTAGAGATTGCACTTTTTTCAAACAAGCAAATCTCCTTGAAGACAGTGTTCATTTCATTTTTCATTATTTTTACACGGTAGCCCTGTCAATCGAGAGGATTGCTTTATAGGGGGCCGTGCCAAACTTAACAATATTACTAAAAATTACTAACAAATTACCTATATTTACAATCTAAAAAAAATAAATGAAAAATAATGTAGTTAGCCTGAGAGAGGCAAATTATTCTTCAGCCTACTTTTAAAAATGCTAAGAGAGGGCGCTTGTTTGACATCCAAAGGCAATTCATTCCAAGTCTTTGCACCCCGGAAAGATATCGCTTTCTGCCCATTGCAAGTTTTCATCCTTGGAACAAGGACATTGGCAATGGCATTCCGCAAATTCATACTGATATCCCGCGCAGATATTTCCTTGAAAAGGTTTGAAAGATAGCCGGGTGCAAGACCTGACAATGCTTTGTATGCAATAGTAGCATTTCCGTATTTTATCATTTCCGTAACCATTGGCCAATTTAGTTCCTTGATCAAATTTGAGGCGGATACATCATAGCTGCTATTGGTGACAATTCTTGCAGCTCGATTTTGCAATTTTTGTATGGTTTGCAATCTGGTAAAGTAAAGTGATTAGTTTATTTATTAACAAAAAGACTAAATTTTTAATTGTGCAAGACATGTTCCAGTTCCAATTGAGCATCAATCATCATCAGTTAAAATGTAAATCTGAATACAAGGGATACAGTTAATACAATGTGTATTATTATATTTCGTGTTCTCCGTTTCGTACAGAATACGATACATTATAACATAAACTTCGCCATCGTTCTCTGTCCAGTACAATGGCATTTATAGAGTCCCAAGATGCCCAAGATGGTAACCCAGTCCAGGTCGTGATGTCATCTATCCAGCGACGACAATGTGTACATAATGGCAAAAATAAATAAAGTTACAATCACAAAATGTGTTAAAATAGATATGTGTTAAAATCGTATGATTTTACATTGTGCTTCGATTAATCAAAGATATATTGATCATTCAGCATAAGAAAAACGGTGACATTTTATCACACTTGAGGGGCTGCTGCCACTGGAAAGGTAGCATGTGGTCCTGCTGCAAGTCGACCTAATAATCGAAGTGGTGCTCCACGTTCATTAAAGCAATAGAGCTAAAAGTGTGACCACGAGATCCCTTTAAGATATCCTTATAGCCTTGTCGATTCGTTGCTTAATGTAGCAGACTAGAGGGTCGCAGCATCCTTTGAAATTCCTTTATTGCCTTTTTGACTCCCTGCCTAATATGGCAGACGGACGAGAGGGCCAAAACATCCCTTTAAATGTCCTTTTATTGCCTTGTTGATTTATTGCCTAATATGGCAGATGAGAGGGTCGGAAGACCCCCTGAATTTTTCTCTATTGCCTCTAATATAGCAGACGGGAGATTCGTTTTATTGCCTTATCCATTCATTGTCTCATATGGTAGACGAGAGGGTCGCCAGATCAAATTTTTTACACCAAAATCTTGCAAATTTGCGGAATATTAACGGAGTTGCTAGCTTTTGAAGTTCAAATTTGTGCTAAATTGCTAAATAAAGCTGAATCTAGAGATCAAACCAAATAGGATTTGGAAAAGATTTTCGACAGTCGAACTTTGTGGAGCATTAATTCAAGCGTATGGATGCTTTAACCCTATCTGACCTGGGTGTTTTGAAACACTCAGATGCCTGGGGGGGGGCGAATTCTGCCCCCCCCCTGTTTATCTCAGTCGTCATAAGAGATATGGAAGCCATATTTTGCACAAAGGTAGTTCATTATAGAAGCAATGAAAGTTGAAATCATAATCCAATTAGCGATGTTGTAATTGTTGCTAGAGCATGATTATCATTATGATGTCATATGACGTCATATAAATGAAAGCTTGCTAAAAGTCATGAAACTTGACTTTTCATAAAGAAATGAAAATATAGATCAAAACATATATAAGTTCATAATTTAGACTTAATTGGACAAATTAAACATGATTAAGAGGGATACAAAGTATGCTTTTCACAGAATGCAGTATGAAAATTGGTAACCATGAAGACAAGGCTAAAAATAGAATGTCCAAATTGTTACCATTTTATTGCTCTATGATCACGGGTGGTAGGAAACGCTGAATTTAGAAAAAGCTTTATGGTTGATTGGTTGGTTAATTGTTCCTTTCCTAGTATATCATTCCATTCGTGATATATCGACTTGCTTTCCTTCTGTTTTCTCTCCTGCAAAGGCGCAATTTTAATCCGATTGACATGCCTTCAAGGGCCCTTTCGCAATTATGCCACTCAAACGGAAACCCCTCCAATAGAGGATTGTGTTCCTTCTTGGTTTTCCGTTTCATTTTACCACACTTGAGTGGCATAATTCCTCCAGGGCCCTTGAGGTCATGTCAGTCGGATTAAAATGGCGCCTTCGCAAGGAGAGGTAGACACCACAAGGAAAACAGGTCGATATAAAACGAATGGAATGATATATTAGGATAGGAATAACTCGATGTATCAACCATAAAGCTTTTTCTAAATTCAGCGTTTCCTACCGCCCGTGCTATGATACAAAGTTTAACGTACGAAATCTCAGAGGCCTGCTGACACACGGAAAACGGTGTAAACAAATAGGTACTAGGGGGGGCAGGTCAGATAGGGTTAAGGAAGTTTGTTGGGGTTTCATTAATGCTTTTCAGATATTTGAATTCTGGAGCAAATTTAGACAATGGTTCATCGAATTAGGTTACTTGTGAAATCATATGTGGTTCGCTCTTATATTAATAAATTATATAAAATGGATTTAGAGCTTATATGCATAACAGTTCACTTTGGGGTATCTGGCTTCAGCTTTCGAGTTAAATCATGTCAACAAATCCTCTATTTCAGTGAATTTTTAGCGGATTTGCAAAATTCTGGTGTCTAAAATTTACTTTAGATCTTATGGACAGGGATATCATCCCAAGGAGCGCGTTCATTCGTCACTATTTTTCATACTTAATTAAACGTCGTACAATTTTTTTAGGACACCCAGTAGACGAGAGGGTGGCAAGATGCCTTTAAATCTCTCTATTGAGTTTTATCATAATAAACATTGTTAACTCCAATTGAACATTGACAAGGTGCTCGTTGAATCTTCTTCAGTTCGACATCACATGATCTCGTTGTTGATTCCCTGCTTAATGTACTGGTTTGTCGATTAGGGCTGCTGGACAACAACAAGAAGCCGTTTTTCCGTGATTGAAAGCAAAATATAGTAGTGAATTGAAGACTGCATTTAAAGCCATTAACCTAGCCTCACTACATAAGGACCCTCTAGTTACGCTCATCTAATTGAGTTGAATTGTTGTTGTTGTTGTCGCTCCACTGAGGGCCTTACCATAGAGCTGTAAAACCGGACAATAATGTCAATCTGCGACAAGTTTTTATCGCAAACTCATGTACTGATTAGAGTATGGCTTAGAGGAAGGCGCTTTTTTCATTGATAGCTAGAATGAACATTTATCGAAGTTCTGATAGTAAATTTTATGGTACAGCAGTTCTGGAAAACCGTTTTTGTGGCGTTTTAAGATGAGTGGTTTTGAGAAAACAGTAGCAGATTGATTTAGGCCCAATAGATCTTTTAGCTAAGATTCGAAAAAAGAATTCGAATCGAACGATAGCTTGATACATTTGTAGAATGTTCGAATGTATACAATAGTGATAGAAGCTCCAACGCCACATAATCGAACCTTGTGTAGAATAGCGAAAAGGTCTATTAGTAGAATCAGTACGGAGATATTCCGTTTCTACAAGCGTTAGGAAATGAGTCTCTCTGTTGACCGAAGCGCCATCTAGACTTATGACGATGAGTCCCTTGTATCCCTGCGGTACCTTGCTCACAGGGGCTCATAATGAAGCAGTTAAAAACCTGACCATATCTTCTGCATTCGATTGATCGAATCTGGATGGAACGACTGCTTCGGCTCTGTTCAACGGTCACTCATCAGAAAGGAAATGCGATAGAAACCACGGTAAGCAGACACTTAATCAGCAAAACTTGGTATTCATCTGAAGAAGAAAGCTCACTTTACCTGGTGAGTGCAAAATAAGTCTTTTAATGCTGCAATTTCCATGTTTTTAAGACTAAAATATACCAGAGAAATCTTCAAGTACCTGCTGCAGCAACTTCCTTCAAATTTAGTCAACTGCGTCAATCGAATTGAAGGCTCGAAACTGATTGTTCTTCGCCAAATCTGGCAATCTGATTGGTATGCTAGAAATCCCAGCATATTAGGCCTAATAGGGTCAACTTTTTCAGAGGAATATTATGAGTCTCTGTTGACTGAAGCGCCATCAAGAAGTCAAAGAGCACAGGGAAACAAGAGACTCATCGTCATAAGTCTAAGCGCCATCTAGACTGATGATATGGTCGTAGTTATCGCTATTGAAATACTGCCGGACGCTCCTAACTACGACTCATAATCAAACGCCATTATTTTGAAATGACTATGACTGCCTCGTTTCGATAAGGGCCTAGGCAGAAAAGCACAAACATTTGTAGTTTTCAAATGAAACATTGATTTGAAAACTTCACAATAAATCAGTTAATGCTTAGCGAAAGCAGCAAAATAGTACCTACGTACAAGATTTGATATTGTCGCCAACTGTTTTCATGGTATTCTTGTTCATAAGACTTTGTTCTGTCCGGCCAAGCTCCTTGAAACTCTGCTTTGAGCTTCGAGTTTCCGTTGGTCAACATCAATCAATCGAATTTGCAGAGATTCTAATGGCGTTGTATTTTGTTGTATACTTTGTACATGACTGTGTATAGCAGCCTCGTTCCCAAGGGCGTTCAAAAGTGAAAAAAGTCAGTCCAAAAATATTGCCGTAATATTATGAGTCCCAGGAAGAGCGGTCTCGGTCTGGCGTAATAGTCTCGTTTTGGATAGCGATTACTGGGACTCATCGTAATCAGTCTAAGCGCCATCATCAAGTAAAAAAGCACAGGGTAACGAGAGACTCATCGTCATAAGTCTACCATTAACCATCGTACTGACGTTTCAAGATATTTATTACCAGTTTTGATGCCAATGAGTTCAAATCCCAATGGAAATGTAGATATGATACATGACGCTGTTACTAAAACACAGTAGAGCAAAGTTTTACGGTTTTTCTTACTCTGATTTTGCGTTGAGATGGAGGCTACAATTTTGCTTTGCTTGTAAACTCGCCAGGTGATAACTATGTAGCTTGCAATAAGTGAACATCCACATACCAGCAATACGACTGAAAATATATAAAGAGCCTTAAACATGAAATACGTGACAACCGAACAAACCAATACTGACGTCATCCAAATAAAAGCGAGGTAAACCATACAGCGCCCTCTTGTGAGATATATGCGAAATTTGAGTGGAAAGAAGACCGCAAATACTAGCAATGAAAAGCGTGTGAAGAAGCGAGGATACTGTCATTAATGTGAATCCTGCTAAAATCACAATTCTCAAGTGTGTGTTGTTAATCGAAGTGACCCCATTTGTAGAAGATGTGTGCAGGCGAACATAGAAAACCATATTATCGATGAAATCAAATCAGCAACACATAGTCCTAGCACCGAAATTTCAAATGGACTTGTTGTATTCTTTCGTCGAACCATGAAGCTGATTTGCGCAGAGTTGAACAACATTCCAAAGCAAGATGTGATTTCAAAGACTATATATTGTACAATGTTATAACTGAATTACCTGGATTATGGTGATATATATCACAGATATGATCCTGACATGATTCTAAATTTTACAAAAAGAATCGAACAAACCCAGTACTCGGCGGCTCTTGCTGTTGCGGGTGCCTGGAGAGGAACTAGCAGACAAAAGCTCTATAATGAGCTTGGTTGGGAAAGTCTGTACCATCGAAGATGGTTCAGACGCTTATGTCATCTTTTTAACCTAAGGAAAACGGGTACTCCTTCCTATCTGTTCGCAGAATTACCAACTGAAAGACCATTTCAGTATGGTCTAAGAGGCAAACGTGATTATGACATACCTTTCAGTAAGACAAAGCGCTCTTCAAATACATACTTCACAAATGTTCTTCATGAATGGAATATGCTTGATGAAAATATTAGAAATTCTGCAACAATTGCCGAGTTCAAACGAAAATTGCTTACTTTGATAAGACCGGTAAAAAATTCCTTGTTTGGAGTATTTGATATCTTTGGCGTAAAGCAACTGACAATGCTGAGACTTGAATTTAGTTTGTTAAATGAGCATAAATTCCGCCATAATTTCCAGTGCCCGAGTCCCATGTGTGCTTGTAATACTGGAATTGAGGATTATGTGCACTTTTTCCTGCATTGCCCTTTGTTTGCTCCTATGCGTAATGATCTCCTTGGACAGCTTTCACACCTTCCAGATTTTGATGTAAACAACATGGATCCAAAAGCCCTGCTTAATTTGCTTCTTTACGGTAGCCCAATTTTTGATGAAACTGACAATCGAATGATTTTAGAGGCATCCATAGCATATATCAAAGCTACTAACAGGATTAATTGAGGTGTTCCCGGGGATTCTGTGGGCTGGGGATGTCTTTTGGCCATGGAACTGCCGCTTTGCTGCCGGGTGCTGCGGGCTGGGCGTCATTCGGGGGTGCTTGGTGGGTGGGGCTTGGGCCCTGTGGTGGTTGCGATCATTGCGGGGCTCGGGCTCCGCTTGCTCGGCTCATTCGGGTGATGGCTGGTTTGTGGTTTTTGGCGGTGGAGTGGCGGTTTTGTGGCCGGGGGCGTTTCTGGTCTGTGGGGTCTTTGGGAATTCTTCGGAAACTTGATGAAAACCTGACGATTGGCGACCCCTTATTCTTATTTATGTTTAGTCTTGTTTTGAGTAAGCCCTTTGTGAACCATGGCACCAGTCATTGGTGACTCACATCCAACCATCTTTACACAAGTTTTGCACCAGTGCATAGTTTTTAGTCTGTTTTGTTTGTTTGTTTGTTTGTTTGTTTTGTTTTGTTTGTTTTTGTGTTTTTGTTTTTGCTTTTTGTTTGTTTGTTTGTTTGTTTGTTTTTTTCCTCCTATAACTTGCCATATTGTAAATTGAATAATTTCTTTAACGTGAATTCGTTGGATTTTAACATCAGCATTCAAATTCATCTGAAGTAAATAAATAGCAAGTTAGGCACATTCTCCATATCAAGGTAAGCAATCAACTTCATTTGAAATAGCAAGTGAGACACATTCTTCACGTGTTAGAATCGCCCATGACTATCATTATGATTTGGCTAATTTTTTTCTTGTCCTGGGCTGATATACGTCTTTACAACGAGAGGACGACTTATAATAGGTAACCCTATTGCAAATTGAACGGACCTAATGTTGGAGTCGCGTTTTGAAGAAAGATAGCTTAAGATTTCTGGCTTTATACTATATAGACCTTCCCATGCCATGACTGTTCTACCCATGCCATAACTGTTCTTGTTGGGGAGACAAGATAGACTGATTATATGTTCGTAGGTTATCGCTATTGATAGACTGATGGACGCTATAACTACGACTCATGGATATACGCTTCCAGAAACGGACATGGCCTAAATGATCTGCTATTTTTTCTCAAAACCACCGAACCTAAATCGCCACAAAAAGTGGTTTCCTGAAGTGCTATACTGCAAAAACAAGCTGGAGCGACAACTGGAGCGACAACAACAACATCAATTCACTTCAATTAGATGAGCGTAAGTTGAGGGTCCTTGTGTAATGAGGCTAGAGACAAGATACGGTTTGTCCGAGGAAACGTCTTTGTCCCCCCATGCAGTAGGTTAATGCTCATGCGCCCGTCAGAGTTCCAACCCATGTGGTGAAACTAATCTGTTGTTGTTTATGCTTCTAGCGTTGTTTTGCATTCTATGAATTTGACACGTTCTTTAGAAACCATTGAATTGATTGAGTTAGCGTAAACAAAGGACCTATTATGTTTTGCGTTTAGGCGCATTAGCGCACTGGAGCGTCGCTCGATTTTAGTATCTAGCGAGGATGTTTTGATTAAAGCCTTATTTAGGTTAAACTGCATTTATCTTTTGCAAACTGCAACATTATGACAATTTAATCAAAAACATCATATTGACGATGAGCAAGGCGTTGAAGCCATTACGACTGGATCTTGATCCTAACTCTCCAAATGCTGCCAAACAATGGAAACACTGGAAAAGAACTTTTGACAACTTTATCGAGGAGTGTGGAGACACAGCTCCTGATCGTTTTCGTTCCATTGTTAACTTCATTTCTGCAGAAGTCTTTGATTATGTCGAGGAATGCACAACCTATGATGCTGTTATTGAGACACTTGAAAGACTCTATGTGAAAACACCAAACAAAATTTTTGCTCGCCACGATCTTGCTACGCGAAAACAACAGCCAGGTGAATCCCTTGACGAATTTTTGGAAGAGCTAAAGAAATTAAGCAAGCATTGTGGTTTCGCTGCAGTTACCGCTGATACTTACCGATCTGAGATGATAAGGGATTCTTTCATCAATGGGCTTACATCTAATTATATTCGGCAAAGGCTTCTGGAAAATTCTGAGTTATCGTTGGACAGGGCTTACGAAATAGCACGCACTCTTCATACAGCTCAGAAGAACTCGGAATTATATATTCAACAAAGCCCTCAACTAGTACCCAGTAATGTTGCTGCTGCTTCTACCAATGATCAGTCTAGTTCACATATTAATCCAGATCAAGAATCATTGGCTGCCGTGAGAAAACAAACCCCTGTAAAAAAGGCCTGCTACTTTTGTGGGGGCTTCCTTCATGCCAACCGTGCTTCTTGCCCTGCCCGTGACGCTGTTTGCCATAACTGTTCAAAGAAAGGACATTTTGCCAAAGTATGCCAATCTACAAAGAAAGCTGCCACTGTTAATGCCATTTATAAGCCTTCACTCTGTACTATTACAGCCGCTTGCCCCTCTGATCTTAAGCATGCTTCGATTTCGGTCAAAATAAATGATAAAGTCAGCATGACCGCCTTAATTGATTCTTGCAGCTCTGATAACTTTATCAGTGAAGATGCTTTCAAAAAGTTGCAAATTCCAGCCCATCCGTCCAGCAGGAAGGTAACAATGGCACAGACATCCATGGAGTCTCCAATAATTGGAAAGTGTAATGTAACAATAGAGTTGAAAGGAAAGAGATATGACGATGTCAGACTAGATATTCTACACAACCTTTGCAGTGATGTTATCCTCGGATATGATTTTCAGAAACAGCACAAGAATCTTACTTTTCATTATGGAGGGAATAAAGAGGACTTAGTCGTCACAAGCAGTGCCCCCAAAGTAGTATCTACTGTCAATAGAAAGCAACCTCTCCCTCAACGGAAAACTGACGCCAATGTAGCCGCTGTTGACCCACCCACTTTGTTTAAGAGCGTTCCAAATGATGTAAAACCTATTGCTACGAAATCAAGATTCTTCAATAAGGATGATCGAGCTTTTATTCGAGATCAGATCTCATCATTACTAGCAAAAGGCTTGATAAAGAGAAGTGATTCACCATGGCGAGCACAGGTCATGATTGCACGTGACGAGCTTCAACGCCATAAGAAGAGAATGTGCATTGACTATTCTCAGACGATAAATCTATTTACAGAGTTGGACGCATATCCACTGCCACGTATTGAAGATATGGTCAATAAGCTATCCCAATACAAAGTGTTTTCCACTTTTGATCTAAAGAGTGCATACCATCAAATACCTCTTCGAGAGTCCGAGACAAAGTTCACTGCATTTGAAGCACTTGGTGACTTGTATGAGTTTGTTGTATTGCCGTTCGGAGTCACAAATGGAGTACCGTCTTTTCAGAGAATCATAGACAATGTAGTTACTCAAGAAGGTCTAAAGAATACTTTCCCTTACTTGGACAATGTCACAGTAGCTGGCGTCGACCAAGCTGACCATGACAGGAATGTCGCTGCCTTCCTCGAAATGATCAAACGAAGGAACATAACCCTCAACGAATCGAAAAGCGTTCATTCAGTTCCCGTTATCGATATACTTGGGTACCGACTTAGCCACCAGAGCATCAAACCAGACCCTGAGAGATTGCAACCTCTGCAGGAATACCCGCCTCCTTCAAATGTTCCTTCATTACGTAGAGCTTTAGGGATGTTTGCATACTATGCCAAGTGGATTCCACAATTCTCAGACAAGATTCGCCCATTGGCAGACACGACATCTTTCCCTCTCGACAAAGAAGCTCTTGCGTCATTCAATGATTTGAAGGACGAACTTGCACGTGTCGCCTTGTCTCCGATTGATGAGGATATACCTTTTGTTGTTGAATGCGATGCATCTGATGTTGCAATTTCTGCTTCTCTGAACCAGAATGGGAGACCTGTCGCATTTATGTCTAAAACGCTATCCGCTACCGAACGTCGTTACCCAGCCGTAGAGAAAGAAGCTCTAGCCATCATTGAAGCTGTTAGAAAGTGGAATCATTTACTATCTCGTCAGCAATTCATCCTGATAACAGATCAAAAATCTGTTTCCTTCATGTTTGACAACAGAAAACGTTCAAAGATCAAGAATAGCAAAATTCAGTCTTGGCGTCTCGAACTTGCAGAATTCAGTTATGCTATCCAGTACCGGGAAGGAAAGGATAATGTCGTTCCAGATTCATTCACTCGTGCTCATTGTGCTGCGGTTTCGACAAGTCTGGAGGAAATCCATGCTCAGCTATGTCATCCGGGTGTCACCCGTCTTCTTCATTTTGTGAAAGCCAAGAACCTTCCATTTTCAACTCAGGATGTGCGAGATGTATGCTCTAATTGTCGGATTTGTGCTGAGCTCAAGCCTAAGTTTTATCAGAGCCAGAACAGTGAGTTAGTAAAAGCAACGCGTCCCATGGAGCGATTGAGTATAGACTTCAAGGGACCCCTACCATCTTCATCAAGGAACAAGTACTTTCTCACAGTAGTTGATGAATACTCTCGGTTCCCTTTTGCTATTCCCTGCCCTAATGTTGCCACTGAAACAGTTATAAAATGCTTGGAAGTGTTATTTTCCCTTTGTGGGATGCCTGAATTCATTCACTCTGATCGCGGATCTTCTTTCATGTCTGAAGAACTCATCAACTATTTAAGAAGCAGAGGTATTGCCAGCAGCCGTAGCACTCCCTATCATCCCACCGGCAACTCACAAGTAGAAAGATACAATGGTATTGTGTGGAAATCAGTGAGGCTTGCTTTGGCCTCTGTTAAGCTACCTGTTGAGCAATGGGAGAGGGTTTTACCTGATGCACTTCATTCAATTCGATCTTTACTTTCAACGGCCACAAATACAACCCCACATGACAGATTCTTCAACTTTCCAAGGAAATCCAGTCAAGGAGTATCCCTACCCTCATGGTTATCACCAGGTCCAGTCCTTCTGAGAAAGTTTGTGCGTTCCAGTAAACAGGATGATCTAGTGGAAGAAGTTGAGCTGACTCATGCTAATCCAACGTATGCTCATATTCGCTATAAAGATGGCCGAGAATCATCAGTTTCCCTCACAGACCTTGCACCCTGCCCGAGAGGTACTTTGAATGCAGAGAATGCAACAGTTGGAGATAATTCAAAACTGCTTCATGAAAACAATGTAGCTGAGCTCGAGCAATCAGATACTGATCAAATTCCCACCCCAATCTTTGAGAATGCTGATGGCAATATGGAACCTGTTCAGCAACTTCGCCGTTCTACTCGATTGCGCAAGAAGCCTGATAGATACGGGATTCAAGATGATGAGTGACTTTCTCCATCGGGGGAGAATGTGGTGAAACTAATCTGTTGTTGTTTATGCTTCTAGCGTTGTTTTGCATTCTATGAATTTGACACGTTCTTTAGAAACCATTGAATTGATTGAGTTAGCGTAAACAAAGGACCTATTATGTTTTGCGTTTAGGCGCATTAGCGCACTGGAGCGTCGCTCGATTTTAGTATCTAGCGAGGATGTTTTGATTAAAGCCTTATTTAGGTTAAACTGCATTTATCTTTTGCAAACTGCAACATTATGACATAATTCAATGCCCATCCATGTAAAAAAAACCTACAGTTGCTATTGACAGAAAGTTTTATAATAGAGTCCGATCTAAATCTACCTTTGGTGAAGGATATTTTTATGGAACGAAACATTAGCTACAATCTAAGGCATGGCAATGACGCTCAACTCCCAAAGGTGCGAGGCGAACCATGTTCTTTGGAATTGAGACCATAGCCTTCCTTGCAAATAAAATGTGGCAGCCTTTACCGCAAGGAATAAAGCAATCAAACACCCTCCCTATCTTCAAAGCGAATTATATGTTAGAATGATGATAATTGCATCTGTAGGTTCTTCAAAACATATATTCCGAAAGTTGGGTTTCTAACAAGATAAACTTCTGTAAACATACATAGAGTGGTATCGCCCATTATGCCCATGTCGTCGCGAAGTTGTGAGTTAGATAAAAAAAGAGCAATGAATGAAAAAACCAAATAGCCAGCTTATATCACCAACTAATGGAGAAAAAGATCACAGAGTATTGACTTTTTACGTAAACTCTTTATACTGATTTTAGAAGATTTTAAAGAAGGGGGTAAAAACGTCGTTTTCTTCGAGCGACGCCCATTATGGCCGCAGGAGAAACAATGAACACTCCTCTCCGGTAAAAAGTTTTAATAAGAAAAACAGTTTTAATTATTGTTCTTCGTTTATCATTAGGTACTTTAAACCCAAAAACATCAATAAGAATTCACCTAAACTTCGAGTTTTGGCAATTGAAATACATGCTTCGGGTTGTTCTAAATCCTGCCGTATCTCTTGTGATTGGATGGATGAGTTTTGGCATAGTTTCTAAAATGAAAATAGACTTGATAGAATGCTGCGTTTTTTTTTTGGTTTCGATGATTTTCCAGGTCAGTAAGGTTTTAACCCAAATTAGTGTTTTTTTGACTAAATTTTACATTTCAATATTTTGAAGCGATTGGAAATTTCTCTGGTAAACTGATGGGCATAATGGGCGACGAAAATAGCAATTAGCAGCACTGAGACTTCATAACCTTAAATCTGAATCAGAAGTCACTTTGCTTTGGTTTCATTGTAGATTTCCTCTCTAGAGACAGGACTTCTGAAAAATCAAAGAATATTTCAAAAATTTCAAACCGCAAGGAGCTGAGCGAACGAAAAAGAAGGAAGGAATGCAAATAGAATCATGAAATTTGCAATACTTGAAAGAATCAATTAGAGATATGCACAAACCATCTCGTCGGGTTTCAATGCAAATGAACTGACACTTTAGTGAAGGTCAAATCACGATAAAACAGATGTCAGCGAAGATTTTCCGCGCAATAGCAATTTTATTACTAGTCGTCAGTCTTCTGAAATCTAATTTCTCTTGCTAGCCGGCCATAATGGGCGACTGGCCATAATGGGCGACGCTACTCTAGTAACCACAGTAACTTTTTAACCGATTTATTTTAATAAATTGTAAGAAATGAAATGAAATGAAAAATGAAATGTAAATTTTGTAAAGGAGTCCTTAAAGGCAAATGACGGATGTATAGCGTTTGGTTTAAAAATAGAACAAAATAACCATGTGTCCATTTGTCCAACTGTTTTGATAGTCTCTCAAGATCATCAGATACAATTGAATAGAGTGGGCTATGGCTATATTTAGATTGCCCTAATGTCTCCATCATTTGTCTTCAAGGCCATAATTAGCTGTAATGATGATGATGATGATGATGATGATGATGATGATGATGATGATGATGATGATGATGATGATGATGATGATGATGATGATGATGATGATGATGATGATGATGATGATGATGATGATGATGATGATGATGATGATGATGATGATGATGATGGTGATGATGATGATGATGATGATGATGATGATGATGATGATGATGATGATGACGATGACGATGACGATGACGATGACGATGACGATGACGATGATGATGATGATGATGATGATGATGATGATGATGATGACGATGACGATGACGATGACGATGACGATGACGATGACGATGACGATGACGATGACGATGACGATGACGATGACGATGACGATGACGATGACGATGACGATGACGATGACGATGATGTTAATCTATTGAGAAAAATTGTGTTGTTTTCATTGTTTCAATGGTTTTCTTCAGGCTTCGTCGGTACAGATTGGCTGCAGGGGCCCAAGAAGGAAGCAGCGAAAACACTGCAAGCGACAAAGCTAAGCCTAGCAAGAAATGAAGATGTACTATAGATTGCGTAAATGTTGTGTTACGACTTGTCAAGGAGAAATTGTTTGAAATGATTGCAATGACCAGGTTACGATGAAGATCCAAAATCAAGCAAGGAAGGTATGTACATTAATCTATCCAAACTGCATATCATTAGAAAGAAGAAAGATTGTACTTTCAGCCGGTATATATCACATCAACCCGAATCTTATCATTTTTTAAGATTTTCAATTATATTTGGATTGCGTATTTTCTGAAACAGCCTATTATGTAGAATCTCTTCATGGAGAAATAACAGATGACACACGATAATCAAAGCATTTATCCTTAAAAAACATGGCACATAAAGAATGTTACTACCTATTTGTTGAAGAATAATACGTTTAGTAATGTTTTGATAATGTCATACCACTTAAGTATACACTTACCCACAAATAGAAAATACCCTTAAACGTTCTCAAAAAAGTTGGCACCAATGTTTTTCTGTTCATTGGCATCTTAAGAATGTAGAAATGAATGCTACCATGAATTTGCATCCAAAAATCACTCAGATACATGTTTCTACATTATCAAGGGAAGGAGACGTTTTGATAAAATTATCTGTAAACTATGCGATATTATAGAGGTATCCCCGCCGTCAGACGTAAATAACCAGAAACCAAGCGATATCTTTGAGTAAATGATTATTATTAATCGGGTTTTCTTTCACCCCAGCGTTTATCGGCAGCGATCGTATTTGATTCCGTGTGTTGTATGCCAAGTTATAGTTTGGTAATTTAATTCCTTCATATTAAAAAGCATTATTTTAAACACACTTACACGTTTCGTGTTTTTTATCAAAATTTTCACCGCCCTTCGGTGGCCTATTCAATGAGAATTAATTATTAATCGTGTTACGTATTTGAAACTTCGTCGTTCAAAGAAACAACTGAGATACTTTAGTACTCAAGTCTGAAAATTTGAGAAAGCTTTTAGTGGTGGCTACATAATACGTCTACCTACTTGTCGAAGGGCTGTAAAGTTAATTTCAAACAGCGTTTTCAGAACATCATATTTGTTTTTGGCATGATCTTTGTGCTAGCATCAAATTTCTCTTCTTTATCTAACATTGTCTATATTCCCCTACCCAATTAATCATACTGCAAATAGAGTGAAGAAAGAAAGAATAAAATTGGGCGAATGCTTCAGAGGAACTCTCCAATGATGCAGGTTACAATCGTGGCTATTTGGTACGTCATTGACCAAAATAAAGTAAATTAGCAGAAATATAGCGATCTAATCATAAAAGAATGCACGCACCATTTATGTTCTGGTTGTTTTTAACGATCGAGAACGTTATATTTAGATTGACCCGGCCCCCCTATAAAATTCTATGATGCTACAATGCTATAAAATTCGCCTTCTTTTTTATAACTCTGCTCATTTACGAAGGGAAGGACCTCCATCAAGTTGTAGTTTTCTAAAAAGTGTAGGCCACATTTGTAAATGTCTATACTAAGGAAATATCTTTCTCTCCTCGCTGGAATCTATGCATTAATACGACCACTTGGATATGTAAATCTTGCAAATGAAGCTTTACTACAACTTTTATTGTATGGCAATAAAGATTTTACCATTTCACTAAATAGACATATTCTTGAGCCAGCGCTACATTTTATCCATGAAACTGGTCGATTCGAGTGAATTTCTGAGCCACTTACCCATCCCTTCATAAGCCACCCGATCTTGTCCCATAGTTAAAGTAGTTTCTTTTCCTTTATTATCTTTATTTTATGGCCTCGGGGTAGACACAGCCTTTTGCTCCCTGGGGCTGATCGTCCTAGTAGTATTGTAGAGTAATTTTGTAAGTAGTGTAGTTCGTAATCTGTATTGTAAATTTTATTTGGAATATATTATATAAACAAAATGAAATATCTTTACTTTTTAGTGAAAATTCAAGCAGCCATTGGAATTATTGACGGGAGAATGGGTACCTGTTTGTTGGATCAGCTGTTCTTCGTGTGCTTGTCGCTGCCAATACGACGTTACATAGCAATCCAGGGATATTGGAGGAGGTTCTTTGGTAATGTACTTTTGGACTGATATCATCTCATCCTTTGTAGTTTCAATATTTTGGCCACAATGAGTGATTAAGACGTTTCTTTGACTTGTGGGTAGCATACAGTTAAGCCCGAAATTATTAATACCCACACCAATTTCGGAGTATTTAGCTGGATTTACCGGGTGTTCCAAAAAAGGTAACAGATTTGACCCGGTGTAGTGATAAGAATTTAGCTTCAGTTAGTCCGGAACATTTGAAAAAATGATCCATGATAGTCAACTTGAACATAAATACCCAATTCCTTGATATTAGTACATTGAGAATTGAAACATTAATCTTAAGAGTTCAAATTTGCCTCAAATTTTAAGCCAGAGCTTCTGCGTTTTGGCCTATGCTGTTAACGCTCTGCGTTGTGGAATCTCCTCGATCTTTTTTTCTTTTATTTTTTATAGTTAGGTTTTACGGTTTGTTGTATAAGTTATTTATTGTAAGTAATTCTTAGATATTTTTAACATCTATTTTTGTAAGTTTTTATGTAAAGGGCCCCTTGAAAACCAGCCACTAGGCTGAAGGGTCTCCCTCCTTAATAAATTGAAATATGAAATATGAAAATATATGAAGTAATATAAATATAAATATCATAGCGGAGTACAGCAAGAAACCTCGTGCTTGGGAACACATTGTAATGGAAACTGAGCTTTACAATTAGATTCACGAATTTAGCCCCGCAGAGACATCGTTCTTAATTCAATAAAAACTCGAATTACATCTGCCTAATAAGAGTTATTCATAAGCGAAACAACTCCCTTGGGCTATTTTATCATCTTTATTACTTGAATCCTTGAATGAAATGCTTTTTGTATCATCTCTCTCGAAATTATTACGAAACAAGCAATCATATATGCCCAAGGGAAATAAGAATTCTCACTCGTGCTTACTTAGTTCGGTTTACTTATGTAAATACATTTTGACTGCATAGATACATTCTTTGGTGACTTTATTTATTAATTTGTTTGTGAGTTTTCAGTTTTTATCTTCTATTCACATCAGTAACCAAAAAGAGGGATCTCTGTCCAAAAAATCTATGACTGAGGAGATATCGCTGGCCAGCACGCTTACAATTTAGGCCAAAACCCGAAAGCTCTGGTTCGGAGGCGAACACAAGTTTAGACCTTCAAGATTAATATTCCACCGCCCGATGCACCATATATCGAGAAATAAGGTATTTATCTCCAAATTAACTATAAAAGAGTACTTCAAATGTACTCGGGATCGATTCCACTTAAATTCTTATCGCTAGCCCCGATGAAATATTCTACCTTTTTTGGGACACCCTGTATTTTAGAACCAATTTTACTGTGATTGAAGGATATGACAAAAGCGTAACAGATGCACTGGAAGAAAAATTTCAAGAAATGCAATATATTGGATAGTTGATCCGCAAATTAAACGATTCAAAATACTCTGGAGTTGGCACGGGTATGAAAAATTTAGGGCTTAACTGTATGTTATTGCAAGGGCAATGGGAAGCTGTCGAGAATGGATAGCACATTCATTGTTGTTTGTCTCTCTGTTCTCCATTCCTGCAAAGGCTTCATTTTATTCTGGTTAAAAACTAAATTTTGATTAACCCAAGCGGCTATGCCACAGAGCAACAGCGTAATTTCTAATTCTTTAAGAACAAAGGTGGATGCAAAATTCTAAGAAATATTTCTCTTAATTGGATGGCGTGAAAGAAACTTTAGCTATTTCTCTATACTTCTACCGTTGAACTTTTCGGAAATCTTCAATATTTTCAGAGTTAGAGTGATTTTCTTTTTTTTTTCAAGAATTCTAGAAAAATGTTCAAAAAAACTTAAAACAATCGTAATTTCTAAACTGTTTGACGCAACATGAATTAATTTCGAAGGAAACCATAGTTTATGAATGCCTACAATATTGTATCAAGCAAAAGTCTGTCACTCATCTGGTTTATGATTTAGAAATTTGATGACGTCACATCCTCAAATGAGTTGAAATGTAAGATACGCTGTAATTTCGAAAAATATTCAAAGTTTCTGAAAAGTCCAACGGCAGAATTATAGATAAGTATCTGAAGTTTCTTTCAAGCCATCCAATCAGAAGAAATAGTTCATTGAATTTTACACCCACCTTTTTACGCCGAGAAAAAGATTTGGAACCTATGCTGTCAGAAAATTTTAGAAATTACGATGGCTTGAACTTCTTTCCAAATTTTTTTTGATTCTTAGAAAGAAGGAAGACTCTAATTTTCAAAATATTGAAGATTTTAGAAACGTCCAACGGTAGAATTATAGCGAAATAGCTAAAGTTTCTTTAAATGCATTCAGTTCAAATAGATAGTTCATATAGTTTTTCACCAATTTTTTTAAAGATTTGGAACCTATGCTAACTGTCCCATTGCTTACGTTTATTTATTTCAACATCTTTACTGTTTACAAAGAGCTTGACATGTGCTTCTCAATGACTTGAACTGATGGGAGTTAAGAGTTGGAAACTTTGACAGTTAAAACATATTCTGGGGAATCCATGAGATGTACACAGTATCGGACAGCGTTAAATGGAAACCTGTCACCGCACCGTAGCGACAATTCTCAGAGCTGCTAGGAGAACAACGAACTATAGATGCTGACTTCCATCTCGTTTCATGATCACAGTTTGATTGGTCGAAATTGATATGACAATTGATTCGACGAAATTGGGTCGTTTAATTCCATTCCAAAATTATACATGTAAATCAAATATATTAAATGTTATTTTTCTTTCTCTGGAACTCCTCCTAGAGGCACTCCAGTCCTGAAGTTTTTAGACTTGAGTTGTAGTTATAAATTATATTGTTGATGATTCACAACAAATTTGTAAATATCTTTTAAAGCAATAAGTTTATTAAAGAAAGGGTATCTGTAAATATACCGGGTGTCCCGAAAAATGCAACAGATTTGAAAAATTCTAATGCAAACTGTTTCATACTCATAATAACATAATTATATGTATGCAAATCTGCAATGATTAGATTGAGGTTTGATATATTTTGTAGCATTATTGGTGACTTGGTTGTAAAGTTAAAAATAAGCAAACTTCAAAATTTCCTCTAGGTCAAAACCAGAAACCAGATCTGCTGCATTAATAATGGTCGATTATAATGTCAAATGATAAAACATGACAATCCCTGAGCATTGCTGACAAACACTCAAACACACAAGTTAGTTGAATATCAAATAAACAATTTCTTAAAGATTTCTGTCCAAACACGGTTGTGCTTCTTATTTTCACATGATGGTTCATTACTTTCTCTAAAATGTCTAGGCAAGCATTTTATACTCTCAGTTATAAATGAACACTGATATCGCTCTCGAGATTGGACAACTCATGAATAAGCAAGGGATCCCTTTGTTAAAGTTTCTTAATAATCAAATTGTGCTTGTCTGTGATCCTGTGAAGCTGCAGATATTAGTATGTGCTCGTAGCTCTGGTTTTGCCCTAACAGCAAATTTGAAGTTTGTTGATTTTAAACTCTGCAACCAAATCACCAAAAATTCTGAAAAATATATCAAAATTTAATTCAATCATTGCAGATTTAAATAAAAGTTATCCTTTCATAATTATTTTCAAACAGCTTGCGTCATAGTTACATAAATCTATTGCGTTTTTTTTGGGATACCCGGTGGATGTTTTTTATACTGAAATGATGAAGTTACATCAAGGCAAATAGTTTATCAATTGGATTTCTCTTTGATATTTTCTGTAGAAGAATGGACGTGACATCCCTTATCTTTAATGGTGCGTTATCATAAGAATTGAATGGTAGAATCAAACTTTTTAAGTTTCAGTGAAGTGCTCTTGCTCATGCAATAAGGTGTATATAGTTATCATTATAGTGGCGCTGGAATTGAATTCAAAATACGTTACGTTAAGGCTCAACTTTATTTTGAGTTAAGCTAGGTCTGCTTTCAACGTCTACCTTTAACTTCAGCAGTCAATTCAGAAACCGAATGCATTTATTGTATACCGTTCTGTCAAGGGTCATTGACATAATTACCATTGATACGCCTGCTTGCATTTTGAGGAATGTTTCTTTGGATCTCTGCAAGCTCGACATCACGAAATCCCGTTACTGATTCTGTGTTGCCATTATTGTTACGTCTTCCTAGCGTCTGCATACAGCAACATCCGCAAAAAGCATTTACATCTCGATTGAATATGAAATATAGCAATGAATCGAATACTGGATTTAGTGCCATGAGCCATCCGACCGAGTATTGAAAATATAAATTGTTAATTTTAACAATTTTGCCGAGATGAAGAGCCAAAGGAAACGTGCAAAAGACAAATATAATTGTTATTAAAACACAATATGTCATTGTTTTTCGATTGTTTCGATCTCGATTTTGGACAGAATTGTTGCTTACAATATGACGCTGCCTTTTGACAGTCTTGCAGAGTATGAAATAACACATGATAAGCAGACATCCACACGCCAGGACAACAACGGAATATATGAAGAAATTTCGCGAATAATTAGCGAGGAATGAAACCAGAATTGACGTCATCCAAATGAAAATGAGGCATATAAAACAACGCTGTCTTGTGAAATAGATTCTAAATTTGAATGGGAAGTAAACAGAGAATGAACGCTGCACAGCAATGAATAGAGTGGAAAGAAGAGATGAAACTATGGATAGAATTAATCCTGCGTTCATAACGAAATAATAATGATACAGAGAATCAGCTGTATAAATGAGTGACAAGAGTGATGATATGAAGAACAGCAAGGCAGCAATCAAATCAGCAATACAGACTCCTAGCACTGAAATTTCAAATGGTGTTTTGGTTTTCCTGCGTTGTATCATCACAGCTATTTGCGCACAATTCAAAAGGATTCCGAGAGATCCAAGGATGCTTTGCACTAACAGTCCTACTGCCCAAACCATTCTAAATAGTGACCACTTTTCATAGAACAACTGATGATAAACACTTGTATCAAGTCGTCCAATGCATCATTAAAATGGTTGTCTGTCTGTGTTGAAGATCAATTAAGAAAAAGTGTTCACAAGCGTTGCGGAAACCCAGTTTCTTTGATGGTTGTGCAGAACTATATAAATGGAGCGATCTGTCCGCCACATAATTTTGAAAGTATATTGAATTTTTTACCGATTTGTACAATATGTTATGCAGTGTTTGTCTGATTTTCTTGCTGGACGTTCCGATCCCAAAATCACTTGATAGCAGTGTCCACAATGCATCCTTTGCAATGCAACTTCGTTATTAAGTCTTCAAGAGAGTGTGCAATGGTATATTCTTCTCTATAAATAGATTAAAGAAAACACTCCATCGAATGGTTACCCAGACACCCCATCGTTTCTTTGGCTTTCAATTAATTATTCACTGTACGTTTTCAAATATTTTTCAAATTCAAATACAAATATTTTTCATAGTTAGGTTTTACGGTTTTGTTGTATAAATTATTTATTGTAAGTAATTCTTAGATATTTTTTTTTAACAGGTATTTTTGCAAGTTTTTATGTAGAGGGCCTCTTTAAAATCAGCCACTAGGTTGAAGGGTCTCTCTCCTTAATAAATTGAAATATGAAATATGAAAATATATGAAGTATAAATATGACTATCATAGCGGAGTACAGCAAGAAACCTCCTACTTGGGAACACATTGTAATGGAATTTGAGCTTTACAATTAGATTCACGAATTTAGCCCCGCAGAGACATCGTTCTTAATTCAATAAAAACTTCAATTTACATCTGCCTGATAAAAGTTATTCATAAGCGGAATAACTCCCTTGGGCTTTTTTGTAATCTTTATTACTTGAATTCTTGAAGGAAATGCTTTTTGTATCATCTCTCTCGAAATTATGACGAAGCAAGCAATCATACCTGGTGTCCCAAGGAAAAGGTAACAGATTTGATGGGGACTAGCGATGAGAATATAAGTCGAATCGATCCCAAATAAGTTTTGAAGTACTCTTCGATAGTTAACTTGAAGCTTAATACCTCGTTTGCTGATATTGGCGCATCGAGAGTTGAAATATTAATCTCGAAAGCCAAAATTTGCGTCCATCTACAAACCAGGGCTTTTGGGTTTGTCCTAAACTGCTAACGCGCTGGTTAGGGAAATCTCCTCAGTCAAAGACATTTTTGGACAAGGATCGGTCCGTTGGGTACCCGTTTGAAAAGAACGTAAAAAACTGAAAACTAACAAAATAATGGATGAATATAGGGATATTTGAATATAGTCACCAAGGGATATTTTTCTTCAGTCAAAATGCATTTGCAAAAGTATACCAAGCCAAGCACGAATGAGCATTTTTTATGTTCCTTGGGCATATACGATTGCTTGTTTCGTAATAATTTCGTGAGAGATGAAGCAAAAAAACATTTCATTCAAGCAATGAAGATTGCAAGATAGTCTATGTGTTAAAGCCTACGGGACTTATTTCGCTGATGAATAACTTTTCTCAGGCAGGTGTAATTTAAAGTTTTTGTAGAATCAAGAAAGGGGTCTCTTCGGGGCTAAACTCTTGAATCTGATTGCAAAGTTCAGAGTCAGATTTCCACTAAAATGTGTTTCTAAGCACGAGGTTTCTTGTTTGTACTTCGCTATGATTGAGGAGATTCCACAGCAGAGCGAGTTAACAGCTTAGGCCAAACCCCAAAAGCTCTGGTTTGGAGTAGGAGGCAAATTTGGACTTGCAAGATTAATATTCCAACTCTTGATGTACCAATATCAACAAATAAGGTATCAATCTTCAAGTTAACTATCGAAGAGTACTTCAAAACTTATCAAGGGTCGATTCAACTTAAATTCTCATCGCTAGCCCCAATCAAATCTGTTACCTTTTTTTTGGGACACACGGTATATGCCCAAGGGAAATAAAAATGCTCACTCGTGCTTACTTGGTTCGGTTTATTTTTGTAAATACATTTTGACTACATACAGACATTCCTTGGTGACGTTATTCATTAATTTGTTTGTGAGTTTTCAGTTTTTATCTTCTATTCACATGAGTACCCAAAAAAAGAGGGATCTCTGTCCAAAAAAATCTACGACTGAGAAGATTTCGCTGGCCAGCGCGTTTACAATTTAGGCCAAAACCCGAAAGCTCTTGTTTGGAGGCGAACACAAGTTTAGACCTTCAAGATTAATATTCCACCGCCCGATGCACCATATATCAAGAAATAAGGTATTAATCTCCAACTTAACTATAAAAGAGTACTTCAAATGTATTAGATTTATCAGGGTAACTTGGTACCAAATAGTCAAATGAAATGTATATATTTTTATCCACATTGGATCCCAAATTTTGAAAATCTTAAGTTTTTCTCCATCATTTGGAATTTGGTACCAAGCTACCTTATATTGTTCCTTTTGTTTGTTGAAGTATTATAATTGTAAGTGTCATCCAAAGTAGGGACTAGATGACCTTGTGTCCTTTCCTGCTTTGGATGGCACAGTGACAAGTAATCTTTTGTGTTTTAATTGTTTTGATGATGATATATAAAAAAAAAAAAAAAAAAAAAAAAAAAAAAATGTATTCGGGATCGATTCCATTTAAATTCTTATTGCTAGCCCCGATGAAATATTTTACCTTTTTTGAGACACCCGGTATTTTTGAACCAATTTTACTGTGATTGAAGGATATGACAAAAGCGCAACAGAAGCACTGGAAGAAAAATTTAAAGAAATGCAATATATTGGATAGTTGATCCGCAAATTAAACGATTCAAAATACTCCGGAGTTGGCACGGGTATGAAAAATTTAGGGCTTAACTGTATGTTATTGCAAGGGCAATGGGAAGCTGTCGAGAGTGGATAGCACATTCATTGTTGTTTGTTTCTCTGTTCTCCATTCCTGTAAAGGTGTCATTTTATTCTGGTTAAGAACTAAATTTTGATTAACCCAAGCGGCTATGCCACAGAGCAACAGCGTAGTTTCTAAATCTTTAAGTACAAAGGTGGATGCAAAATTCTAAGCTATTTCTCTATACTTCTACCGTTAGAATTTTCGGAAATCTTCAATATTTTCAGAGTTAGAGTGATTATCTTTTTTTCAAGAATTCAAGAAAAATTTTTAAAAAAACTTAAAACAATCGTAATTTCTAAAACGTTTGACGCAACAGGAAATAATTTCGAAGAAAACCATAGTTTATGAATGCCTACAATATTGTATCAAGCAAAAGTCTGTCACTCATCTGGTTTATGATTTAGAAATTTATTGACGTCACATCCTAAAATGAGTTGAAATGTAAGATACGCTGTAATTTCGAAAAATATTCAAAGTTTCTGAAAAGTCCAACGGCAGAATTATAGATAAGTATCTGAAGTTTCTTTCAAGCCATCCAATCAGAAGAAATAGTTCATTGAATTTTACACCCACCTTTTTACGCCGAGAAAACGATTTGGAACCTATGCTGTCAGAAAAGTTTAGAAATTACGATGGCTTTAACTTCTTTCCAATTTTTTTTTGGATTCTTAAAAAGAAGGAAGACTCTAATTTTCAAAATATTGAAGATTTTAGAAACGTTCAACGGTAGAATCATAACGAAATAGCTAAAGTTTCTTTAAATGCATTCAGTTCAAATAGATAGGTCATATAGTTTTTCACCAATTTTTTTAAAAAATTTGGAACCTATGCTAACTGTCCCATTGCTTACGTTTATTTATTTCAACATCTTTACTGTTTACAAAGAGCTTGACATGTGCTTCTCAATGACTTGAACTGATGGGAGTTAAGATTTGGAAACTTTGACAGGTAAAACATATTCTGGGGAATCCATGAGATGTACACAGTATCGGACAGCGTTAAATGGAAAGCTGTCACCGCACCGTAGCGACAATAGACCTTTTAGCTATTCTACAAAAGAGCCTGGATCGAGCGTTATTTTTATACGCGAGGCTCGATAAAGTGGTGTTAAGAGCGCACTTTGTAGAATTTTCGAATATGCACAATATTGAAAGAAGCTCTAACGCCACTCTATCGAGCCTCGTGTATAAAAATAACGCTCGATCCAGGCTCTTTTGTAGAATAGCTAAAAGGTCTATTCTCAGAGCTGCTAGGAGAACAACGAACTATAGATACTGACTTCCATCTCGTTTCATGATCACAGTTTGATTGGTCAAAATTGATATGACAATTGATTCGACGAAAATGGGTCGTTAGTGCTTCATTCCATTCCAAAATTATACATGTAAATCAAATATATCAAATGTTATTTTTCTTTCTCTGGAACTCCTCCTAGAGATACTCCAGTCCTGAAGTTTTTAGACTTGAGTTGTAGTTATAAATTATATTGTTGATGGTTCACAACAAATTTGTAAATATTTTTTAAAACAATAAGTTTATTAAAGAAAGGGTATCTGTAAATATACCGGGTGTCCCAAAAAATGCAACAGATTTGAAAAATTCTAATGCAAACTGTTTCATACTCATAATAACATAATTATTTTTATGCAAATCTGCGATGATTAGATTGAGGTTTGATATATTTTGTAGCATTATTGGTGACTTGGTTGTAAAGTTAAAAATAAGCAAACTTCAAAATTTCCTCTAGGTCAAAACCAGAAACCAGATCTGCTGCATTAATAATGCGCGATTATAATGTCAAATGATAAAACATGACAATCCCTGAGCATTGCTGACAAACACTCAAACACAAAAGTTAGTTGAATATCAGACAAACAATTTCTTAAAGATTTCTGTCCAAACACGGTTGTGCTTCTTATTTTCACATGATGGTTCATTACTTTCTCTAAAGTGTCTAGGCAAGCATTTTATACTTTCAGTTATAAATGAACACTGATATCTCCCTCGAGATTGGACAACTCATGAATCAGCAAGGGATCCCTTTGTTAAAGTTTCTTAAAGTGAATCAACGGAGCTAAGTAGAGGCAATCTATAAATAGGACAAAGAAAACTCCTACGTACGTTATTGTTCCTCTTGCTAAACAATATCCACGAACGTCTCGATATAATCAAATACAATAGGCTAATAATAGAATACCCAGACTCCTGCCGCGCGGGGCTTTTATCTCCGTTGATTCTCTTTAATAATCAAATTGTTCTTGTCTGTGATCCTGTGAAGCTGCAGATATTAGCATGTTTTTAATTTTACAGTATTCTTTGCACTAGTGCTCGTAGCTCTGGTTTTGCCCTAACAGCAAATTTGAAGTTTGTTGATTTTAAACTCTGCAACCAAATCACCAAAAATTCTGAAAAATATATCAAAATTTAATTCAATCATTGCAGATTTAAATAAAAGTTATCCTTTCATAATTATTTTCAAACAGCTTGCGTCATAGTTATATAAATCTGTTGCGTTTGTTTTTGGGATACCCGGTGGATGTTTTTTATACTGAAATGATGAAGTTACATCAAGGCAAATAGTTTATCAATTGTTTTTCTATTTGATATTTTCTATAGAAGAATGGACGTGACATCCCTTATCTTTAATGGTACGTTATCATAATAAGTGAATGGTAAAATCAAAGTTTTTAAGTTTCAGTAAGTGTTTTTGTCTGCGTGCAGACTTTACTTTCCATTGCGAAGGAGAAAGTAAAGTCTGCACGCAGGCTATAAGTGTTTTTGCTCATTCAATAAGGTGTATATCGTTATCATTATAGACAGAGCTGGAATTGAATTCGAAACGTTACGTTAAGGTTCAACTTTATTTTGAGTTAAGTTAGTTCTGCTTTAACGTCTACACGTTCGATTTCAGTAGTCAATTCAGAAACCGAATGCTTTTATTGTGTACCGTTCTGTCAAGGGCCATTGACGTAATTAGCGTTGATACGCCCGTTTGCATTATGATGAATGTTTCTTTGGATTTCTGCAAGTTCAACATCATCAAATCCCCTTGCTGATCCTGCGTTGCCATTATTGTCACGTCCTCCTGGCGTTTGCATGCAGCAACAACCGCAAAGAGCATTTACATCTCGATTGAATATGAAATATAGCAATGAATCGAATACTGGATTTAGTGCCATGAGCCATCCGAATGAGTATTGAAAATATACATGTTAATTCTAACAATTTTGCCGAGATGAAGAGCCAAAGGAAACGTGCAAAAGACAAATATAATTGTTATTAAAGCACAATATGTCATTGTTTTTCGATTGTTTCGATCTCGATTTTGAACAGAATTGTTGCTTACAATATAACGCTACCTGTGGACAGTCTTGCAGAGAATTAAATAACACATGATAAGCAAACATCCACACACCAGGACAACAACTAAATATATGAAGAAATTTCTCAAATATTTAACGAGGAATGAAACCAGAATTGACATCATCCAAATGAAAATGAGGCATATAAAACAGCGCTGTCTTGTGAAATAGATTCGAAATTTGAAAGGGAAGAAAGCAGCGAATGAACGCTGCACAGCAATGAATAGAGTGGAAAAGAGAGATGAAGCAATGGATAGAATTATTCCTCCTTCTAAAATGACATGTTCAAGTGCGGGGAAACATAATATGACCCATAGCAAGGCAGCAACCAAATCAGCAATACAAACTCCTATCACTGAAAAATCAAATGGTGTTTTGGTTTTTCTGCATCGTATCATCAAAGCTATTTGTACAGAATTCAAAGGGATTCCGATTAAACCAATGATTCCTTGCACTTCCCGACGCATTCTAAATATTCACTATTTCCTATAAGACAACTGATGATATATACTTTTTATTATTAAAAAGGTCACTCTCTGGGTTGGAAAGTTTAAAAATATGTTTTTTTCCAAATTTTTGTTTATTACATCATTTTACTCCAAATTTCATACTCTGTCACCTCATGGACTGATGTAATATCTTTGGACCGCTATTGGGGGATCAGGGGGCATTTGTTTACCCCCAACTGCTGTTGAAATTGCTGAAATATCCAGTAAATATCACCAAACTTTCAACGCGATTTGCTCTGAAACTTTTGGGCCTATCTTCGAAGTTGAAACGAATTCTGGTTCCGCTTTGACTACTGATCCCCCTGATTGCTACACTCAAAAGGCAAGTGATTGTTTTTATCCAAAATCCATCATAGAAAGGAGAGCAGTCTCCTCCAATCATAATCAAGTAAAGTCTAAAAGACCAATGAGAAGGCGCGCTGTAGCTACTTTGTCCCGTCATTTTGTATAATAGTCGGGAGGTACAGTTATTTAAACCAATGAGAGAAGCGAATTCTGTCTCACCATGACAACCAGGTTTGCCAGTTTCATCAGCTGGTCAGTTCAAAATGTCGGGGAAAAGTGATCAGAGCGTGTTCAACAAAAATCGGAAATTCCAAAGCAGAAGAAGAAGTAAGAAAAAGTTTGCAGGAAATCGATTTGTGACTGCTAGCAGGGAACCAGTTGAAGAGGAAGAAACCGTTGCAGAACAAGACTTTATGATGCCTGCCAATGAAAACGAAGATGAAACGGTTAGTAGTAGGCCCATCCCCATGGCCATCCATAAATCGTATGATCAATATTTATGTTCCTTGTTGCCGATGATGCACTGTTGTTATTTGATGTGTCTTGCTTATGATTCTGCAAATTTGTTGTCTCCGTGGCTCAGTAATGACTGGTATGCATTTAGGCCAGGTCTAAACTATTTTTCAAAGTGATGAAATTATTTCAAATTTTGTTATTTCGTTTTGCTTGAGAAACAGTTGAGACTTGGCCTAAATGAGCATGAGTCATTGCACGCAAGAAGTAGTAGCTTTCCTCAAATTGTATGTAAAACATGGAAGTACCTACCCACACAAAATATGATAAATTTTCCTCACCCGTTTGCTAGCTAACACCTTTTGCTGAACTGAGAAGGCTTACCAAATAGCTACTGATGTTTGTATCATAGCCAGGCCTAGATAGCTCATAGTTGTTTTTATTCCATTTTAGGAAAGCATAACTCAAGCAGAAACAGCTGGTGCCAGTGAAAGAAAACTTGCTCCTACACCAGTGCTAGCCCCCAAGGATCAGTTGGATGGCTTTCGCATCATGCACATTTCCTTTTTGAAAGCACTGTTGGAAGCTGTTGTTTGTGGCAAATGCAAGTCTGGCAAGACGATTGTGAAGGAGAATGCAGGAAAGAAGATGGGGCTTGCTTCATCATTCACCTTTGAGTGCAGTGCCTGTGCCAGCGGCTGTAAAATATATACATCACCACGCTGTGAAGGCTCAAGATCATATGAAATAAATCGCCGTATGGTACTTGGGCTGCTGGAAATAGGTGCTGGAAAGTCATCGTTGGAAAAGCTGTGCTCTATCCTGAATATGCCAAAGGCAATGTCTGATGATGCGTATTGTAGCTCTGTTGCAAAAATAAAAGATGCACTTGAAAATGAAGCAACTGTGAGCATGGAAAGGGCAGCAAATGAAGAGCATGACATTCTTGGTTCTCCTTTGAATGAAGTTGCAGAATGCAAAGCAATGTTTGATGGCACATGGCGCAAAAGAGGGTACTCCTCCCTGCAAGGTGCAGTAACTGCCATTTCTGTGGAAAGTGGAAAATGCATTGACTATGAAGCTCTAAATAAGGTCTGCTTTAGTTATGCTCGATGGAGCAAGAAGGATGATGATGCTGCAAAAGACGCATGGCGCGCAAATCATAGATGCCAAATAAATTTTACAGGCTCTGCTCCTGCCATGGAACCAGCAGGAGTAAAAAGAATGTATGCACGTTCCGGAGGTTCAAGAAAGCTCCAGTATACTGGTTACATAGAGGATGGAGATTCAAAGTCATTCTCCTCAATAAAGGCCAGCAAACCCTATGCTGACAAAGATATTGTGAAATATGAGTGTGTTGGTCATGTCCAAAAGCGGATGGGGACAGCCCTTCGAAAACTAAAAGCCCAAAATGGAAATCAAAAGCTCAAAGATGGCAAAACAATTGGAGGGATGGGAAGGCTGACAGGTGCAAGGATAGACAAGCTTCAGGTCTACTATGGGCTTGCCATACGACGCCAAAAATTTGACCAGGAAGGCATGAAAGAAGAAGTATGGGCAGGGTTATACCACTCTGCATCTTCTGACGAAAACCCACAACATCAGAACTGCCCTGAAGGGCCAAATACCTGGTGCAAATATAACCTGGCAATGCTAGAGAGAAAACCTTTCAAACACCCAAGCCCATTGCCCAGTGCCATTGTAGATGAACTGAAGCCCCTTTATGTCAAACTGACAAAGGATGATATAATGAAGGGTTGCCTTGGGGGCTACACACAAAACAATTGTGAGGCAATAAACCATCTAATTTGGGCAAGATGTCCCAAATCTAAGCATTCCGGAAGGGATCATCTTGATGCTGCAGCTGCAGGAGCTGTAATAGCTTTTAATGATGGGAGCAGTGGGATTGGAAATGTGCTGAAACACCCGGGGATACAACCTGGACAGAATATGATGTCGGCCGTTTTCAAAAGAGACCGCAAACGCAAGAGAGAGACCAACACAAATGCAACTATATTGGCCAAAAAATTTAGAAAATCTAGAAGAAAAGCAAAAAAGAATGTAGAGGATAGTGTTTTAGATAAGGAGGGAGTAATGTATGAAGCTGGGGGTTATTAAGGGGTATTTATGTGGAGTTCTGTACCAAAACAAGATATATTTTTCAATCGCAAATTTTTAAAGTGTGTTTTCTTCAAACTCAAAATTGCGGGTTTGTATGGCCGTGTGACACCTGTAAAATTCTCAATTTTAAAGATATCAATGTCAAATTTTCACAAATTATCAACTGTACTGTGTTCAATGCAATGGACTTAAACGTCTTGGTATATACGCTACTACATTGATGCAAACTTTGATGAAAGTTTGTCTTATTTCTTTAAATCGGAAACCTTAAATTGAAAATGTCCAAATTATAAAAATATGAAAGATACCCCAAAGACTGAAGTCCATTGTGTAGATATGCTATCCCTTTATAACTTGTGAAAATCAAATCATCTGCCTACAAGAGGTGTCACAAAGTCTATATGTATTTCGTGACATTTAACATGAAGCAGTCAGCAAAAATGAATTATTTTTAGCTGAGCCAATATTTTTTCAACCAACATGTCATTTAAACAAGAAAAGTCATTCTTGACTGATCATGACACCTAGATATGGCTGAACCCTGAGAGTGACCGTCATCAACTGCATCATTGCAATGTGTTGAAGATCAATTACGAAATAGTATTCCATGCGTTGCAGAAAACCAGTTTCTTTGTTGGTTGCTCAGAATTTTATAAAAAGAACGCTCAGTGCGCCATATAATGTTGAACATGTGATGAATTAGCGCATATACCAACTTGTACATAATATGTTATGCAGTGTTTACATGATTTTCTTGCTGGAAGTCCTGCTTTCAAAAACAATTTATATCAGTGTCCACATTGCATCCTTTGAAATGACGCTTCTTGGTCAAGCCTTAACTGTAACAACTGTGTATCAGTAATAACTGTTTTAATGATTTCCTGCCGATATAAATTGGCAGTGTGCTGCAGTCGTCGTTCTAACACCGATTTTATCATCGTATGAAATGCATTGTTTCACAAGTCATGTATACTTAGTCTTTAACGTATCATCTGCCTTTTCTAAACTTCTAGGCGAGAGACAGCTCGATATGAAATACGCCTGGAGAAGAATTGGTTCTTATTTAAATAGCTTTTTTGATATTTATGAATATCCTATTGCACATCCGTTCAAGGTCTTATTTTGATCTCTATTTTGTGGAAATATTTACATAAAATTCTTCACTACCCGTTAAAACACGAAGGTTGGAAAAATATCATTTTCCAAAAACAACAATATTTTCTTTTCGTTTTGTATTGTTTGCAAATGCAGAAAAAATTCATTTGTTAGGCCCTTATTGGTGAAACAGGTCTCTTTGTATATTAGTACAAAATATCACAATGTAGGTTACAGTTAGTTACATTCTCGACCCCGAGCACTTTTCCCTTACAGCTATAGTGCTTGGGCGATCTGACACGTCCTAGTTTGCTCGAGGGGGAGGGGGTAGCTAGAAAAACCTCCCATCCGAACTCTTGACTCGTAATAATAGCCTTAAGTAACTGACTCATCATATTAAACCAATAAACGCAACAAAAACACCGAAATCAGTAGAATGAAGACTATGAACTCCTGTAAAAGAAACAATAACCAAAATAAGCCTGTAACCAGGGGAAAACTGTTAAATCATGTAAGACAAAACCGATTTAACCTTAAAACCTGAAGGGAAAGAAATAAGTTAATAACTCACCAGTAACTGCTGAAAAGATAAACGTGAAATCACTAAATACTAGTTTCGTCGCACTCTCCTCAGTTTGGTTTGTGCGAAGAACAAATTACCCATAAAAACAAGCCACTTTTATGGCAGACGAACAAAACAAAACCGAAAATACGCCATTAGCACCTAAGCCACTTGTTGGCTAAACCCAATAGACAACCACCAAAGATCAAAGCCTTTGGCACAAATTAGAACAATTGCTACGTGAAAAAAAACTCCTTCTGTCGGCAGAGGGAGGGATCCCGAAGGTTAATAAACACCGCTTCTAATACCTTGAGGTGGAAGGCTGACCTAGACCTACCCAAAATTCAGAAACAATCCTCGCTATAGTTGCTACCACACTCATTACTGCTCAATAAGTGAGTACGAATGGCAGAATCCCTTTCTTGTTTATCTGGACCAGCTTTACATTTTCATTTTAGTTGACACCGACCGTTGCACCTGTCAGTACCTTTCCTTATTGCCAGGGGCACATGTTGTCTTATCCTGTCAACAAGTCTTTGGGATGCCCTACCTACGTAGCAAGCATTGCACTCGAAAGTAAATTCATACACAACATTACTCAAGTCAATGGCAGATATGACATCCTTTTGGACTTTAGGCAACATATGAAAAGACCCGAAAATGACCCTAGAATCAACGGTGCTGTAACAACGATTGATAGATTTATAAATTTGAACTTCAAACCTGTAAGATGAATCACCGATATATGGTAAACTAATGTAAACCGGACACTACTTTGGACCAAAAGCCTTGTCCGACGACCAAGTAGAGAGTTTCCTTTCAACACTCCGATTAACAACATGGTCTGGGTAAACATTCTGCCTGAACAGATCTTTTAACTTATAAATTTTGCGAGTCTAAATAACACGGCGAACAAATAACCAAAACCCTGTGCATAAGATTGAAGATTACATTGATCTTGTATTTCTTAGGACTAAATGAGTCCCACCTAACATACTGACCAGTAAATGTGTGCTTTCGATACACCTGGGTAAGAAAGCCAATACCTGACCGTTCCACGAGCACATCAAGAAACGGAAGTTTACTACGAGTATCCCTTTCTGTTGTAAACGTAAGTGACTCGTAATATTCAGAGAAACCAGATTTGATATGCTAATTGCTTTTTGAGGACACCCTTGTATCCCTGTGCTTATATAGCTTGTTTTTGCAATCATGGTTCCCACACACAGTTTTTGCTCAATCATGGTAAGATGGAAATCAAAAGATGGTTTGAAAAAGCAAAGTGAAGATTGAGTTTCTCGTTGACCAGTTGTTGTGACTATATATATTCTCGTTCATAGAAGAGATTAGAAAGTTATTGACGCTATGCAGACCCACCATTGTCAAAAGGTTTTTATCTTGAAGAGATGTGATTTCTTCAATATTGGTGAGGTTTGTTTTTTTAGCATTTTTCGGAGACAGTTTGTCCAAGTTAGCAAACCTCTTGCTGGAAAAACTTTCCTTCACTGGCTTGCAATTTCACAGCACGACTACTGAGGCAATTCAGGACAATTTTTAGGTGTTGTATGTGCTCCTCAAAGAATTTACTGAAAACAATGACATCGTCTAGTATGAGACACAGTTTTCATCACGAAGTCTACTCAAAAAATCCTCCATGAAAAGCTGAAATACGAATGGAGAATTGGTCAGACCAAAAGGAATCCTCTCCCACTCATACAAACCCAAGGGTGCTATGAACGCAGTTTCATAGCGGATTTCTTTCTCTATCTACTTTTGTTGCTATGATTTGTTCATATCAAGCAACGTGAACCAGGTATTCCCTTCTAAATTCTCGACTGTTTGCTTAATCCTAGGCAATGGATGTCTATCAGGTATTTTTTTCGATTTAGCTGACGGTGATCTATGCAAAGTCTGAGGGAGCAACGGATGAGGAATATGGCGACTGTCATTTAGGAGAAAAACCTCAGTTTAATAAATCCTCAATGAAACCTTTTACTTCCGTAGAAAAGGTTTTTGGACATTGATGTATGCCTTTTGAACAAGAATGTTTTCAGTTATGTTTCTTCTCTAACTTCCAATCTGGGATATTTCCTACATCATATTCATTGGCTGTGAAATCATTCTGGTCAATGGAATGCATGTCGAGATTAACTGATTTTAGGATGTCTTTATTGATCAATGTATTCCCAGAAACTGAGGAAATGTTAGCTGACTTCCCACCACCTACATTTCTTTGACTGACTTCCAACTCCTATACAGAACGAACTCACTCCAAACGGCCTGTCTCTAAGCATCCCTGCAATTTAACATCATGATTAACACGAATAGATACCCGGTTTTCGTTCCTTTTGAGCACAATTAGTCCCTGAAAAATGTCATGTCCATTGGGCCAGGTTTCAATGACATTTGGCTTGAAGAAAAGCAAAGTTGTTTTCTACATTTGCTCTACATTAACACGACAGATAAAATTTGGCGACGAATTCTTTGCAATTATCAATGGATTTTTTGATGCCTTAAAAGTAAAAAAGAACTCATTTTTTTGTTCAATTTGCAATGTTGACGAAAGCAATGATATCTTCATCATTGAAGCATAGGAATCAATTGTCACCTTTGTTCGGGACACTGCGAGCTCCCCCTTTTGTGCATAAGACGATAACTCTGATTGGTTCCCTGATCAATGGAATGGGTGAAGAGTTTTGGGGCATTCGCGAATTCACAAAGAAAACATAAAAGATGATGACCCTGCAATCGCTAGTGCGCATATTCCAAAGAGCTTAAATGGGGGTCTAGCTCTTTTGGAGAAAATCGGTAAGATTTTCACTGATAGTATCCCGAACAAGTCTTGGACTGCATGCTCGTGGCTAATGGCAAAAGCCTCCAAGGCCTCATTTTCGCTGACCAATCAGACAGTGAATAGGCGAAGAAGACACACACTAAACCCGTGAAGATTTTTCTAAATTTTACTTACCTTCATAAAACACAGCCAGCACAAAAAAACTGCTTGAAATTTCCCGAATTTTTTAATGAAATACTCTTTTTCTACTTTCTACTTTCCACATGTTTGGGTATACAAGTTTTGATGCCAGTTAAAATATCCAGGTTTGGTGGAGTTATTGCATCTTCAATCGACAAAATCGGCTCAATCCAGGAGATAAGTCTATTGATAAACCTCTTTTGAATTTTATAACTATTTTGCAACAAGAAAACTTGTGTCATGAATGGAAAACGTAGTACACTACAAAATCTTCCATGAGCATTGCCACATGACTTGAAATGCACACACAATCCTTTGTAGACATTTTCAATTCACATAGAAACCGTAGGGGTATTGAATCTTGAACATGAGGCATATAAAACAGCGCTGTCTTGTGGAATAGATTCGAAATTTGAATGGGAAGTAAACAGCGAATGAACGCTCCACAGCAATGAATAGAGTTGAAAGAAGAGATGAAACTATGGATAGAATTAATCCTGCATCCATAACGATATAATAATATCGAGAATCATCTTTAAAAGTGAGTGCGCAGATTGAATATATGAAAAATAGCAAGGCAGCAATCAAATCAGCAAGACAAACTCCTATCACTGAAATATCAAATGGTGTTTTGGTTTTCCTGCGTTGTATCATCATAGCTATTTGCAAAGAATTCAAAAGTATTCCGAGAGATCCAATGATGAGTAGCACTATTACTGACCAATCCATTCTAAATATTCCCCATTTCCCATAAAATAACTGATGATTTATACTTTTATCAAGTCGTCCACTGCATCATTGAAATGGTTGTCTGTCTGTGTTGAAGATCAATTACGAAATAGTGTTCACAAGCGTTGCAGAAAACCAGTTTCTTTGATGGTTGTTCAGAATTATATCAAAAGAACGTCTGTGCTCCATATAATGTTGAACGTGTCGTGAATTAGCGCATATACCAACTTGTACAATATATGTTATGTAGTGTTTGTATAATTTTCTTGCTGGAAGTCCTGCTTCCAGAAACATTTTATATCAATATCCGCAGTGCATCCTCTGAAATGCCACTTCTTTATCAAGCCTTAACTGTAACAACTGTCGATCTGTAATAACTGTTATGTCCTGTCCGTTTTATAACGCTGAAAGTGTGCTGCAGTCGTCGTTCTAGCATATATTAACACAGTGGGCCAATGGGGGGCCAGGGCCAGGCTCCTACGCGTACGGAAGTAAATAGCTGTGGTAGCTCACAAGAGATATGTCGGGGGGTAGGATAAGTGCTGAGATATGAAGACATCGGAAACAAATGTCAGGTTTTGAGTGTTGTTTTGTTTGGCCATATGCGATAGGCCACATAAAACATAGCGAATTCAAAGGCTAGGATCTTGCAATGAGTTATTTTCCAGCCCAAGCCAAGCCAGGTGATGAAGCTGATTAACCTAGCAACCTTCAAGTGGGGAAGATAGATTGATTGAGATTCACTTGTTATATGGTGAGTGAGCTTTCCTTTGGGGCCTTTGGCTTTCGTATTTTCCTTTGGCTTTCGTACTGACTGAAATGAGCTCTTTTTAGAGAGATCAATTTTGATCGATCAGCAAATGAAAGATAAAATCATCACTTCAAAGACCAAATTTATTTCAATTTCAGAACACAATCCCACATTCAGGTGTAGAGGAAAGTTTTGAACGCACCTAAAACACTGCTGCCAATTCCAATTCATAACCACATTAGGCTGCACATAGGTTCAAGAATTTGAATACACCTTGTCTGATGATTTTACGAAGCTTTCAGTACTGGCCCAAATTCTTACTTGCTTATCAAAATATGTGTTAATAAGAATCTAAAAATATAGCAAGAGGTTTTGAATGATGATCTGGGAATGATCTTTGGCATTTAGGGTGGTACCAGGACCAAGGACTCATTTTTTCAAACCATGCACCCATTTTGCACAATGTCAAAATATTTTTGAGTGTGATAGGAAAATTAAAACTAAAAATTGCAGAAGTTTCTTAGCTTTTTTCAATTCAGGTAGGGTTGTTTCTTAGCTTTCTAAAAATTGAGCCTACCGTTTCTTATAAACGGTTTCTTACAAAAATGAGTGGATATTTGAAATTCATTTGAATATAATGATCATATGCAATTATGAACTACCTTAAGGCTGGAATGGAAATTTTAGACGTAACCATGATTATGAAAATTCTAGTCACTAAATTGCATTGTTACCAAAGATTATGTCAATAAAAACCTTTGATTCCAGAAGAGACACGATGCACAAAAGGAAACACGTTACATTTTTATCTTTTCAATTCTTTGCAAATTCTTTCGAGCTCTGTAAATGACTAGAGCGGTACTGTAGCTTGTGGCCAGTACTGAAAGTTTCTTAAAATTATCAGATTTTGAGTACTCAGAGTTTCTTATGAGTTTCTTAGAGGTTCCATAATAATCTTCATGTTCACTACCTGTGCCCTCGTGAACATTTCAAAACAACGTTTTTTAAGCATTTGCAATGTTTAGACATTACTCAAGTACCTTACGAGTAATATTATACAGGAAACAAGTGAAAATAAAGTAAAGAAATGTCAAGGATTTCCTTTATCAAAGTAAATAGTTTCTTAACTTATATTCTCCCAGTACTGGAATTTCTTAATTTTTTGGCGATCTGAGAGTTGAGTTTCTTATAAGCAGTTTCTTATAAAAAAATACGTGTATATTTTTTGGACGAAGTCTTTGCCTGTTCTTATGTCATTGAACTTCAGAAGCTCCACAAAAATCGTAGTGGTATGAAACCAAGTTGTGCGCAACAAAAAACATGAGCACTGCAAAGCTACAACAAGCTCATTGTGATATTTTTTCTGTGTTATTATATTCTCTTCTTAAGGTACGAGCAAGAACTTTTGCATGTCCTTGAGTTGTAAAAACTCTGAACGGTAATTACAAAATACTTTGAGTCAGTACTGAAGCATATTTTGATGCAGAACTCTAATGGATAGATAAATCACATGGATAGATGTTATCGTGAAACTCTGCTGGTTTATTTTTCTATTTTGTTTGCTCTTATAACCTCTAACGAGTTGCTGCAGATGTGGCAGAAGTCATTATGAACAGCTGAGTCACTTATACGAAAAGAATTTAGTCCTGATAGATTTAGTCGTGACTTTGAATTCAGATAAAAGGAAAGGGTCCATTGTAATAAACTAAGAAAACTCCCTTATTATTTTTGATTGTCCTAACCCCCGATTATTGTTATATCCAACAATTTCCTACACCCCCCCCCATTTATTCGGTACTCAAGAGTACTTATTTAATCGCAGTGTGCTTCTCGCTGAGACTTTGCGTATCTTTATTCTAAGGTGCTTCATAGGTTGTGGGTTCAGCCTAGGTTTGTGCAGTTGACTGAGATAGAAGCACAACGAACAACACAAAGAAGAATTGAAGGTGTGGTGGCGCAGTGGTGTAATCCTTTGAAATTGTAGCCAGAACAGTCAGGCGGACATGGCTCAATTCCAAGCAGCGCCCCACCACTTGGGCGTCATGGCAAGGGGTCGCGGACTCAATTAGGCCTATTCTACTTCTGCAATCCCAGCGCTTGGTGCTAAAAGCCATACTTCACCTTCAATTACCGAAGGCAAGAGGTTTGTCCAAAAATATTAATTTGGGGTCTTGACTTGAGCTTTTTCTCTTCCATTTAACAAATTCCCTGCTTTGTAAACACAAGTAGCTACATTGGATTCTAATATTGGAACACAAATCATTTGCATTTTGTAATTTGCAGTTTCCACAAATAATGTTTGGATCTGAAATCTTACAAATTCATTTCCCTTTTGTGAAAAATCACCCACACCTATTGATTTACGATTTAACTGTACAACACACATGAAACGCTGTACCGGAATACATGCGTGTCTCATTTCCTCGATTAGAAAAACGCATTTGTATTCAATGATTTTCATTTTCCTAACAAATTTGCAAAAACCATTGTGGGCCTAAAAATGTTGCCCGTCACTTCCCTGTAGAGAAAAATCATTAACCCTATTCGTACTGGGGGGGGGGGGGGCGCATTTGATGAGTACTTTCATTTGATATATAAATTTTTCATATTTGCTGATGTCAGCAAAATTTAATATCTATGACGTCATTCACATTTATGACGTCATTTACCTAATAAAGAAGCGTCAAATATAAATATTTTTAGTCTAAATTGCTTCATCTTTTTAATTTGATTCATTTTTAGTCTATATTTACCAGATAAAAGGGCAGGACTGGCAAAAACCTGCGATGAAAGAAAATGCATGAAACAAAAGGCTAATTTAAGGCTAATTGTGCTAAAAATAGAAACTAAACATTTTTGCAAAGTATGTATTTTTAAACTATGACATGTTTCCTATTATTTGAAACAATTTTGGAGAAAATCGGTTGAGTGGAAGATTAAATAGAATTTTTCTGGTTAAGAAGGTATAAATTTGCCAATTTTCGTCAGTTTTTCGGTTGCCTAGCAACGAATCACGTGACTTATTAATTACCATTGTTATATTTGAATAGCCAACTGTCTAAAGAACAATAGGGGTAAGTCTCATCGTTATATCTTTTGTAGTTTTGGAGAAAAAGAGGGGGGGGCGAAAAACGCCCCCCCCCCCCAGTATAAAATACCTAAAAAGTCGCCCAGTACAGATAGGGTTAAATCCTAATAGTTTGTAGCCGCACGTGCAAACAAACAATTTATATTAAATCCTAATAGTTTGCAATTTCCGATCATATGTAAATGGGAAACTTTGCGCCTAAAATCTTGCGCATTCGCTTCCCATTTAGGGCAAGTCATTTGCGTTTGGTAATTTACAATTTACGAACAAATGTGCACTGCAAACTCAGGTTCTAGAATCTTACGAAACCGTTTCCCTTTTCAAACAAAATAATTTGCACCCGATAGTTAGTAATTTCCAAACATTTTTACACAATAAAATTTGTCCCCTAAATCTTACATGTTTCATTTCCCATGAAGAAAAATTGCATCTACTGATGTGTAGCTAAAGCCAAGCCTTACAGAATCGTTTCTCATTTCAAGAAGACATTAAATTATTAGTGTAAAATGGTCTACCAAAATTGGGTACGGAAGGGCACGAGCTTTGACTACAGAGAGAAGACACAAGTATCGAGTTTCCCTTCTTGATCTTTAATTCCCTTCTATATTACTTTAAGGTTGTGGCTGAACGAGTCACACACTACAAGCAAGTGAAAAGCCAGTTGCAAGATTTTGGCTATGAACAAGACAGGATTAAGATCTTAGCCAGGAGAATAAACAATTCTTGTTGGGTTTTTAAAACTTCAACAAGATTGTTTCCAACCTTGAACTTTGTTCACTGTTGGATATTCGCCGCCTTTCTCTGAAAGATCTCTACCTGGCCAAGAACATGCACTGGTGTTTGGCAAGGCAAGAACTTGCGAGAGAGAGATTGAGAGGGCCTGGTGATATAGGAGTACATCGCTAAAGAGACGATGACTTTTATAGTCTTCTAGAGTCAGTGAAGAGCAGTGCATGCTACCAATCCATTTGCCACAATGATCATGAAATTAACAAAGTCATCATAAGGCTGCATCGCCATTTGCTCAATTTTCGACGAGTGACCTTTTTCGATGAGTGACCTTAGCGTCCTCCTAAACACGGTTTTTTTAAAACCACCAAACCAGCCGTGTTGCTGGACCGATGTTTGTATCTCATATCAACCTCATTTTTCTCTCATCTTATTTTTCTTATGATGTGCAACTGAATTAGCGGGGGTTTGGGGGCGGCAGCCCCCAATAATAATAATAAATGGATAAAGCAAATAATATATCAATGCCACTATAATATATATCAATGCAGCAAGGGTAAATTTTGTAACAATAGCAGTTTTGGTTTGTTTACATTTTGCTCCACAGCCAATCAACGAGCTCCATTTTTGACCACGTGATCAACAATTTCCCGCTTCGCGATCATCGCGAGTCGAAGCTGTGGGGAAAACCATAGGAAAACTACCCTCTCGAATTTTGCTCGCCGCGAAAATATACTTTTGAGGAACCTTTAGAAATTTTTAATCTGGGTTGTCAAATATATTTCCTAACCAGGGCTGCTTGCCCATTGGTCTACTCCACCTGGTTTTTGAGAAATGATTTTTTAAACGTCGTCATTCCACGGACCTCTCGCTTCCTTAGAGGGGGCTTAGGCCAAGCGCAAGGAAGTTAATATTTGCCTCCAGGAATGGCACTCCCAGTTGCTAAAAATCAGTTCCAGACTGGAAATCAAGGTTCCAATACATTCAAGTTTGATTTACCCAACAGAACTGTTGCAGCAACTTATATCCTTATTAGCCGCCAAATTAGCCCTCCCCCCCCATGCCCATGTCAACACAATTTCCATAACAAGAAAAATCGGCATGTAAGGGTTTCTCTTTTGGGCACTTTGGTGGGCAATAAATGTCAATTCGTCCACTGATCATAAAGTAAACTGCAGAATCATTTGTTGGTTTCTTCTAAAAATAAAACTCCAGGACAATACTAAACAAGATTTTGGCAGGCAAACTGGAAGAGCAGACCATGAAATAGTTACACAACGCAGTAAAAGGATAACGAAATCTTGTGTTATTTAAATGTGGATTCTCCAAACTTAATGGCTACGATAAAGTTTCCTTCGATGAATGTTGGAAGAACACAGGAGGTATGTTTTTAATACGTAGACTAATAATTCAACCTAGGATTGAAAGTTTATCAACATTATTACATTTCCAGTACTCCAGAGAACAGTTTCTTGCGAGCTCCATAAACAATATTTGTACCCTCGCTCATAAACATTTTAAAACAAAGCTTTGAAGTTTTAAGGTGTGGTGACATTAACTCGAGTAGATTTCCGAATAATATAATACAGAAAACAAGCAGAACAAGTGAAGAAAATAAAGTAAACTATGCTAAGACTTTCCTTTACCAAAATGAATAGTTTCTTCTTAAAGATTTTTCCCAGTTCTGGAGTTTCTTGATATAATTTAGCGATCTTCTGAGAGTTGAGTTGAGTTTCTTATAAGCAGCTTCGTGCGTCTGTGTGTAAACGCAAAAAGGAAAAGTAACCAAAGAAACCATTCCAAGGTAAGAATACTTTGAATCGCAATTTGATCATCCACCAATCATCCACACAAATCTTTCGAGCTAGAATGCTTCCGACCAGTTGTTTAAATTCAAATTCATAAATTCGGAGACACTTGAAAAAATCTCTATCAATTTATTCTCCAATTCTCCTTGAAGGTGAAACAAAATCTAGTTTAGTGTTTTCCAAGAGTACTTATTTATGTGATGTCCACTTCTGCGACTTATCGACTTACCTTAAAAGACTGACTTCTTTCATATTTTTGCTCCCTTCTTTTATGACATTCTTTGGGGAAAACTTATGTTATGGCAATGTTTGCAAAATCAAGCTTTCAAACCTTCTGCTGATAAATTGCATCAATTCTTCGTCATCTTATGTTCTGTTTCTCCCGTTATGCTGGCAAACGGTGCCAAAATCGTATTCAATTTTGTCCTAAATGACCTAAACTTTTCATTATTTCATCGAAGCAACCAAACAGTGTTTCATTCCAGTTTTGAATAATAAGAAGACGAACAAAAACTCCTCCCGAAACACCCAGAAGAGAAACCCTTACATGCCAAGTTTCCTTGTTATGCAAATTTTGTTGACAGGGCCAATTGGTGGTCAAGTAGGATAAGTTGCTGCAACACTTCAGTTGGTGTAAATCAAAATTAAAGGTATTGGAACATTGATTTCCAGTCTGGAATTGATTTTCGGCTGTTGTGAGTGGCGTTTTGTCGTTCCTGGAGGTAAATATGAACTTCCTTGCGCTGGGCCTAAGCCCCCTCGAAGGAAGCGAGAGGTCCGTGGAATGACGACGTTTAAAAAATCATTTCTCAAAAACCAGGTGGAGTAGACCAATGGGCAAGCAGCCCTGGTTAGGAAATATATTTGACAACCCAGATTAAAAATTTCTAAAGGTTCCTCAAAAGTATATTTTCGCGGCGAGCAAAATTCGAGAGGGTAGTTTTCCTATGGTTTTTCCCACAGCTTCGACTCGCGACGATCGCGACGCGGGAAATTGTTGATCACGTGGTCAAAAATGGAGCTCGTTGATTGGCTGTGGTGCAAAATGTAAACAAACCAAAACTGCTATTGTTACAAAATTTACCCTTGCTTATCAATATCAATGCTACTAATTCCTGATGATAAGATTTGACCAAACAATGATAGAAATTTTTGAAACATTTGAAACATTTGTGAATAAATACTATAAAAAACAAAGAAGCTAACTAGCATTTGACCAATCATGTTAGGGGGCTGCCGCCCCCAAACCCCCGCTACTTCAGCTACACAACTAATGTTATCTCTGTACGAGAGATATGACTATCTTTAAACTTGCATTCCTGACAAACCAGGTTTTTGTCTCACAGTGCTTCTTGGGACGCTCCCCATTTGGGCCATTGAAGGTGTATTGATACAAACAACCCAACATATTCTGCTGGAAACTTTAATCATTGAAATTTTAGTGACTTTGAGCTCTACCACATTTATTTTTAATCAAATTGAGTCAAGATAATCATGTTCTGTGAAAACCTTGAAGAATCTAGGCACACGAGTCAACTTTGCATGTCCTAGCAAAAGCGAAAAGTTTCTGAAACTTCAAAACCGTTTTCTGAAAAACATGTTTTTACCAACTTAGACGTACTTTGTTTTTGCATTAATTTTACAACTTTCAAGTAAATTGGCAATGCTATATATCTTTAGAATTCTGAATGCATGGAGAGTGCACCAACAGCCTTCATTTTTTGATAACATACACATAAAAACTGCCATAGGTATCTAAACATGCTTGGATAAAATCTGAAATCCAACATTTTCAACAAACTGTGATAAAAATTGAAACAAATTTATAGAGAAAAATTAAGGTCATCAGTACATTCTCCTGACACTCTGGAGTGGTTTGATACCAAACAAGATAACTTTGAATCAGATTTCGTGAAAATATCCTTCCAGCCAGCACCACTGCGATAATTAATTGTTTTATTGTTACCATGGAAACCAATTAAGATAATCAAATTTTAAGACCAGATTTGAAATCAGCATAATGAGTTGTACCATAATGCTCATTCTCAGGTTTAAACTACTTGCAATAAAAAAGTACATCACCGAGGAGAGGACCCCCTTAACCCTATCTGGACCGGGCTTTTTTGAGCATCCTCAGGCCGAGGGGGGGGGGGCTAAATTAGCCCCGCCCCTCAGAACTCCGAATTGACAAGGGCTAGAAAGATGCAATTTGGTCATAATATGTAACTTAATGTGAAACGTCCGAATATCTAATTTATTTTACTCTAATTGTTGTATTTTCGATGACGTCATCGATTTTCTTTGTTTTAGGCCAAAAACAGTACTCTTACAGATTTCACTGTAAAAACTTACTCACGAGAAATATTATGCTTTTTATAACTTTAATTAACAGATAAAATATCTAAGTTTCTGAAAAACATAAGTTTTTTGAAAAATTATGAAATTTGTAAACTTATAATTATTACCTAAATTCATTAGATATATGACGTCATGAATGACATCATACAAAAGAAAAACCAAAAAAATTGGTTGTTTCCATATTTTCTTATTGATTTATGGTTGCTCTGAAAATTTCATCCATTTATCTCACTTCTGTCAAGAATTATCTTAGTTTGGAGTTATAAAGGGTTTGACCGTTAAACAAACAAGATATTAAAACTACTCTCTGAACAAATTGTTATATTTCCAAAAATTCATGACATATCTTGTAGAAATTCTGGTGAAAGATGCGAAAAGGATAGTTAGGAAAAGTCACGAAAAATAATTAGCGTAGAAATTATCATAAAAAGATTCCCAGACAAAACTGGTAGGGGGGCTATTTTAGCCCCCCTCCCCCGGTCCAGATAGGGTTAAGAATATGTTGAGGCTCAAAGCGAAAATTTCTTAAGAATATTGAGGCTGGACAACAGTTATAGTATTCTTATAAAAAAGAGTGTATTGCAGAAAGTGATGTTTTTAGGTCCAACATAAACTGAAATTATTGCCATGATATTTTTGGGCATCAAATATAGTCAACATGATATTTCTGGGCCCGGAGGGTACATGACTTGTGGATAGATGCCGCCCGGTTTTCAGAAAACTACCCTATTCTAATGGCCAAAGCCATCATCCTCGTTACCCACTTTTATCATGAATTTTGGCAGGAAACTGCCCATATGACAAATAAAGAATTCTGGGATCTCGTGAAACCTTTTCTTTCAAATAAAGGGGACTCACCAGTAGCGATATTTCTCTTGTAGAAAATGATACCGTCATAACTGATGACCAGAAATTGACAGAGATTTCAACGATCTATGTAAATATAGTAGAGAAATCCAGTGGAGAGAAGCCTATTAGCCTTGTTAAAGATACTGGAATTTCTGATGACCGCCAAATTGTTCGTTTGATTCTTGATAAGTATAAAAACCACCCTAGTGTCCTAGCTATCATTCAATATCCCGAGCAAATGCCAGACACCTTCGCATTTCAAGAGATAGACAGTAAAGAATTTGCACACAACTATTAAGCAAGAAATCTACCGGTGAAGGCAAAATACCCCCGAAGCGTATATCTTTAGCTGTTACTGAGCTACTAACACTTTAATAATGGCAATAAATTGTAGCATTCGAAATTACCGTTTTCCAAACGATGCAAAAATGGCAGTCTGCCTATTAGACAAGGGGCAGCCAAATCGTACAGTAGAAAGGAATTTTCCCCCTGTTAGTGTTCTCAATACCTTTTCAAAGCTATACGAAAAAGTATTAAAACAGCAACTGATTCAACACTTAGACAAGACGCTTTCTATGTTCATTGCGGCCAAAAGACGAGCATATGGAGCCCAACACGTTTTGATACCACTAATAGATGATTGGAGGCAGTGCCTATTTTAGTGTGGTCTTGTCCACACTTTGTGGTCTTGAAAATGTGAACTGTGGTCTTGAAATTTAGAACGTGTGGTCTCAAAAACCCCAAAACGTACAATATGCTTAAAACGTCAGACAGAGCACCGCTATCACCAGAAACGATTAGAAACTACTTGCACGTATCCGAGAATATGGGTGACTTGGAACCATTTGACCCATCACATGCTGCTCTTGATTGTCCGACGAGTACAAATGGACGTGCAAGATGTGCAGAGAAAGCAAAGTAGGAAGGCTTCAGGGATGTGACCACGGGTGGTATGGGGGGAAATTGCTCCTCCACTCTTGTCGAAAGATGGTCCTTGAGATTCCTTTAGAAACCGAAGAGAAAATAGCTGGGTATAGGTTGGGTAACAATTTTCCGAGAAATGTAAAATCTTCCATTTTTAGCACTACCATGCATGATATTGGGAGATGCATTCCAAGCTAAAGGATCTTTCTTCAAACATTTTCCTCGTGCTCTGATTCATAGGATAACTGTCACAAAACTATCAAAGTTTTCTTGTTGCAAATGGCAAGCACGACATTGGGCATTCTCAGCCAAAGTAAAGGATCTTTCTTCAAAAATTTTCCCCCTTCTCTGATTCAAAGGACAACTGTCACAAAAATAGCAAAATTTTCTTGTCGCTTGTGGCAAGCATGATTTTGGGAGATGCATTCTAAGCCAAAGTAAAGGGCGTGGCCCCAAAAGTTTTCATGGGGGCCTCGCTTCCAGACCCCTTCTTTTCAAAGCCCCCCACTTAATTTACCCTGGCCTGGCCAAGCCGCTGGCTGAAAGAAGTCACCATACATTTTCTCTTTGTCCATTCATGTCCAGTCTAGATAATTTGATCAACAGTTTTTTATCGTTTTCAGTGTTTTCAAAAACGAAAATCTTAAGAAACTCTAGCTCCAAAAACTGAAAACGGAAAAATGTTCAAAAATCCTAGCAGGGCGTTATTTTCCCCGTGACCGCATGACCATTGGTCACAGGAAATCACAGGAAATTTTCAGTCATGAATAGAAAATTCAGCGTTTCCATCCATTTCACAGGAAGAAACTGAATTTTGAAATGAATAAAATACTCACAGGAATGAAAATATCTCATTCACACTGAAGAGATCTTAACCCTATTTTAACCGGGGGGGGGGGGGGTTTTCGCCCCCCCCCCTATCGGATTTTTTTAATAGCTCCCAAACGATGCCACCTACAATGCTGAAACTCCTTGACTTTTCCTAAAATTTATTTGGCAATCAGACAATAGAAATTTAAATACCAATTGTTTGACCACGTGACCACCACATGCCCATATTTGGAGAGTGGTCACAAAGAAATTCTTTAAAACGGCTCTAATTTCTTTCTTTGTTACTAAATCTCAACAATATATATACCATTCGATTTGTCTCGATGAGTACTTCCATTTGATATACAATGTATTCATATTTGCTGACATCAGCAGTTTATTGTTTCTATGGCGTAATCAATCTTTATGACGTCATATTCCGAAAGAATGAGTAATTTTTCATGCAAAATTGAAGGAATTACCTCAAATATCGATGAAGGTACTTGATTTCACCAATAATATGCGAAATTAATGGTTTTAAATCATAATTATTGAGCAAAGAATTTTGCGTTGAATCAAATTTTCATTATTTAATTAGTTAATTTATTAGAAACCACAAATATCCGTATGAAACCATATGAAACTACAAATTAATGATATCAAGCAGGCATTTGGATGGTTTTTTGCCAATTTTATCTGGCTATTTGCTAATAATGGGCCCTTTTCTGCAAATAGCTCGATTTTCTCAAAATTTGCATTGTTTTTGGTTGCCTAGCAACCAATCACGTGACTATTGATTGATTGATGCTATTTTTAGATTCTCCATTGTTCAATTATGACACAGGGCAAGTTTCATTGTCATAGCTGTTATACTTGCGGAGAAAAACAGGGGGGGGGGGGCGAAAAACGCCCCCCCCCCGGAAGAAAATCACTTTTTTTACCCGGTTAAAATAGGGTTAAATCAAACAGCATAGCCGTCAAATCTTTTCTTTTGTCCAAAGCTCCCGTGGGTTTCTGACTCACGCTCTGATCAGATCGCATTTTCTCCTATGATTGACCAATAAGATGCCGTCGTTGTGCTTACTTCCGCGTTTCGCAGCAAAACTTAGGCCTTTTTCGGCCGTTTTGACCACTCTCCGGAAAAAATCATTGCACGATCAGACAAATCGAATTTCGTCAAAATTTCAATTGGAAAAGATTCTCCATGCTTTGGACCATAAGTGTTTTCGGTATGGCTTTGCGATCACTAAAAATAGCAGAATTGTGGCATTTTTAAGCTCAATGCAGTCATTCATCGGTTACAGACTCTATGATTAGCAAAAAGAAGAGTAGAAAAATGAAAACCTGAAGGAGAACTAGTGCATACACACACCTCAGATGGATTCAATAACAAACATCCACTTTTTCTGCCGCGATCTACAGCGAGTTTCACCAGCAAATAACACAGTCCACAAAAATAGGCGCGAGATCTTGAATGAACAGAAATATGAATAAATCAACGGTGAATAACAAATACATGAACATGCTGAAGATTACGGGAGTAGCTGTCCGTCCACTCTGGCCCAGAAAGAACAATTTTGTGATGTCTTTTTCGATAAACCATCTATGGATAAACCGTGCCACCATTCCATTATCCAACTGCGGCTATCGTTGCCAGATGGAAACCGGCAATATCATTACCAAAACGATGTAAGAATTGATCGGTCACATCCCATCTTTTATTGCAAGAAAAATGTCTATCGTCTTTTTATGGTTTAGAAGGCTAGCAGCTTCATGGAACAGAACTGAAATGATAGGTTTAGTGTTTTTACGAATACGAATAACAAGAAGAAATGTACATCTTATTTTCATAACGAATGAAAATGATAGATCTTTTCGACATTTGAAATACTATTTATAGAAACTCCTCATGTCAATTTCACATTTTGGGCGGATATCATAAAAAATTTTTTATCTTTTAGAAGTCCTTCGTTTTAGAAAATCATCCCTTCACAGTCAAGCAACACAGTAGTATCAAAGCAAAGTTGGGCAGTTTGCAAACTCATTGCCCATTCATGGAAGAACAACCCTATTTTTGTAAGATTCTACAACTTTCATCCAAGAAAGAAAGCTCCTCAAAATTCTCATTTTCTGAGTACAAAATGTTTCGTAAGAATTTCTTAAAATTTCTCTCAAATTTCTATCGGTGGTGTAGGATCTCTGGGATCTCCTGTGCCTTAGACAAAAATTGTGCGGCAAATTATGAAATCATGCCACAACAGTGTAGATCACATACGAAATCTCATGTAAGAAGTTACCAAACGAAAAGTGAAATTAATTTGTTTCAGTTTCCAAAATGTTATATTTACTCCCAGGGGGGTCACTTGAACTTTTTATATACGGGGGGGTCCATCCGCAGTTTCCCAAATTCACCTAAAACATCATGGGTTACTCCTCACTAACATGGCTTACTACGTACAAGTCAAACTGACCTGAGCTACTGTTGCTATGAAAGGGATATCCAATTTTGGGGGACAGAATAATTTTTGTTGGCAAATACTGCTATTTTGCTATGTTTTGTTACCTTGTTCCTCACTTCTTAGGATTCTTGGTCTTTTTTCATTACTGAGCATCGCTTAAAGCACAAAACTTGGATTCCTCTTTGCATCTTGACAGTAATTCACACCCCCCCCCCAACTACTCACCCTTTAATCATCACAACTGCACCCAGTGTTCCAGTGCTGCTCCCATATTTGGGGTGGTAGGTAGGTGAAACTCGAAACCAGGCCAAGAAGGAACGCCTTGTGTAGTAGGGGGCTAGGCCTTAGATCAACAAAAACTCCTCCAGTCCAAAGTCCCCAGAGCCATTCAATTGATCTCACAGTGCAATCTATTACTACCTATTCTAATATCATAGAATCATCAATCCACCAACTTTGGTGCTGCAGACAGAAGCTGGTTCTTTTTCTGGTCGCATTTGTCTTCTAAATTTCTGTCTGCCTGCCATTATCGTTGTTGTTGTGAGTGCATCAGCCTCGATAGAATATCACAGGAAAGCCTTCATTGAAATAATTGAAATTTAATTTATTTGGTTTAAAATTTTTGTTGACATGGTTGAATGTTTTTGAAAAAAATTTTTGTCGGTTTACTGGAAAATTGTTCCTTTTTAAGTCCCAATGAATTGAAAACATTTTCAATCAATTCTAAATATTTTCAAATTAATTTAAAAGTTCCAACAGTGGTTTCCCTGTGATAAAATTGTTAGAACGAAACGAAAGCGAGACAGTGAAATTGGCGGGAAAAAGTGAAATTTTGCCGAGTGTATGTCCCTTCTTGTTGGGGAGATGAGATCGGGTTTGTTCGCGGAAAATAAATGTCCCCCCGTGCTTACAGTAGATACGCATGCGTATTAGTAATTTTAACATCGAAACGTTGCAGCCCCCGTCTATTATCCACAACAAACCATTACGACTGCTGAAATGTATTGTCGTAACGGCAGATTGGCGAAGCGGTAACTTGGAGCTCCTCACACGCCGGCAACCCGAGTTCGAATCCGCATGGGAGTAGCTTCTTATTTAATAATTTTTTTCTTCACGTCCCTGCTTGTTCTGCTAGTGCAATCTGGTATGAACATCATATTAGCAAGCAACGGGCTTTAAACCAAAACCAACCCCACGTTTAGGCTAATTGGATAAGAGCAAAGAGGCATCGCACCACAAGGACCGACAGGTATTTGTCTCACGACGACACAAGCACTCTACAGCAAACTGTGTCGAGTTGTGCGCTGTTGTTTCCCTGCTTACCCATGATAACAACGAGTGAAGATTGCCGTGAAGTGTCGGAGTGTCCTAATTTTGCGAGAAACTCTCCGTAATTTTTATTTTCCTTGTTATTCCTTGTTAGAACTCTAGTAGTAATTCAAAACCTAACTGTAATACGCATGCGCATCTACCGCAAGAAACAGATAGCTCTGTGAACAAACCACTTACGCTTTTGTTCTACACAATAGAATCGAGACCTCGTCTCCCCAACAACTTCTATGTGTTTTTTCTGTATGGATGGATCGCAAAAAACCTCATTTTTACGGATGTTGAAAGAAATCCTAACTGTCTTTGATCTGGTTGAACCCAAAAGTATCAAAAATCCATATTTTTTAAATCAGCTACCCATAAGTATCAAAAAGATATAATTTTAAATCAGGTACCCAAAAATATCAGATTACAAAGTAAAGTCTTACCCATAATTATCGGATGGACCTCCCCGTATATAAAAAGTTCGAGTGACCCCCCTGGGTATTTACTTTAGGCTTGATTCTAATAAAAAAGTTTCTTGTAAGGTTCCAAAATTTTCAAAATTCGAACTGACAGTTTGTCGACGTTCATTCAGAACCACATTTTGAATCAATGAATTGTTAAAAAACGAAATAATAACAAACAATTATTACTTTTTAGTAATAGTTGAGTTGGTAATGCAATTTTTGGTAGAAAACATTTTTTGCAACTCATAACTTACCTTGAAAAAGTTCCTTAAATTTGAAAGGACCTTTCATCGCTTCTAATAGAATTTCTTAATTTATGGAAAAGACAGCAACGGTTTCCTTCAAGCAGTTTCCTGCAGAAAAAGTGTATGCAGTTGCATTGATAGAGGTCCGCTATCATAGGAAAAATGTCAGGAAACTGAACTCTCAGGTCACCTAGAATATGAAATCTTTGAAACTGGAACATAATAACTTCACTTTTCTTTTAGTAATTTCTTACATGAGACTTCGTATGTGATCTACACTGTTGTGGCATGATTTCATAATTTGCCACGCAATTTTTATCTAAAGGTACAGGAGATCCCAGAGATCCTACACCACCGATATGAATTTGAGGGAACTTTTAAGAAACTCTTACGAAACATTTTGTACTCAGAAAATGAGAATTTTGAGGAGCTTTCTTTATTGGATGAAAGTTGTAGAATCTTACAAAAATAGGGTTGTTCTTCCATGAATGGGCAATGAGTTTGCAAACTGCCAAACTTTACTTTGATGCTACTGTGTTGCTTGACTGTGAAGGGGTGATTTTCTAACGAAGGACTTCTAAAAATTAAAATATTTTTTTATGATATCCGCCCAAAATGTGAAATTGACATGAGGAGTTTCTATAAATAGTATTTCAAATGTCGAAAAGATCGATCTTTTTTACTCGTTATGAAAATAGGTGCTCGCAAGAACAATAAACTTAGCATTTCAGTTCTGTTTCATGAAGCTGCTAGCCTGCCAGACCATAAGACGATAGACATTTTTCTTGCAATAAAAGATGGGATGTGACCGATCAATTCGTATATCTTTTGGTAATGTTATTGCCGGTTTCCATCTGGCAACGATAGCCGCAGTTGGATAAAGGAATGGTGGCACGGTTTATCCATAGATGGTTTATCGAAAAAGACATCACAAAATTGTTCTTTCTGGGCCAGAGTGGACGTACAGCTACTCCCATAACCTTCAGCATGGCAAGTTCATGTATTCGTTATTCACCGTTGATTTATTCATATTTCTGTTCATTGAAATCGGATGTTGTTCTCTCGACGATGGCATGTAGCTGATCATTCAAGTTCTCGCGCCTATTTTTGTGGACTGTGTTATTTGCTGGTGAAACTCGCTGTAGATCGCGGCAGAAAAAGTGGATGTTTGTTATTAAATCCATCTGAGGTATGTGTATGCCCTAGTTCTTCTTCAGATTTTCAGTTTTCTACTCTTCTTTTTGCTAATCATAGAGTCTGTAACCGATGAATGACTGCATTGAGCTTAAAAATGCCACAATTCTGCTATTTTTAGTGATCGCAAAGCCATACCGAAAACACTTATGGTCCAAAGCATGGAAAATCTTCTCCAATTGAAATTTTGACGAAATTCGATTTATCCGATCATGCAATGATTTTTTCCGGAGAGTGGTCAAAACGGCCGAAAAAGGCCTAAGTTTTGCTGCGAAACGCGGAAGTAAACACAACGACGGCACCTGATTGGTCAATCATAGGAGAAAATGCGATCTGATCAGAGCGTGAGTCAGAACCCCACGGGATCTTTTGACAAAAGAAAAGATGTGACGGCTATGCTATGTGCAGTCATAATGTAATTAAGAATGATTGTGTGTGCTAGAATAACTTTTACACTTTCTCTTTGAAACCTATCATTTTTTACTTCTTTTTGTTATTTTTCGCTGGCAATTTTGAGACTTTCAACGTTATTTTGAGCATCAATTGTCAAATTAATAGTTGTTTCCTTTGTTTATTCACGATTTTCCAGTTACGGCCAAAATTCGGCCAACTTTTACCTTTTCAGCCAAATAATTTTTAGACGGCCAGGGGTTTCAAAAAACGACCAGAATCGAGAAATTTGGCCGTCAAATCGGCCAAATGGCAACCCTGATCTTATTAAGAAACTAAAAGTATTCGTAGACATGAAAAGTATGTTTAATGTGAGCAAGACCTGTACTATACTATTCTCTTTGGCATTCAATTTCATGTTTTAGCAGATGCTGCCCCTCCTCTTCCTCTCCACTGCAATTAAGGGGGAATGTCTATCAGTGTTCATCCCTTTCTATTGTATTCAAAGGAAAATGTAAATTGTCCCGGTCACTTCTCCTTTACTCAAGAGCGAATTGCTGTTAAAGACTTTGAGCAATGAATATTATGTTCCTCTTGTACTTGTGTTTGCATTTGATTTTTCAAAACAACTTACCCATTCACTTCCTCATGGTGCCTCACTCATAACAACACAGATTCCTATTTATCTCCCTTGTAACTTTCAAGTCAAGCATTCATTACATCGCTTTGTATGGTTTTTATTGATCAACGTGCACCAGAAAATTTACCGGGATCAGCAAGGAACCAAAATGTACGCCATCCTTATCTCTGACTATTCCTTAATGAAAACGAGGTGCCTGTGGGATGCAAGAGAGGCATGGCAGAGGGTAGGGGAAGAGAAAACTTGAACAGCAAATACTGTTTAAGTGGAAATTTTATAATAGATTTAGTCAAAACTTAACCCATAATTCTACATCTGGAAATTTATTGCAATTTCTAAGGTGCTTATTTTCTGATTGTTAGTTAAGAATGCACTAGCAGCTGCAGTTGAAGCATATGCACATACACGCTTGGCACCTCAGCCTTTTTTGCCAAAATAAAACGACATGTTTCATGCAAAGGTATCTGTGGAAAAAGAGTGATACAGCATAGCACTCCAGCTGCCAAATTGCTGTAGTCCCTGAAGTGCCTTCCTGGATAGGGAATACAAGTTTGCATTTTTATTCAATAGATAGTTCCAATTAGATGTGAATTGTTGTTTAAGCCAATTTTCCAATTTCCTGCTGTTGTATCATTTATAAACCTTTGACCCTTTTGCTAGCATCAAAACTTTTCCAACTTCCAAATAGACAATTGACCAACAAACTTTTTCACTCACGGTGAATAAGAAGACAGCACAACGAATTAGAACACTGATGACAAAGTGTGGCTACTGTGACTTGGACTTATGGATGAAAATCTTATTTCCAATTGTCAGAACGCGCATAAGAAGCCAAGACTTGCTGAAGGTCAGAAAACGCTAACAAGTCTGTTCCAACAGAGTAGGAAAGGTGATGGCACAGAATCCCACCACATTGATCCCAATCAAGATACATCAACGGAAGAACCATATGAAAAGAGCGGAAGGTACTGCTTAGTGCTTAGCCTATTGCCTATATGTATTTCTGGGGAAATTGAGCTTGGCAATAAACGCTCAATGGGGAACATGATGCTCATTCTGAACTGGCAACTGCTCAACAAGTCATGCATTTGAATGAAGTAAAGCAACTCCTCGATTTTTGAGTGTAAAATTGACAGTGGACGTGGACACACATCATCGGATGCAGAAATGTACATGCTTGACAAAAAAATTGACGACCTAAGCCTCAAAATTGAGGAAAAAGTTTTACCAGAAGTTTCTAAGCCCTCTGACATTTCTACTGATGATGAAAGGATTGCAAAGCTGTATCTCTATAGATCAATTGACGATATTTTCTGGGAGATTTTCCCGAGCACCCTGGCAACTTCAATTGTGTCTCGTGTTCGTCAATGCAAAACGAAGCTGCTATGCCAGTGAAAGGTGCTCATACTCCGGGGGTTTCAATTATTCTCCAGAGGATGGTGATCATTTTTATAAAGTGAAAAGCCATTGCCTGATTCATTTCTCAATCAAAAGAAATATATAAAGGAAAGTTTCACGACAAACTTTCATGTCATTCCAAACATTCCAAAAGATGTAACTTTCATTGCATATTTGAGAATTACCCACGATTTCGACAAATTTTCTCACAGGAAATTTCTTCCCAAAATTTTTCGGTCACAGGAAGTCTGTGAAAAAATAACACCCTGAATTCAATGAGAACTTTCCAACAAACAATATAATTGAAAACAATGATTTTGATGCTACCTCCTTCCAAATATGGGCATGTCACGTAACCTGTGAATCCTCTTGTTCAAAAAAATTGCGACCGAAATGTGCGTAATAGATAATTAGTAAAAGTGAGAGAAGTTGGGGGACATAGCTGATGTCGTTAAATAACTTTTTTTCCTGTACAAAGCTGTACGAATCCTTTGGTAGAAATTCTCTCAAGACGTCATATTCAATTTTGATATTTTTTTAAGAGTTAGATTTATTTAGATTTCTTGTTTTCACTATAACAGACGGAATGTCGATAATTTGCCTGGTTTTCGTGCTTAAAAAGGTCATACACCATTTTGAAAAATATTGATATACCAACTTGAGATTTTGCAAATAGCTCTATATGTTTAGATAGCTTAGGTGTTTATCTGTAAAAAAAAAAGTTTCAAAATATCGGTGCATTTTTTGAAGAGTTACAAGAACTTGAATGTATGGGTTTTCAACGATACAACAAACAAAAGGCCGGAAATTGCAATGTAAACAACAGTTCGCAATTTTGTCAAACTTTAAAAAATCGTATCTCTGGATTTATAAGACGGATTTAAGAAATTTTTGTTTTATCGAATAGCTCAATGTCTCTTGGCCATGATGAAACCCTCAAATAGTGTATACTCGTATTTTCATTTTTTGGCATTAATTCCCTGTCTGGATCACAATGTGGGCTTGCTGTGGATTGCGCAGAGAGAAATTGCAACCCAAAAGAATGAGAATTATGGGGGGTATGCAAGGAGTTTAAGATAAATCCTATTAACAACTTTGTGCCCCCCCTGAGCATTTTAGAATGTAGGTGTCAAAAAACGTTCAGCTTGATTGCGGCAGCCACCAGTTTTTCCACAAAATCCATATCTCTTTTTTGATTTTTCCTTGCTAAATATCGCCTTCAGCCCAAGAAAAGTAAAGCCAAATAATCCATTTTTATCGAAGCTTTCCAGGGTCGATGATTTTTTCAGCCATAATTGATCCCCTCCTCGACACATCATTGGGCGTGTTCTCGAACTCAAGCCGCGTCTCAAGAGGCCTGGATCACAATAGATTCCTTCGCAACTGCGTGCAGTCCCCAGAAATTCACCCCTCTCCCACCGTTCTGTTTTTGGCGGCTTGTGCAGACGCAAAAAGCACTTTGCACAGCGGTCGAAACATTTCTGGTCTATGCCACCTCTATGCTCTATACGCCTGTTTGAAATATTTTTTCAATTCCCAACATGAATTAATTCACATTTGTTATCAAATATAATTTCAAAGAAATGATGAAACAACTGAGAGTATTTGTGTTAATAAAAATGACATTAAACTTGCGCAATCATTGAACGACCGCTCGTGCGACAGAATGTACGTAATCCATTTCCAAATTCCCTAGTCATTTCGAAGAGCACTCCCTTTGTTCTGCCTAGGTAAATCTGTTAGAAATTTGATCACTGTTTTTCGACCTTTTTCGAGCAGTTGGCAGGCCAAAAAATTTCCAGAAATCGTTAATACATCGATAAATTGGCATCCGAAAAATCTACAAAAATAACCCAGAATAATACAGGGTATTGACAAAAGATTAAATCAAAAATAACTAAAATTGGCCCAGTCTGTGATTTATCCTGGCCTGTTGAAAGTGGGAACTTTTTTCTGGCTCACCCGGTATGTAGGGCAGAATGATGAAGGATGCTCAGATATGTAACTATGCAGATGACACAATGATCTATGCTTACTGTAATGTTGTGATAAATTAGTATAATTTATGAGTCCCAATGTATGACAAATGTAGACCCCCTAAGGAGTAATACATTACTGATTTATTATGGAACTGATGAAGTCACTTGATACACAATTGCTTTATGATCACGCTGAACGGAGTGTTCTCATTGAGATAAATCCTTTAGTCCAGGATACGATAAATGGCGACGAGGATAAATACACATGGCAACGCATTTTGATCTCCGTCCACTGCAACCTTTCGATCCATACACAGATCCCAGCTCTGTAGGACAAAGATGGAAATCTTGGAGACGAAGATTTCAGACTTACATATCCGCTATCAAGGTCACGGATACAACCCAGCAACGTGCCCTGCTTTTATACCAAGTTGGTCAAGCAACACAAGAAATATTCGACACTATTCCCAACAATGGTGCTGATGATGATTGCAAGACAGCTATAGACAAGCTAGATGCATATTTTTTGCCGAAAAAGAATATCGATTATGAGATTTTTCAATTCCGCCAGGCAATTCAACAAAGTGGCGAAACCGTGGACCAGTATGCTACCCGCCTACGAAAACTTGCCGCTAATTGTGAATTTGAGAAGGTTGACAACGAGATAAAGTCTACCGTTATTCAAAACTGTTCATCGAAACGCCTTCGACGCTATGCCCTCCGAGAGGAGAAACTGACCCTCGAACTTCTCCTGACCAAAGCGAGAGCATTAGAAGCTAGTGAAAGTCAAGCGACAGGAATGGAACAAACGCTCAGCCATTCAGAGAAAACGGTGGAACAAGCAAATTTTGTCAAAGGAAACCGAAGCTCCAACCCGAAGAAATTCTTTCACGCACGCCCTTCACCTGGAAAATGTAAACATTGTGGTTATACGTGGCCGCACACTAAAAGTCCGTGTCCCGCAAAAGGACAGAAATGCAATACTTGTGGAAAGGATAATCATTTTTCAAGTGTCTGTAGAAGTAAAGGAACTACACAAAAATCAAAAGGCCGTGTAAACAGAGTAACAGATACCGCCTCTGCACAGGAAACGCAAGCTACGAATGACAAGGATTCTAGCAGTGATGATGAATATTTATTCACCCTGGGAAATGAAATCAATAATTCAGCGACTCCCAAAACGAATGTGAAAATAAATGAGCAAAATGTCCAGATGATCATTGACACTGGCGCTTCAACGGACATCATTGATAAAGCTACTTTTGACAAAATTTCAGCTTCACGCAAGATAAAGTTACAGAAGTCTACTGCCCAGATATTTGCCTACGGATCTGATATGCCTTTAAAAACCTATGGCAAATTCGAAACAGCCATAGAATCGAAGAAAGCCATCACAGTTGCAACGATTCATGTTATCGAAAAAAATTCTTGATGTTTACTTAGTTACAACAGTGCACGTGAATTGTCTCTCGTTGCCTTAAATTTGAACACTGTCACCACAGACAAGCCCTTGACCAGTGAACAGCTACAGCAACGCTATCCTCAAATTTTTACCGGAATAGGTCAACTCCAAGACTTTGAAGTCAAACTTCATATTGATGAATCAGTCCCGCCAGTCGCACAGGCTGCACGACGAATTCCCTTTCACATGCGTAGGAAAGTTTCCGATGCATTGGATGAGTTGGAAAAACAGACTATTATCGAACGTGTTGAAGGACCAACACCCTACGTCTCACCTATTGTCGTAATACCGAAAAAGGATGGATCAGTGCGACTCTGTGTGGATATGAGACTGCCAAATAAGGCCATACAAAGAGAACGACACCCTAGTCCAACAGTGGATGATCTGATTCATTCATTAAACGGAGCAAAGATGTTTTCCAAACTCGATCTGCGATCTGGTTATCATCAGTTAACACTTGCCCCTGAATGCAGATACATCACCACTTTCGCAACGCACAAGGGTCTCAGACGTTACCGAAGATTAAATTTTGGCACTTCCTCAGCAGGAGAGATATTTCAGCATGTTATTCACGAGCAAATACGCGACATCCCTGGAGCGCTCAACATCAGTGATGATGTCATCATTTATGGAACAACGGTCGAAGAACACAACAAAGCACTGCATGCTGTCTGTGAGAAATTTGCCCAAGTTGGACTTACGTTGAATCGAGAGAAATGTCTTTTTAATCAAACGTCCTTGACATTTTTTGGATTTGTATTTTCTGACAAAGGGATATCTCCAGACCCTGCAAAAGTACAAGCAATACATGATGCTCCTTCGCCGAAATCAGCCAGCGCAGTCCGCAGTTTTTTGGGTATGGCAACCTACTGCGCAAAGTTTATTCCAAACTTCAGTGATTTGACATTTCCACTGCGAGAGCTGACAAAGAAAAACGCCCCATTCACATGGACAAGTAAACACGAAAAGGCCTTCGTTGAAGTCAAGAAAGCCCTTACAAGCCACAGTGTTATGTCATATTTCGTTATTCACAGACTGAACGCGAAGCCCTTGGAATCGTATGGGCTATTGAACGATTGCACCTTTGCACCTTTATCTGTATGGAGGAGAATTCACATTGTACACAGATTGCAAGCCTATCGAGATGATTTTGAATAATCCCAAGTCAAAACCGCCTGCTCGTATAGAACGATGGAATTTACGTTTGCAGAAATACAATTTTAAAGTTGTACACACAAAAGGAAGTGAAAACCCTTCTGATTTCTTGTCACGTCATCCTGTCACAGGAATATTCCAGCCAACAACAACGTATACAGAAGAATATATCAATTTCCTGACTGAAAATGCAGTTCCCAAAGCAATGACGCTAAGTGAAATTCAAACTGCAACGAAAGATGATGCTACATTACAAGCTCTTATCGAAATCATTCGAAATCGGAATTGGCAAAGTGTCTACAAACCAAGACAGCCGTTTCCAGACAATGTAAATCAATCAGATTTGATACATTTTCATAAAATTCGCGAGGAACTGACAGTCACAAGCCACACTGATGGAAATATTATACTACGAGGAACACGCATCGTTATTCCAGAATTACTACGTGAAAGCGCTGTAAATCTTGCCCATGAGGGACACCAAGGATTGGTAAAAACAAAGAAACTAATACGCGAAAAGATTTGGTTTCCAGGAATTGATGAGTTAACCAAACGCATTGTTGATAATTGTATTCCTTGCCAAGCTAACGGACCGGAAAGCCACCCGGAACCCGTGCAAATGACCGTGTTACCACCAGAACCGTGGCACACAGTAAATGTTGACTTTTGTGGACCGTTTCCCACAGGAGAATATTTACTTGTCGTTATCGATGCATACAGTAGATTCCCCGAAGTTGAAATCGTCACATCGACTTCCGCGAAAACTACGATTCCGAAACTCGAAAGAATCTTTGCAACGCATGGAATCCCGAAAGTTTTAAAGAGTGACAATGGACCACCATTCTCGAGTGGTGAAATAAGATTATTTATGGATGAAAATGGGCCTGTACACAAGAGAATTACACCATTATGGCCTCAAGCAAATGGACAAGCCGAAAGTTTCATGAAGCCGTTAACAAAAGCAATTCGAACAGCACTTACATCGAAAAGGTCATGGAGAAAAGAACTGAACAAATTTTTGCTAAATTATCGAGCAACCCCTCACAGCACAACAGGATATTCACCAGCTGAATTATTGTTTAACAGAAAGATAAACACGAAACTTCCTCAGCTGACAACGGAAAGCAAATCGAAAACACACCGAGCACTGAAGAAACGCGACGCCAACGAAAAGGAGAAAATGAAGAATTATCGTGATAAAGCCAATCGTGCAAAATCGTCTGAAATTGATGTTGGAGATACAGTTTTAGTGAAGCAAGTAAAGAGCAATAAATTCTCGACAAAATTTGATGCACGCCCGTATACAGTTACCAAAAAGAAAGGAACTATGATAACAGCTGAAAGAAATGATCATACAATCACTCGCAACGTATCACATTTCAAGAAATTGCCAACTGATTTGAAGGATGATGCTATGTCAGACATTGACGATGATATTGATCTTGATGATTTTCAAGAAGATGCTATTCTCCCACGATATCCAATTAGAGAGAGAAGACAAGTGCAAAGATATGGACAAAATATTCACATATGATTTTATGATTTTATTTTACTTATTTTTTGCTTGAACATTTATTAAACCCTGAGCACAAGTAGATTCAAGACAAATAATATCAACAGAGGAGAACATTGATTTAAGTAAAGGGGAGGTGTAATGTTGTGATAAATTAGTATAATTTATGAGTCCCAATGTATGACAAATGTAGACCCCCTAAGGAGTAATACATTACTGATTTATTATGGAACTGATGAAGTCACTTGATACACAATTGCTTTATGATCACGCTGAACGGAGTGTTCTCATTGAGATAAATCCTTTAGTCCAGGATACGATACTTACCATAGCAATATTGAAAGGTTGAAGTAGACAATGATTCACCTTTTCTTGATGTACTTGTGTAGGGCTCTGTTGCTAACAGAGTGAACCCCCTGTGTTGGACAATACGAACATAACAAACATACTGTTGTCACAACAGAGAATATTTTGATCATGTTCTTGTGCTAATGTGTTGTGTAGAATGTCGTAAAGGGAATAGGTCTTAGTCTTTGTATTGTGTTTGAGTTGTATATGTATTGGGTTTTGATTAGTTTTTTAGAAATAGTCTTCGAGTTCTGTTGATGAGATAAGAGTAAAAATATGGACAAAACATAATATCTATGTATCGAACCTGCCTTGCATGAGGTTGTCATACCTATGTGCACTCGAGGGCTATATTTGGCGCCCAGTGAGATTTCGTTACCTTCAAGCCTGACTGATGTGGAAGGTCGATGTAGAAAGAGCAGAGAACGTTCACCGTTGATGTCCAATTTACCGCCGCCGCCGCCATGCCGTTTTGCTGCTCAGTTTTGCCGCTGCCATGTACCAAGATCGAGGGTGTGCCAGCCGTACCCCTCACAGCTAAGTGGAAGTTTCCTGTTGTATTTCTTGTTTGTTGTAGTTGAGTGGTGATCTTTTGCCTTTTGATGTTGATTTTGGCGTTGATTTTGCTGTTGCGATAAATTTTTTTGAGGGGAGGAGAGAGAGGTAATATTCTGAAACTTTTCGTTTGTTTTATGGCCTAAAATTACCGAAATATGTCTGAAATCGAAGATTTGCAGTTGGAGCTTGAGTCGCTACTTTGTCAGCAAAGTGTTGAAAAGTTGTTAGAAGTTTCTGGTTATCTTAAGATAGAAGAATCAGTTCAAGGTAAAAGTAGGTCACAGCTAGTGAGAATAATCAGGAATGTTGTTGAAAAAGTTGTGTTTGATCCAAAAGAAGATCTTGACTTAGATATTTTCCTGCGTGATGTCATTTCAAAACTTAAAGGTACGCCCCCTCCATTAAAAAAATCCGCAGAAGAAATTGATGCTCAAATGACAATTTCCGGTCTTGAAGGGCAACTCCGTGATTTACAAAAGTTGCAGTCAGAATCAGAAGATGCAAGAGAAACCATTTTGGAGCAATTGCGAGAAGCAAAAGAAAAACTTTCAGAGATAAGCCTGTCTGAACATGTCGATATTGCCAAAAAACTTACGGGTTCTCCAAATTTCACGAAATTGAATCAAGCTCCGCCAGAAGCCTCTAGTATTTTACGTAGAGAATTTAAAATTGCCGGTCAAATTGGTGAGCCAGGACAACATGATAAACTAACTTATGTTTCGTTAATCCATCAAATCGATTCAGCTATCGAAAAAGGGTATTCTGAAAAAGAAGTATCTGATGCAATCATGAAATCCATTTCGCCGCACAGTAGCTTAAGAAATTACATTTTAACGCTCCCGCAACGTTCGCTTGGGAAGCTTCGATCAATTTTGCGCGTCTTTTTCCAAGAAAAGACAGTCTCAGATCTTTTTCAAGCCATGGTCACGACGATCCAAGAACCGAAGGAAACAGCACAACAGTTTTTGCTGCGACTTTTAGATGCAAGAAGCAAAGTATTTTTCGCTACTCGAGAAGAACATGCTGAGTCAGAATACAGTTCCCAACTGGTTGAAAAATCCTTTTTGAAAGCTTTCGAGTCTGGCCTGCGTGATGAAAATTTGGTCACTAATCTTCGACCCTTTTTGAGGAAAAGTCAGATCACAGACGAGGAGCTGATGAAAAGCGTGAATGAGCTGGCAACGAAGCAAGCGGAGAGAAAAGCGAAGATCGGAAATGCGACGGAGCGCTATAAAGCAGCGAAGGCGCAAGTAGTCAACGTAGAAAAAGAAAATGGGAGTATTCAGACCTCTAAAACCCAGAAGAAAGGTAGTAGTAATTTTGAAAATCAAACGGAAAAACTTTCGGCAGAAATTCAGAATTTTAAAGCAGAATTAGCTGCTATCAAAAGCCAAGTTGACACGCCTCCAGAGAGCAATTTGCCTCCTAGATTTCAATACAGAGCACGCGGTCGTGGGCGAAGCCGTTACAATGTGCCCGGTGGTTATGGTCGTCCCATGGGTTGCCGTAACTGTAAAGCCAATGGCGTAGGACAACAGTGCCGACATTGTTTTAAATGCGGTGAACAAGGACACGTTCGTTCACAATGTCCTCATTATGTTAGCCAGGGAAAACTGCCTCGGTTATTTCAGGGGGGGCACGGAGTAACCGGTGATGATTTCAAGCCTCAATTTTGTAATTTTTGCGGGAATAAACAGAGTGATTCAACTATTTGGAAATGTGGTGGGTGCAGTCTTGTAAAATATTGTAATAAAGTGTGTCAAAAGAAACATTGGCAACAACATAAAGCTATTTGTCATGCAGCTCAAGTCTTATCAAAAGTTTCCGAGAAGAATTCTAAGCCTGCAAATTTTGTTACGCATTTAACTCCAAAACAATCGTCTAAAATTGCAAAACTCATTGGTAACCAATGTACAATTAAGTGCCAATTTAACAATCTTTCAGTCGAAGCACTGTGGGACACTGGTGCCCAGGTTTCCATTTTTTCGGAACAGTTTCTAAGAAGTCGTTTTCCAGGTACGAAGCTGAGGAATATTTCAGAACTTATTGATTGCAAATTAGACTTAACTGCTGCTAATGGTACGCCTATACAATATAAAGGTTTTGTTGAGTTAGAGTTTAGATTGAAACACGAGCAAGACCCGATTTTCGTTCCATTTCTGGTAACAAGCGATGACATTTCGCTGGCACTTGTCGGATATAATGTTATCGAATTATGTGTTAAATCTGGAATGACTAGTCCTGAATTAGCGTGTGTTTTTTCGCGTGTGAGCCTTGACGATGTAAATATTTTGCGCGATATCATCGAAGATAACGTTGATACTGATCTCTGTGCTGTTCGGACAAACAAGAAAGATTGTTTGATAAAAAGTGGACAATGTTCCCAGATTTCGTGTCGAATTAACCATGGACCGATCGATTCTGAAATTCCAGTAATTTTCGAGCCTGAAGAAAATGCAGAGTTTCCTTATGGCCTAATCATTTCGGAATCCTTACTTTCGTTAAAGCCAGGAAAATCGAGTGTTGTAAAGTTTGAAGTCAAAAACGTTTCGAAACATAATATCGCTTTACCAAAACGTACGTTTCTTGGTCGAATTCAGCTAGTACAGTCTGTAACACCTTTGGATGTAAAGTTAAAAGAAGATGTTGCAAATCCTGACATTAGTGCAAACGATTCTGTTAAGGATGATATTGTTTTGAACGAAGATATTCCAGACTACATCAAACAAATCAATTTGAATGACCTTACCGAGCTTCAAAAACAATCTGCTCTGAAACTATTATGCGAAAGATTCTTTCTCTAAAAATGATGATGACATTGGTACAGTTCCAAATCTTAAACTGCATCTCAATTTAACAGATAATATTCCTGTTCAGAAAAATTACGTTGCAGTACCTAGACCACTTTACCCTGAAGTCAAAGCTTACATCGAAGATTTATTAAACCGAAATTTCATTCGTAAATCAAATTCACCTTATAGTTCTCCTGTAGTGTGTGTTCGGAAAAAGGATCAATCGTTGAGACTGTGTGTTGATTTTCGAGCCTTAAACCAAAAGACAGTTCCTGACCGCCATCCCATTCCGCGAATTCAAGAAACACTCGACAATTTAGGTGGTAATGCATGGTTCTCAGTTTTGGACCAGGGTAAGGCATACCATCAAGGTTTCGTTAGCGAAGAGAGTCAACCTCTGACAGCATTTATAACTCCCTGGGGACTATATGAATGGACTAGAATTCCCTTTGGACTTCGCAATGCGCCAGGTGCATTTCAAAGATTTATGGAAAACTGTTTAGGTGATTTGCGAGATGAAATTTGTACACCATATTTGGATGACTTGCAATGGTGGTGGAGTCTCTATCTATATTAGAGACTCTATCAAATACAAACCTCGTTCTGATGTTCCAGTTGATGACTTAGAAATCATATGCATTGAAGTGGAACCTCCTAAAAGTAAGTCCTTTCTCGTTCTTGCCTGGTACAGACCACCAAGTGACCCTGTTGCCTCTTTTGATAAGCTGGAAAAGGTTCTTTCTTTCTTGGACAAAGAGGGTAAAGAAATAATCCTCCTAGGAGACACAAACTGTGATCTCACTCCAAAACAAGCTGAACAGCCTATAGACAACAACTCAAAGCACATGCTTGATCTCTATGGGTTGTTCAGCTTCAAACAGCTTGTTGAGGAGCCAACTAGGGTCACTCTAACAACTTCCTCTATTATTGATCATATTGCTACAACATGTGCCAGAAACATTGTAAAATCAGGGGTACATGAAGTTTCCATGAGTGATCATTATATGGTTTACTGCATTCGTAAATTCAATGGTGCAGTAGAAAAAGACCATAAAATGATCAAAACCCGCAAAATGAAAAATTTCAATGAGGATGCATTTTTGGCAGATGTCTCTGGCATATGCTGGGAGCAAATGCTTACTGAAACAGATGACATCAATTCTCTTGTCAATAATTGGTCGAACCTATTTTCCTTGATCATAGACAAACATGCTCCAATAATTGAAATGCGTGTTTCAGAGAAATACTGCCCATGGATAGATAAAGACCTTAGGGACCTAATGCAGACTAGGGATAAGTTAAGAAAGGCTGCTTCCAAAAGAAAATCCCAATTTTTTATGGATTCATATAGGCAGGTCCGCAACAAGGTCAATTCTAGGAATATTCAGTTGAAGAAGCAATATTTCACTGATAAGATCTCTGCATGCCAAGGCAACATGAAAGAATCTTGGAAGGCAGTTAATGAACTTCTCAATAAGAGATCAAAGTCCAGTAACATCAGATGTCTCAAAGTTGCTGGCAATGAAACTGTTCATAAAAAAGGCATTTCAGATGCTATGGACAATTTCTTTTGCTCTATAGGCAAGGAACTAGCAGACAAAATTGATCCTGTCCCCAACCCTCTTCTTACAGGTGAATATGAAGTCAATGCAAATAAGGCTAAGTTTAACTTCAAGACCATTGAAGTTAAAGAGATCAGGGCTGCATTTGCCAAGATTAAAACTGCAAAGAGCTTTGGGATTGACAATATCTCTAGCTACTTTCTGAAACTGGCCTTACCTTTCATTGAAAACTCTCTTGCTTTCTTGTTTAACACTTCCATTGAAACTAGCCAGTTCCCGGATTCATGGAAAGTAGCTAGAGTTACTCCGATTTTCAAAGATGAAGACAAGACTGAAAAATCAAACTACCGTCCGATATCAGTCTTACCCGTTATCTCAAGGCTCTTTGAAAAACTTGTTTTTGACCAGCTGTATCAGTATATGAAAGAAAATGGTCTCTTCTCCCCTGATCAATCTGGGTTTCTGAGGCTTCATTCTACACTTACGTGTTTGCTCAAAAATACTGATGACTGGTACAATGGCTTGGACCTTGGACGGCTTGTGGGATTAGTGTTCATTGATTTTAAAAAGGCTTTTGATACTGTTGATCATGACATCCTCTGTGAAAAACTTCAAATTTATGGTGTTCAGCAGCGAGAGCTGTCATGGTTTAGGTCATACCTATCCAACCGTAAACAATTCTGCAGGGTTAATGGCGTTGCCTCAGACATAGGGGATGTAGAAGTCGGTGTGCCACAAGGCTCATGTCTCGGCCCTCTTCTCTTCCTCATCTATATCAATGACCTTCCACTGGCCGTCCAGGGTTCAACTGTGTCCATGTATGCTGACGACACCAGTTTGTGTCACCAGGCATTGAATATGACTCAGCTGAATGGTGCTATTAACAATGATCTTAGGCGATTGGATACATGGCTTCAAGGCAATAAACTTTCTTTGAATGTTGCAAAAACACACGCCATGCTTATTACTACCAGGCAAAAACGTAACGTTCTCAAAAGTACAAATCAGAATTTGGAATTGAACTTACGTGACAATGAGCTTGACGTTTTTCAAAAAACAAAATACCTTGGTGTCCAAATTGATTTCTCTTTAGATTGGAAAGAGCAAATAAAGGCTGTCTCTGTCAAGGTCTCAAGGGCCATCGGCTTTTTAAAGCATGCCAAGAAGTTTCTACCAAGGGTAACTCTTGAGAATCTTTACACAGGTATTGTTGAGCCACACTTTCGATACTGTTGTTCTGTTTGGGGTTGTTGTGGTTCTAGTGAAATCAAGCAGCTACAGAAGCTTCAAAACCGAGCTGCCAGGATTGTTACGAATAGCAGCTTTGACTCCCCAAGCAGGCCACTTATCGATAGGCTGGGCTGGAAGACCATTGAACAACTCATTAGTAATGAGTCAAAAACAATGGTCTTCAAGTCACTCAATGACCTGGCTCCGCAATACTTGAGTAGCCTTTTCAAAAGAAATTCACAATGCTCCACCCGTTGCCTTCGAAACACCGAGACTGACCTGAGGGTACCAAAGAAAACATCTGCAAATGGGCAGAAATGTTTCTCTTTTAGGGGTGCAAAATTGTGGAATAGCCTTTCAGCTGAGTCAAAGCAGGCATCCTCTCTGAATAGCTTCAAGACATCTATTTAGATAACTACAGGGGTGGGGCCTGCGGCGGTGGCGCTGGTTGTCCATGGGTGGCGGGCCGGCTTGGGGCGAATGGCGGTCATGGTTTCGATCGCTGTTCGCTCCGGGTTGTCGTGTCGCCGGGGGGCTGCCGGTGCTGGCGCTGCAGGTTCTGCCCCTGTCAGAGACTTAGGATTTGTTTTTCTTTCTTGTTTTTATTTCTAATATGTATATAAATAATCAATTCTTGTAAATAGGTTTTTAATATTATGGTTTCTATTGTAATTAGGGTTAAGGTAATTTATTTGGTGTTTTTGTATAGTAATAGTTTTTATCGGAGGGCCCCTTGAAAAACGGTTTTTACCGAAGGGCAACCCTCCTAAAATAAATCAAATGAAATGAAATGAAATGAAATGAAATGAAATGACGTCATCGTCTTTAGCAAAACTTTTGATGGTCATATTGAAAACTTGAGGAAGGTATTACGACGTTTAAGAGAACACGGAGTGAAATTAAAACCACGTAAATGTAACATGTTTCGCCAAGAAGTCAACTTTTTAGGAAGAATTGTTTCTCCTGAAGGTTACAAGTTAGATCCAGAAAGTATAAAACCAATCTTGCATTTACAGAAATCAGTTCCCAAAACCGTAGGTGATGTTCGACGTTTGCTTGGTCTCCTTGGATATTACAGAAGATACATTAAGAACTTTTCGTCGATAGCAAAGTCATTATATGATCTTTTGTCAAATTCTGAGAAAGTCACTCTAACATCAAATCGAACCTCGAAATCAAATAACCAGTTACACTCCAAAATTTCGGTTATTTGGAAAGAAGCACATCAACGTATTTTAGACACATTAATTGAAAAATTGATAACTCCTTCGATAATGGCATACCCTAACTATTCAGATCCCTTTATACTCCAAACCGATGCATCTGAAGTAGGACTCGGTGCAGTTTTGTATCAACGACAGAATGGATCTTTAAGAGTTGTTGCGTATGGTTCTCGTACTTTATCACCAGCAGAGAGAAATTATTATCTTCACTCTGGAAAACTTGAGTTTTTGGCGTTGAAATGGGCGATCTGTGATCAATTTCGTGACTATTTATATTATGCACCATCTTTCACTGTATATACTGACAATAATCCATTAACCTATGTACTAACATCTGCGAAACTGAATGCTACTGGTTTACGATGGGTCAATGAGTTAGCCGACTTTAACTTTACTATCAAGTATCGACCAGGTAAAGCTAATAGCGATGCCGATACCCTTTCGAGAATTCCCGATTTTGAGTCGTACATGAGCACGTACACCGAAGAAACGTTGCCTCAAACCAGATCTGCTGTAACGTGTGCTGTAAATCTGATAGCTAAAGGTAAATCAACTTGGGTTTCACCACTTACATACGATTCAAATGTTTTCGCTATTGACAGTACAACGTCTCAACAAGATGTATCCATCAACGTAAACGACTTAATCGAAGCCCAGTTAAATGATCCAGTAACAAGTCGCGTTATTCATTTTCTTGAAACAGGAAAAAAACCATTATCTAAAGACCTTTTACACGAATCTCCTGATGTCAAACGATTGCTGCGTGATTGACCTAAACTTACAATCTCTAATGGTCTTTTGAAGCGTAAAAGAGGTACCATTTCACAAATTGTTTTGCCAAAAAAATATCACCGTCTTGTGCTTAAAGAGCTTCATGAAGAAATGGGTCATCTAGGGACAGAACGCGTTTTAGATCTAGCCAGACAACGATTCTTTTGGTCTCGGATGCAAAAAGATATTGAATATTTTATTCAAAATGTGTGTAGCTGTATAAAACAAAAGCGTCCAACGTTTCAAGCCATTTCATTTTCATTTCATTTCATTTCATTTCATTTCATTTTTCATTTTAACTTTTTTATCCATGGTAATCCACTCAATATTTACATACTGCTTTACAGGGAGCCATGCTAAAGTAATATTAAAAATTTGATAATAAATAAATGTATAATACACTCCTATTTACAATAAATCGTTGACAAAAAAAAAGAAAGAAAAACGAGAAGAGTCATAGTTTGGCTTTATATTTTTTTCGAAAAGTGTGGAGCGATGAGGACGCCTTGACACCACTATCTAGGTCACTCCAGACCTTTGCCCCTCTGTAAGCAAACGATTTCTGACCAGTTGATGTTCTTAGTAATGGTAATCTAAGGCCCGTTTTAGAGTTCCTCAGCTGACGGTTAGTAGCTTCGGATACACTTTGAAATATGTTACTCAAGTAATCAGGGGCAAGGGCGTTAAGAGATTTATAGACCATCTTGCTAGTCTCAAAATCGATCAGTTCTCTAATAGTAAGCCAACCGAGATTTCTAATTAAAGGCAGAGCTGAAGTGTCATAGGGCCTGTTTGTGACTATCCTGGCGGCTCGATTTTGAAGTTTTTGCAACTTATCGAGGGCTGATGCACCGCAAGATCCCCAGACAGGGCAACAATACCTAAAATAGGGCTCAACGAGACTTCTATACAGCATAATGAGGTTTTCCTTAGGTAGGTATCGTTTAGAATACTTCAACATACCGATACCTCTAGAGACTTTCTTGATTGTAGAGGACAAGTGAGCGGACCATTTAAGTTGATCGTCAACCTGCAAACCAAGATACTTGGTATGGTTGACCATGGTGATCACCTCATTACCAATGTTAAGGTCAGCTTTGGAAGAACTGGGCAAGTCTATACTGTGAAGCTTGCACCTGCTACCTATTATCATCCCTTGAGTTTTTACGACATTAAGCGATAGCTTGTTGCCCTCAAGCCAACATCTAAGGGCTTCAAGGTCAGCATTGATTGCAGCATTGATATCGTCAATAGAAGGAGAGGAGTAATAGATAGTGGTGTCGTCAGCATACATTGCCACGTCAGAAGTCTTTAAACAGTAGGGGAGGTCATTCACATAAACTAGAAAGAGTAGGGGTCCTAGGCAGGAGCCCTGGGGAACTCCACAATCTACCCCTTCAGTTGAAGATGAATGACCATTCACTCTACAGAATTGCTTCCTATTGAAAAGATAAGACCGAAACCAGCTCAATTCTTTACCCTTGACGCCATAGTAGTTCAGTTTGTCCAAAAGGATATCATGGTCCACAGTATCAAAAGCTTTTTTAAGATCGATAAAGACGGCAGCAGTGTACTTCCCCTTGTCAATATTTAAGTACCAGTCATTTGTGCTTTTAAGTAGACACGTTAGAACTGAATGCAGTTTTCTGAACGCTGACTGTAGGAGAAAGATGAGCTGATTTCGGTGAAGGTAGTCATAAAGCTGATCGAAGATTAGCTTCTCGAAAAGTCGAGAAATTACAGGGAGCACAGAAATAGGCCTGTAGTTTGATTTGTTATCGGTGGCTCCATCTTTAAAGATAGGTGCTACCCTCGCAATTTTCCAACTGTCCGGGAATCGCCCGAGCGAAAGAGATAAATTAAACAGCTGCACGAGAGAAGGTGCCAGTACCGAAATTCCAATTTTTAGGAAATAGCTAGATATACAGTCAACACCCGACCCATTGGAAGTTTTAATACCGCTGCAAACCCTGATCAAAGTCTCTTCGTTTATAGGGGAAAACAAAAAAGGCTCGCAGCTGGGTGGATCTCCAAAATCACCATTAAGAAGGGGATTAGGTTTGGCAGGGATTTTTTCAGCTAGGCTTTTCCCAACGTTGCAAAAGAAACTGTTCATAGTATCGGCAATGGATTTAGTGTCGGTAATGGTCTCGTCACCTTTTTTGAGAGCTTTAATATTAGTAGTTTTGGATCTCTTATTGATTACTTGGTTCATAGTTTTCCAAGTTTCTTTGATGTTGCCTTCGCAGGAACGAATCTTATTTGTGAAATATTGGGTTTTCAGCGAGCGGTTTAATTTATTAGCTTTGGATCTTACATGCTTGTAAGCATCCATTAAAAGCTCGGATTTAGCCTTCACTGCAGCGATCTTCAGTTTGTCTCTTGTCCTACAGATCTTTTTTAATTCGGGTGTTATCCACGGGCAATACCGTTCAGAGACTCGCTTTTCCCGGAGGGGCGCATGTTTTTCGATGATCTGAGACAGCGTATCAGACCATCGATTAACAGCTCCCTCCAAGCATCCCGAGTCACTCACAATAGCATGCCAGTCTACAGAGGCAAGATCACTGATGAAAAGATCTTCATCAAAATTTTTCATCTGTCGTGTTGTTATCATTTTATGCTGTGGTTTTAGCGAACCAAAATATTTACGAACTACGTATACCACATAGTGGTCACTAATGCAAGTCTGCAGTACACCTGATTCGACAACGTTGCGAGGATCACTCGTCGCAATGTGGTCTATAATTGTAGACGAACTAGCAGTCTCACGTGTAGGCTCAGAAATAAGTTGTTGAAGACCGAAAGTATCATAAAATTCCATGATACGCTTTGTGCATGGTGGAATATTTGAACCATGAGGGTCAGAATCATCTAGGGGAGTTCCAACATTACAGTTAGTGTCCCCCAATAACAGAATTTCCTTATCCTCCGCGTCTAAGACTCTAAAAAACTGGTCCAATCGATCGAAAGTATCAACATGATCAGATGGTGGTCTGTACCACGTGACCACAAAAAAGGATCTAGCTTTAACAGGCTTAACCTCAATGCATCGAACCTCTAGGGAAAAAGAGGGGAGGTCATCACGTACATCAGCAACAATAGTATTGCTTATGTAGAAACCTACTCCTCCGCCATCTCGATTACGATCATGCCGGACGAATCTAAAGCCGTCAATTTGAAGGAGGTCACTAGGGTAGTTATCATCAATCTTTGTTTCGTTGAGGGCTAAAATATGGAGCCAGAGCTCCTTTGCAACCAATTGTTACCACATCTCCGTTTGAAATGGTGTCAATCGACTTTTTACATTTGGAACGTAGCAAAGGAGGACATGAATATATTTTGGTTATTGTAGACCATTTCACACGATTTGCTCAAGCGTACGCCACACGAAATAAATCCGCTAAAACTGCTGCTTCAAAATTGTATGACGATTTTATCTTACGTTTTGGATTTCCTTCCAAGATTCATCACGACCAAGGTGGAGAATTTGAGAATAAGCTTTTCGATCATCTCCAAAAACTTTGTAACATCAAACATTCGCGTACAACACCTTATCATCCGCAAGGTAACGGGCAAGTAGAACGTTTTAATCGTACATTGTTGTCGATGCTTCGTACTTTACCAGAATCGTATAAAAGCAGTTGGCACGAGCATCTAAATAAAGTAACTCACGCTTATAATTGTACACGCAATGACTCTACTGGTTTTTCACCTTTCTATTTGCTGTTTGGTAGACACCCTCGTTTGCCTATCGACCTGATTTTCGACATTGGTCACCATTCGCCAGTAGGCAACCACAGCGAATATGTAAAAAAATGGAAACAAGCTATGGAAGAAGCCTATGCTATTGCAAGCCAACGTTCATCTGCCGCTGGAGAAAGGAATAAAGTTCATTACGATTTGAAAGCCCGATCCATCGATCTTCAACCAAACGACCGAGTGCTCGTTCGAAATTTGTCGGAGAGGGGAGGGCCCGGTAAATTAAGATCACACTGGGAAAAAGATATTCACCGAGTCATTCGACGCAAGGATAACATGTCTCCAGTTTACGAAGTACAACGAGAAGATGGAACAGGTCCTGTTAGAGTTTTACATAGGAATCTCTTATTTCAATGCAATGAGCTTCCAGTTGATTCAGATGCTCCTCCGCGACAACCTATTGCAGCACGCCGTAGCCGTAACACTCGTAGTAAACGTTCGGAACCTCGACTCTTTAACCGTCATGTATCTGACCTTGCGACTTCTGATAGTGACTCAGAAGATGAAATTGTTATAATTTCAAATCGTCAACAAATATCGGATGTACCAACAGAGTCAGTAGAAAAAGATACAACACCACCATCGGATTTACCAAACGTACACGAGAACGAGGAAGTAGAAAGCCAAGAAGGAGAACAGCCGGTACAACAACAGGACATACAAGATCCTGTCGTGCCAGAACATACAATCGAGCAAGTGCCACCAGAAATGCCAGAATATCATCGTCCCGTTCGTAGTCGACAGCCACCAAACCGTTTATCTTACTATGCACCAGGACAAGCGTCGTCGATTTCGAATGTAAATAATGTACATAGAGTTCCATACATTCCAGTGTTTTCAAATATCGTTTCGTCAATACGTCGTTATATACCGTCTTATCGCCCGCAACCGTACCCAGTCGTTGTTTACACGGTTTAAGGATTTTGAGCATTGACTCCAAACGTCGTTTTCGAATAAACCGCTGATATCGTTCAAGACTTTCAAATATCGTGTACATATATTTTTCATCGTTTTACCATTTTACCATTTTAAATCATTACCTATACATAGACAACGTCCGTACAACCGTACATTTCGAAATAGCCTTGCCTATTTATCGCTCGACCGATAAGATTCGTTGAATTCAATATTCGCCGTCACGTCGTTACGCTTCGTCTGGTTAGCAAGATGCATATTGTTACCCAAGAACGCGTTCGTAAGAGAGACAATTGTGATACAAAGTTGGAACTTGGTCAATGAACAGCGACTCTCTTTTGTTTGTTTTGTTTCTTTTACATTACTTTTCAGAGATACAGACATCCTGTTGAAGTTTTGAAGATTGAACAAGATGCGAACATTTGTCGTTTTCAGACTTTTCATTGAGTAGAACATTGCAGTCGAATTGAGTTTCTAAACTCCAAGACAGAAAGGAAAAAAAGAGATAACTTTCGAATTCATACATAAGTAGACTTACCGTGAAATTCCCACCGAATGAAAAACTGTCAGATCAAACTTTGCAGCTCCTTCTACAAGTCCTCAAGAGATGTCAGGGACGACATTTCTTTAGAGGGGAAGTATGTAGGGCTCTGTTGCTAACAGAGTGAACCCCCTGTGTTGGACAATACGAACATAACAAACATACTGTTGTCACAACAGAGAATATTTTGATCATGTTCTTGTGCTAATGTGTTGTGTAGAATGTCGTAAAGGGAATAGGTCTTAGTCTTTGTATTGTGTTTGAGTTGTATATGTATTGGGTTTTGATTAGTTTTTTAGAAATAGTCTTCGAGTTCTGTTGATGAGATAAGAGTAAAAATATAGACAAAACATAATATCTATGTATCGAACCTGCCTTGCATGAGGTTGTCATACCTATGTATACTCGAGGGCTATACTTGTCACACATGAACATACCGGCTTTTCTACTAGCTTATATCGTAAGAAAACTTTTACTGGACTTTATACAAACTTTGCTAGCCTCGCCCCTGACAAATATTAGATTATTTTGGTTCTTATTTTGGTATTTCGTGCCTTCCATATTTGCTCGACTTATATGAGTTTTCATCATGAATTAATTCGCATTAAGAGAATTTTGACTGAGAATTGCTTTCCAAGGCTATCATCGACCGCGTGATTAAGTCTTTCTTAGATGACAAGTTTGGTAAGAGGCCCCCGAAGAAGGCTGATGACAAGACTCCTCTAATTTTTGGCCTTCCTTACTTTGACCATTATAGCTTACAGGGTAAAACCAGGCCCATTAGGTTGGTTAAGCAATGTTACCCTAAACTTAAGTTGGAGGTCATTTTTACTTCCCTAAAACGTATATATTCCCTGTTTTGATTTAAGGACAAGCTCCTTTCTCTCATTTGCTCTTTTGTTGTTTACCGTTATAGGTGTCCTGGCTGCCATCTTGCTGTTCGCTGCAGAGAGTATTTGGGAATCAATAAAGCAGGTCAAAAGATAAAAAGCAGTCCTTCTGCCATTGGGAACCATATTTCGAAGTCTGGCCACGATGCGTCCCTTGAGAACTTTGAAATCATCAGTCCCACTAGAAAAAAACAGCGGAATTCCGCCGGGAAAAATTTTAAATTCCGCCGGAATCCCAGCGGAAGTCCACCAGCTTCCCGGTGGAATCCCGGCAAAATTCCTCCGGTAAATATGTTCAAACGAGCCGAAATTTTCCACCAAAATACCGGTCAAAGTCCGGCTTAATCTGGCACAATTTCAGCGGAATTCCGCCGGCATTTTAGCAGTATCGATCCGGAAATTTTACGGAAAAATGCCGGAATACATCTGGGATTTTCCCGGGAATCTGAAAGAATTCCGGTAGAATTCCACCAGAAGCCCGGCGTATTTCCGTTGTTATGCCGTCCAAACTCCGGCAGTATTCCTGCGGAATTCCACCAAATTCCTGGCAAAATACCGGAGTTCATCTGGGATTTTCCCGGGAATCTGAAAGAATTCCGGTGGAATTCCACCAGAAACCCACCGTATTTCCGTTGGTACGCCGTCCGAACTCCGGCAGTATTCCTGCGGAATTCCACCAAATTCCTGGCAAAATCCTGGAGGAATTTTTCCAGTAAGTTTGTTAAGATTATAGCCGAATTGGGTTTCTCTCCCAAACTTCATGATGACAAAGAGCCTGACTCATCTTTTGCGGAAGCCACAATGAATAAAAGATAGAAAACCCATACCTCGTGCATCCAATGTTAGACTTACAAAAATAGACAGAGTCTCATCAAATGAAAGAGCAACATGAGCTGTGGACATCTTTTATCAAGTATTGCCTTTTGACCCACGAAAACCCTGGTGACAAATGATAGGCAGGGAGGCTTGAAAAATCCAGGAAGAGGCAAGAAAAACCCTGGAAATCTCAGGAAGGAAGGGAGGCAAGAAAAAAAACCCAGTTTCACAGTTTCATAGGATGCTAAATATGTTTCACAAGAAAGATCAACAAAAAACTTCAAATAATTTCCAAGGGACTGAACCCGCCTTTGAAAGATTCAAATTCCGCTCTCAGATATGTTTTAGATTATACCGAGCATGCAGTGGTTTGCAATATAATGATACATTAAATTCGTAAACTTTTCGACGGAAAAGTTTCGGAAAAACAATTTCGGACAAAAAACTTTCGGACGCTTTTTTAGGAATTTCGTACAATTAGATTGTCGGACAAAATTCTGTCCGAAAGTTTGATCGTGCGAAAGTTTTCGACTTTAATGTAGTTCTATGACCGAAAACCATTTTACTCTCCGTAGTTTTGGTAGTACTTTAGCTTTTTAGGACTCTAAAGGACTTGCATCTCAAACTATTTTCATGCCCCCTCCCCCCTCCCAGAAGTCTTCCACGCCCTCCAAAAATAATGACCGGTCCCTTACTAAAGGCTCTTGCAGCTACACGTTTTTTCATAAGAACCCTGGATCAGCACTTAGTATTAAAAGTTTCTTAATTTCACACGAAATTGCGATATTTTAGTAGTAAAAAAAAGTTTCTACATTAGTTTCTATTTTTTGGGGTCTAAAATTCCGTTATAGTTCAAAATTGAGCCTTCTTATCGAAAAGTTACCTTTTTTGCAGTCAAAACTTGATATAAACGCAATGCCATACGAATAAGATATAAACAATATAAATAGCTGATAACTTGGAGAACAAGACTAAATTTGGCGGGAAATGCTCAGCTAGATTCGTTGAATAACATAGCGACCCCTGTTTGATCCCCCTCTCTGTTCAAAAGGATATTACCAACTTTTCCTTCAAGCCAACTTCTCTGCCACCGGCCTCTGACCGCGAGCCTACTTGCAAACACGGAAAGAGTGAAATCAAAGGGAAATTCTGCAAAAGTGAAGAGAGATGGAAGTGTGGAAATTTCAGAGGATCATCATGGATGTATAAAAACTCTTCATTTTGGAAATCAAGTGGGTGGCTACCTCTGGACGGAATTTATGGCCGATAGGGTTTGGGGCGGTCGCTGGGCTTAGGCGGCGGTTTTGTAAAAGGAGCAAAGAGTCGTTGGTGTTTGCGAAGGTTCCTCGTCACTTCTGAGAAAGTTTAGAATGAATGGAAACAAAAGATCCGTAGTTAAGTTTTCATTGCATTCCAATTTGTTTACGCAAAGAAATCTTGCAAAATGTAGCGATAACAAAAAAATATTGAAATTAAAAATTTCACGCGGTGTGGTCTCGAAAACTCGAATCGAATCCCCTGTTCGATTTACTGTGAATGGGCTATTATCTGGTTTCCTGTGACACTATATAGCTTTTTGTTACCTTGATAAACATCAGTTCGATATTTATATTCTAAGCAAGAATTTCAATCAACTTCTTCATGATACAAACTAATCAAATTGTAACTTCGCCACAATCTTGAATCATTATCGCGGGCATTTTTGACCGATAACTTGTTTTTGTTTTATTGGTGGTTTACGTTCCACCTTGATTTTTTCAGCCGATAAGCAGATAAACGATATCTTTGTCTTTGACATTTGCTGGTGTCTAGACTTGTACCCCTTAGGGAATTGCCATTCGAGCATATATTCGAGCAACATTGTGCGATGCCATGTTACATAAATTCCCAATTGAGCTTTTAATAAACGCAAATATAATCCGGTAGCAGAAGGGGGGAGGGGTAAGTAGAGGACTGAGAACGGCTGATGATCAAATAACTGCAAAAAATAAACAAGAACATACAAAACAACAACTAGAAAGTCATTGCAAAAAATAACACCACCAATAAAGTTGCCTTGCTTAGCACCACCCCCTTCCCAACCCCCACTCAATTTCCTTGTGTTAGCCCCTCCTGGGAAAGTCGTGAGCCTATTCCCACATCCAACCCTTTTCAAACTTGGAACATATGAGCTCCCATTCACTTTAATGCCTTTTTCATACCATTTCAAAGCAATCGGAAAACTATCGAAAACGAAAACGAAATCCAGAACAAGAACGAAAACAAATAGTCTTACGAAAACAAAAACATTTATATAAGAAACTTAACATCACATATTAACATCATATAGAATATATGCTAGAACCTACTGCAACAATATTCACAAAAAGGTGTTGGTGGACTCTAGCCCCCCCCCCCCTCTCCTTCCTCCAAACTGCAACATGACACACAATATACCAATCCTTTCAAACAACATGATAAGTACAAAGGGCCTCCGTATAAAGAGATCCTATACCACACATAACGCTGCCCCAGTCCTCGCAGCCTTCTAGCATTTTCACCATGAAGCTTCTTTGATTCTCTCTCAAAACAAACACCAGTACACACGAGAACAATAAACTTGATACCGAAGAAAATATATTTCAGAACATATAACAAAATAACAACCAATCTGTGAAAAGCTTTGGTGAAACTCCCCCCTCCCCCCCCCCCCCCCCTTACGAACCAAAACACCGTAAAACATTCATATAACAATGACAAAAGGTTCCCTCAATGTGGTGATCCTGAACTACAACAGACTCTGCCCCAGTCCTCCAGAGCAGTAAGAACATGCTGAGGAGTAGCCGGTTGGTAATACCAAATCAATTCCGTGCAAAGCGTCTAGATTACTCATCTGGAGACTCCTCGTTAGAATGTTTATTTGTGGAGATAAAAGTCAATGAAAAGGACAACCTTGTTTGTGGGGTCGTTTATAGAAGTCCTTCAAAAGATAACCATTAGTCTCTACTAGACTTATTACAGTTCGTCCCTAGTTTTCGCTCGCTATTGAATAGAATTACTAATTGAATTGAATGGAATCGCTCTCTCAAACAGGGACTCATAATCAAACTATCTCAAAATCAGGACAAAAACTCGTTTTCACGTCAAGTTCTTGACGTTCCAATCAGATTGCAGCATTCGGAGCTGCTCGGCTGCGATTGGCTCATTTAAATTTCCCGCGTAATTTTTTGAGTTTTCGGTAACATTTTCGGTAGTTTTTGGAATTTTCGGTGCCCTCAGAGTTGGTCGCCCAGTCAAGAGGACCGCGCTCCGCGTCGCGTTGCTTTTTGCCAAAATGGAGGTTGTTATCATCGCAGCTACGGACAGAATAAAGACGAAGAATCTGACTGGCACTGTGCGAAAGAGTCAAAAGGCACTCCAAAGGTTCGCAAAAGGCACTGTACGAAAAAGTTTTGAAGGGAAAGGATGCATTTGTTTGTTTACCAACTTGCTGTGGGAAGACTTACTGTTTGGCGAATTTAAATCGTGAAACACAGGATTCCTTTTTGGCCTGAGCAAAACAAAAAAGGAGCTTAAGGTAAGCACTTCGACCCGGCAAAAAGTTAAGAGAAAACTCACACATTCGATGTGGAAAAGATACCGAGATTTCTTGAAACATTCCTCTATAAACAGCAGAAGTATTCGTATTTGAAATTCTATGCAAATTATAGTAAATTTGTCAAAGAGGCTTGAACCTTGAAAAAGTTTCTTCGTTCTTGCAAAGTGCCGATCAATTTATCTTTCCTTATGAAGTTTAAAATCACAAAAGCTGCTTAAACAGGAACTATTTTCAATCTTACGAAACAAATGTGTCATAAGAGTTTTGTGGATAACTGCATATTTTTAGGAGAATTATTTATAGTTTTGAGAAGCCTTTGTGGGTGTTTTTCTTTGCGAGAATAATTTGTGTTCGTTTCTTGAGCTTCCCCGACCGAAGAACATTCTAGAAAACATTGCAAAATTCCCCTGAAGATAACGCCAGAAAACTTGCGCATTTTAAGATAAAGAATAACCGAAACTTGTTGAAACGTTTATGCTTTGTTAACCATAGTATTAACAGCAGAAATATTAGTGATTGAAATCATTATAAAATAGCTAGTGCAGGTTTTTTTTGCGTAAAAAACAGTCTCCCAATAGGTTGCAGAAAGGCTTCAGCAAAAAGTTTCTGAAATATACCTTGGGTTCCTTTGGAAATCAAAACAATCATGATTGTATTGTTTTAGATTTATGATTGTTTCATTTGAAAGAAATTAGATCCCACTGGCTGGCTGAATTTGACGAAATCGTTATTGTTTTGATTGTCAAAGGAACGCAAGTTTGTCTGGTTCACTCATTCCGAAAAAGTTTGAAGGCGTGGTAAAGTCACATGACCTCTATCACAGCTAGGAAGTCTCCCTGCGGCACGACCGATCAATCGAATCCATCAATCAATCAATCGACCGACCAAGTTTCGGTCGAATTCTCGTACATTAGTTTTGTCCTCGTTTTCACATAGCTTTTTTACGAGTCGTAGATTGAGCGAAAAGGTTAAAGTGCCACTAAACCTTTTGGGGAATTTTCCATATTCAGTAGAACTCGTCGAGCTGGTTTCAAATCCAAAAAGATTTTTCAGATGCGATGAGTAGTTTTTTTTCTACGAGTTCTCAAAGTTGGGATTTTGACCATATTTTGCAATCAATTTTGGTCCACGACCGGGCAATCTACGATTGTTAAGAGATCTCGGGCGAGGCGCCTGTGATGTCATACCGGGAATGACGCAATCGCATTCACGATGGCATGAACAGAAACACACTGCAAACTGATTGTGATTCTTGGATGGCACTGGAGAAAGAAAATCGGAAGAAAATGTCTATGAGCAGTCAACTGCAGTAACTTGCCTGACAAGGAAGTGGAAATAATACTTCGACGTATTCTTTTTCATAACGATAAACTATTGGAGGCAAAGAGAAGGCAGAAGAACTACAATTTCACGAACTGAACTGAGGTTGAAAGATCGACTAGGCTAGGTAGTCTAGGCCTAAGCAAGGCGAAAGGGGAACCAACTCAGCAATACTGCACATGCTCCTCTCTTTTTACGCTGGACAGTTACCAAAGAAAGATATTTATCCCTGAAAACATTTGGCCACAGATGAATACGGGGTAGCAGCTTCTTTCTCATTTATCGTGGCAACGAAGGATGGAGATATCGTTTCATTTCAAGTAGGGAGCTTCGAGAACGGTAGGCATACTTAGCTCATATTTATTATTACTATTCATAGGCCATTTACTTTTCTTCGTAGAGGCACAGGTATTTTGATTAAAAGCTCAAAGTTTTGTTGTTGATAACAAGCAAACTTTGCTTCCTTCGAATAAGGCATTTCTTGGCACAAGGCCAACGACAAGCGGCGCGATTTTCCACATTATCGACCGTGTAGATACTTCGCTTTGGAAAGACGCGTCAAGGCTTGGGGTTGGATTTCAATGATGCCTGTTGAGAATACTATCTCAGACTCGCTAGTTCAATGATAGCCAACAATCGAAGATCTCACTCTTAGAGAAAACTACTCAAATAACATTTTCTGAATCCATTTTATTCCACAATCTCATTCTCACTCTACGAATACGTGTGCACTCTGCGAATTCTCAATACGTACTGATTCGCATCACAAATAATAGGATCCTTAAAGTTAGTTAACAACAATAGTTCAAAATCAACCAATGAAAATAAAGAATAACAGGAAAATGAATTAAATCTTATATCAATAGTCTGGCATCAAGCCTACTACTATTTGCCCATAAAAGTCAGTGTGTTTCCGGGCCGCAATGCATGAATCATAACACAAAGGTTACCAACGTAGGTTTACATACTTTGCCTGCTGCGTGTTCCCTAAATTAAAGTTACAAACGCATACCGCCTCCTTGCCTGTGGGAATGAATGAACACGCAATACATAATTTCTACTTCTAAATTCTACTAAAGTTCAATACAAATGTCTGTGCCCTAATGCTTACGCAGGTAGCTGCGTGGGCGCGCTTGGGGTTTCCCAACATACCCCCCTCCTTGATCCATAACCTAGGGATCAAGCATAACCTGTGTCTTCCAGCGTGCGTCTATGGCCGCCGCCCTTGGGGTCCGGTTCCTGCCCCCATTCACACTTTTCAAACTTGTTTTCTGTACTTTCTCATTTTTCTCATTACTCTTCTCGTGCATTTCATCCTTTTTTGATTGGCTTTTATCTTTCCCCCCTCTTATTTGATGGTCTCTACAAGCAATTTCAAGAGGAAAAAGTTTCTGCAAAGGACGATTTAAAATTTCTGGCTTACCACGCCCAATTTTGCGAACCGATGCACCTCTTACCACTCCATCTCTGCCAACAATAATATCCTGCACAATGCCTGTCTTCCAAAATCCTCTCTTTGCACTCTCCTCATAAATCAACACCACATCTCCAATTGAAATTTGTGCTGGAACTGTGCTCTTCAATTTGTGGAATTCTCTGAGGTCAGTCACATATTCTTTTCTCCACCTGTTCCAAAAATGGTTAAGCTTCCTGGTGAGGTAAAGAAAACGTTTAAGGACCTTGTCATTATCAACATTATCAAGGTTTGCATGGACATCAACATTCTCAGATAGAGGTGACAATCTATAACCAAACAAAAGATGTGAAGGTGTCAAAGCTTCCTCAAGTTCATCATAGAGATATGTCAATGGCCTTGAATTTAATGTCCCTTCAATCTCTATCAGTATGGTGTTCAGTTCATCAAAGGTCAACTTGGCATTTCCTAGAACCTTTCTCAAGCACCTTTTGACACTCCCAATCATCCGCTCAAACACTCCGCCCATCCACGGAGAACGTTCCACATTGAACCTCCACTCTGTTCTTCTGGACACTAAGAATTCCTGGAAAAGCTCATCCTTGGGGAGCTTACGCAAAAGTTTGGCTGTGGCTTTGAAGGTTTTTGCGTTATCTGAGACCATTAAGGCAGGCGTGCCTCTCCTAGAAGCAAAACGTCTCAGACAGTTGACAAATGTGGGGGTCTGCAGATTCTCAATTAATTCAAGGTGCACTGCCCTGGTCACACAACATGTAAAGAGAGTAATATAAACCTTGTTCATTTGCCCTTTTGTTCCTTTGACATACAAAGGCCCTGCAAAGTCCACCCCAACATTGCTGAAAGGTGGAGCCTGTGTCACTCTAAAACCAGGCAGAGGGGCTGTAGGGGGTGAAGTGTAAGGCTTACCTTCAAGTTTCCTGCAAAGAAAACAACCATTAATCACCTTCTTTACAACCTGCCTTCCCTTAGTAACCCAGAACCTAGATCTGAGCTCTGCTAGAGTTCCCTTTACCTTGCAATGATGCACTCTATGGTGACAATCTAGGATCAAAAGCTCAGTAAATCTGTGGTCTCTTGGGAGAATAATGGGTTGTTTTGATTCTTCCCCTAAATCTGAATGTTCTAGCCTTCCCTTGCAGACCATTATCTCATTCTGTGTGACAATACCTAATTGCACTTTTGTCTTGTCAAAATCACTCTTTCCTTGCAATGTGGTCTGCACATCTTTGACCCAATCTATTTCTGCACTCTTCAACTCCTCCACACTCACTTTCCCTACAATCAAGTCCTTCCCTCCTTTCTTCTTCAAATTCTCAATAAAACGTTTCACATATGAGGTGACTCTTAACAATTTCCCAAGTTTGCTGAATCTATCTATATCAATAACCTTGCTCACTCCTTCACTCTCTTTTTCAGCAATATTTGCAATCAAAACATTAACTTTCCTTCTCTCTTCACAAACTTCATTTGAATCATCCAATGGCTCACTGTTAGGCCATGCCTCTTTTCCTTCCTTCAACCATTCTGGTCCTTCCCACCACAATCTAGAATCTTTTAACTCACTTGCTTTTACTCCTCTAGATCCAATATCTGCCGGGTTTTCTATCCCTGGGACGTGTCCCCACTCTTCTTTCTTAGTTAACCTCAAAATCTCATTCACACGATGTCTCACAAAATTCTTCCATTCTCCATTATTTGCTATCCAGAAAAGAGCAGTCTTACTGTCTAGCCAAAACTTTACACTGTCAATCTTCACTTGAGAACTTAATGCTTTCACAACTGTGTCCATTAAGGTGGCTAAAACTTTTGCAGACATTAACTCTAACCTAGGGATTGTTAGGCTCTTTAAGGGTGCAACTCTTGTTTTGGCACATAATAAACTTGTATGCACTCCAGTGGTTGTCTCACACACCAGGTAGATCATTGCACAGTAACACTTTTTACTGGCATCACCAAAGCCATGCAGTGATGTGCTAATAATTTCCCCCTTCATTCCTTCAAGCATGCATCTAGGGACAGAAATAGTCTTTACTTCATTCAAATCTTTGAGCAATGCCTCCCAAATAGCTATCTTATCATCAGGCAATGGGTCATCCCAGTCAAGCTTCTCCAGGCACAATTGCTGGAAAAGAACTTTACCCGAAACCGCGATGGGGCTAACCAACCCTTGGGGGTCAAAAAGGGTTGCTAGTGTGCTCAATATCCCTCTCTTAGTTGGCCTAGCACTGGAGACTTGCCCTACCTTTTCTAGGTCAAATGTAAGGGTGTCTTGTTTGCTATCCCAAGGAATCCCCAGTACTTTGGTCATTCCCCCTGTTTCTTTGGAAAGGCCTAAGGTCTCCTTTGCATATGTGCTTTCTTCATTCAATAGTTCTTCTCCTACATTCTTTTCATTCTCATTCTCTGCAATCTTTTCAGCTAATTTTCTGTCATTTGTCTTCCACTTTCTTAATTTAAAGCCCCCTTCCAACATTCTTGACTTAGCTTTCTCATACAAGTCAAATGCTTCTTCTGTACTGCTGCACCCTGTGACCAGATCATCAACAAAGAATCCTTCTGTCATTCTCACAACAAACTCTGGGTCACTTTCACTATATTTCTCGATGTGATGTCGTAGCACAGCATTTAAGAGGAACGGCGAGGAATTTACCCCAAATACCACCCGGGTAAATTTATAAACAACAATCTGGGGGTCTGTCTTATGAATATCATCAACCCACAAAAATCTAAGGCAATCTCTATCCTCTGGGTGAACCTCTATGTTAAGGAATGCCTTCTCAATATCACCCACTAAAGCTACCCTGTTTGACCTGAAACGCAAGAGAATGTCAAAAATCAATGGGGTCAGGGCTGGACCAACATGTAAACATTCATTAAGTGACACCCCAGACTTTCTGTCCTTGCAAGATGCATCATAAACAACCCTTAATTTAGTTGTCTCAGCGTTCTCACGACAGACAGCCTGGTGGGGAATATAATGAATTTGTTGCGCCTGTTCTAACAATGAAACCTGTTCAATCACACCCATTTCTACCTGTTCAGAAATAACATTGTTATACATTTCAAGAATATCAGGGTTAAGACGAAGTTTCTTCAGTTGGCTCTTCAATCTACTCAAGCTGTTATTATAATTAGTTGGCAAAGATGCATGGCCAACTTTCCATGGTAATCCAACCGAATAACGCTCACCTGTAAACAAAATATCATCAATAACCCCTTCATGCACTTCATCTTCCACTCTTATACCAAGACTATCCAAATCCCATAATTTATGAACAGTCTTATCAAGATCTTGCTTGGTGTTTGTTGCTGGCATTGAATCTGTCACATGATTGACAATAACATTTGAACAATCAGAAGAATGTAATCTCTCACCTGTTAATGGTCCTGAAAGTACCCATCCTAGGGTTGTTTTTACTGCAATAGGCTCGTGTTGCCCCCCTCGTATGGTTTCTCCATTCTGAAATTCCCAGAGAAAATCAGCTCCTATCAAAATGTCTATCTCAAGGGTGTCCTGGTACCTGCAAACATCTGAGAAAAATACATCACTCAAGTGGGAATAATTTTGTTTTATCATTTCTACGTGTTCATTTGCGATTGTAGAAATATCAGTAACAACAAAGGCTTCAACAACAGTGTTACTACCACCATTAATTGGAGAAAGAGAAAGCTCACATATTCCTCTCTTGGCAACATTCGTTTCATTGCTCCCAAATGCTTTTATTCCCAAACTTTCCTCTCTTGTTGGTTCTAGGCCTAATCTACCTACAGCCTTGGCAGTTATAAAGGTTCTTTGGCTACCAGTATCGAACAAAACCCGTACTCTGCACTCTTTTTTAGCATTCACATTTGCCAAGGCTGTTTGAAGCGCTACTCTTTCACCAGAAGAACCGGTTGTCCCTACCCAGGTGGTCGCAGTAGGATTTAGGACGGGTGCACTAGCTTTGGGTTGCATTTCCTTAGCTAATTGGGGCATATTCGCGCTGCCTGCACTACAAATAGAGCTATGGTGTTTGCCCTTACACAATCTACACACATAATTTGACCTACATTTATAGACCCTGTGTCCTCCTTTCAAACAATTAAAACATTTAGCATACTTCAAAAGAACTTTCTTACGATCTTCCATGTTCGTTATTTTCTCGCAATCTTCAGCTTTATGATCCGTTCCCAGGCAGTAAACACATTTGTCTCCAGCGGCATCTCGACTTGTCAACAATGCAGCTGCAGTTCCGGTGTTCGTGTTACGATCTTGTGGCTTGTTTTGATTAGGCCGTCCTCCAAAGTTTCGTTCTTGTTGAGGCATCCTCGTTACCGGAAAATGGCTCTCCCTCACCTCCAGCTCAGCCGCTAATGCCTGGATAAACTCATCCACTGTCCATTCGAGATGACTTTTCGGCGTGAACCGAATCATGTTGTATCTCAATGTCTCAGGAACCTTCTCCAGTAGCCATGGCACAACGACGCTCGAATATGATTCTTTGTCCGCTCCAAGAGCCTCGAGTCCACGGAAATGAGTCTCGATTTGATCGTGCAAGTTCCTGGGTCGCGTGACATTTTTCTCGCTGTAGACTGGGGCCAGATGTATCATCTCGTGTATGTGCGTTCCCTTGATCACCGCTGGTCTGGCAAATCTTTTCTGCAACAATTCGACGGCTGCATCGTAATCTACGTCGGTTAGCGGCAATCCAGCTACAACGCTCTTTGCTGGCTCTTGTAGGAAGCTTCGTAGATACTTGAATTTATCGACCTTGGCCATTTCATCATCATCATGGATCGCGCTTTTGAATCCATCCCAAAACTCCTGCCATTCTGCAACCTTACCACTAAATTTCGAAAGTTCAAGTTTCGGAAGTTTCGCTTTTACCCTTCGACGATTAGAGCTGGCACTCGTTACATTTGAAGCTACAGAACCCGCTGCTGAATCGGCTATCGATGTTGCAATGGAATTTAAGCTCGCATTCGATACACTGCGTGACAATGATTCCTGCTTCTCACCTTCTTTTTGGGCTTTCAATGAATCTTCGAGGCAAATCAGGCAGTAGGTTACCTTCTCGTTGATATCGCTGGCGTCAAGCATTTCTTTTTCACAAACATCATCCTCTGCATCGTTATCCACCAATCCTTCAAATATCTCCTTGTCTAACTCTTTCAAATGTTCGAAGTTATCCTTAGGGACAGGGCAAAATTTATTATATTACGTAGCCGGTGGAGAACAAAAATTCTTACAAAAAAATCTGCTCGCCCTGTATGAAATTATTTCCAAAAAACCAACTGCCCCGTCAACCCTCCCTTAAAAAATGTATCTGCCCCGTATTCATGAACAACAAATGTTGCATAGTACCACCGACGAATTAGCCAAAGACCATAACAAAATAAATTCTTGTCTTTACGAGACTTTGTCAACGAAGAAATCGACTTTGAAGATGAAGAGAAATGACTGATGAATCGTTCTTGCAAGTAACTGACAAGGAAATTTTGCGTCATGTTCATACACTTCCTTGCAAGCATTTCTCAACTTGCATGATCACAATTTGTCCTCAAAATGAGCCATTTCATATTTCAAACTTCATCTTGAGCTTATAAAAAGGTACTGCCCGTTCATATTTGCTTTGTAAAAAGTGTTGACCCAGTTCTGTACAAGCTAAAAAATGTAGTTGCCCCGTTACGTTTTGCACCGGCCATGTTATAAAATAAACTTTGCACTGTCCCTTAAGGTTGGTTTCGCATTGCTTCAGCTTTCTTTTGTCAATCTCTTCTGGATCTTCCTTTAAGGCGTCGTCAACTTTATTTAGCAGCTTCGTGATCACTCCTCGAATCGGTTTTCTCTTTTTCCTTAATTTATCAACTGCTTCCATTTCGATTACGACTATCCGGCTCGGTGGACCAAATGTTGAGAATACTATCTCAGACTCGCTAGTTCAATGATAGCCAACAATCGAAGATCTCACTCTTAGAGAAAACTACTCAAATAACATTTTCTGAATCCATTTTATTCCACAATCTCATTCTCACTCTACGAATACGTGTGCACTCTGCGAATTCTCAATACGTACTGATTCGCATCACAAATAATAGGATCCTTAAAGTTAGTTAACAACAATAGTTCAAAATCAACCAATGAAAATAAAGAATAACAGGAAAATGAATTAAATCTTATATCAATAGTCTGGCATCAAGCCTACTACTATTTGCCCATAAAAGTCAGTGTGTTTCCGGGCCGCAATGCATGAATCATAACACGAAGGTTACCAACGTAGGTTTACATACTTTGCCTGCTGCGTGTTCCCTAAATTAAAGTTACAAACGCATACCGCCTCCTTGCCTGTGGGAATGAATGAACACGCAATACATAATTTCTACTTCTAAATTCTACTAAAGTTCAATACAAATGTCTGTGCCCTAATGCTTACGCAGGTAGCTGCGTGGGCGCGCTTGGGGTTTCCCAACAATGCCGATTGACTTTATTCCACCACAGAGTGTTTCGATTGTGCATCTTTCTGGCTTGTGATGCTCAGAAATGCTTGTTATTTATTATAGTGCAGCAGATTTTTGTGCTTTTTTCACAAAAGTGTTCAAAGTTATATAAAAGCACGAAATTTGGCAAATCTGTACAGTTTTTTTAGCTGAAAAATATAGGCTATGGGCCCATCCAAAAATTTCAATATTTTTCATAATGGCGGCATTTTCAAAATGACAACCAATATTTTAGACAAATTATCATAACTTACTATTACATCGCCAGAAATGCATGAAACTTTGCAACTTTATACTATTTGTGTTGTTAACTATGTTCAACAATAAAAATAGTTAAAATTAGAGCCATTTTTCCATAATGACGGCATTTTCAAAATGGCGGCCATTATTTCAAACAAATTATCATAACTAACTATTACATCGCCAGAAATGTATGGAAATTTGCAACTTTATACGATTTATGTTGTTAACTATGCTAAGTTAAATTTAGGCCTAAATTTTTCATAATGGCGGCATTTTCAACATGGCGGCTGGCCTTTCAAACAAAGGATCAAAACTGATTTTTGGGTTAAAAGAAAATTAGAAAATTTACAAAAATGCATATGCCAATAAAGTTGAAATGATATCTCTAAGATATCTTTAACTCGTTAATCATTTTCTGCAATTTCTTTTTCTGCAATTTCAAAATGACGGCTACACATTTCCAACATGTTTTTAAAACTTGTTCTTGACAGTACTTTGTCCTGGAAAAAACCGTGGACACCAAAATGAAATTTTAAATTGTTATCCTTGATTGCATTCACCCCCAAACTTGCATAATGCTGTGCAAACTAAGCCAGATTTGAAGCATTTACACCTCTCTCTGCAACCAAATTCGGAACTAGAGCCACATCTCAAAAGTTTTTTGCAAGCATCAGAAGCATATCCACTTTGGCATCAATTTATCAAGGGGCCCTTTGGATCAACCCATTCATGTGGTGATGGAAGCATTCGGTACAGGGGACAAGCAGCGATTCCAAATGATACTCTGGAGTGTGGCTCTCCTTGTGTATCGAAACAATGCATCTAACGTTGGAGGTATCGCATCAATCGGTTTACCCTTACATACATACATAATGATGCTGATGTTTATTCACAAATCAGCTAGAACTAAATACTTACTGATTTGTACATATTTATTTGGTGAAGCAGGTTAAAATGGTTAAAATAATGGCAGCTTGCAGCTGATGGGGACCTCCTATCTACGAATAAAATAACTGTTAATACAGTTTAGGAATTAAATTAAATGTTAAAAATACGTAAAATCCGATCTGTTATTTAAAAGTTGTCCTGTGCCCTTAGCAAAGGTTATTTTCTGCCACTGTTCTCTGAACTTTCCGATCGATCTTTTAAAGGAGTCAATGGTCTTTTCCTTTTGATCTTCTTTCAGGGTGCTCCACAGTAATGATCCCCTCTAGCGTATCGATTTTCTCCCGGCCTCATTTCTGTACTCAGGGAGTTTTGTACCACTCCTGAGGTGACGCTTAATGTTTCTACATGTATCGAATAGATCATAAATCCGATCAGGCACTCTCTGTAGATATGCATTTTGCATGATGATCAATAGTTTTCTTTTATAAAGATATGATATTGGGTCCCATTTTACTTTTCTTAATATATCTTCATCAGTATTGCTGCTTTTAGTGCCATGGATGATTTTTGCAGCCCGCAAGTGTACTTTTTCAATGTCCCGAAAAAGACTCTCGCTGCATGATCCCCATACAGCTAAGCAGTAGGTAACTGATGGGATGATAGTTTTGAAGTAAATCTGTTCTAAGGAAGCCTTTGGAGATACTTCATACTCTTTGATATTTTTTACTTTTGCATTAAATGATTGGTTATATGGTTGATTTGTGGTTGCCAAGAGAGCATTTCATCTAATTTTACACCATGCATTTGGCTATAATATGCAATAAAATGCATTTGGCTTCAGCTACATATTCTATTGGTGTTTCTTCGGGTTTAGTTCGTTCGAATGACCACTGAATTAGTAACACGTTTTTCTTGCCAATATGTATTGTTAGTTCATGTCTGGTGCACCAACGTTGAACATCACTTAACATTTTCTCCAAGGACTGATGCACCTCATCAGGGGCGGACTGGCCCGGGTGGCTAGGTGGCGATCGCCACCCGGGCCCCCTTATAATTTTGAAAAGCGGGCCCTTCATAAATAGAATTTTTTTAATATAAGCATCAATCTCTAACCATACACGTAAGCTTCGCAAGCTGTTCGAAACAATGGCTGTCGCGTCTAATGTCTCTGGGCCCCAACCAAATGAACACCTCTTCACGTTCAGTCAGGGCATCTTTTAATATTATAACTAGCAGGCCATTGGCCCAGTAGGCCCTCTTCCTGGCCCAGTAGTGAAGCAAAAAGCCCCATTTTTGGCCCATTAATTTGGGCCCTTTTCGTTCAACTTATTTTACAGTTTTAACCCCTTTATTGTCAAGCGCCAAAAAGTCCTTCCAGTGCAGTTGAAATTCATAGTTACTCAGCCTGAGATGGACCTTTCTGTTTCAACATTCTAGACGTATTAGATAGAGATCTTGCTATACAATTTATAGAGGAGTCAACCATGGGCCTTCCATTTTCCCAAACTGGCAGAAGGTGTTGTGGCGCAGTGGTGTAATCCTCTGAATTTGCAGCCAGAACATTCAGGCGGACATTGTTGTGGCCACGGGGGGTATAGGGGGCAATTGCCCCCTCCCCCATTTTTGTCGAAAGATGGTCCTCAAGATTCCTCTGAAACCGATGAGAAAATAGCTGGGTATAGGTTGGGTAAGAATTTTCAGAGAAATATCAAATCTTCCCTTTTAGCACTGGCAAGCATGATACTGGGAGATACATTTTAAGCCAAAGTGAAGGATCTTTCTTCAAAAACTTTTTTTGTGCTCTGATTCATAGGATAACTGTTGCAAAACGATCAAGGTTTTCTTGTTGCTAAAGGCAAGCATAATATTGGGAGATGCATTTTAAGCCAACGTAACGGATGTTTCTTCAAAAATTTTCCTCGTGCTCTGATTCATAGGATAACTGTTACAAAACGATCAAGGTTTTCTTGTCGCTAAAGGCACGCTTAATATTGGGAGATGAAAGTAAGGGATTTTTCTTCAAAAATTTTCCTCGTGCTCTGATTCATAGGATAACTGTTGCAAAATGATCAAGGTTTTCTTGTCGCTAAAGGCAACAATTATATTGGGAGATGAAAGTTAGGGATCTTTCTTCAAAAATTTTCCTCGTGCTCTGATTCATAGGATAACTGTTACAAAACGATCAAGGTTTCCTTATCGCCAAAGGCAAGCATGATACTGGGAGATGCATTCTAAGCCAAAGTTAAGGGCGTGGCCTTAAAAATTTTCCTGGGGGCTTCGCCCCCAGACTCCCTAATTCTCGTGCCCCCCATTTATTTTACCCTGGCCACGCCGTGTAAGGTGTTGTGGCGCATTGGTGTAATCCTCTGCTTTTGCAGCCGGAACAGTCAGGCGGAGCGGGTTCGATACCCGGTAGGACCCCGCCATTTGAGCATCATAACAAGGGGTCGATTAAGTCTACTTTATTTCTGCGATCCCAGCGCTTGGCGCTGAAAAACGCAACTTCATCTTCACCTTCAGGGCTCGATCCCACGTAGGGCCCCACCACTTGAACATCATGACAAAGGGTTGCGTATTCGATTTGGTCTTTGTGCAAAAGTTATTTAAAAGTAGAATCTAGAAATGTAGAAATATAGATACTTTACTCATCATAATACAGATTTAAAACGATATATCTCGTCAACTGTCAAATTCATTGCAACCGATTCCAGCCTTTTGCAATGATTCCTCGATAACGAACTGATAGAGTAATGCAAAAATTCATATCACCTTTTATAATAGTACGTGAAATTTGGTTTGTTCAAGTGACCGCACCCAATTAAGGACTGGCCGCGCCCTACGGGCCCTTGCTGAGCCATAACGCCACCCCAGAAAAAAGGTGCCAGTCCGCCCCTGCACCTCATCAATGGAATTGCCTGTCGCAGTAGGCTATAGTATCATCTGCAACCATCTCTGTTTTACCCTGAGGTGTGCAAGAAGGGAAATCTTCGACATATATAGAAAACAATTGTGGGCCTAGCAGCGATCCTCTTGGAACACCATGAGTGATACATTGCAGTTCTGATTTTTCCTCATTGATCACAGTAAATTGTTGTCGGTCAGATAAATAATCGTTTATCCACTCAGCGACGTCGTTTGCTAGTCCTACTCCCTGAAGCTTTAGCTGTATGATGGAATGATCCACCTTATCAAAAGCCTTACGGAATTCAATCAGTATTATGCCAACAGACTTCCCTCGATCAATTTCCATTTTCCATTTCTCAATTAAATAAACAAGTAGCAGCTCTGTTGACAGACCCTTCTTGCAACCCTATTGCTTTATATTTGGAATATACACACGATGGTCATCTGTTTCTGCGCACACGATACCTTCCAATAATATACTTGGCATTACCTTCTTGGCAAAAAGCTCTTTCCGGCACTCATTAACGTCATTGTATGAGCTGGAACGATCAAACATAATTGTAATAATACGCTGAAGCACTCGTATGCTATAACGTATCCAGGTTTGGGGCACCTGTGACATTCTCAAAAGCATTTGTCACTTCATCAAATGCTTTCCATGCACCCTTCTTGTTAAATTTATTCTTGTTGTTTATGAAAAATCTGCCGAAAAAGGACCTTGTTTAGCGAATTTCAGGCCCAAAACCCACCCATATGGGCGGCACCTACCCGTACCTCAAACTTGTTATGCACCCCCCGTGCTTCAGCGTTTTGTTATAATTATGTATGATCGTTCCAGCTCATGCAAAGACGTTAATGAGTGCTGGAAAGAGCTTTTCGCCAAGAAGGGTAGACCGATTGATGCGATACCTCCGACGTTAGATGCATTGTTTCAACACACGAGGAGAGCCACACTCCAGAGTATCATTTGGAATCACTGCTAGCAGCTTGTCCCCTGTACCGAATGCTTCCATCACCACATGAATGGGTTGGTCCAAAGGGCCCCTTGATAAATGGATGCCAAAGTGAATAGGCTTCTGATGCTTGCAAAAAGTTTTGAGATGTGGCTGTAGTCGCGAATTTGGTTGCAGAGAGAGGTGTAAATGCTTCAAATCTGACTTAGTTTGCACAGCATTATGCAAGTGTGGGGGTGAATGCAATCAAGGATAACAATTTAGAATTGCATTTTGGCGTCCACGGTTTTTTCCAGGACAAAGTACTGTCAAGAACAAGTTTTAAAAACATGTTGGAAATGTGTAGCCGTCATTTTGATAGACAAAGAAATTGCAGAAAATGATTAACGAGTTAAAGATATCTTAGAGATATCATTTCAAGCATATGCATTTTTGTAAATTTTCTGACTTTCCTTCAACCCAAAAATCAGTTTTGATCATTTGTTTGAAAGGCCAGCCGCCATGTTGAAAATGCCGCCATTATGAAAAATTTGGGCCTAAATTTAACTTAGCATAGTTAACAACATAAATCGTATAAAGTTGCAAAGTTCCACACATTTCTGGCGATGTAATAGTTAGTTATGATAATTTGTTTAAAATAATGGCCGCCATTTTAAAAATGCCGCCATTATGGAAAAATGGCTCTAATTTTAACTAGTTTTATTGTTGAACATATTTAACAACACAAATCGTATAAAGTTGCAAAGTTTCATACATTTCTGGCGATGTAATATAGTCATTTATGATAATTTGTCTAAAATAATGGTTGCCATTTTGAAAATGCCGCCATTATGAAAAATATTGAAATTTTTGGATGGGCCCATAGCCTATATTTTTCAGCTAAAAAAACTGTACAGATTTGCCAAATTGCGTGCTTTTATATAACTTTGAACACTTTTTCAAAAATCTGCTGCACTATTATGAGAAAACCTTCATTTACATTTAAACCTTCTGATACAACTTCACTTATTCTTGTTGTATTTCTTATGATACTGATCTTGAAATTTATTACTTGCACTGCTGCACTGTGAAATTCTGAATGAAAGTATGAAAATAGTTTTATTTGTAACGTAAGAAACTTTATTTGCCTTAAAAATGGGTTTCCTTTTCATAACAAAACTGAAACAATAGTATCTAACAAGGTGATTTGAGTTGTTACAAGATGATATTTTTGTTGTAGATCCATCAGTCAAATACAAGGAGACACAGACCAGTATGTGTTCGAAAATGGACACAAAGCCCTTAGCTCTGGTCATTTCAAGTGGGCCAGGGCGGGGCTAAGTGAGTTTAAGTACACGGAAAAGGACACCCAGCCCTTAAGCCCTGGTCAATTCAAGTGGGCCAGGGCGGGGCTAAGTGAATTTATGGGACAGAACGGGACAGAACGTTCAAGAAAACATCTAAAAGAGTGACGTTGCCAAAATATTTGTTAATTACAAACTGCTGAATTTTGGCACAGTTCGGAGCTTAATTAAGTTGCTAATCACGCAAAGAATTCGCTAATTAAGGTTAAGTTGCTTTTGTTTCAGGATTAATTTAGGACTTTTAATTTTGCTTTTGGAATATTGTAGAGAGTTTTTTGAGGGTTTTTTCATCGAGGCTGACACAGATCAGACACAATATTTTTTCGAGGTTTTCTACAAGGTTTAAGACCCTAGACGGTCCATCTTTTTTGCGTGAGCTTTTTATTTTAGTGTGCAGCGGAAATTTGCGATCAAAGTCAGATTGGCCAAAGATTCCCCACACTAAAGTGGCGACCACGAAGGGACACTAACAAAACAGGAGCATAAAGGGATTTAAATCAAAGGAACAAACATGGCTACACTTGCCAAGTATCAAAAGGAACTCAATAAAGCGAGATTTATTGTCGAAGGGATAGAAGAGAGTATCGATTCAGAGGATAAGGATGACATTGCACTGGCATATGAGAGAATTGTGAGATTAATACAAGGGTTGGAACAAACAAAGGACGAAGTCATCCAATCAATGTTAGAGGAAGATAAAACAATGAGTGAGATCAAGGAATGGAATATCGAGCAAAAGGAAGATATCATATTTTTTCGAGATAAAAGAAAGAGGTTTAAGGGAAAGTTAGAGGAAATAAATGACAGGGAGGAGATGAGAAAAAGGGAGTCAGATTTTGAGTATCAAAGATCAGTAATGGAGGAACAATTCAGAATACATCGAGAGGAAGAAAGGGAAAGAGAAGACATTAAGATTCGTATGTATCAGAGAAAATTAGCTATGGAAAGGGAAGTAGAAAAGGAGCGTAAGGAAGAGGAGAAATCTAAGCCACAAGCAGTAAAGTTACAAAAGTATACAATCACACCTTTTAACGGCGATTACAAAGACTGGCTTAGATTCTGGAATCAATTTTCTATCGAGGTTGATGGTTCCACCATAGCAGAAATAAGCAAGTTCAACTATTTGTTAGAACTTGTGCGAGGAAAACCACGAGACGATATTTTAGGCTTACCACATACAGTGGAAGGGTATTGTGAGGCGAAGCGCATTCTCGAAGCAAACTATGGAAAAGATATCAAGGTACATAAATCGTTGATCAAGGAACTAGAGGGGCTTCCAGCAATTCACCAAGGATTTAAGCTTCAAGATGTGCATGAATTTCACGATAAGCTAGCAAGGATCACGAGGACACTGAAGACTATGAGGAAAATCCAGGGCGCCCAGAGTTACGTTTATTCACTCATGGATAAATTGGGACCGGTACGAGAGCTGATAATTCAAAGAGATGATAAATGGGAGGAATGGGGTCTTGAAGAGCTCACTGAGAATTTACACAAGTATGTGGACAGAAACCCCTTGCCAGCAGAGAGTTTTGAAAGGGTCAAACCAAAGGAAACTATTCAACAATGGAACAGGGATGGCGATAAATTGTTACTAGCAAATGAATCAAGGCAGCAGAGAAGAGTCAGAGGATGTGTTTATTGCGGCTTGAGTAATCATAAAGGAATAAATTGCAACAAGGTATTGGATATTGCAACGAGGAGAGATATTTTGAGGAAGAACAAGCTATGCTTTAATTGTACAGGGTTTGGACATGCAGCAGCAAAATGCCGATCAAAGGGATGCTTAAAATGTGGCAGCAGACACCACACTTCGCTATGTGATGCTATCATATCACCCATACAGCCTGCTGAAAAGCTACCGGAAAACACTGTTGAAAAGGCTCTAGGAGCGGTCAATCATCAGGCAGCATTGCATCCAATCGTTGTAGCAAAAGTCAATGGTATTAACGCTCGTATTCTACTTGACACTGGGGCGGGTAGTTCATATATCTGCACAAAATTGATTTCCGATTTGAAGTTGAAGCCGAAGGGAACCGAGACGAGAACAATCGAGCAGCTGTACGGGACTGTGACAAAGCAAGTAGAAATTTATAACGTCACAATCACATCCAATGCTTTTGAAGATTTCAAAATCAGTTTAGACTGCATCAACGGAGAGAAAGAGATCTTAACATATTTTCCAAACCAAAGAATACAGGAGATTAAGAAGAATAACCGACCTTTGCGACGGCTGGTGTTCAGCGACGAGGAAACAAGCGATGAGAAATTACCAGTTCATCTAATTATGGGGGTTGTTGATTATCAAAGGATAAAATCAAACGAACCTGGCATCCTCGGTTACAATCCTGACAAGGATCCAGGTGCTGAACTGACTATGTTGGGTTGGGTATTGTCAGGAAGAGCAGTGTCATCAACACCGGAGCCAGAGAAGAATTTCTTTCTCAATTCTTCAAAGAGAGAATTCGAGCAAATGTGTTCCCTGGACATAATAGACTCAGCAGGCAACACGAAACAAGATGAGAGTCTTCACCAAGACTTCACGGATCATTCAGAGGGATTACCGGAAAATCGGGAGTTATCAATAGCAAGATTGAAAAGAACGATGGAAAGGTATAAAACACTAGGGACAACGAAACTAGGGGCGACGAGGAAGAAGAGGAAGACAAGAAGGAAGAGGAAGAAGGTGGACAAGAAGGCAAAAAGAAACCAAAAGTTGAAGACGTCTCGGACGATGAGGATTAAGAAAACAAGGATAAAAGCAAAAAGACAAAGAAAATACACTAGAGATGTCGCAGACATTCCAAGAACGGGGGAGGTTGTATCATTTCAGGAGGATATCAAAGACAAAGGACAGTGGCAGATTGCCAGAGTTTTAGGTCACATCGAGGGAAAAGACAAAGTTATAAGAGGATTGAAACTAAAATTAAGCAATGGTTACGAGATCGAAAGACCATTGCAGCTCATTTGTAAGCTTGAAATCGGGGGAGCCAAGCAAACGGCCAGAGATCAAATTAAAGGAACTTATATCTATCAGTAAGGATTGGACTAAAGAATTTATGTTCAAGCTGCTTCACACTTGAACAGGGGGAGAGTGTTCGAAAATGGACACAAAGCCCTTAGCTCTGGTCATTTCAAGTGGGCCAGGGCGGGGCTAAGTGAGTTTAAGTACACGGAAAAGGACACCCAGCCCTTAAGCCCTGGTCAATTCAAGTGGGCCAGGGCGGGGCTAAGTGAATTTATGGGACAGAACGGGACAGAACGTTCAAGAAAACATCTAAAAGAGTGACGTTGCCAAAATATTTGTTAATTACAAACTGCTGAATTTTGGCACAGTTCGGAGCTTAACCCTATCCAGACTGGGCTTTTTGAGCTACTAGAAGACTGGGGGGGGGCTCATTCAGCCCCCCCTCTCTAAAAACGCCATTCCTTCACTTACGAAGACGAAACTCACCATGCAGGTAGCCGTACTTATGATCTATCATTTCTAATAAAAAAATTTCTAAAAATAAATATGACGTCATAATTATTCAAGACCAACTGGCACGTGTCCACGAAAAAAATGAAAAAAACAACTTTTTTTTAAATCTTTATAATTTTCTAAGAATGATTCATGAAACCAAATTATGCCTATCAAAGCATTGTTAGAAGGTGAAAATATACTTATAAAGTGAAAAATTTGATTTTCACAAATTCAAGATGGCGGACAAAGAGATTAAAAATCTTGTTTTTCTGAAAAATGACAAATCCAGCCATATTAGAGAATTTCTCCATAGTTTACAATGAAAACTACTTCGATGATAAGTGATCGTTGCATACTTCATTTTTACTTTTGAAATTTTTGTTTTGATTATTGCAAAAAATGCTGACATCAGCATTTTTTCCCAGTAGTAAGCAAATGAGTTGGAAGGAAGAAGGAAGGGGGAAAAAGGGGGTTGAGGATAGTTATTTGGTGGAATTTTGATAATATCTTGATAAACTAAACACTTTCAAGTCAAAAAAGTCTCACTGTAAAACAGATTCTCAAGATATGCATGAAAACTGACCGTTAGTAGTACTATGTGAGGATACCCCCGGGCAATCTTATACCGTTTGCGGCCAATGATGCACAAAATTCAAACAAAATTACACAGCTTAGGTGGAAACAACCCTGTTGATCAGTTTTAATCTATTTATTACCGCTGTAAAACATTTGGGGTCGAAATATCCTTGCAGAAAGTCCGCGAACTAATTTTTGCCATTTTCCTAAAGATGACGTCATTGATGAGGTCACGTGACACATAATTGTTCTATTGTTCTTGGAAAAAATTAAAGAGACCTTATAGATTATAAGTTCACCAATGAAAAAGGATATTATCAAAGGACTATGAGGTGATCTGGAATTATATCCATAAGCAGCTTACCTAAAAGTTGGCCCCGACCACTCTGAAAAAAACAGCCACCCCCCGGCCCCCTAAATTTTTTTTTCAAAATTTCACACAAATTCACACTTCAAAAGGATAGAAACTAAAAGTCAAAAAATCATTTCCTGGTTCGTTGAACCAATTTGGAGCAGTGCTCAGTTAAGTAGGTGGGGGGGCTGAATGAGCCCCCCCCCAGTCTGGATAGGGTTAATTAAGTTGCTAATCACGCAAAGAATTCGCTAATTAAGGTTAAGTTGCTTTTGTTTCAGGATTAATTTAGGACTTTTAATTTTGCTTTTGGAATATTGTAGAGAGTTTTTTGAAGGTTTTTTCATCGAGGCTGACACAGATCAGACACAATATTTTTTGGAGGTTTTTTCTACAAGGTTTAAGACCCTAGACGGTCCATCTTTTTTGCGTGAGCTTTTTATTCTAATGTGCAGCGGAAATTTGCGATCAAAGTCAGATTGGCCAAAGATTCCCCACATATGTGTTTGGAGGCATATAAAAGAAAAGACATACAGAATTGCAAGAAATGACATTATATCTCTAGACCATATCATACATTGCATGTCAAGGAGGATAACATTGTGGTAACGCACATTGCTGAAGGGATTTAAGACACTTATAACAGTAGCAAACTCTTATTTTCACAAAGTTTTTGCTAAAATCATGGTATCATGTTGTACTATGTAAGAAAATTAGGCCAGGATAACTCTTCCACAATCAAGAAAGTTCTCTTTGAAGGTTCTTTCTACCAGCAATCAGGGAAGTCAACATAGACATATTTCAATGGCACGCCACTGATAGATGATTGATTGGGACATCTCTGAGAAAATTCCTTTGATGTGCAAGGTTTTGAAAGAAAACAGGACATTCTTCTGTGGATGTTCACCTGCAAAAATTGAAATATTCCAATTTACAAGAGCATAAGTTAAATTACACCTAATTAGCATACAGCCCTCCATTTCTGTGCAGCATCAACACTTTTTGGCATCCCCCAAGCTATCCAACAAACTTTTTCCCCCATTTGCCACAATATATCGAATAAAGCGTGTTTAGATTATAGCTTATGAAGGATTTTCTATAAATAAATGATTTAATAACTGTGGCAAACTTTGGATGAAATTCTGGCATCAGTTGATCACCCTAGCTGCAAGGTTTCCCAAATGAAAGAGTATAGGCCAATAACAAAAATTAGTTCAGTTCACATGACTTCATAACCAACATCTCTGTTTGTCAGACCAAAAATTGGCAAAAAATGTATATGAAAGGGAAAGAAAGGCATGCTCTCCCAGGGCATGCCTGGATGTGAAACTGTAATTTCTGGCTTCCTGAAACATTCTGGACAAAGTAAACAGACTGGCTATCTGTCAGCACAGGTAAATGGGAAAAATTAGTACAAAAGTAACAGGTAATTTTGTCTAGATTAGAATAGGCCAACCACAACAAGGTTTGTGATACAAACAGTTCTAGTTTCCACTCAAAACAACAGGAAATGTGTGGTTGGCCTACTCCAATCTAGAAAAAATTTGGGAGCTGACCTGTGCTGTCTGGTAATTCAATAATGAATAAATGTTGACCCTGGTATCATTCATCTTTGGCTTTTCATACCAAACTTTCCTGTTCTAATATTTCTGTAAATGCTGTAATTACTTTGGAAAGTCCCATCCTCGGCAGGTAGTATATTGTTCGCTACTTATATGGGCTCATTCTGGTCTAATGCACACAAGGCCAGGGCCGTAGGCCAAATCACGCATGTTTTCCAATGGCGATGTTTGTTATGATTGTAAATCTAATCGATCTATGCTAGAATTACACGTACAGACAGCTGATATCGAAGGAAATATTACTTACCATAATTCTGACGAAATAATTCGTCGAAAATGGCAATAATGCAGTCTCTCATTTTGGCAAGTTTGTTCGCTGTTCAATCGACTTTCAATCGACAATAATTTCAGGATTGTAATCGCTGTCTTTTTAGGCCTAAAGGCCGTTGCCCGTTAGTGCTGCTCTCGCACTCTCAACTTCTTCGAATTCTGTATCGTAAGCTTCATTGGAAATGTAAGAGAATACTAGCTTTCTGAAGAGCCAGCATCGTTCATGGATGCCAAGATAAAAGAACAAATACAGCACACGATTCCTCTTTCGATTCCTCTTTCAATTCCTTCTTTTTTGACTGAACTGCTCTGAACTTGAACTGACCAAACGCATTGTGTGAACAGTTGAACAATGAAAGCGAGATTCCCGGTATGACGTCGAATGCTGACTAGTTCCCAGCACCCTAAAAACCCGGTCGTGTGCCACGAGTGGGTGTTGTAAAACCCCCCATAGCGGCGAACCCCTGTCGCAAAATAAAGAAAGAATGATTGTGCGAAGATGCTCGATAATTGATCTTTCAAATAAGCCAACCTCCCCAAAAGGTTTAGTGGCACTTTAAAGTCAAAAATATAAAAAACGAGCGAAATTTACGACGAATTGTAATCAGTCTAAGCCTCTACGTCAATTGATATTATCAAATATAACGGGTGATAGACAACATGACCAAATACTTATCGTCGGAGACTTTAACTATCCAGATATCAATTGGGAAAGCCATTTGTCAAACACTGATGAAGAAGTATTTTATCAAGTATTGCCTTTTGACCCACGAAAACCCTGGTGACAAATGATAGGCAGGGAGGCCTGAAAAATCCAGGAAGAGGCATGAAAAACCCTGGAAATCTCAGGAAGGAAGGGAGGCAAGAAAAAAACCCTATCAATCCCTGGAATGGATAAGCACGATGTTCGAGCCCTACCGAAATCTCACTCGATTTGTTAGCATCACTGTTTCTGCGTTCATGATCATTCTGCGATCCCAGCGCTTGAGGTTAAAAACCGGTGAGCAAAACTGCACCTGCACTAAAGGTTAACAGTGCGGCCGAATTAAGTTCAATTGGTTGCTAAAAATCAAATTGCTTGGTCGCCAGAAATGGACTCTTCCTCTATGACGAGCGTTGGAGTTATGGAGCCTTGCTTGCTTCTCATCTTTAGGGTGAACCAGAAATTAGGGCCTACTCACGTTCTCTTCTAGCGCTTGTAGCTTATACAATTTTAAGCCTCAACATAGCTTTTTGAAACACATGTCAGACTTACCGAATGACCCTCTTGTCTTGCTTTTCTTATGTTACTATGTTTTGATGTATCTTAGTTTTCCTCTGCACACTTCAGGATCACAAGTTAGGCTTAGACATTCCACTAAAGCAAATGTCCCTTGAAACTAGTTCTCCATGTTCAGTATCCAAGTTTCCTATTTTCTTGACCTTTTTCCAAACACCAACTCCATCGTGTGGCTCAACCGTCAAGTTAAAGTCACAACAACAAAATTTATCTGTTACCGCCACATTTCAAATCCAGCCAATGAAGGCAGTTTTCTTTGCGCATAGGGAAAACGCCTTTTCTTATGTAAAACATAAAGATATACCGGGTGAGTCAAAAAAAAGTTTACCAGTTTGGCGGGCTGTGAAATAAAAAGTAAGTGGCCGATATTAAAACGGTATTCCTTTCACTCTCTCTGTGATATGTAATAAAGGAGATCGCACCTTTAAACGCTCCTGTGAGAATATATTCCTTTCACTCTTTGTAATCTATGATAATAGGGGCTCGCACCTTCCTGTGAGAATCTCTCCAGCCTTGAATGCTGCCGCTGAAAGTTACTCCAAACCAAATTATCAGATTTTGAGTACTTGAAGGTTTCTTCCGAGTTCTGTACGAGTTCCTATATCATTCATCGTGATCTACCGCCTTTGTGGACATACGTAAAGCGATTCAAAAAAAACTTTGTTGTGGAATTCCTAAAGAAATATTTTCTTGTACTTTTTAATGTATTTACCCAGTAGTACCTTGGTAACATCACAGGAGTACCACGAGAGTGCGAGATACACTGAAAATAATTCCTTTTACTAAAATAAAGTTGTATGATATTTTTTTTGGAATTTTCTTTTTCATTTCAATGTTTTTGTTTTTTTGTAAACTCTTATGATCCACCGGTATTCCACCGGATTCCGATTCACCAAAATGTTCCGGCGGAATTCCACTGGTACTCAATTGAAGTCCCTGCGGAATTCCGGTGGACCCGTTGTGACCGCTGTTATACCAGTTGAATTCCGCCACCGGACCGGCTTTCCGGTGGAATTCCACCGGACCTCCGGAACGATTTTGTAATGGGATCGGACTGCCAATTCTTTTGACCTACTTATCCACGAGAGCCTTCTAATCCTACGTGATCGGCCTCTGCTTTACGCTCTAGTGCACAACGAGATGCCGTTTCGCAAAACCACTCTCCTCAGAAAACAGTTAATTTCTCCAATATTTTTCGGTCTATCGAAAAGCGGTAAAAAGGATTTTGTTCTGTATAATCTGGGCAATCGAAAAATGTATAAATCGCAATGTTTCCGTCAACCCTGGCTTCGAAAATCCTTGCTCAAATCTTTTTGCTGATTTCAGAAAAGTGGATTGCGATTTAATTATCAATTTCTTTTAGAGTCCACAATGAGCATAGATCTTAGATCAAGAACTAAATTTTTTGCAAAAACATTCTACGGTTGTTCAAATCGTTCTGTATGGGCTAAACTGCTGACCAACGCTTTTCCCCTTCGATGTCGAAAAGTGAACAGAAAAATAAAATTCGATTACAGGAATCTAGCCTAGCTTTTTCTTTTTCAATCAGCCTTGGCAAAGTTGTAGATCAACTACCCAGCTAAAGACGGAGTGAAAAAAAATCGAACATTTTTGAGTAGAATTGGAGATAAATCCACTTTTCTGAAATTAGCAAAAAGATTTGAACTAGGATTTGTGAAACCAAGATTGACGGAAACATTGCGATTTAAACATCTTTCGATTGCCTAGATTGTACAGAACAACATCCTTTTTACCGCTTTTCGATAGACCGAATAATATTGGAGAAATTAACTGTTTTCTGAAGAGAGTGGTTTTGCGAAACGGCATCTCGCTGTGCACTAGAGCGGAAAGCAGAGTTACCTTAATGCTAATGCAGAATTGTCTTCTATTCTCCTAGTGCTGTTCTAATTTAGTTGTTTACTCGCTTTTGCTGTTGCTACCCCTCCCCCGGATTTTGGTTTCCTTTCTTTTACCCCTTGATTAACATTTTCACCCAACCCATTGGGTGTTTTTGCACGGTTTTGTCCTTTTTGGTACCCTTTGCTACTGCCTTATTTAATGGCGATTACGCCCACTTGTAACACGCTGATGATGGATCTTGGAAAATTGATCCGAAACGTTCTATATCAATATAGTTAAGCCACTCGTTTATGTCTCTTGTATTTGTCAACTGGATTTGTTTATTACTATTGGAGTTGCCATCCTTTAAAATGGAAATGCTGAAATAATTATCTAATTCTATACAAAATGATTTTATTTGTCGTCGTTCTTGCCCTCCGATTTATTGTGAGACTGCGTTTTCCGCCTGATATTTCAATATTGAAAGTGTTATCACAACATTAGCGAGCGATGCCCTTACGATTGCAGAATGGTTTCAAAACTATTGTATCAAGTTGAATGAGGACAAATGTCACCTAATGGTATTTGGAGACAAAAGTAATGATGTTTCATTAAATATCGGAAGGATAACGAAAAAGGAGAGTACAGAAGAAAAGTTGCTTGGAGTGATTCTTGATACAAAATTATGCTTTAAACAGCAAGTAAAGTTCATGTGCAAAAAGGCAGCTCAAAAGCTTCATGCACTCTCAAGAATTTCTTACTTTCTTAATACTGATCAACTAAAACAAATAATGAAGGCATTTATCTTATCCCAGTTCAACTACTTTCCTCTTGTTTAGATGTTCTGTGATAGAACACTGAACAATAAAATCAATCGTATTCACGAACGGGCATTACGGATAACCTACAAAGATATGAGATCAGATTATGATACAATGTTACTCAGAGACAATGCGGTCCTACCCTGGGTACCAGCCTCTCTAACGTAAATAGAGAGGCTGGTACCCAGTAGAAAGAATTATGAAAGAGTCCTATGTCCATATATGTACCCGACACTGAAATAGAGAACTTGATCACTTACCAAATTTCGAGCCATGATGCCAGTGTGCTGTCGACGGCAGAATGACCCCACCCATTGCGCTCTTAATCTCATAAAACAAATCGGATGCATGAATGGTTTGTGCCATGTATCTAGGCAAGCTAAATTAATTACAGTTCAACAACCAATGAAAGGCGATCTCCACTATTAATTTCACGTGATCAAACGATCTATTCCTTATGATGATATTTGTATCAGTCGAACCAATACATAATGAGCATGCTTCGAGATCCTTTGAATTCTTCTGCAAATAGTCCGGTGGCTGGAGGGGGGGCATCACCACCCGAGCGGAGAATTTACCAGACCTAGCTTATCTAGACCAGTTTTTTGCGTAGATTTCGATTCTGGGAGGTGATCAGCCATTTGAGGGGGCTTTTTCAAGATATAGGGGGTCATAGGTTAAAAAATGGGGGAAATCATAATTCTTTGGTTCTCAATGAAAATATTGTTATAGCTCGGTTACACATGGATATCTAGCATCAGATATATCCCTGTAAATGTATTTGGTCGTCAAGGGCATGTTCCTGCTTTGAGGGGGGCGCTTTGGGCGCGTTTGGGGCTGAAAAACATGTTATAGGCAGAATCATCTAGTTTAGACTTAGCCAACACAGCCGAGCATTGTTCTATTATAATATATAACGATAGAAAGCTGAGCACAATGATCTCAATCAACGCTATTTACTTGGAAAGTTTGGCTTGGCCTGATCTCCATTATTGTATAATCTACCAAATTGCAGTTAAAGACAACATAAGCTTCATTATTCCATCATCAACACGAAAGGCCACAACTTACAACTACGGTGGTGCAGGAATCCTCTGCCTTGCCTCTTCTTGATAAGCAAAAAGAATTACGCAAGGTACGATTGCTTCTTCTACTGAAACTCAATGAAACTCATCCTGGAGCTACATAAAGAAAAAATTGCTAACAAATGGATTCTCCGTTTGCAGCAATGGGCACAACATTAGCCAGTCAATTCATGTAGCTGGTGAGCAAACGTACATGCGAAGCTCCTACATAACGGTCTTAATTTTTGTTGAGATGAATGTTTCTTTATGTGAATATGTTTTACTGGGGGAAGCAAGTTATTTGTGTTTTAATCCAGTATTTGATGATGGCTATAACTCGGTATATCTATATCAGGAGGATCTTGACCTTTATTTCTGAAGTATAAACAAACCAGTACAGAAAAAAGTATGACGATTAAAGTTTGACGAGCTATAGCAAGAAAAACATCCATTTTCATTGCCTAAATATGGTCTGACAGTCTTTGAAGTAGAAAATAAAGTTTTTGGATTCAGGCATATTCCAAAAAAAAGGAGAAGCCAAAGTTTCGATACTAATGGCAACAACACTGTCAATATAGCGAGATTAATTACTCATTTCTTCATTCCGTTTATCAAAAATTAAGTAACTCATCTTCTGCATGCATGTGGAATAAAAGCTTTACTCATCAGGAAAGTCCCCATGCTAAAATGGTTTTGAATAGACTATAACAAGCGAGATTGTTTGATTCACTGATGTCCCTTGCAGAAACTGACAAAATGGCTACTCCAAGGAAATGCTTAGGAGCAAGAGAGATGAAAAAGTATGAAAAGAGCGAGTTATGAAGTAGTTGAGGCTATCTCACCAATCCATTTCACAATGCACTGGAAAAGCAGAATTTTTTCACTCGTTTTTCTGAAAGACCACACGCTCAAAACCGAAGTTACAGAGCGACTCGCGAGACGTCACGGTACAAAGAGACGTTTTAGGCATCCTTATCGCAACATCTGTAAGGAGCAATCACGAACGGACATAAAAAGGCCCTGTCCTTCCTCTTGCAATTGTAGCCTGTGATGGTGCGAAAAGAAAACAGCCAAAGCAAACTGATGGATACAGCTTTGTCCTCTACTATCATAGCTGATGAGACTATCCCTTTCAATCAGTCGTGCTATATGCTCATTATTGTATCGTCGCCATGCAATCAAACTATAAATGTCCCAAATACATTAGAACTAGCAGTCAAACTGCTTGCTTTTGCAGTCAGTTTTATTTTGGATAGTGGTGCCTCGCGAGTCGCTCTGAAACTTCGGTTTTGAGTGTGCAGTCTTTCAGAAAAAAGATTGAACAACTTTTGCTTGTCCAATGCATTGTGAAATGGAATGCTGAGATCCTCCTTCAGAGCCTCAACAACTTCATCATTCGCTCTTCAGACTTTTTCGTCTCTCTTGCTCCTAGAATATCCTTGGAGTATTAGCCTTTTTGTCAATTTCTGCAAGGGACAGCAGTGAATCAACCAATCTCGCTTGTTATAGTCTATTTAAAACCCTTTTAACATGGGAACTATCCTGATGAGTAAAGTATTTCATTCTACATGCATGCAGAAGATGAGTTACTTAATTTTTGATGAACGAAATGAAAAAATGACTTATCAATCTCGCTATATTGCAAGGGTTGTTTGGCTTTCCCTTTTTTGGAATATGCCTGAATCTAAAAACTTTATGTCCTATTTTAAGACTGTCAGATCATATTTAGTTGCTGTAGCTCGTCAAAATTTAATCGTCATACTTTTTTCTGTACTGGTGTGTTTATACTTCAGAAATAAAGGTCAAGATCCTCCTGATATAGATATACCGAGTTATAGCCATCATCAAATACTGGATTAAAACACAAATAACTTGCTTCCCCCAGTAAAACATATTCACATAAAGAAACATTCATCTCAACAAAAATTAAGACCGTTATGTAGGAGCTTCGCATGTACGTTTGCTCATCAGCTACATGAATTGACTGGCCAATGTTGTGCCCATTGCTGCAAACGGAGAATCCATTTGTTAGCTATTTTTTCTTTATGTAGCTCCATGGATGAGTTTCATTGAGTTTCAGTAGAAGAAGCTATCGTACCTTGCGTAATTCTGTTTGCTTATCGAGAAGAGGCAAGGCAGAGGATTCCTGCACCACCGTAGTTGTAAGTTGTGGCCTTTCGTGTTGATGATGGAATAATGAAGCTTATATTGTCTTTAACTACAATTTGGTATATCATACAATTCTAGGGGTCAGGCCAAGCCAAACTTTCAAAGTAAATAGCGTTGATTGAGATCATTGTGCTCAGCTTTCTATCGTTATATATTATAATAGAACAATACTTGGCTGTGTTGGCTAAGTCTAAACTAGTAGGAAGATTCTGCCTATAATATGTTTTCCAGCCCCAAACGCACCCAAAGCGCCCCCCTCAAAGCAGGAACATGCCCTTGACGACCAAATACATTTACAGAGATATATCTGATGCTAGATATCCATGTGTAACCGAGCTATAAAAATATTTTCATTGAGAACCAAAGAATTATGATTTCCCCCATTTTTTAACCTATGACCCCCTATATCTTGAAAAAGCCCCCTCAAATGGCTGATCACCTCCCAGAATCGAAATCTACGCAAAAAACTGGTCTAGATAAGCTAGGTCTGGTAAATTCTCCGCTCGGGTGGTGATGCCCCCCCTCCAGCCACCGGACTAAAAGATTTAATGTCTTATCATATGGTATGAATGTGATCATCATCGTCATCGCAAAAGAATACAATTGCACGCCTATTTTCCCTCTCATTCTCTAACGTTGGAATGGATTATGTCAAAAACAGCGATCTTTACTTTTGTTGTCAATCAAATCGTTTCTGCCTGCGAAATAGCTGGTGCTCTCATGGGTAAGATGTGGCTCAAACCCTTTACTGCTTGCTAGACCATGCGGAAATAATTCAATTTTATACTAATCAGCTTACCTCTTTCCACGGGGGGGGGGGGGGGGGGGGAGGGAAGGGGGTTCTTCTATAGTGGTTGGTCTAGCAAATGGTCACGATATCATATTTGGTAAAAAGTTGACAAACTGGTCCAGGAAATGGTCAAAATGGTCTAGCCAAGAGTACCATTTTCGAAGAAATCAGACCACTGCCCAAACTTTGGCCAAGAAGCCCCCCCCCCGTGCCTCTTTCTAACCTAGACTTATTACCTGGAGTATCTCATTTCCCTGTGCTCTTTGACTCGATGATGGCGCTTCTGTCAACAGAGAGACTCGTTCCCCAACCCTTGTAGAAACTGAATATCTCCGTACTGATTCTTCTACACAAAGGTTCAATTATGTGGCGTTGGAGCTTCTATCACTATTGTATACATTCGAACATTCTACAAATGTATCAAGCTATCGTTCGACTCGGATTCTTTTTCGAATCTTAGCGAAAAAATCTATTGGGCCTAAATCCTCTGCTACTATTTTCTCAAAACCACTGATCTTAAAACGCCACAAAAACAGTTTTGCAGAACTGCTTTACCATAAAATTTGCTATCAGAACCTCGATAAATATTCATTCTAGCTATCAATGCAAAAAGCGCCTTCCTCTAAGCCATACTCTAATCAGCACATGACATTTTTGTCCGGTTTTACATCTCTATGGTTTTAAGGCCCTCAGTGAAGCGACAACAACAACAATTGAACTTAATAAGATGAACGTAACTAGAGGGTCCTTATGTAGTGAGGCTATTTCTAACCCCTTTAGAGAAAACCGGTCGTTTCAATAACCATCATGCGTAACATTAATACAGAGATAAAGGTGACACGCAATGTAAAAAAGAATGGTATCAACCAAAACCTATTACATTTGGGTACATAGTCATATTATTATTATTAATTATTATCAATTTATTTAAAGTAGGCCTACATATATATATATACATACATAACATACAAGACATATATACATATAGATACAATAGCTATAACTAAGAGCTAATTCAAGCCTACTATCTAAAAAAGTAAAATTTGTTAGAAAAAAGTAAAAAATAAATAAAATTCCGAATGATTAAATACAGATACATTTTACAGATTTTTACAATGCTTTTAATATTTACAATGTTTTCTTTCTTTTTTTTTCGGTAAATACAGAGCAGAAAATTTGATATCAGCTCAAGAACCCAACCTGTGCCACGAAAGGTCTGCATATTCTACAATTACATCCCTCTCCCCTCTTCCCCCTCCCCCCTTCTTGGCCAAATTTTGGTAGGGGTCTGCCACGAGCATATTCAAAATGGTACCATTGGCAAGACTAATTTTTACGAAAATGGTACCCTTGGCTAGAACAATTTTGACCATTCCCCGCACCAATATTGTCAAATTTGTACCAAATATGATATCATGACCGTTCGCTATACCAATATTGTCAACAATGATACCCATGGCTAGACCGTTGCTGGGCCAAAATTAAAAGAAAAGTATATCCTTGGCTAGACTAGAAGTCCGAAAAAGTATACCCTTCGTTGTGGCGCATCCCCATATGGGAGACTTAACGTTGATTTTTACCCAAATATGGTCAATTTTTGTAAAGTTGTCCAACCCCCCCCCGTGCTTAGGCATGACAAGTAAGCTTTTATGTTGTGAATACTTAGCAAGGCTATGATGGGTCCAAAGGTCAACTCCCTCAAGAGACACGAGAAACTCTCACGAGACACTTTTTCGACTGTCATTTTGTAAGGGCCTGGTTATATGGGTTATATGAGGAAAAACACCTCACCTGCCAGACCCGGGGCTGACCGGCGATATTCCATCTTCCCTTAGAATCCCATTGTTTTTTCATTTCGCGTTTATATGACAAACGCAAGATATAGTGCAGAGCCCTATGTCGCAAAAAAGTAGCTGAGTGATTTTGTATGTAAATTGTTGGCAACATGGTTTTCTACCTTCTTTAGCAAGACTGAATTATGTTTTTATGCGCGCGCAGATATATGCAGGAAAGCATTGCCAAGAATGTTAGCATTGCCAAGAATGTTGTTTACCCAGTCTGGTTCCCTGACGTCATTTTCGACTAGGGGGACTGGGCTCCACGGAAGCGGTCCAAAATAACGTCTGGACAAAAACCGTAACCATGGGCCGTAACCATGCCGCGACTTGTGCTTTGATTTGCCACCTTTTAGCGGCAAATGGCGGCGGCCAAGCTGCAAAACGATTTTGAAGAATTACTTGAAGAAGTCCTGAAAGCAGCGAGTGATGGCTGGGAAACGTTCGAAAGCTGTTGTAGGATTGTTGAAAGCATTGTTCCGCAGTTTTCTTGTCCACAAGAAGAGAGGTATGCTTACAATATTTGCGACGTTGATTTCGTTAGGCCAAATGGAGCTAGATGTGTGCTACCAAGTATCTAAGGTTCACTTGTATTTTGATTTTAATTTTGTAAGTTTTAAAGGACATTTTGCCTGTAACTATTAAGCTAGCAGGACCCTAATGATAACAATATTGTAAATATTGATAGGTTATCCTGTTAAAATATTCGTAAATTATTATTATTAGTCTATAATTAACGTTTTATTATCAACTGGATTTGTTTAACATAGGCTAGAGGCCTAGTCTTAAATAGCCTGAAATGTCATAATTAATTGGAAATGTTGCTGTCCTTTTCTGCAATGATGATCAAAATGAAATCTCTAATTTCTCCTTCGTTTTTTCTCAGATAGTTTATATCAAATCACATATTCCTTCGAATGTGTTTGGTCCGGATACAGCTCCTGCAAGATGCACATTTTGGCTGGACCTTGCAAGATTTTCAACACATTCCCACAGAAGATTGGACACTGTTTGAATAGGATGAATTCTACCAAATCTTGAGGCATTGCCATATTTCCATTTAGGCCTGTGTAAATATTGTTAAGTATGTAAAAAGAATCTAAAGAATTTCAGATTGATTCTTTCCTGCTCCTAATGTTTGTATGATTCTAAATAAGTCAGTGATGTGGAATGCAGATTTTTTTCTGTGACTACACTGATAATTTTTTTCTGCGACCACACTAAAAGCAACCAAAGATGCTCGAGTCATTGCTGGCCTAAATGTGATCAGAATCATCAATGAGCCAACAGCTGCTGCAATTGCATATGGTCTTGATAAGAAAGAAGGTGAAAAGAACATTTTGGATTAAGGCATTTTCTGTGTGACTACACTGATAATTGTTGTATCTTCTTGTTTGAATTCCTCCACTGACCATAAAATAGTGGGATCTTTTGAATTAAAAATTTTGTTGAAACTGTATTTACCATTAGATGCAAAGGTCCAGAATAGACAATTATGCTCAAGATGGAAGGGAGGAGGTGAGGAACTTTTTACCAAGAAGCTTTTATGGTAAAGATTCAATCAAAGAATGCAATGTGTCAAATGGTAAAACTTCCTCATTGCCATCTTCAGGGTAATGGTTTATTGTGCTCATCAAATTTCTATGAAGTAGATAGTCTGTGCTTTATGAAAAAGGCAGATGAGTTTGAAGCAGAGGCGTAGGAACCATGGGGGCACTTGGAGCGCTTGCCCCCCCCCCAACATTTTCGGTTTTGATGGCAAAGTGTCCTTTTGTTTCAGGAGGTGTTTGTCCTTGAAGTGTCAAGCCCCTCCCCCTCCCTAAGTGCTTCATACGGCTCTGGTTTGAATGAGTACTGTATTGCAGTGCATTGGCTCCTAAAAACAATGGTATCCTATTGTTGTAAAAACAGGCATAATGTTGTGCCTCAGAATAAAATTATGACTGAGTCTACGACAACAGAATGCCATTGCTTTTAGGAGCCAATCAGCTGGGTGACAGTGCACTTTTAATACCAACCAATTGTAACATTCAAGAAATTTATACAGACACTGGTGCATTATTTTTTCAAAAAGTTTGCTAAAGATAGAGAGGAGAAAGATTGGTCTGTAACAAAAGATTCATTAATAAGGAAAGAAAGATCACTGGAGATAGATAGTTGCTTGAAGAATTCTTAGTAGCTTGACAGTGATACTGTTTGGTCCACTTAACTTATCCAGTTTTAAAGACAGGATAAGGCAGGATACTGTACTTCATCAGCTGTGCAAGGGGAGATAAAAACGAATCTAAATTGGAAATGGACAAATAATCCAATGGGGATTTTGGAATTCTTGGGATTTTCTTTGTGATACTACTATAAGCAACATTTGGTAAAATATTTATTGAATTCAGTGGCTATTTTGACAGTTTCCAGGCCTTATACAGTACTTACTGTATTATGCCCTTTATTCCTTTGCATAGCATTTTCATGTTGCTTTTGTGTTCATCAAAATACTTATGGGTAGCAATTCTTTTTGCTTTCTCTAATTTCATTCATAATGCGGTTTCGGAGTTGCTTGATGTGTATGCATGTAGGTCATTGACATAATTTATTAATTTGAACTGATGGAATAGATTGTCCCTAATTTTAATCATTTTCTGAGTGTGCAAATTAATCCAAGGTTTATTTCTAAGTTTCAAAGCCTTTTTGATAATTTTTCTTGGGGTAATGTTTGTCAATAAGATTGTGGAGATTAATTAGAAAAATATCAAATTTTTGATTTAAATCAATAGCATCGTCATTGAGAAAGGATTTTTCAATATCTTTATAGTCGGCAAGAAATTTAGCTTAATCAAAGTTTTTATAATCATAAGCAAAACAGGATGAAGTTTTGTACTCGGGGGTGTTACCATACAGAATAGCAAACTGGGGAAGATACGTATATATATATATATATATATATATCTATCCATTTATCACATTGATCACAAAAGACTGCTTTTTTATTTACATTTTTGTTGCAAATGCCACAAGGGAAAGGTACGTTGTGTGCGGTGGATCCTAGATCACTACATTGTTTTCTACAATATGCTCATTTTGTCTCAAAGAGGGAAATACCTGGTTAAAACACAAAAATTAAAGAAAATCGCAAAAACAAAACAGGTTTTAGCCTTTTCTCTTCTTTTAGCCTTTGAGGACTTTTCAAGCTTGCAAAAACATGTTGGTTAACAGATTTGGAGGTTACATTACCATGCATCAATATATTCAGCAAAAAGAGCAATAAAACTGCTGAAGGAATAATACGAATTGTATCAGACCAGCTAGACCATCATAACATTCTAAGATAGGGAATTTCCTCTAACCATCCAGCCAACCACACAAGCCCCACACCCGACCTTAATAAGGCACACCACCAGAGGCCAGGCAGACCCACAGACAGCCAGAGGAAACCCCCCTCAATTCAGCTCAACTAGAAGGATTTATACTTTGTGTACTGTTTTATCAGTCTTACGACATTTGATCACTAGTGTTGCAGGATATGCCAGATAACCATTAGATATTTCTTTGATTGCTATCAATTTTTGCCGCTCAAACATTGCATCATTTTGTCTCTTTGTTACTTCTTTGGAGTACATTTGGTCAGCTCGGATACCCATCTTTGGGTGCTTTCGACAAAGATCAGAAAATCCATTTTTCACAGTCTCACTGTCTTTCCAAGAGAAGAACTTTACATAGATATGACTTAGCCCTTTTTCATCATTTCTGCAACTTGATCAGCTTCAATTTTGAGGTGTCTTGCGATAACTTCTACCAGAATTCCCTCTGTTTGGTCCCATGTTTCATGGGGCTCCTCTTTAATTCCCTTAAGAATTAGGGTTGAGCACATTGATTTTTGTTAGTAGCTTCTTAGATTGAAGTTGTAGAATCTCTTTGAGGTTTGCATTTGCCAAAAGTATCTGCCTTCTAGGCTTTTTCAGTAGTTTTTTGCATGTCCAGCTTGATTTCCATAAATTTACTGTGCATCTCTCTAAGGTCTAAGGATTTCATCTTTTTTGTTCATTCAACAGAGTTTTCATATATCATCCAGGGTTAGGTTAGGCCTATGTCAGGCAAGTCAATTTTGGGCCTAAGTAAAGTTGCATGCAAGTTCGGCACAGTTTTTCTTTCGTAAATAAAGTGATAGGCAGCAGCAGTTGTACCAAACAAGCATAAATGTATACAAATATTGATATTTCACCGTATCATGTAGATTATCATATTGGATTGAGACGATGCAGGAAGAAGTAAACCAATGTTTTGCCTTGCTTTGCTTTGCTCACACGGCCATATTATTCAACGCCGCTGCGGGGACGTTACAACATGAACAATTTTCATTGAAAATGACGACTTGGCCTAACTGAGCTTCTTGGTGACAAAGGCAAATGGAGCTTCTTTCTTGCATTCTGCAGTAATTCCCATTTATATCATTTTCTGATGAATCATAGTAAAATCAGATTATAACTTGCTCCCATTCAAAAATGGCCTTTATTGAATCGGTAATTTCACAAAATCAATGGGGTGTATGGGGCAAGTGAGGAGTTTAAGAGGGGTAATGGACCACGGCGCATCCGAATTTCGGAGTTTCAGGAAATGTTGGGCTCATTATGACGTCATAACAGGGGGTTGAAAAATAAATGTTGCGATTTTCCGACCTGAGGTTACGTTTGGAGTCGATGCTCCATGGTTACAAGCCCGATTTCAAAACAGAAAAAAATTTTCAAGAGACCATTCGTCTGAAGGTCTAATAACGTAATTTGGGGTTCAATATTGCCCCCAGAAGCGGAGCGCGCGCCCCCCAAAAATGGGGAATAATTTCGGCCTACCCCATTTTACGCCGTAACTCAGTTTTGCGAGGAGTAAACGGCCGCGGCATATCAAAATTCGACGGAAAACTGTATTCTTTCACTAAAACACTTTTAATCTCCAATTTATCTCTAAAATTCAATTCCTTGAGGAAGATGAATACTTTGCCATCTTCCATCCTCTATGCTTCAGTTGCTTCCACACACAACCGGCTTTCCAAATAAGGAGTGAGAAATTTGAGAAAAAACTTTGGCTGGTTTTTGTCCAGGCGTCAACAAATCGCTTCCCTGGCGCCCAGTATCCTCACGCGAACGCGGTCAAGTTGACGCACAGGGAACCAGGCTGTTGTTTACCGTATTCTTTTTCGAATGAATGAAATGCCACTCGCAGAGTGCAGTGTGCATCTATTGTGGTGATGCGATCTACATCAGCCTGGTTCCCTGCATGAACTTCATCGCGTGTGCGTTAGGGTATTAAAAGCCAGGGAAGCGAATTCTTGACCCTTTGGACAAAAACCATCGACACTTTTCACTCTTACTTCTCATTCCTGTTTTTGGAAAACCAGCTCAAGGGCTTTCATAAAACATGATCTGAAGTCTGCGAATCTACCTTTTTCGGTAGAATGGCACCAAAGGAATGGGATTTTAGCTTTTACAAACTCTACCGCTTTCAGAAGACGCCCGAAAGAATGTGTCCTTGATTCCTATGCTGTATACCCTAACGCATCGCTTTTCAACCTCGCTGCAACTCTTGAAATGTGCATCAACAAGAGAAATATTTTAATTACATAGCCTCCTGCTGACAGGCAATCAAAAGCTCATTATATCAAATATTGGCTACTTCATTTTAAGAGTATGATAGGCTAAATACATTGATACTAATACTTCAACTTGGGAATTAATGACCCTCATCAATATTTAGTAGCAGTATGCAAGCAGGGTTAGTTATTGATCTCCTCTTCAAGCTCATTCTCTACTGGTTGGTCATTAAAATCCTCCAGTCCGTTTTCTGCGGCTTCCTCCGTCAAGGATTCTTCTGGTTCTTCTTCCTGAGTTTCAAGCGCTTCTTGATCCACGAGTTGATCTTTTGCTAAAAATGATATTTTGTTAACCACTGCTGAACAAAGCAAAAACCATGATCTAAAGAGCTAATTTTGAGCAGGGAGCAACAACTTTACACACTAAAAGGTTTTCACTAAACACTGTTTTCACTATCAGATCAGAAAAGTAGGAGGGGGGGAGGGGGGCAAAACTTGATGCAAAAAATTACCACACCACAACATGATGAGCGGCCTTTCAGAACGGCATAACTTGCAAAAAAGTGAATAGTTATTACTCTTCAAATGTTGGTCACTCTTCCAACACTGCAGAAGAGATCTTCAACCCCTTCCCAATACATACATATTGCTGTACTATGATAAAATTTTTCATCAGATAAGTCAGTTAGCAGATGGCCTTTTATCTCTGTTGCAGCTTTGAGATCAGAATATTCCTCAATATGAAGTAAGATGATCTATCAAAGAGTAGAAATTAACTGGATTTGTCTGAAACTCCTAACATACCCCTTCTTTGAGATGTGCTTTATTTTTTTGTTTTCTCTCTATTTGAGCAAAGGAAATTTCTGCCCCCCCCCCCATTTGGGGCCATTCCTAGTTATACATGATTACTATTATCTCATAGGAAAATTTATCAATGAGCAATCTAGAAAACATACAAGAGGGTAACTTCAATCGGCAGACTACGGGGGTGTGCTATTTTTGATTAAAAAGTCCACTTTGCAATTTAAGAAGGGGCTTTAGGGTCAGTCAGTCAGAAAGAAAGAAAGTAAGTCCGTGACGCTCTTTAAAGCAATTGATTAATGTTTTATCTCTGCTAAGTGACACTGATATAAAGAAAGCGCGCAAAAAGCACATACAGGACAGAAGTTTCCTGCGACCTTTATTTGGTAAAGTATTCGTTAGCTTAGCATTGTTTCTTGATGTCTTCTAACCTTCTGCACAATCGAAAATGTTAAATGTTAACTTCGCAAATCTTTTCTTTAGGTACTTTTATCGTGCCAAGATCATGAAGGACCCCCCACCTGCACAACTACAGATGCAAACGTTCCACATTGAACCAAAACGTGTTCATTTCATGGATATGATTCTGCACAGAGGTTAATATTCTGGTGACCGCTTGTCTCAAATTAGGTGCCAACAAAAAACAACGATTGAAATGTTCTACAGGGTTCTGCATAAGTAATTTTGCGTTATCGTAAATCTCACATGACATCTAATTTGAGACAGATGCACCAATAGTTTTGTGCACGAACGAAGGCCTCAAATAGGCAAACTAGGGGTAATTGCTTTTGATTTTTTGCGTATCATCCTCATGTCACATAAAGATCAAAGTTGCTTTTCAGGCGATTCTTGTTTTTATAAAAGGCGTTTGATTTTCGATTAAAGGCGATTTTAGCAGCAACACTCATCCCTCTGACTGTTGCTAAAAACGGCTTCAACGATCATTCGGAGTTTTGAAGAAATCCATGTTCAGATATTCTTATGCTCAGGACGGACTTTGCAATCATCCAAAAGGAACTTATGTTTACTTGTGAAATCATATCCTACAATTTATAAAAATTTTCAAAACCATACCCTAAAATTACGGGCCTTTCAAAATATGTACCATAAAATTGTGACAAAATTCCTACCAATTATATCAAATTTAATACCCCCAAACAGTTATTCTTCTAAAATTTCACCTTTAAGTTTATGTCTATTTGCAATCCTACCAAAAATGACACGGTAAAATCAATTTTCTGAATGAAAAAGGCACCGAAAAAAATGGCACATCCCGTGCTGGTATATATAGACCAGGAGGGGATGGGGGGCAATCGTCACCCGAGGAGGGAATTTATGAAATTGAGAGTTTTTGGTCAAGTTTGGGGTGCTGATTCCAAAAATCGATGTTATACGGAGAAATTCGGTCCCTTTTGGCCTCTATTCCATGTTAAAACCTCGTTTTCGAGAAAAATGACATCCTCACTTAGATATTCCAAAGCATATGAATTTGGTCAATTTCGGGATGCTGATTCTAAAAATCAACATTAGACAGATAAATTCAATCGCTGTGAGCCTCTTTTCCATGTTAAAGCCTCGTTTTTGCGAAAAACACATCTTGGCTCAGTTGTTCCAAAGCGTATACATTTGATCATTTTCTGGGTACCGATTCAGAAAGTCAATGTTACATGGAAGAATTCGGTCTTTGTGACCATCCTCATCCGGCTCAAGTCGCGTTTCGATGAAGACCCTATATCTTCTTTCAAGCTTAAACACTGTTCGAAGTAGTATTGTTGTTAAATCAATACTTGGCACATTACACACCAAAATTCAGCCCAGTTAACATAATGGAATGTCTTTTATTAAATGCTCTTGTTCTGTGTTAGCATTGTCTGCTGAACTTCAGTGCGTAGTGATATCCTCAGTCTCATCATCAAACTCATCCTCTGTTTCAAGTTTGGATGTTTGGCAGATGTCTGCACAAAGAGGCAACTCTGCCACATCGTCAGGCAGGGTACGTTTTTCTCTATCAAATCTAAAAAGCTAAGAACTACAGAATACAATTCAACTGTGCCAATAATAGCAGAAAAAGACACAAGGTCATCAATTTTCCACTATGACTGGCATTTGCAATATTACTTCATTTAAATACAATAAGAAAAGACAAATCTGATAACGATTGAGGAAAACAAAATACAAGAAATAAGGGACATAAAACATAAACTGTTGCTTTCCAACTATTGATCATTAATCTACATTCGTGTCGTGTTTTCGATAAAGCACTTCATTTCCTCCATAATCATTTCCAAAAAGGAATGGATTACAAAGTGATTTGGAGCCCACATACCCGAAACGTTTAAATCAGGAATATTTTCGAGATGACCAAAAATATCTTGTCGTAATGTGTCATACTTAGGGCAATGCAGGAGAAAATGTTTCTTATTTTCATTCGCCTCGCCATAATCACAAATAGGGCGTAAATAGTCAAAATTGTGCCGAAACTTTTGCTCATTCAAATCACTAAATTTAACACGAAGTTTTGTCAATCGTCGAATGCCAATAATATCACGGACATGGAATATCGGATTCCTCGATCTGCTTTTGCCAACACTATCCTTTTAAATTCACCAAGAAGGGGAGCCGCGTTTTTGATTGATCGAGCATATTCCAGTCATATAGGGCATTGTGGAAGTAGGTATTGGAGAAGCGAACAGTTCTTAAATGTTTGGATTATGAGTAACTGCATGTCCAAGATTGTATAAGATATCGCGCTCAGGAGGAATGTCCTCAAATAGATACATGAGAGACGACGTAATTTTGAGGATGTAAAAATGACACATACGTCTATATCACCTTCTATCATAAGGCATTCCCAACCCAGTTCATCGTAAAGTATTTGCCTGTTGGTGCCTCTCCAAGCACCAAGTTACTGAAAGTGCCGCAGAGTATTCCATTTGTACATGGTACATAGTTAGGGTACACAGTATCATGCCAAACAACGGATCTTTCCTCATTCCAACCATGCGTTGTCGGACTGTCTAAATCAAGCTTCAGTTCATCTGCTTGCTTGTATATGCAGGCAACGTAATTTGCTCCTTTGATATGCAAAAGAAGATTGAATGAACAGGAAGCAACAACCTTTAGTCTGCAACTTTATGACTCTTTTTTAAAGATTTTCAGAAAAGCTTAGCATAGACTTCACTGCGTGATTGTAGCTTTGGAAAATCCATAGAGGTGAAGTTTTCAAAACATTCGATAAAAGATTTCAAGATCTCAAGTAGGTATCTACCATCTCCTGCAAAATGGTGATAAAAAGGAGATGCTGCTCGGTTGATTCCACAATCAATTGGGAATTCTAAAGATGCATTAGATGGAAAGGTAGTCTGTTTTCAAACACAAGCCAGTGCACAAATATTAGCCACTATGAAACATATATCTGACAAGAACGAGCAAGTAACCACAAAGAGGAGGCATCAACTTATTGGCACTTGCTCAAGCAGAGGAGCCTGTTTGGTATCCCACTCCTGTCACCATGTTGAGTTATACGAGCCAGAGAAGAGAACCTTTTTCAACTATCATGATTACTAACTCACTCGACAAACAAAAAAATAACTTAAGAGTCAGAAAAAACGTGCATTGTGTTCTTCACGCACCTATGCGAACTATACAAATGATTGTTTCTTGACTTTGTATCATTTTTGCCATGAACATAACGGAACAGGTACCTGATGAAACAGCGACGATTCACATTCCATCTGACAATATCAACATCCTCACCTTCTTTTTCGCCCATGACTTCACACGTGGCATGGTAATTACTTACAATTGAATATTTACAGGAGAAGAAAGATTATTGATGCTACATCTTTCACCTTTGTCCCGGGTCAGGATAAGAATGCTGGTTTGTAGAATTGCATGTTCTCTGCAGAAATGATTACGTTTCATTTCGCCATTCTATAGGAAGGGCAAAACGATGTGTTGGAAAGCAATGTTAAAGCGTCAAGAATTCATAGATGCTTTTGAAGAGCGTGGTATCTACGTTGAGAAAAATCTGTTATTGAATGTCTTGAAAAGTTCACCTCCTTTCTTTATGGATTTTCCAAAGCAACAATCCGTCAGTATAGCCCTTGCTAAGTTTTTCAGGAAGTCTTTCACATAGAGGCATATATGCAGTTTTAAGGTTGATGCTCCCTGTTCATTCAATCTTCTTTGCATACCAAAGGAGCAAATTAAGTTGCCTACGTATACAGGTAATCAGATGAACTGAGGCTTCATTTAGATAGTCCGACAACGCATCATTGGAATGAAGAAAGATCCGTCATCTGGCATGATATTATGTACCCTGACTATGTGGCAGAGTTGCTTCTTCGTGCAAACAACGAAGTTCAGAAGACAATGCTAGCACAGAACAGGAGCACTTCACAGACATTCCATTACGTTAACTAAATTAAACTTGGATGCGTAATGTGCCAAGTATCAACTTAACAATACATATTGTACGCTTGACTTGAATACCATTTTGAACAATGTTTAAGATTTTAAGAAGATATAGGGCTTTCATCGAAACGCGACTTGAGCGCAGTAAAGAGGGCCAACTGAGACCGAATTTCTCTATATAACTTCGATTTTCTGAATCGGCACCCCGAAATTGACCAAATGTATACGCTTTGGAACAACTGAGCCAAGGAGCCAAGATGTGTTTTTTCACAAAAACGAGGCTTTAACATGGAAAAGAGGCTCACAGCTATCGAATTTATCTGTCCAACGTTGATTTTTGGAGTCAGCATCCCGAAATTGACCAAATTCGTATGCTTTGGAATATCTAAGTGAGGATGTCACTTTTCTCGAAAACGAGTTTTTAACATGGAATAGAGGCTGAATGGGACCGAATTTGTCCGTATAACATCGATTTTTGGAATCAGCGCCTCGAACTTGACCAAATACACTCAATTTCATAAATTCCCTCCTCGGGTGACGATTGCCCCCCATCCCCTCAAATGAATTGAGGGGGACTAAACTCAAGGGGCCTGGGGACATAGTCCCCAGAAAATTTTTAAGGAGACACTGTCTATTTTGGCTTAGAGCACTTGCGGTGATCGCCTACTTGCTGGCGCTAAAATATAACTTTGACCATTTCTAATTACAGTATTTTTAAAGATTAGTATCCCCAGCAAGATGTTTGAGTGGGCATCTTTTTCGTTGACTTTTAGAATGCCTCTTCATCACATTACATCTTTACCAGAGACAAATTGAAAACTTGACATTTCTGACAACACTCCACAAAAAGACCAGAAGGATATGAGCAAGACTATAGACTCCAAAGAGATGCTATGCAGACAGAATTCATTAGGAGGATCATTTTTGAAGCTCTTGAAACCCAAAAGATTTCTAAAAGATGGATGCACCAAAGGAATGAAATTATAGGCTTGTGCACCACAAGGTTTCTACACCATTTTGTGAACCAGATTGTGCACCAATTGACCACTCTGTGCACCTGGTCTAATATGGTAGTTACCCCACTCTCCCCAGGAGAAAACGGCATACCTTCATCTTTCTTTTCAACTTTTTCATATCTGCGTTTAATCACATCTGGAGAAAAAAAAAGAATAACCGAGTAAATAACTCGTACGAGCAAAAAGTTCGTAAATGGATCAATAAATACACGTTCAACCGAAATTATTAATTTCTGCAAAGTTCTCGTCACGCTCAAATCGTCTACCTAATTGTACTCGTGATTTCCTCCAGAAACAGGCGTTACCATCATGGAGGCGAGCTGGAGCGTTTCCATAACAACTCGGCGAAAATGTCTCGAGCTTTTCTCTGCTATAGAATATATGCCTCATGCACAAATCATCTTTGGCGAACTATTCATAGAAAGCTTTGAACTAGCAGAATTTGATTTCGTGAATATAGCGAGGTTCAAGAACGATTAATTATTCTTTCGGGAAATCCAGCTATCTCTGAATTATCAAAGCTCCAACACTTGGATATTTCTGCGGAGCAAAAGAGCTGGAATGACTTCGTTAAACAAGATCGCCACGTTAGAAATTTGTCCTGCAAACCCAATATGATAAATGACGCTATACATTCTTTGTTAAAATCTTATCTAAATGCAAAAGTTCACACATTATTCCAAAATGTAATCAAGTGCTGCAGCTACAGGAAAATCAAATCAATGAGAATAACGAGTAATGAGATAATGTCGTACTTGTTTCCAAGGATGCCTTTCACGGACGTTTTCTTCCGGTCGAATTTTGAAATGTTTGATTTGAAATTTCCATCGTCAGTTTAGCGGTTTAGAATAAATCTAACGACCAAGGCTACTTGTTAGATTTTTTAAGAATTTCCCAGCCTAGTTTCCTTAGGAAACAGATTTAATTTACTTTGAATTTGACAAATTTGCAGTATTTGCAGTTTGACATCATTCTCACCTCCACTGGACCAAGCGCGTCTTCGGCGTCGCCAGCAGTCGCCATCATTTATCAAGAGTAATAAAAGCACTGACACAAGAAGGATGCATGTGAACAACTTCATGTTTAGAACTGTCGAATCTTCTTTCGATTAATCTCAAAGAAAAACAACAAGCTACACAACTGCGACAACCTTCCACATCTAGCAATCAGCATTTGTGAAGCAAACAGCCACTGAATGAGTTATTCTATGGTGAGAGTCACCCCGGTCTTGGCTCTGAACGTAATAAGTACTAAGTCACGGTTTTCATTGTTCTTTTCATTTGCAAAAATGTTTGAAAAGAACTTAAAACAATCGTAATTTCTAAAATATTTGATGAGACAAAACTAAACCACAGTTTATGAATGTCTACAGCACATGAAATAATTCTAAAGAAAACCACAGTTTATGAATGTCTACAGTGTGATATATAATATTCATGCCTAACATGAATACAGTTAATTCGGCGAGTGGGCTAATTTGTGTTATTGAGATGAGTCTGGAAAGAGCTGAAAGTACAGTGGGCCAAATTCAATATCCCCTATTTTTCTCATGCACATAAGAATTAAAATTTTGTACAAGCATAGTTATGTCGAAAGAGTAGATTTGCAGAGAGGAGAAAACAAATAAATACCCCTGTAAATAATGCAGGACCGCGGGACGGTCCGGTAGTTTATAGTTATTCTTAATTAGCTATTTCAGCACTAAAGTGAAACTTTCGTAGGGTTAATTTTACCACCGCAGTTTTATCCGATATCTCCCACTAAGGAGTTTTTACGTGGACTGTAGCGCGGATCAGTGTCTAAAGAAAAAGCAAAATATCATCTCGCCTTTGGTCGCCTATGAGATTTCAGGAAAGCCTGATGTAGGTCACGACGAGTAAAACATCGGCTCACATCACACATTAGTGTAATAGAAGGGAATAGAGGATTAAAGTAATTAGGTGGGCGGCCGTTGCCAGCTTTGCTGGAGTGTTGCGGGGCCCCCTCTAATCAGTAAAAAACACCCTCTTGGGTAAAACACTTAGCAGCTCAGGAAGAGAAATTCGTTACCAAAGAGAGCGGCAAGCACTTTCTCCTCATGAACGTGTGACCGCGCTATGTCAAGATCCCCCATCAGAGTAAGCTTAAAAACACGCGTCACATAGATCCTGGATTAACCAATCACTGGATGCAAAAATTTTATAACAGATTCAAACCGACAGAAACAAAGGTTTCCACTTTTCTCATCAGAGTTAACCTAAACCAATCACAGGACAGCAAAATTTGTAACACATAAATCTATAAATTGGCAATACGCCTCCTTCGCCCATTCATCTCAAATTTTAAGTCAGAAAACGGATGAAAATCTTTCAGAAGAAAAAATCCCCACCCGCCCTTCCCTTTTTAAAATACAGCAATCAATTCAGGTAGGATGTACCCATGATGTGCTTGACCTTAGTACGAAATGCAAGTCTAATATTTCAAAGGTTTGAAGAAGCAAAGAAAATCGTTATTTATTTCAAATTGAAGTTCAACTGCGGCGGTTATCCAACCATTGCAGCTGGAAGGATTTTAATAACCTTCTCCATCGGCTCCACATTTAAATTCAAAAGGCCTGCTCGATAGACCTCAACAAATATATGATACTACCTCGAGAGGGAAAGTAGTAGGTCGCAGGGATTACCCGACGGGGAAAGTACCTGCTTGTGGCTTATGATTACCCTCAGAGAACGAGGCGTTGGGATTACCTCAAAAGGGAAAGTAGTAAACTGTCTGTGATTGCATTGTGAAGTAGCAGACCATAGTTGGTGATTACCCAGGCCAGGAAAGTACCAACTTTCAAAAAAGGTGCGTCGAGCAAGGTCTCTCTGACTGCCGCAGTTGCACTTCCTAACCCTCACTTAAACTAATCTATTTTTCCTTTTCAGATGACCGTAGAAACGTAATAGTTAGATTGTAGAAGTATCATAATCTCTTCACCTAGTTGTTGATATCTATAGTTCTGTTTATGTTTTAAAAACTCGATTTCTTTGCTTCACTCCCCTTCACTTTACTAACAGACGAGGATGGAAAAATTAACTACAACTTATGGTATTGGATGGGACAATGAACCTTATTACATAGATTCTTTCGAATTTTCTGTTTACATGTATAATGCTAGCTATTTGAAGTAACGTACTTATTTGATCACAGCGTACTAGATTCACTAGGTTCCGCAAAGAGACCATCGAGGGAGTCAATTGTCCCTAACAGGCCAATTTTGCCATAGACCACGAAAAGTTGAAAGCTTGTTTTTCTCAAGCATGCAAAAACCTATTCTATTGGCCTAAATACCCATACAATGAGATACAGGTAAATCCGTTAGATTGACCATGATTATCTATCTAATTTGATTTGCCAGGCACATCCCAGAATGGTACGGACTTACCAGTATGGGACCCGCCCTTCTCTGGCACATCCCAAGCAGGGACCCGCCTTTGACGTATCATTTCACTCTTAGGCACATCCTCGGACGGACCACCGGCCAAATATCCGTCCAGGACCCGCCTTCTAAATTCTACTGACACTGCAGAATGATTTGGCTTTTGTTCTGCAGTGCTGGTTACACCCCATGGGACGGTTGTCCTCCCTCTTTGCGTCTCCAATACCCCCATTTCAAGCTTTAATAGTTAGAATTAGCTTAGTAATCGCATTTAAGTTAGATTTAGGCTAAAGTTGATTAATTAGATAACAGCTGGAAAAGTTTCTCTCTCTTGTCAGGTCTAGCAGAATAAAGAAAAATTCCGGCTAGGAATCCGCGCAAATCGTACGGGAGGGCAGGGGCATTTCACTCATTCAAGATATCGGTAAAACAAAAGGAGCTTACAGATGTTTGATAAAAAATGTTCTTGTAACAAAAGGATTTTGTCAAAGGTATACGATATTTTGTAGGGGCGTAGTGCCCCCCAGCCCGGGCATTGAGTACACGAGATAGAATTAAGAAGCAAATATCTTTCTCTCCTCTATGCTTCACGAGTTAGAAATCTGATGACGTCACATCCTCAGATGAGTTGAAATAAAAATTGAAAAGTCCAACGGTAGAAATATAGGAAAGTAGCCCAAGCCAAGCTTCAATTAACAGAAATAGGTGCTAAGAACTTTACAACCAGGGAAAATGTCCGGCATTTTGCAAAAGAATTTTCAATTTCGACCTTCAGTTTTCATTTTTGAAAAGATGTATACCTTGAACTGCTTCAATTGTGCTATTTTGCAGGAAATTTCTGGCATATTCTGGCGTATTCCTAATTATTAAAGTTATTTTCTTATTCTATATTCCATTAATATGCAAATAAATTTTCGCGACAGTCATGGTTTGAATGACGTCTTTCTACTTGTTCATACTATTTGTACCATACAAGTACCGGGTGACCTAAAAAAAACTTCAAAAGCTAGATCATAGGTAGCTTCCTAAAAAAAAGTTATTGAAATGGTTTGTACCACCATTTAGTTAAAAGGTTTAGTTTTCTTTTGAGTTGCTGCATAGGCACTCCAAGGCATGATTACTGTTCGAAAAACGAGAACGAAAGAGATTTCGAATCCATTCTTTCTCATTATTACAACCAGACTTCTTTCCAGTCAACATTTTGTGAAAACTTAACGTAAGAGGTGGACTTGAAATCATCTGGGGGAAATTTGTTGTTTGAAAAACGATCGATATCTGTTCCTTATTTAAAATTGTGCTACCATTCAAAATTTGGAATTCGGCTTTGTTCCCTCTTGCAAAACATGAACGAGAGAAGGAGGAAAGATTCCATGAAATGACTGATAGAATTATCATATTTTAGCATGGGTATTGTGGACACAATTTGTGTCGATCGTGTCCACAATACCTGGCCTAAATGTTACTAAATGAATGAATGTATTTCGTTACCTTGCTCGTCTTCATTTCATGAGTATCTCTGCGCTTTTGCCTCGGCATTCATTCTTGCTTACTCAAGTTCGTAACGGCCTAAGATTTTTTAACAGTGCCGCGCTCTAAACTAGTTCCCAGCCCAGACCGCGCATTCCTCCAACGACTCATCCTGAAATTGAAAATTGAAGCTAAAGCATATGGATAGATGTTTTCATCTGTTTCTGGAGAGTATCAATCCCGTGGACATGGCAGAATTAACAAATAATTATGCATTTCGTGTGATATGATAAGTGAATGATACTGTGCCGATGGCTCCACTTTTCTTTCAAACAATCAAATGCCATATTAGGCCCATTCTGAACGAACTTGTCTCTCGTAAGGTTTGGTTTGATAGATTCACTCCCCTTCTAGTTATTTTTCCTTCTAGGGTTGATACCCCCTTTACTTTACCAAGCCTGTGCAAAGACACGACGTCAACAAGGAGGAAGTGTTCCAAGGCCTAAACAGCATGATAACAGACCATGGTTTCACCAGCATGACCAAGAACGATTGCCGCCACCACGTTTGTCTACACGAAGAAGGTACCTTGAAACATCTTTGCACCGCCGCAGGACTTGATTGTGTAGTCCGTTTTACCATTGACCATGGTTTCACCAATTGTTATTATTATTCGAATATTCGCTTATGTTAACTTGACGTTTTCAATTTCAGATCTACACAGATCAATTTTATGGTATTTTGTAGGTCCTTATGAATTCATTCCGTAAATCTAGTCCTGACATTTTTCAAGGCAATTGAGCGCAGTTAATCTCTAGTCCGTTACTCAATTATTGGCAGAATCTACCCAGTATCAAACCTATGCCCTCTAAAACAAGACAAAATTCGGGATCTCACAACAAGTAGGGCAACCGCCAAATGGCGGGGTAAGCAAAGCAAGTCTTAGCAGAACAAGGCCGAACAAGGCATGTTCGCGGTATCAATCAAGGGGATCCTTCAGGTGCCTAACGGGCAAACTTTTATTGTCTTTTCTGGACAAGTCATGAACGTTTTAGGGGTAGTAGCAAAGGTGAACTAAGGGTTTCCATGTCAGTATTTTTCGGGCAATTTGTTGTTTAAAAATCATTTGTCCTAGAATGACTTGGAAATGCCCAATCAGACACATTTTTTTCCCACTGGGGGCTGCCACCACATCCATGGCTCAGGAAAGCCCTTGGACGCTTGCTATCAACGTTATATCAAAAACCGACAACCGCTGTAGGACCGTGTACCGCTGTAGGACAAGTCTCTGCAAGTTTGATAAACGAACCTGAAAGGCTTTAAAAACTTATGGCATGACTATAGTTCCCTTCAAATACAAGTATAGGCGTAATTTCTTTTCGTTTCTTCTCATTTCATTTTCACTTGTTTCTTCTCATTTCATTTTCACTTGTTTTATAAGACAGTTAAAATCTCGGACAGTACTGATATCTTCAAAGATTATTATAAGGTCTGTGCCCCCCCCCCCTTAACATTTTAAAAACACGGTATTTTGACGCCTTTCCTGTGTTTGGACAGCGCTCAAGTACTTTCTGAGTAATATGAAGGGTCAGGGAACAAATGAGAATTTAAAGTTTTTAATTTTGGTGATCTGAGATTCTGAGTTTCTTATAAGCGATGTCTTTTGGTGTTTGCATAAAGACACCAGCCTTATTCGTCGCCGTTGGGGGTTACACAAGTGTAACTGTGGCGGAAGGATTTTAAAAACCTTCTCCATCGGCTCCAAATTTAAATTCAAAAGGCCTGCTCGATAGACCTCAACAAAAATATGATACTACCTCGAGAGGGAAAGTAGTAGGTCGCAGGGATTACCCGACGGGGAAAGTACCTGCTTGTGGCTTATGATTACCCTCAGAGAACGAGGCGTTGGGATTACCTTAAAAGCAGGGGGGGGTTGGAATAGTATCACACAATGCTTTGCGTACCATTCATATTATTGGACTTGCGCATTGAAATTTGATCAGTCGGAAGTTTTGCACGAGCGCGAAAGGACAAAGCTGCGATGCTGGCCTAAAATAATGGAAGCTTTTCGAGATGTCAATTCGCCGATTTTGAAACAAAATAAATCCACCCAAAAGCTTTATAGCATTAACCAACTACCAGGAGAAGATATAGCAGTGAAACCAGACGAGAATATTGTTCAGCGTTGTTGTGGGGCACGTATTGGACAAATTGGACGAAAACCGCATCTCGTTTTCAGGTGAAATAAAGCTTTCGATGTTGGGACTTCGCGGGACTTAGATGTTTTTCTGGCAGCCAAAGCCTTTCGAAGTATAAATCAAAGCAAAACATTGCTAAGTCCCTTCCCCGTCTGTCAGAAAACGAACAACAAATTTGATAAATATTGGTCGAACTGCGGTACTTAGGCCCACAGTAACTTCCCACAAAAACAGCCGATTAAAGCTTATCGATAACTGACAATAACTGCAATTCATAATAAAATTATGTGTAAATGCCCATTAGTCATAATTCGAATCAGTACACATACCTAGATTGAATTTTCTGTCTCTAAAATGCCAATTTTCAATCACAGTGCAGAAGTGAACGAAAAATTTTCTGCCATTTGCGAAGTTTTGAAGAACGGCGCTCAAAAACTTCGCGGGGGGCTTTGCCAACCCCCCCCCCCCTGCCTCAAAAGGGAAAGTAGTAAACTGTCTGTGATTACATTGTGAAGTAGCAGACCATAGTTTATGATTACCCAGGCGAGGAAAGTACCAACTTTCGAAAAAGGTGCGTCGAGCAAGGTCTCTCTGACTGCCGCAGTTGCACTTCCTAACCCCCACTTAAACTAATCGTATGTTATAAAAGTTAAAATCACCTGAAATCACCTGAAACCACCTGAAATCACCTGAAACCACCTGAAATCATCTGCAAATCATCTGAAACCACCTGTAAATCACCTGCAAATCATCTGCTCATTGTTTTGATGAATGGAAAAAAGAGTTATTGTCTTCAACTTTGATCATTAAACCTAAAAAGGCAAATAATCCTACTGGTGTGATCATGGGCAATAATGCACCGTTGATGTGGCCTATATTATGATCAAAATTGTATTTTTACTCACTATGTGTTGTTTCTCTTCCACAAGATTGCAAGTAAAGCGCTAGATAATGTTGCTACTCCTTCGTTCTTCTCTCGTCACAATCAAATGCCGCCAATATTCAAATACAGTTGAAACGGTTGGAGCTCCTACGCAGCGATACGTCTCATTTCAAACTTCCCTTTAAAAAGTTTGAAATGAGACGTATCGCTGCGTAGGAGCTCCAACCGTTTCAACTGTATTTGAATATTGGCGGCATTTGATTCCTTGTTGTGACGAGAGAAGAACGAAGGAGTAGCAATATTATCTAGCGCTTTACTTGCAATCTTGTGGAAGAGAAACAACACAGTGAGTAAAAATACAATTTTGATCATAATATAGGCCACATCAACGGTGCATTATTGCCCATGGTGTGATCGGTAGTTTATAGGTCTCACGCCTTTTGTCTCATTCAAATTGCTTTGTGGTCTCATTGGGCTGATCAGAGATCAGAGTTAAGCGACGTCCACACGTATCTAGCCTGCGTTGCAGACCGAATTCCAAAAGGAAAAGGTCTGCCACGCAGGCTAACACGTATCCGGATATTTTTGAAAAGTACTATGCTCCATATAAATTTCAAGACTCAAGAGATATTCCCAGTCATCGCAACAACAGCAACAACTACAACAAGAACAACATTTGTATGGCGATAACCACGACCTGCTTAGACTAATTCCAAAAAGTCTCTTGTTTTGCTCCCCCCCCCCCCCCTACTGCAGACTTGTCGCTATAACACACGAGGGGTACATCACCCTTCCGGAAAGGCGTACGAGATTTTTTTAAACAAAAGGATTTGTAGGGATTTTTTACGGATTTTTCTTGAAGACAAAAGGATTTTTACCAAAGGTGTACGAGATTTTTACAGAATGATACGCCCCTCGACAACACAGAAGCTATGTTCAACAACAACAACAACGAAGGTTAGAGGGACTTATGTAATAAGTCTACGAACTTGCATTATTAGTCATATAAATATTTATAGGTCTATCCATATAAAAAGATCCGCATTCCGCATCCACACGAGCAGCATCTTTGAAATTGTCCACATGAAGACCCTGCGACACTTGAAACTGGGTGACCGAAAACGCCGTCCACTTGTGTGCGTGAAACCAAAACGGCTAAAAAGATGCGTTTTCAAAAATATCCAGATGCGTGAAGATGTAGCTTAGCTTTTGTACAATTTAGATAAAATACTAAAATCAGCCCAGTGAGACCAAAAAGCAATTTGAATGAGACAAAAGGCGTGAGACCTAAGAACTACCGATCACACCAGTAGGATTATTTGCCATCTTAGGTGTTAATGATCAAAGTTGAAGACAATAAGACTTTTCCCCATTCATCAAAACAATGAGCAGATGATTTGCAGGTGATTTACAGGTGGTTTCAGATGATTTGCAGATGATTTCAGGTGGTTTTCATGTGATTTCAGGTGGTTTCAGGTGATTTCAGGTGATTTTAACTTTTATAACATACGTTAAACTAATCTATTTTTCCTTTTCAGATGACCGTAGAAACGTAATAGTTAGACTGTAGAAGTATCATAATCTCTTCACCTAGTTGCTGATATCTATAGTTCTGTTTATGTTTTAAAAACTCGATTTCTTTGCTTCACTCCCCTTCACTTTACTAACAGACAAGGATGGAAAAATTAATTCAGCACTAAAGTGAAACTTTAGTAGGGTTAATTTTACCACCGCAGTTTTATCCGACATCTCCCGCTAAGGAGTTTTTACATGGACTGTAGCGCGGATCAGTGTCTAAAGAAAAAGCAAAATATCATCTCGCCTTTGGTCGCCTATGAGATTTCTGAAAAGCCTGGTGTAGGTCACGACGAGTAAAACATCGGCTCACTTCACACATTAGTGTAATAGAGGGGAATAGAGGATTAAAGTAATTAGGTAGGCGGCCGTTGCCAGCTTTGCTTGAGTGTTACGGGGCCCCCTCTAATCAGTCGAAAAACACCATCTTGGGTAAAACACTTAGCAGCTCAGGAAGAGAAATTCGTTACCAAAGAGAGCGGCAAGCAGCTTCTCCTCGTGAAGTGTGATTGCGCTATGTCAAGATCCTCCATCAGAGCAGCATAGCCGTCAAATCTTTTCTTTTGTCCAAAGCTCCCGTGGGGTTCTGACTCACGCTCTGATCAGATCGCATTTTCTCCTATGATTGACCAATCAGATGCCGTCGTTGTGTTTACTTCCGCGTTTCGCAGCAAAACTTAGGCCATTTTCGGCCGTTTTGACCACTCTCCGGAAAAATTCATTGCACGATCGGATAAATCGAATTTCGTCAAAATTTCAATTGGAGAAGATTCTCCATGCTTTGGACCATAAGTGTTTTCGGTATGGCTTTGCGATCACTAAAAATAGCAGAATTGTGGCATTTTTAAGCTCAATGCAGTCATTCATCGGGTACAGACTCTATGATTAGCAAAAACAAGAGTAGAAAACTGAAAACCTGAAGAAGAACTAGTGCATACACATACCTCAGATGGATTTAATAACAAACATCCAATTTTTCTGCCGCGATCTACAGCGAGTTTCACCAGCAAATAACACAGTCAAGTTAAAACCGGCAATAACATTACCAAAACGATTTACGAATTGATCGGTCACATCCCATCTATTATTGCAAGAAAAATGTGTATCGTCTTATGGTCTAGCAGCTTCATGAAACAGAACTGCAATGCTAGGTTTGGTGTTCTTACGAATGCGAATGACAAGAAGAAATGTACATCTTATTTTCATAACGAGTAAAATAGAATGATCTTTTCGACATTTGAAATACTACTTATAGAAACTCCTCATGTCAATTTCACATTTTGGGCGGATATCATAAAACATATTTTATTTTTTAGAAGTCCTTCGTTAGAAAATCACCCCTTGACAGTCAAGCAACAGAGTAGCATCAAAGCAAAGTTGGGCAGTTTGCAAACTCATTGCATGGAAGAAAGCCCTATTTTTGTAAGAGTCTGCAACTTTGATCCAATGAAAAAGCTCCTCAAAATTTTCATTTTCTGAGTACAAAATGTTTGGTAACAGTCTCTTAAAAGTTCCCTCAAATTTCTATCGGTTGTGTAGGATCTCTGAGATCTCCTGTGCCTTCGATAAAATTGTGCGGCAAATTATGAAATCATGCCACAGTGTAGATCACGTACGAAGTCTCATGTAAGAAATTACTTGATGAAAAGTGAAATTAATTTGTTCCAGTATCCAAGATTTTATATTCTAGGTGACCTGAGAGTTCAGTTTCTTGAAATTTTTCCTATGATAGCGGACCTCTATCAATGCAACTGCATACACTTTTTCTACAGGAAACTGTGCCTCTTCCATAAATTAAGAAACTCTGGTCATTTCAAATTTAAGGAACTTTTTCAAACTAGGTTATGAGTAGCAAAAACTGTTTCTACCAAAAATTGCATTACCAACTCAACTATTACTAAAAAGTAATAATTTTTGTTATTATTTCGTTTTTTAACAATTCATTGATTCAAAATGTGGTTCTGAATGAACATCGACAAACTGTCAGTTGGAATTTTGAAAATTTGGGAACCTTAGAAGAAACTTTTCTATTAGAATCAAGCCTAAAGTAAATATAACATTTTGGAAACTGAAACAAATTAATTTCACTTTTCGTTTGGTAACTTCTTACATGAGATTTCGTATGTGATATATGATTTCATGATTTCATAATTTGCCGCACAATTTTTGAGGGAACTTTTAAGAAACTCTTACGAAGCATTTTGTACTCTGAAAATGAGAATTTTGAGGAGCTCTCTTTATTGGATGAATGTTGTAGAATCTTACAAAAATAGGATTGTTCTTCCATGAATGGGCAATGAGTTTGCAAACTCCCCAACTTTGCTTTGATGCTACTGTGTTGCTTGACTGTCGAGGGGTGATTTTCTAACGAAGGACTTCTAAAAGATAAAATATGTTTTATGATATCCGCCCAAAATGTGAAATTGACATGAGGAGTTTCTACAAATAGTATTTCAAATGTCGAAAAGATCAATCTATTTTACTCGTTATGAAAAGAAGATGTACATTTCTTCTTGTTATTCGTTGTACATCGTTTTGGTAATGTTATTGCCGGTTTCCATCTGGCAACGATAGCCGCAGTTGGGCACAGTTTATATCCATAGATGGTTTATCGAAAAAGACATCACGAAATTGTTCTTTCTGGGCCAGAGTCGACGTACAGCTACTCCCGTAATCTTCAGCATGGCAATTTCATGTATTCATTATTCACCGTTGATTTATTCATATTTCTGTTCATTGGAATCAGATGTTGTTCTCACTCGACGATGGCATGTAGCTGATAATTCAATTTCTCGAGCCCATTTTTGTTGACTTGACTGTGTTATTTGCTGGTGAAACTCGCTGTAGATCGCGGCAGAAAAAGTGGATGTTTGTTATTAAATCCATCTGAGGTATGTGAATGCACTAGTTCTTCTTCAGGTTTTCAGCTTTCTACTCTTGTTTTTGCTAATCATAGAGTCTGTACCCGATGAATGACTGCATTGAGCTTAAAAATGCCACAATTCTGCTATTTTTAGTGATCGCAAAGCCATACCGAAAACACTTATGGTCCAAAGCATGGAGAATCTTCTCCAATTGAAATTTTGACGAAATTCGATTTATCCGATCGTGCAATGATTTTTTTCCGGAGAGTGGTCAAAACGGCCGAAAATGGCCTAAGTTTTGCTGCGAAACGCGGAAGTAAACACAACGACGGCATCTGATTGTTCAATCATAGGAGAAAATGCGATCTGATCAGAGTGTGAGTCAGAACCCCACGGGAGCTTTGGACAAAAGAAAAGATTTGACGGCTATGCTATCTAAGTCCACCTTTGGTGAAGGATATTTTTATGGAACGAAACATTAGCTAAAATCTAAGGCATGGCAATGACGCTCAACTCCCAAAGGTGCGAGGTGAACTATGTTCTTTGGAATTGAGACCATAGCCTTCCTTGCAAATAAAATGTGGCAGCCTTTACCGCAAGGAATAAAGCGATCAAACACCCTCCCTATCTTCAAAGCGAATTATATGTTGGAATGATGATAAATGCATCTGTAGGCCCATCAAAACATATATTCCGAAAGTTGGGTTTCTAACAAGATAAACTTCTGTAAACATACATAGTAGCCATAGTAACTTTTCAACCGATTTATTTTAATAAATTATAAGAAATGAAATGAAATGAAAAATGAAATGTAAATTTTGTAAAGTAGGCCTTAAAGGCAAATTACTGATGTATAGCGTTTGGTTTAAAAATAGAACAAAAGAACGCAACGAGTGTCCATTTGTCCAACTGTTTTGATAATCTCTCAAGATCATCAGATACAATTGAATACAATGGGCTATGGCTATCAAAATATTAAATTATTATTATAAATTATAATAATATTATAAATTATAAATTATTATTATTATTATTATTATTATTATCATTATCATCATTATTATTATTATTATTATTATTATTATTATTATTATTATTATTATTATTATTATTATTATTATGATGTTGATGATGTTAATCTATTGAGAAAAATTGTGTTGTTTTCATTGTTTCAATGGTTTTCTTCAGGCTTCGTCGGTACAGATTGGCTGCAGGGGCCCAAGAAGGAAGCAGCGAAAACACTGCAAGCGACAAAGCTAAGCCTAGCAAGAAATGAAGATGTACTATAGGTTGCGTAAATGTTGTGTTACGACTTGTCAAGGAGAAATTGTTTGAAATGATTGCAATGACCAGGTTACGATGAAGATCCAAAATCAAGCAAGGAAGTTATGTACATTAATCTATCCAAACTGCATATCATTAGAAAGAAGAAAGATTGTACTTTCAACCGGTATATATCACATCAACCCGAATCTTATCATTTTTTAAGATTTTCAATTATATTTGGATTGCTTATTTTCTGAAACAGCCTGTAGAATCTCTTCATGGAGTCTAAGTCCAAGAAATAACAGATGACACACGATGATGAAAGCATTTTATCATTGAGAAGATGGCACACAAAGAATGGTGCTACCTATGTGTTGAAGAATAATACATTTAGTTATGTTTTGATAATGTCATACAGTAAGGCCTCTTATTTCAGAAACCCCTTTTTCACACCTTAGCCTAAAAGGTTTCTTGTATCTATGATACTTTTTATTTTCTGTTCTGAAGATTTCTTAAGTTTCTAATTTCTCTTCATGAAAGTCCTGGAACAATAGGTTACAACACCAAAGGGTTATTTATAGATAGATTAGCCATATGTGTATGTTATCAATGATTGTCAAGAACATCAATTTTCATTGAGGTAAAAATCTTTTCAATCAAACACTTTTTTGTAGCAATTTCTTATGAGCCCTGCATGCAGTGGAAGGCTCTTCAGACCGTCAGACTAGGACTTAGTGTTGATCAAAATACAAGAAACTTCTTTCTGGGTATGAGCCTCAAGAGCTTCTTATGAGTAGGGGGGGGGGGGTTAGTCATTTTTCAGTAGCCTAAAAGTTTCTTTTAAGTGGTTTCTTAAATGCGGGGCCTTACTTTACCACTTCTTAAGTATACACTTACCCACAAATAGAAAATACCCTTAAACGTTCTCAGAAAAATTGGCACCAATGTTTTTCTGTTCATTGGCATCTTAAGAATGTAGAAATGAATGTTACCATGAATTTGCATCCAAAGATCATTCAGATACATGTTTCTACATTATCAAGGGAAGGAGACGTTTTAATAAAATTATCTGTAAACTATGCGATAATGTAGAGGTATTCCCGCCGTCAGACGTAATTAACCAGAAACCAAGCGATATCTTTGAGTAAATTATTATTATTAATCGGGTTTTCTTTCACCAGCGTTTATCGGCAGCGATCGTATTTGATTCCGTGTGTTGTATGCCAAGTTATAGTTTGGTAATTTCATACCTTCATATTAAAAAGCATTAATTTAAACAAACTTTGGTAATTTCATACCTTCATATTAAAAAGCATTATTTTAAACACACACGTTTCGTGTTTTTTATCAAAATTTGCACCGCCCTTCGGTGGCCTCGTCAATGAGAATTAATTATTAATCGTGTTACGTATTTGAAACTTCGTCGTTCAAAGAAACAACTGAGATACTTTAGTACTCAAGTCTGAAAATTTGAAAAAGCTTTTAGTGGTGGCTACATAATACGTCTACCTACTTGTCGAAGGGCTGTAAAGTTAATTTCAAACAGCGTTTTCAGAACATCATATTTGTTTTTGGCATGATCTTTGAGCTAGCATCAAATTTCTCTTCTTTATCTAACATTGTCTATATTCCCCTACCCAATTAATCATACTGCAAATAGAGTGAAGAAAGAAAGAATAAAATTGGGAGAATGCTTCAGAGGAACTCTCCAATGATGCAGGTTACACTCGTGGCTATCTAGTACGTCATTGACCAAAATAAAGTAAATTAGCAGAAATATAGCGATCTAATCATAAAAGAATGCACGCACCATTTATGTTCTGGTTGTTTTAACGATCGAGAACGTTATATTTAGATTGACTCGGCCCCCCTATAAAATTCTATAATGCTACAATGCTATAAAATTCGCCTTCTTCTTTACAACTGTGCTCATTTACGAAGGGAAGGACCTCCATCAAGTTGTAGTTTTCTAAAAAGTGTAGGCCACATTTGTAAATGTCTATACTAAGGAAATATATTTCTCTCCTCGCTGGAATCTATGCATTAATACGACCACTTGGATATGTAAATCTTGCAAATGAAGCTTTACTACAACTTTTATTGTATGGCAATAAAGATTTTCCCATTTCACTAAATAGACATATTCTTGAGCTAACGCTACATTTTATCCATGAAACTGGTCGATTCGAGTGAATTTCTGTAGCCACTTACCCATCCCTTCATAAGCCACCCGATCTTGTCACATAGTTAAAGTAGTTTTTTTTCCTTTATTATCTTTATTTAATGGCCTCGGGGTAGACACAGCCTTTTGCTCCCTGGGGTTGATCGTCCTAGTAGTATTGTAGAGTAACTGTGTAAGTAATGTAGTTCGTAATCTGTATTGTAAATTTTATTTGGAATATATTATATAAAAGAAAAAAATAAAATATCTTTACTTTTTAGTGAAAATTCAAGCAGCCATTGGAATTATTGACGGGAAAATGGGTACCTGCTTGTTGGATCAGCTGTTCTTCGTGTTCTTGTCGCCAATACGACGTTTCATAGCAATCCAGGGATATTGGAGGAGGTTCTTTGGTAATGTACTTTTGGACTGATATCATCTCACCATTTGTATTTTCAATATTTTGGCCACAATGAGTGATTAAGACGTTTCTTTGACTTGTGGGTAGCATACAGTTAAGCCCGAAATTATTAATACCCACACCAAATTCGGAGTATTTGGCTGGATTTACCGGGTGTCCCAAAAAAGGTAACAGATTTGACCCGGTGTAGTGATAAGAATTTAGCTTCAATTAGTCCGCAATATTTGAAAAAATAATCCATGATAGTCAACTTGAACATGAATACCCAATTCGTTGATATTATTTTTTATTGAGAATTGAAACATTAATCTTAAGAGTTCAAATTTGCCTCAAATGTCAAACCAGAGCTTCTGCGTTGTGGCTTATGCTGTTAACGCTCTGCGTTGTGGAATCTCCTCGATCTTTTTCTTTTACTTTTCATAGTTAAATTTTACGGTTTTGTTGTATAAATTATTTATTTTAAGTAATTCCTGGATATTTTTAACATGTATTTTTGTAAGTTTTTATGTAGAAGGCCCCTTGAAAATCAGCCACTAGGCTGAAGGGTCTCCCTCCTTAATAAATTGAAAAATGAAATATGAAAATATACGAAGTGTAAATATAAATATCATAGCGGAGTACAGCAAGAAACCCCGTGCTTGGGAACACATTGGAATGGAAACTGAGCTTTACAATTAGATTCACGAATTTAGCCCCGCAGAGACATCGTTCTTAATTCAATAAAAACTCAAATTACATCTACCTAATAAAAGTTATTCATAAGCGAAAAAACTCCCTTGGGCTATTTTGTCATCTTTATTACTTGAATCCTTGAAGGAAATGCTTTTTGTATCATCTCTCTCGAAGTTATTACGAAACAAGCAATCATATATGCCCAAGGGAAATAAAAATGCTCACTCGTGCTTACTTGGTTTGGTTCGGTTTCCTTTTGTAAATACATTAAATACATTTTGACTGCATACAGACATTCCTTGATGACGTTATTCATTAATTTGTTTGTGAGTTTTCAGTTTTTATCTTCTATTCACATGAGTACCCAAAAAAAGAGGGATCTCTGTCCAAAAAAATCTATGACTGAGAAGATTTCGCTGGCCAGCGCGTTTAAAATTTAGGCCAAAACCCGAAAGCTCTTGTTTGGAGGCGAACACAATTTTAGACCTTCAAGATTAATATTCCACCGCTCAATGCACCATATATCGAGAAATAAGGTATTAATCTTCAAATTGACTATAAAAGAGTACTTTAAATTTATTCGGGATCGATTCCACTTAAATTCTTATCGCTAGCCCCGATGAAATATTTTACATTTTTTGGGACACCCGGTATTTTTGAACCAATTTTACTGTGATTGAAGGATATGACAAAAGCGTAACAGAAGCACTGGAAGAAAAATTTCAAGAAATGCAATATATTGGATAATTGATCCGCAAATTAAACGATTCAAAATACTCCAGAGTTGGCACGGGTATGAAAAATTCAGGGCTTAACTGTATGTTATTGCAAGGGCAATGGGAAGCTGTCGAGAGTGGATAGCACATTCATTGTTGTTTGTTTCTCTGTTCTCCCTTCCTGTAAAGGTGTCATTTTATTCTGGTTAAGAACTAAATTTTGATTAACCCAAGCGGCTATGCCACAGAGCAACAGCGTAGTTTCTAAATCTTTAAGTACAAAGGTGGATGTAAAATTCTAAGACATAATTCTCTTAATTGGATGGCGTGAAAGAAACTTTAGCTATTTCTCTATACTTCTACCGTTGAACTTTTCGGAAATCTTCAATATTTTCAGAGTTAGAGTGATTTTCTTTTTTTTTTCAAGAATTCTAGAAAAATGTTCAAAAAAACTTAAAACAATCGTAATTTCTAAACTGTTTGACGCAACATGAATTAATTTCGAAGGAAACCATAGTTTATGAATGCCTACAATATTGTATCAAGCAAAAGTCTGTCACTCATCTGGTTTATGATTTAGAAATTTGATGACGTCACATCCTCAAATGAGTTGAAATGTAAGATACGCTGTAATTTCGAAAAATATTCAAAATTTCTGGAAAGTCCAACGGCAGAATTATAGATAAGTATCTAAAGTTTCTTTCAAGCAATTCAATCAGAAGAAATAGGTCATTGAATTTTACACCCACCTTTTAACGCCGGGAAAAAGATTTGGAACCTATGCTGTCAGAAAAGTTTAGAAATTACGATGGCTTTAACTTCTTTTCTAAATTTTTCTTGAATTCTTGAAAAAGAAGAAAGACTCTAATTTTCAAAATATTGAAGATTTTAGAAACGTCCAACGGTAGAAGTGTAACGAAATAGCTAAAGTTTCTTTAAATGCATTCAGTTCAAATAGATAGGTCATATAGTTTTTCACCAATTTTTTTAAAGATTTGGAACCTATGCTAACTGTCCCATTGCTTACGTTTATTTATTTCAACATCTTTACTGTTTACAAAAAGCTTGACATGTGCTTCTCAATGACTTGAACTGATGGGAGTTAATTGTTGGAAACTTTGACAGTTAAAACTTCTTCTGGGGAATCCATGAGATGTACACAGTATCGGACAGCGTTAAATGGAAAGCTGTCACCGCACCGTAGCGACAATTCTCAGAGCTGCTAGGAGAACAACGAACTATAGATACTGACTTCCATCTCGTTTCATGATCACAGTTTGATTGGGTCAAAATTGATATGACAATTGATTCGACGAAAATGGGTCGTTAAGGCTTAATTCCATTCCAAAATTATAAATGTAAATCAAATATATTAAATGTTATTTTTCTTTCTCTGGAACTCCTCCTAGAGGTACTCCAGTCCTGAAGTTTTTAGACTTGAGTTGTAGTTATAAATTATATTGTTGATGGTTCACAACAAATTTGTAAATATTTTTTAAAGCAATAAGTTTATTAAAGAAAGGGTATCTGTAAATATACCGGGTGTCCCAAAAAATGCAACAGATTTGAAAAATTCTAATGCAAACTGTTTCATACTCATAATAACATAATTATTTGTATGCAAATTTTCAATGATTAGATTGAGTTTTGATATATTTTGTAGCATTTTTGGTGACTTGGTTGTAAAGTTAAAAATAAGCAAACTTCAAAATTGCCTCTAGGTCAAAACCAGAAACCAGATCTGCTGCATTAATAATGGTCGATTATAATGTCAAATGATAAAACATGACAATCCCTGAGCACCTGTGCATTGCTGACAAACACTCAAACACACAAGTTAGTTGAATATCAAATAAACAATTTCTTAAAGATTTCTGTCCAAACACGGTTGTGCTTCTTATTTTCACATGATGGTTCATTACTTTCTCTAAAATGACTAGGCAAGCATTTTATACTTTCAGTTATAAATGAACACTGATATCTCCCTCGAGATTGGACAACTCATGAATCAGCAAGGGATCCCTTTGATAAAGTTTCTTAATAATCAAATTGTTCTTGTCTGTGATCCTTTGAAGCTGCAGATATTAGCATGTTTTTAATTTTACAGTATTCTTTGCACTAGTGCTCGTAGCTCTGGTTTTGCCCTAACAGCAAATTTGAAGTTTGTTGATTTTAAACTCTGCAACCAAATCACCAAAAATTCTGAAAAATATATCAAAATTTAATTCAATCATTGCAGATTTAAATAAAAGTTATCATTTCATCATTATTTTCAAACAGCTTGCGTCATAGTTACATAAATCTGTTGCGTTTTTTTTGGGACACCAGGTGGATGTTTTTTATACTGAAATGATGAAGTTACATCAAGGCAAATAGTTTATCAATTGGTTTTCTCTTTGATATTTTCTGTAGAAGAATGGACGTGACATCTTTTATCTTTAATGGTACGTTATCATAAGAAGTGAATGGTAGGATCAAAGTTTTTAAGTTTCAGTGAAGTGTTTTTTGCTCGTGCAATAAGGTGTATATAGTTATCATTACAGATAGCGCTGGAATTGAATTCAAAATACGTTACGTTAAGGTTCAACTTTATTTTGAGTTAAGTTAGTGCTGCTTTTAACGTCTACTACGCTTGATTCCAGCAGTCAATTCAGAAACCGAATTCTTTTATTGTGTACCGTTCTGTCAAGGGTCATTGGCATAATTATCGTTGATAGACTTGATATGCCTGCTTCAATTAAGATGAATGTTTCTTTGGATCTCTGGAAGCTCGACATCACCAAATCCCCTTGCTGGTTGCGCGTTGCCATCATTGTTACGTCTTTCTGGCGTCTGCATGCAGGAACAACCGCAAAGAGCGTTTACATTTCGATTGAATATAAAATATAGCAATGAATCGAATACTGGATTTAGTCCCATGATTATGTCGAACGAGTACAGAAGATAGTCATTTGTACTTTTAACAATTCCGACCATTCGAAGAGCGAATGGAAATGTGCACAAGACAAATATAATTGTTACTAAAATACAATATGACATTGTTTTTCGATTGTTTCGGTGTCGGTTGTGAACAGTATTGCTGCTTACAATATGACGCTGCCTGTGGACAGTCCTGCAGAGTATTACATAACACATGATAAGCAGACATCCACACGCCAGGACAACAACTGAATATATGAAGAAATTTCTCCAATATTTAACGAGGAATGAAACCAGAATTGACATTATCCAAATTAAAATGAGGCATATAAAACAGCGCTGTCTTGTGATAGTCCATGCGCTGGGGTCGATCCCGTAGACATTTTTTGTGCCCGAATTCACTCTTCATAATCGCTAACTACATCATTAGGCAAGTCAGAAAAACGGGGGTGGATGTCTGGGCGTATGATAAATTCCGACATTAAACCCTTGCCAGCAGAGGTGAAGTCACTCTTAGAGTAAACCAAAAGCAAGAAAAAGCTGCAGTCATTTGTACTACAGAGATGATTAACGGGCCCAGGAGCAAAGTTACTTTGATATCCGGAAGGTGGTCAGTCATGTTTTATGAGATCCTCATTTACGCTGTGATGTTGTTGTGTGATACCTCGCAGCTATTGCGCTAAAAGGGGCTGTACTCCTCCCCAGCTATAGATTTACAAATTCTTTCCTGGACTTTCTAAGGAATATTACAAGGTTCGAATGAGAAGGCATTGATCCCATAGACAAATAGTTATTCTGTGTCAATTCCTGCATGTTAAGACCGGCAGCCAATGCATCGATCGAGAACGCATCCTCAGTTGCTAGACAAATAACTCGTTAACTCCGAATGAGGCAAGACAGAGAAAGGTCTCATTGGCCACACTGCACTTTCACAAAACATTTCTAACGATTTTGTAAAACTGAAAAACTCTTCCTGCATTAAATATACAATAACACCAGGGGGAGGGGGTTCTTGACCAAATTTCAGATAAGGGTGTGCCACCAGCATCTTTAGAATGATACCGTTGGCTAGACCAATTTTTGTGAAAATGATACCCTTGGCCAGACTAACTTCTCCATTATAAGCGCAACGAGCTGTCGTTTCCTAGACGAAAATTGCCAAAGTATCGCCTTCTCTTGTCCAAAATCGCCAAAATGCCAGATTTCTAGTCCTAGACACGAATTGCGAAAATTTGACATTTCCCTTTCCAAACTTGTCAAAGAATACCCTTGCCTAGACTAAAGCTCTAAAGTTACCGAAAAGTATACCCGTGGCCAGACTTGGAGTCCGAAAAAGTCTACCCTTTTGAGGCACATCCCTAAGTACTTTCACTATGGAAGAACCCTCTCCCCCGCCCTGTGAATAACACGACAGGGAATAATCATACGGGCAAGTGAAGAAACAAAGCAGGCAGTGGTCAAAATACTATAAAAATATGTCAACTGGTTTGGATTGATTGCAAACTAGGTTAGATTAATAAAGAATAGCTCTGAAGATAGCGTCAAAAATGGAGTATTGGTATCTACTTGTTCGTGACGAAGCATGCTATAGCGGTCTTTATGACCTAGTAAGCATAGAACAGTGATTTTATAGATATTCATGACAAAAAATATCCCTTACCTAGAGACAAATTTGTACGGTGTTGCCCAAAATGTAAACCTTAACTTGTGTGACAATTTTTTTGACGATTTTATGTCGATAAGACAAATGGCATTCATTTCTAATATATAGTGGATTCCTTCACAGGTATAAGCCAATTGAAAGTACAAGATCTGCTATTTATTCTAATTTGCATGCTAGCAGAGAAAAGATAATCAGATACAAGAGATCACAAGATACTCACTGCACAAAATGCCCTCAAGTTGGCTGGTTGCTGGTTGGCAAGTGCTTATGATGCTAAGATGAAGTTGCTGCAGTTTGACAATTTGTCCATGAACGGCAACACCACAGCGTAAATACGAATCTCATTAAACATAACTGACCACTTTCCGGATATCAAAGTAACTTTGCTCCTGGGCCCGTTAATCATCTCTGTTGTACAAATGACTGCAGCTTTTTCTTGCTTTTGGTTTACTCTAAGAGTGACTTCACCTCTGCTGGCAAGGGTTTAATGACGGAATTTATCATTGGCAGATGGACAGGAGGATCCTCTTTCCTATCCTTCTTTTTTGTTTCTCATTTTAAATGTATTGATCAAAATGAATCAATCCTTTGAGCATTTCTCCAGGATTTCTCAAGTAGACCAAGTTCATTCTTATGGTAACATCTATAGTCAGAAGCTACATCTATCTGTCTCCTGCATACTGTTCATTGAAATATTATCAAAAGTACAGGCTCTGTGTGCAGGGTGACTTTAAGTTAAGAGCACTGCTTCGTTGGAAGAAAATGTTTTTAAGCCTTCGTTGTGCACCACTATTTGGAAAGTTCCACGTTTCTGCGCATGCGCAGTAGCAATTTATCGCTAAACAAGGTCTATTTTGGTCTCGAATGATTTTGTCCTTTAAATGACTCCATTCTGACGCTCCATTGCCTTGAAAATGGTGAGATTTGCTCACAAAAAGCCCGTTTATTGGATGTTTTACCAGTGAATTAACGCCAAAAAGGGGTCCATCTTTCGACGCAATTTCCAGAAAACCTACCACGCGCCCAGACGTCCACCCTCGTCTTTCTGACTTGCCTAATGATGTAGTTAACGATTATGAAGAGTGAATTCGGGCACAAAAAATGTCTACGGGTTCGACCCCAGCGTATGGACTATGAAATAGATTCGAAATTTGAATGGGAAGTAAACAGCGAATGAACGCTGCACAGCAATGAATAGAGTGGAAAGAAGAGATGAAACTATGGATAGAATTAATCCTGCGTGCATAACGATATGATAATATCGAGAATCATCTATAAAAGTGAGTGCGCAGATTGAATCTATGAAAAATAGCAAGGCAGCAATCAAATCAGCAACACAAACTCCTATCACTGAAATTTCAAATGGTGTTTAGGTTTTCCTGCGTTGTATCATCATAGCTATTTGCAAAGAATTCAAAAGTATTTGTAGACGGGAGAACGAACTGCGGTTTTTAAATTCTTCGGCATCGTGTAAACGAGGTCTAAATTACCCATCCAAAACACCCAAATGTTTTTTTATCGCGGAAATATTCTCGCTACATCTAATTTGTGAGACTTGGCCTGGGGGTAGAAAACAGCCTTTTAGTTTTTGAGTAGTGCACCTTGTGATATGTATTGTGACCTTTTAACGGAATAAGAGTGCTTGTGCTTGACACCATATTGTAGAAATTCATCAACTGTGGTTTTCTACAAAATTATTTCATGTTTTGTCAGAGAAGTTTAGAAATTGCGATGGCTTTAACTTATTTCCTAAAATTTCCTTGAAATCTTGAAAAAGAAGAAAGACTCTAATTTTCAAAATATTGAAGATTTTAGAAACGTCCAACGGTAGAATTATAGCGAAATAGCTAAAGTTTCTTTAAATGCATTCAGTTCAAATAGATAGGTCATATAGTTTTTCACCAATTTTTTTAAAGATTTGGAACTTATGCTAACTGTCCCATTGCTTACGTTTATTTATTTCAACATCTATACTGTTTACAAAGAGCTTGACATGTGCTTCTCAATTACTTGAACTGATGGGAGTTAAGAGTTGGAAACTTTGACAGTTAAAACGTATTCTGGGCAATCCATGAGATGTACACAGTTTCGGACAGCGTTAAATGGAAAGCTGTCACCGCACCGTAACGACAATTCTCAGAGCAGCTATGAGAACAACGAACGATAGATACTGAATTCCATCTTGTTTCATGATCACAGTTTGATTGGGTCAAAATTGATATGACAAGCTTAAAAACAAGGACAGACTTGGTAAGACAATAGCACGTGTTGGTTTTGATTGACACCTCAATTCAAAGCAATTATTGATCGCAGACAAAGCAAATTCTCTCAACCAGAGAATCAGAACCAAACAAATAAAATGCCCGAGATAGATGTTTAGATACATCCTTCTTCTTTCGATAGATGCTCATGTTTTCTCTTGGAAACACTTTCTGGAATGCATAACGAGCGCGCTAGCTACCTGGGCTTCAGAGAAACTTTTGCGGCTTTGTTTGTTTTGAGTTTATGGTTGGGAGAATTTCCTTTGTCTGCAGTCGCTAATCGCTTTGAATTCAGGTGTCGAAAAATCATGTAATGCATTTTAAACATTACAGGTGAAGAAATAAAGTATTTTAAAGCATAGTTCGATGATGGTGGAAGATTTTCATATATTTTAAGACAAATTTGGAGGTTGAATGGCGGATTGCGACCGAAGACAAAACAGTTTATTGAATTTGGCATGAAGAAGAGTTTCAGTCCTTGTACTATTATATAGTACTGCATTAGTTACTTCACATCAAACTCTAGCATTCGAACAATTACGCAGTACAGAAGTCAATAAAGGAAACGCAATACAGCCGTAGAGAAGTGCAAAAAATAAGACACAAAGGAATTACAATTAACTAGTCTATTTGAATTTTTAAATGTATTATCGTTCAATCAACCGCCTGGGCTTCCTACGACTTACCCGGTAGAAGATCTGACGTGATATCTTTTATGTTATCATGAGGAGTGAATAGTAAAATGAGAGTTTTAAGTTTCAGTGAAGTGCTCTTGTTCGTGCATTAAGGTGTAGAGTTATCATTATAGATAGAGCTGGAAATTGATTCGAGATACATTACGTTAAAGTTCAACTTCATTTTGAGTTAGTTAAGCTAGGTCTGCTTTCAACGTCTACTACCTTTAACTTCAGCAGTCAATTCAGAAACCGAATGCTTCTATTGTATACCGTTCTGTCAAGGGTCATTGACATAATTACCATTGATACGCCCGCTTGCATTATGAGGAATGTTTCTTTGGATCTCTGTAATTTCAACATCACCAAATCCCGTTACTGATTCTGTGTTGCCATTATTGTTACGTCTTCTTAGCGTCTGCATACAGCAACATCCGCAAAAAGCATTTACATCTCGATTGAATATGAAATATAGCAATGAATCGAATACTGGATTTAGTGCCATGAGCCATCCGACCGAGTATTGAAAATATAAATTGTTAATTTTAACAATTTTGCCGAGATGAAGAGCCAAAGGAAACGTGCAAAAGACAAATATAATTGTTATTAAAACACAATATGTCATTGTTTTTCGATTGTTTCGATCTCGATTTTGAACAGAATTGTTGCTTACAATATGACGCTGCCTGTGGACAGTCTTGCAGAGTATCAAATAACACATGATAAGCAGACATCCACACGCCAGGACAGCAACGGAATATATGAAGTAATTTCGCGAATAACTAGCGAGGAATGAAACCAGAATTGACATCATCCAAATGAAAATGAGGCATATAAAACAACGCTGTCTTGTGAAATAGATTCTAAATTTGAAAGGGAAGTAAACAGCGACTGAACGCTGCACAGCAATGAATAGAGTGGAAAGAAGAGATGAAACTATGGATAGAATTAATCCTGCGTACATAACGATTTGATAATATCGAGAATTATCTATAAAAGTGAGTGCGCAGATTGAATCTATGAAAAATAGCAAGGCAGCAATCAAATCAGCAACACAAACTCCTATCACTGAAATTTCAAATGGTGTTTTGGTTTTCCTGCGTTGTATCATCACAGCTATTTGCGCAGAATTCAAAAGGATTCCGAGAGATCCAAGGATGCTTAACACTAACAGTCCTGCTGCCCAATGCATTCTAAATATTCACCATTTCCCATAGAATAACTGATGATTTATACTTTTATCAAGTCATCCAATGCATCAATAAAATGTTTGTCTGTCTGTGTTGAAGATCAATTACGAAATAGTGTTCACAAGCGTTGCGGAAACCCAGTTTCTTTGATGGTTGTGCAGAACTATATAAATGGAGCGATCTGTCCGCCACATAATTTTGAAAGTATATTGAATTTTTTACAGATTTGTACAATATGTTATGCAGTGTTTGTCTGATTTTCTTGCTGGACGTTCTGCTCCCAAAATCACTTTATAGCAGTGTCCACAATGCATCCTTTGCAATGCAACTTCGTTATTAAGTCTTCAAGAGAGTGTGCAATGGTATATTCTTCTCTATAAATAGATTAAAGAAAACACTCCATCGAATGGTTACCCAGACACCCCATCGTTTCTTTGGCTTTCAATTATTCACTGTACATGTCGGGCATCGATTTGAATAGGATATTTTTGCAATGCGGCGGTAACTGAGTTACCAGCTACCAGTTGAGACTCATTTCGAAATATACGGGTGGCTATCTATGTCAACAATGCAAGGACGAAAATTTGTTTGTCTTTTGCGTGTTTGTTTACTTTTCGTGCGTTTTTGTTTACATTTTTCAGAGGAACCAATCACGAAGCTTTATTTCACGTGACTTTGTTATGGGTTTGTAATAATTGCGTCATATGAACACAAAAGCTGTGGGACGTTTAGAGCAAAACCAATCTTCTTATTTGGGACGGAAGCACATTCATTTTCTAGAAATTTCAAAACTTTAAATTAAACATGAAAGAATACGAGTTTTTCTAAATTTTTGCCGAGTGCGAAAATGATTACCTTTGAAAACTCGAATATATAGCAATTCACTTCTAATCGATTTTTGCAACCCTCCATTCTGCCTATAAAGGCCTACTTAATAGATTATACAGTGTTTGCTTGATAAAGATTTGCTTCTACAACCCAATTTTCAATACAAGGGAGACTAATACTTTGCAAATGCTTCTCAATAGCTTTTTTGTCGATTCAACAACACTGCACAATTGTGCTAGAAGGTTGAAATTATCTAAATTTTAAAATTCTAGATCATTAATCTTTGTTGAAATAAATGAGATTCCTTATTATTCTTCATCGTCGCCATGAATATTATTTTCACAGTGTACTCGATAATAAATTGTCCGATGAAAAAGAAATAAAACAGCTGCAAAGCACGAAATATTTAGTGCACAGCATAGACCTTCCGTTCCCTCGACTTGAAAGTATCTCTATAAAAGCCAAATTTATTCAAGAATTACTGGATTGGCGTTAAGGATTCAGCCTGACCTGGTTGACCTCATCCCCGGCGCCTGCACTTCAGTTATTTTTGTGACCTCATGCTTGTCCGCTTTTTCTCTGAGAAGGGGGCAGAATTAAAATCCTGTCTAGGACATAGAATTCAAAAATAGGGGTCATATTTTGGAAAAATAATCAGAGATTCCCAGGAATAGGGTACCAAATTTAGTTTGTGATGTAACTAACAAGGTAAATTTAAAGCATAATTGCATTGGTGCACTAGAATAACTTCAGCATGTTAAATATGCATATCAAATTTAGATTACTCATTATTAGTTCCCTACTTCAATATATGATGGGAAGACAGGGTCTGAAGAGTAAAATAGTTAAGCTTGTTTCATTTCAGGTGGTGAAGTATCAAGCAGCGCTTTTTTGCAAAAATGTTTAATTCCTCATCAGACTGGCCTTGGTCAGAAAATCCGAAAGCTAAAGTAATCTTGAAGAGGTAAGAACTTACCCAACTTTCATTCATTGATTTTTTTTCACTTTCATTTTAAAATTATTTATGCACGGTAGCCCCGTCAGTCAGTATGACTGATTTTCATGGGGCAGTGCCAAAAACTTTACAAATTAAAAAATCTACTAAAATTAATAACGGGAAAAGGAAACTAATTACAATCATAAATAATTTATCTACAACTATTTACAATAAATTTACAACCGACCCTTTATCTTGTTCTTAAAAGAAGATAAAGAGGGAGCTTGCTTGGCCTCGCGGCTGAGATCATTCCAGATTTTTGCTCCACGAAATGCGAACGCTTTCTGTCCATTACTAGTTTTCATGAATGGCACTAGCAAGTCAGTTTCGGCATTTCTAAGGTTGATAATATTGCGATCAGAATTTCTAACAAATAGATGCGAGAGATAATCAGGCGCGAGACTATTAACAGATTTATATACAGTTGTTGCAGTCTCACTTCTGATCATATCCCTCACAGTTGGCCATTTTAACTCTGTAATCAGAGCTTCGGCAGGAGCATCGTAGCTGCTATTTGTAATAATTCTAGCGGCACGATTCTGCAATTTTTGAAGCTTAACCAGTCGGAACTCAGCACAGCTCCCCCACACAGAACAGCAGTACCGAAAATGTGGCTCTACAATACCTCTATATAATTTGCAAAGTACAGTTTTTGGCAAAAATTTCTTTGCATATTTTAAAAAACCTAACGAGCGGGAGACTTTGGCTTGAACAGATTTAATTTGCTCGTCCCACACGAGGTACTGGTCAACTTGGAAACCAAGATACTTAATACTGTCGACAAGTTCTACAGGGGAATCATCTATAACGAATGCAGGAGAATCCACAGTGTTTTCACCAATCTTTTTAAGATTTGGTCTAGATCCGATTACCATCAGCATTCAAAATCAACACGTCTGCCCCCAAAGCACCAACACAAACAAACGAGGCACCCCTATCCAAGCCAAGTACCGAGGAACAGTTCCAGAGACACTAGACACTAGACACTAGATTCAGCATTCAAAATCAACACGTCTGCCCCCAAAGCACCAACACAAACAAACGAGGCACCCCTATCCAAGCCAAGTACCGAGGAACAGTTCCAGAGACACTAGACACCGATTGAAGCCAAAGTCGCACCGCCGGAGCCAACCATTGAGATCAAGCAATACAGAATTAAAGCTACACTCTCAGGAAAAGGCCCGAGGATGCTGGGGCTTGGCTGCCCTTCAGATATATTTCAACCATTTCGTAAGTCTTTCCTCATAAGCATCAAATAAACACACAAGGTTGTATTTTCTCATCACCAGCGCAAGTTGGGCTTTGAGGGAACTAACCCATCTCCCGAAGGAGCAAGTCACACTCCCTAAGGTGGGGTTTGGAAGAAAAACCGGAATTTTCCCCGGCAAAACTAGTCCGCTCGTCCATGCTAGAAAAAACTTTCCAGATTCATCTGCAAACGAAAGAAGATTCAACATGAAAATATGAAAGAAGCGGGGTGGGCGGGAGATTTGTGTTTTGTGCAAGTGAATTCTCAAATCAAACTCAGTTTTATACAGTATAAAATAAATCATGCCACATGCACGACTATCAGGACATGTTTTCTTTAGTGGCAGAATACTGCCATTTTTAACCATCTAAACTAAATTTGATATGTGAAATCGTCGTTCCTTTTTCAAGTGTCACTGGACTTAGCGTTCAAACGAGAAAACATTGAATTTCTATGTCCTTTTTGCTCCATGATTCTATGACTCTTTGTTCTTGAGCTATCAACGATCAAAGTTAAGTTAGGAGTAGTTGATGTACGGTGCCCAATAGCGGACAATGAAAATTTACAAAAAAAAATTCATTCCTATTGCGCAATAAATATCTTCTTATTGCGCAATAGGGCATATTCTTATTGCGCAATAGAACAGTGTTTATTGCATATTGCAATTATAGGAGAATTTGTATGTTTAACCAAACAATGGCCTCAGTCCCCCAATATCTCAGAAATGAAGCTTCACCCACTCAATCAACATCCATTTTCGGATTCTACGCCAAAATCTGACCGAGTTAAGTTTTTCTAATGAAGTATCTCATTTGTTGATCACACTCAGTATAATGTGTACGTTTTCCTAAAAGAACGGCATCAGCTCCCCCAATATCTTTGAAACCCAGTGTCGCCCGCCCGCCCGCCCGATCAAAATGCATTTTCAAATTCTACGCCAAAATCTGGGATAGAAAAAGTATAGGTCCATAAGTCTCTCCTTTGGTGAGCATAGGCCACATTCTCCCTCTGGTCTATTAGTTGTTGTGTGGTCCCGGATTTAGGAGATGTGAGGTACACCTTATCACTGGTTCCATACATATTTGGTTGAAAAGCAACAATACTATCACGTTAGTGGTCACAGTTCTAGCCAAAATATATTCAATGTGGATTTCCCCAGGGCTCGTGCCTTTGTCCCCTTCTATTCATCTTGCATGTGAAATATTTTGAGCAGTTCCTTGAAAACTGTATTCCTAATATGTATGATCCAAGATCCTGTCCATCTGGATATAGGCGGAGAAGAAATCAAAACTACCCACAAAGTAAAATACCTTGGGGTTACTGTTGATCAAAATCTGTCGTGGACTGCACAGTATAGTATAAGAAGAAAGTCAAAAGTAAAATCAAGAGTGGACTTTCCTCTATCCGGAAGCTAACGAATATCCTCCCGCATAAAAATCTGGATCACGCTTACAGGGGACTGCTTGAGAGTTATCTACAATACTGTAATGAAATATTTGGCAGTTATTGTACCAAACGTGATCACCTTCAGCGTCTGGGGAATAGAGCTTACACGCTTTTAGAAAACTTTATACTGAAAGATGGCTGGGGATGCAATTGGCTGTCTATTTTAAGCTTGATGCAATATGACCGACCTATCATGATTTATAAGATAACTAATGATTTGTGCCCTGACAACTTGAAAGGCAGATTTTTAACAAAGTTGCAGCTGTCTAACTATCCGTTAAAGATCTCGTTAGGTATCGATGTGCCAAGCCAAAAATTTGAATTTTCACAAAGGAATTTCCATTATTCTGGAGTTAAAGTTTGGAATAATATTCCATTACACATCAGAACTAGTCCTACAACTTTTACTTTCTAAAAGAAATTGAAGGATTTCTTGCTAAGTTGGCAATGATTCCCAAAGCACGATAACAACAAAATCTGCTAACGATGAATGAAAACAATGAGAAACAAGGCAAGAAAGCAAATAAAACTTGCCCGTGTAAAGACTGAGAAAGAAAGAAAGAATTGAAAGAAAGAATAGAAAGAAAGAATATTTTGTAGGAATATGTAGGAATATTATATTGTATCAGTCATTCTGATAATTCACTTGATTTTTTGGCATTCTTGAAAACGTTGTGAAATAAAACAGTGATGAAGATGTCGTTGCTTTTCTCAAAATTGTAAGAAAAACCAAAATGTAGTTCCCTATGACTGTTGAAATATAAAAAAATTCATTCTTAAGTGCTAAGAATTCGTTTTCATCAAAGATTACATCCTGTGTTAATGTAGAGCCAATGTACAAAGCAACATTGCTTTTTTTTGAGCGGGAATGACATTGAAACTTGGCACAGCGGACTTGCATTTTTCAGGAACAAATTTTGCTCAAAAAGAAAGAGAACAGGGTATCTATTCGTGTTTGCAATCTCACTAATCATGATGTCAAATTGCAGGTACGCTTAGAGATCGTTCTGGAACGAATTCGTTCTGTAACGGAGCTGGAAGTCACTCAAAGAAATGTAGGTGGTGGGAAGATTTCCTCAGCTTCTGGGAATACATCGATCAATAAATCCTAAACGTTCTAAAAACGGTTAATCTTGACATGCTTTCCATTGACCAGAACTTTTTCACAGCCAATGAATATGATGCAGGAAATATCCCAGATTTGAAGTCAGAGATAAATCTGACCGACAACATTCCTATTCAAAGGTTATACATTAATGTCCAAACTCCATTTTTTACGGAAGAAAAAGGTCACATTGTGGATTTATTAAACTGATGTTCGTAAGTCTCAGTCGTCATATTCATCAACAGTTGCTTGCATTAAAAGAAGATAGCACCCTCAGGTTTTGCATAGATTACCGTCAGCTAAATTGAAAAATATGCCTGATAGACTTCCATTGCCTAGGATTCAACAATCAGTCGAGAATTGAGGAGAGAATACCTGGTTCATATGTTGCTTGATATGAATAGGTTTTGTAGAGATGCCGTCATGAAACTGCGTTCAGAAAACCCTGGGTTTTGTAGGAGTGGGACAGAATTCCTTTTGGTCTGATCAATGCTCCATCCATATTTCAGCGTTTCATGGAGGATTGCTTGAGGAGACTTCGTGATGACTGATGAGATCTGTGTTCATACTTAGACGATGTCATTGTTTTCAGTAAAGTCTTTGAAGAGCACGAGCAGCATTTACAAATTGTCCTGAATCGCCTCAGTAGTCGTGGTGTGAAACTGAAAGCCAATTAATGCAAGTTTTTCCAGCAACAGTTTTGTTATCTTGGACATGTTGGCTCCGAAAAAGGCTAAAAAAAGCCTCACCAATATTGAAGCAATCGCAAATTTGCGAATCACAATTTTGGAGAAAAAATTGCCAAATTGCAATATTTTGAAAATACTTTTTGCAGAACAGTATTATTTGATGCATTTTATCATAATTATCATGTTTGAATTGAAATAGTGCTTCAAATTCGATGTCATCGCACGAACTTTCCTGATAATGACCATTTTTGTCACTTTTCTTGACAACACAAAGACAAATGCTGACGTAAGCATTATTGATGGCTGCTTTTGAGTTAATTGTTATATTTTTAAAACATAAATTCCTTGAGATGTTAGCACATCAAACTTCTCATTCTCCCACTTATATAAATCCCATGGTGTGATGAAAGAAGTTTCATGACTGCTTTCTTTCTCTACATACTCTACATACAGCTTTCTTTCTTTCTTTCTTTCTTACTTTCTTTCTTTCTTTCTCTTGATGCTATGATTCGTTCATATCAGCAACGTGAACCAGGTATTTCCTCCCAAATTCTCGACTTTTTTTTTGAATCCTAAGCTAAAATGAATGTCTATCAGGTATTGTTTTCAATTTAGCTGACGGTAATCTATACAAATTTGAAGGGAGCAACGGGTGATGAATATGATGACTGTGACTTTACGAGCAAAACCTCAGTTTAATAAATCCTCAATGTAGCCTTTTACGTCCGTAAAAAATGGCGTTGGGACATTGATGAATGACCTTTGAGCAGGAATTTTGTCAGTGAGGTTTATCTCTAGCGTCAAATCTTGGATATTCCCTACATCATATTCATTGGCTGTGAAAAAATTCTGGTCAATGGAAAGCATGTCAAGATTAACCGATTTTAGGACGTCTTTATTGATCGACGTACTCCCAGAAACTGATGAAATGTCAGCTGACTTCCCAGCATCTACATTTCTTCGAGTGACTTCCAGCTCCGATACGGAGTGAACACATTCCAGTCGGCCTATCTCTAAGCATCCCTATATTTTTCATATTTCATATTTCATATTTATATTCATATATTTCATATTTAATTCTTTTAAGGAGGGTTGCCCTTCAACAAGTTGATTTTCAAGGGGCCCTCCGATAAAACGTTAATTACAATATAATATAAAAGGGAAAAAGCTATTAATTGAATCAAACTATAAAACATTATTTACAATATCTAAAACATATGTACAATAATGTTCAAAATTTACAATAAAAGCAAAAGGAAAAGTGCCTGTTTTTAGATGGTTTTTTTGAAACTATACAGAGAGGTTGCCTGCTTTGACTCGGCTGACAGGCTATTCCATAGTTTAGCGCCTCTATAAGAGAAACATTTCTGGCCATTAGTTAACCTTTTCATCGGTAACCTCAAGTCGGTCCCCGAGTTACGAAGACTGTATGACGAGCACAGCGAATTTCGGGTGAAGAGGTCACACAGGTATTGTGGGGCCAGCTCATTCAGGAACTTGAAGACCATTGTCTTAGATTCACTGGTAATCAGTTCGTCAACGGTCTTCCATCCCAGCTCTTCGATAAGAGGTCTGCTTGGGGCATCGAATCTGCTATTCGTTATTATCCTAGCAGCACGCTTTTGAAGTTTTTGTAACTGATAAATTTCAGTTAAACCGGCGCAGCCCCAGACAGAACAGCAGTATCGAAAATGGGGCTCCACAATAACTGTATAGAGAGTTTGCAAAGTTTCTTTCGGAAGAAAAGACTTGGCATGTTTTAGAAATGCAACTGCCCTGGAGACCTTGGCAGATGCTGCCTTGATCTGTTCTTTCCAATCCAAAGAGCAGTCAATTTGCAAACCGAGATATTTTGTCTTTTTGACTACTTCAAGCTCATTATCCCGTACTTTCAATTTCAAGTCTTCATTTTGACCCTTGAGAATGTTGTGTTTCTGCTTGGTGGAAACTAGCATTGAATGAGTTTTGCAACATTCAGGGAAAGCTTGTTGCCTTGTAGCCAAGCATCCAGCTTTCTAAGATCGCTGTTAATAGCCTCATTCAGCCGAGTCAGATCGTGAGACTGGTAGCACAAACTGGTATCATCAGCATACATGGACACGTTGGAATCTTGAACTGCTTGTGGGAGATCGTTGATGTAGACGAGGAAGAGAAGAGGGTCAAGACATGAACCTTGTGGAACACCAACTTCAATGTCCCCAATTTCGGAATCTACTCCATCAACCCTACAAAATTGCTTCCGGTTCATTAGGTAGGATTTAAACCAAGAGAGCTCACGTTGTTGTACACCGTAAAGCTCAAGCTTGATTCATGATTAGTGTGATTGTAGCTGGCATGAATAAATACCCGGTTCTCGTTCTTTGTGAGCAAAATTAAATCCTGATAAATTTCAAGTCCACCGTGCCAAGTTTCAATGTCATTTCGCTTGAAGGAAAGCAATGTTGCTTTTCAAATTGGCTCTACAATAAAGGCATTGAGTCCGTATAAATAGCGCGCTCATGACCAATATCAACTTCTTTTCAATCATAAATCAAAAGTTGTGATTTAAAGGGGCAGTTGCACGTGCGCACCCGCGGGACACAGGGCAACAGTTTTGTCGAGTTGATTGGGCTAGGCAGCGCAAATTCTTTTGAAAAAGTTATGCCTTGGTCAAATCTGGTTGCATCGCCGCTACAGACGCGCCACGAAAGGAAAATCCTTACGGAAATTGGTTAAGAGGGATGACTGCTTGAAGAAACGTTAATATTTTCAAGAATGGAGCCTTCACCTGCTAAAAGAAGGTGCACGGAATTGTCATTTGCAGCTTCCAAAAAACGACATTTGACCACAACAATTTGGCAGTCTTATCACACGAAAAACGTGCTAAATTTGAAAATTATGGATACCTGGAAAAGATGAAAAACGAGGGCTGCTTCGTCAAGGACAGTGGCTTGGCCGCATATCTTCTTTCTCTTGCAATGGGACGGCGAAAAAGGTAACAGAAAGTTTTACGTTTTGATTTAGGCCAGCCTACCGAAGCCAATAATAGGCCGCACTTCGGGCCAAAAAACAAATAATCAACGCACTTGCCATCTGAATGTGGTGTCATTGTAGCAACCTTACTCTAAAATATTATGATTTCAATTACCTTGTTTTTCCTGTGGTTAGCATTTATATGTGCATGCATGAAATTTGCTTATTGCAAGGTTGTGTGGAACATAACAAACTGCTCATGTCTGACATGGTTATTGATTTATGATCATTATTTGGCTTCCTGTGGCCAGTTATTGAAGGACATTGTTCAAAATATTGAAATAGATTGAATTATTAGGAAATAGGATAACACAAACTAGCACAACTGCATCCTTATCTCATAAACTTTATCTTTCCCTTTGTCCTTGCAGCATTGCATGACATACATGCAAGAAACCCCAGCAGAAAAGAAGAAGAAAGCATACAGCTGAATGTGGTTAGTATATGGTATCCAAATTACCTCATACACATATTTTTTATAAGAAACTAAGGATTTGAGGCAATACTTTTGTATTGGCTCAAATTCTGAGCCATTTTTAAAATTTGAGCCAGTTTCTTAAAATTTTAAAAATAAAATTTGAGCCAGTTTCTTTTAATTATGAGATTTTTTGGGCAATCTGAGAACTGAGTTTCTTATTTGCAGTTTCTTATGACAAAAAATATGTGTAGACTTTTCCAATTTTTGATAATCTGTGAAAATTTTACAAAGCACAAAGTTTCTGTCAGACATATCAACTCCACACCTATACCTTGGCACCTTGCCCCAGGGATTAGGATCAGGATAAACATCATATCAAGCTCAATTTATATAGCAAAACAATATGAAATTTAGAATCATCACAGATATAGACCAATTGATGTAAAAGAAGAATTGCTAAACAAATTTTTTTCATTGTTCTTGCAGGTATGTCAACATAAATACATGGCCCAAGCCCATTTCTTGGCAAATTTTGGGACTTGTCAGCTGCTGTGGATGCTGATGCTAACTTCAACCAGTGCTACATCTCTGTCTTGAATGAGTGTTGTTATGTTCCAAGCTGCCTTTCCATTCTTTACCACTTGAGAACCAAATATTTGAGAATGTTTGAGTCAAGATCAGCAATAAATTCCTAGAACATCAAATGAATCTAGTTAGAGAGCAACTGGCAATACAATCTTGCCATGCATTGTTGACTAGTGTTCAAACTTTTCTGTGTAAAGCGTGGTGAAGATTTTGGTGAAGAGATTTGGGAACTGATGATCCAACTGAAGTAATGAGTATGAAGGAAGCAAGATTATTCTTTCGGTCATGATTACAGGGGAGGTCAGGGGGTATCAATGATCATGGCCTAAGGCATCAATGCATTACACAAAATAAATGTCTTGTTCATGTCCTACCCTAACCATTTTTTCTAAAATTTCTGGTACAAATGTCAAGGGGCAGGCCAAATATTTTTGGTGCATGCCTGGGGGCTGGGTACTGAGAACATGCTATATTCCCAGCAACAGCATGATTGGAAGCCCTGCTTTGTCAAATACCACACAAATGCCCCATGGCTGTGGAAAAATTTACATTCAAATGCCTAGGGGCCAGGAAAATTTTGCGAGCAAATACGTGGGGGTGCCCCATGGTCAGGGTAGGAATAGAATCGGACACAATATGCATCACAAAAAGCAATTTTCAACAGCCCTGACTCACTTGAGACACTATTTATGCAGACTTTTATTGATATTGTACTCAAAAACACCATATTAGATACATCAATGAGTTTGTTTTAGATAAATCAATGACTTTGTTTTCATGTTTGTCCTCCTCACCTTGTGTCATGAAATCAGCAGATGGCTTCTGAGAAATGGCCAAATGCTTTGGTTTATTTATGATATGCTTGTAAAGAGAAACCAACAAGATATGAGTGCAAGAGACCATGAACAATCAATTTAAGAAGAATGGAATAATTTGACTTATAACCTTTTGGCCATGTATACTGAGCTACAAATGCATTATAATCAAGACAAATATGAATGAAAGTGAGTCAAACATTCATTTTTAGAATAATGGAATGATGCAACTGATCCTAGTTCCTAGAGAAATCTATGCCTGAATATGTATTCATATAACTTTGTGTACTTACTTTGTTTTTGCTATGGGTTTTGCAAGGCTTGTCTGAGCTTGTGCCACATGAGCAATGTTTGCTGCCGATTCTGCCATCAGTTTTACAGCTGCATTCTTTCCTTTTTATAGTTGTCTTTGTCACAAGTTGTCCCCTGCATTGATATGGAGGATATGCACCCTGCAACAAACAAGAGAGGATGCATGCCGTAAAAGCTCTATTAACCCCCAGGGGGCTTATTTAATTTTGGACACTCCAGAAGGGGGCTTCAAAGAAAGGGGCTTATTAGAGGGGGGCTTATTAACCAAATCAAATGACAAGGATATATATGATAGCTTTTTAGTTCTTTTATAGCATACTTTGCGGATGCACATACAATTTTACGAGTGAAATACATAAATTCGACACAGTTTATCTCAAACCATGTCAAAATCAACAAATCAACATGCCAAATTTATTTAGGTCAATTGAATGGAAAAACTTTGGCAACCATTGGAATGTAATATAAGTGGTGGGGGGGGGGGCTTAATAGAGAGGGAGGCTTATTTAAACTATTGGCTCAGAGGGGAGGGGTTTATTAGAGCTTTTACGGTAATATGCCCATACATTGCTGCAAGTCTTGCAAATTATTTAGGCCCTTAGGCCAACAACCTCATCATAAAAGCGGTCAGCTTATATTACAACTGTAATAACTTTTCGATAGGAATTTGTACTCACCACTGTTAGTCCAAGTTTTCCTCTCACGAACAAAAGCTGCTACTTCCAACCTCTGCAGCTGCAGCCATCACTCGAAGCTCTGCAGCCATGAGCCAGCAACAACGGAGATACATGGAGGACGATGCATTTTTCGGGACTTTAGAAGATCCTTACATGAAGGCTTTGACTTCATAGACAATAGATTGTCTTCAATGCGCATGCTCCATTTATCATGAAAACAAATACCCGCATGATAATCCTTCACGCGTTTTCTGTGCAACTGCCCCTTTAATCACTATTGAAATTAAACCAAAGAAATTCCCGAGGATAATGCAAGGATTAAGAAGCCTTTAGTCTCCACCGCTAATGACTTAAGCACTATTGTGCGATAACAAAGGACCGTCAGCTGTTTGTCAGCAAAAATTCAGGATAGCGTTAACACTCAGCTATTTATATGGACTCAATTCCTTTAACAGAATAGGTAACCTTTGACCGAGGGGCGTATCACTCTGTAAAAATCTCGTACACCTTTCGCAAAAATCCCTTTGTTTTAAAAAAATCCTTAAAAAATCCCTAAAAATCCTATTGTTTAAAAAAAATCTCGTACGCCATTTCGGAAGAGTGATACACCCCTCACCTTTGACAATGAATTCTTAGCAATTAAGAATGGATTTTTTTATATATTTCAACAGTCACAAGGGACTACATTTTGGTTTTTTTTTACAATGTTGAGAAAAGCCATGACATCTGACTTTGCTTTACAACGTTTTCAAGCATGTCAAAATTAAAGGGAGTTTTCAGAATTACTCCTAATTATTTCCTCCAAAACATCTTATCCAATGATAGCATTGTCAATCGAGCGTCCAAATCTGGTAAACCATGAAAAAGCTAACGAGAGCATGACCTCCTTCCTTGGTAGATGCCTGCGCGCTGTGGCAAGAATTTTCTTCGGATCTCGAGCGAGTTGATCAACGATAACTTAGCTGAAATTGACTTACGAGTGTCTCAGTTTATACGCCGGCAAATATTATTTGCTTTCTTGCCTTGTTTCTCGTTGTTTTCATTCATCGTTAGCTGATTTTTTTGTTATCGTGCTTTGGGAATCATTGCCGACTTAGCAAGAAGTCCTTCAATGTCTTTTTGAAAGTGTAAATTGTAGGACTAATTCTGATGTGTAATGGAATTTCATTCCAAACTTTAGCTCCAGAACAATAGAAATTCCTCTTTGAAAATTCCAAATTTTGGCTTGGCACGTCGATATCTAACGAGATCTTTAATGGATGGTTAGATAGCTGCGACCTTGTTAGAAATCTTCCTTTCAAGCTGTCAGGGCACAAATCATTACTTATTTTATAAATCATGATTGGTCTGTCATATTGAATCAAGCTTGAAACAGACAGCTAAGTGCATTTCCAGCCATCTTTCAATCTTGAGTTCTCTATAATCGTGCAAGCTCTATTCTGCAGAAGCTGAGGGTGATCAAGTTTGGTACAAGACAAACTGCCCAATATTTCATTACAGTATCGTAAATGACTCTCAAGCAGTGCCCTGTAAACGTGATCCAGCTTTTTATGCGGGGGGATATTCTTTAGCTTTCGGAAAGAGAAAAGTCCAATTTTGATTTGACTTTCTTATACTGTGCAGTCCAAGACAGATTTTCATCCACCGTAACCCCAAGGTATTTTACTTTGTGGGTCCGTTTGATTTAGTTAACCCTATCCAGACTAGGGGGGGGGGGCACAAAGTGCCCCCCCCCCTAGTAAACTTTTTCACACAGCTCATCGAGTATCTCTTCAATAGTCTAGCTTTTTTGTGACTTTTAGTTTCTATCTATGAGACATATTTTCATGTCTATTTCAAAAATTTTGACACTGATTCCGGGGGTCAACACATGACTTTAAATTGAGTGCTCCGCAAAAAAATTACCGTTTAAGTCATAGCTTTGGAACCACTGGCTCTATGACAATGAGACAAACATTTTTGAGCTCGTCTTGAAATAAGCTTTCATTTGATATATAGTTTATTGATTTTTGATGACGTCATCAACAATTGGTTGTTGCGCATGCGTACTGACGAAAAACCATGTTATGGTTCAGTTTTAGAAAAATGAGTGACATAATATGATGCAGCAGGTATTTTTATGTATATTTAGCATTTTTTGCTATTTTTAAAAGTAATTTATAATCAATTTTAGACAAAAATCGCTCTTTTTTTCGTATAAAATAAATAAATGCTGACATCAGCAAAAATATTAGCGTTACAAAGCAAAAATTTCAAAATAAGAATTACAAGGATATAATCCCTCTATGTTTCAAGTATCACATCGATATATTTTATCAATTTGGAGATACAACGTGACAAAGTACATGTGGTTTTACACCCAAATTAGCAACATTTGCTGACGTCAGCACTTAATCACGTGACATAAACAAAAACAAATCACATCATCTTGTTTGCCTTATCATGTTTGTTACTTGTGCCAAGTTTCAAGTCTCTAGCACTTATGATTCTATGAAAAACCAGGGGGGGCACTTTGTGCCCCCCCCCTAGTCTCCCCAAAGTTTCAAAAAGCCTAGTCTGGATAGGGTTAAAGGATTGACTTCCTTTTCCCCTTTTGACATTCACAAACAGCGCTGCGACAACTGTTGGAGGTAATTACAACTTACCCCCCCCCCTTCAGTTTCTCAACGGATTTGGACGAATCACGAAAACCACCTTTGGCGATGATTGGGAGGGCGGCGGCCCCCCCCCCCCCCCTTGCCCCCCCCTGGCTACGCTACTGGACCTTGTTTCCATAATGGTCCCTCAAGGAGTGCTATTCAAAAGGAAAAAAGAAAGAAAAGTTTTCGAGAAGAGAAATAAAAAGTTTCATGGAAAATAGAATTTTGTCTAGACCGGAAATAAAATCTTTGATTTTCATGACGAATAATCCTTGTTATTGGTTGCATTAGATTTCTAATTGCTGTGAAGCAGCCAACTATTCCTGCACAGTGGCTTCGCTAGGCGTGATCGATTCTCGATGCTTGTATGTTTTCTGTCTGTTTTCAACAATTTTTTCACAGTCACTGCGGTCAGCGGCTTAGCAGCTTTTGAATTGGCATTGCATTGGAATGAGGCGGAAAATCTAGAAAGAGGGGGTGTGGTATTATTCCTACATTTAGACTGGACATAAAAGAACTCTTATTGGCAAAATTAAGTTACATTAGAAGCATTATTCTACTAAATATTTGGCCTAAAGGCTAATTTCCAGTTGGTAGACTTTTCCGAGCGGGCAGAACTTTAGACAATAAAAGCTCGCTCAGCCGTAACTTTCTATTCAATTCCAGAGCGACTTTTTCTCTCGCATACAATAGAAATTCCGCCCGCTGGGAAAATTCCACTGACTGGAAATCAGCCTTAATGAAGGGAAATTTGAACTTTAAGAAAATTATGGAAAATACGTAAATGTTTCTAGGAGGGTCCTAACCCATTGTCTAGGCTCCGCCTGCAATACAAATTCTATTTTAGTTTTATAATTCGCTGTTTATTCGCTGTTTATTGTGTTGGATCACACCACTGATCACAAGAATTTTTCTCTAAAAGCGTGTAAGCTCTATTCTCCAGACACTGAAGGTGATCAAGTTTGGTACAAGACAAACTGCCCAATATTTCATTACAGTATCGTAAATGACTCTCAAGCAGTGCCCTGTAAACGTGATCCAGCTTTTTATGCGGGGGGATATTCTTTAGCTTTCGGAAAGAGGAAAGTCCAATTTTGATTTGACTTTCTTATACTGTGCAGTCCAAGACAGATTTTCATCCACCGTAACCCCAAGGTATTTTACTTTGTGGGTCCGTTTGATTTCTTCTCCGAATATTTTCAGATGGGCAGGATTTTGGATACGGTTTAACTGCTGTTTATGGCCTATAATCATGAATTCACATTTTTGGTGTTTAAACTCATCTTATTTTGACTCATCTATTCTGAAATATTAGTTAACTCATTTTTCAAATCATTGTAGAGTTCTTCCATATATTCTGAAAAATAGGTCACACTGGTATCGCCCGCAGACATATTAGGAATTCAGTTTTCAATGCTCTGCTCAAAATCATCCACATACAAGATGAAAAGAAGGGGACCAAGGTACGAGCTCTGGGGAATGCCCACATTGAATATACTTTTGGCTAGAACCGTGACTACTAACGTGATAGTATTGTTGCCTTTCAACCAAATATGTATGGAGCCAATAATAAGGTACACCACTGATCACTATCCACTGAGAACGGGAGTCCTGCTTTCGTTTTCCTTCCCAAACTCTACCAGATTTGGATGCCCGATCCATGCCTCCTTTCTAGCAAGTAAAACGGTCTCTTGGTAACTAATCCTCCTTTGTAGCAAGTAAAGATTGTCATCAGAGTCACCAATTTGTTTGATTTCATTTCTGGAGAAACTGCACTGATATTTGACAGCCACAATTAGGTACCAAAAACTCTTGGAATCGAAAATATTGTATACAAACAGACAGACCGAAAGTGTTCATTGCGAAGCTATTGTAGAAGAATATTCTGATGCTTCAAATATGGATTTGCGCTGCACAGCAGCTGCAAATCTTCACAATAGACGTGGGGAACGAACGTTAACATGGCGCGCATAACTGAACTGACAGTGAACATTCGATGCTTTCAGCCAATGATGTACCTGCAAAACAGACTTATGTGTTTTGTGTTCAAAATTCACGTTGGCGGAAGTCGTCATCCATTGATGTCCAATCACTGTACAAACTTTTCTATGCAAGCCGGAGGAACAAAGTACAAGCCCTTTATTGGCTGTTGCTAACAACGTTTTGGAGAGCAGGCAAGGGAGATCGGGGGGAGATGATGATCGATCGTCGAAGGGAAGACATTTTGCAACAAGGCAACAAGGCTTGATATTCTGATCTGACTGGCCCTAGTGATACCATCCCTTCAAAGGACAATTGCAATTTATACAAATGATGAGGGGGCCATGTTCTACGACAGATCTTGACAAGGATGATGCTTATTTTATAAGTTTTACACTGTGAAAGCCGTGAAAGCAATGTTGACAGTTTTTACTTCAGCCAAGGCGAAGGACCACGGAAGGACCTTGTCATTTCCTTACATGCAGTTTATGTTGTCATGCGTTCAATTTTTCTTGGAGTAAAGAAAAGCGGGTGAAAATTCGAACCCAAGATTGATATTTTTTCTCAATGAGCTTATAAATCGATTATCGTCAGTGCAGTAAATTATGTCAACAGACCAAGCGTAAAAAGCGGACTAAAGATCAAGGATGCGGGTCAAGGATCCAGGTGGGAGGCTGTGTTGGAAAAATCGAATTTACAGACGAGAGCGCAAATCTTCAGATAGCACTATCTCTTCTTTCTTCTTTTGAACATTTACACTAACCTACTGACAGCTAGACCAGCAGCAATTTGCTAGATATGAAAGGCAGATTTTCATTGCTTTTAAAAGGATCAATTTCGTTGTGTTGGCTTCTGAGAACTCTTACAAACAGATAAGTTTACATGGTTTATACTTTAGAAGTTTTACTTATGCGATAATTTGTGCATTATTTTGCCTCTTTTTTATCAGTAGAAATAATAAAGCAAAAGAATCGGCAATTTAAAAATCACATCTATATGATTCAATTAATCATTATAATCATCATCTAATCATCATATTTTCAATTTGGGAGATTTCATTTACTCAGTAATTTGTGCTTTACTTTCATTCAACCGAAGTATGATCAATAGTTATAATGAAGAAATATAAATTTGCTATTTAATAATATTACTTATTAATTTGATCAAATAAGTTACCTTTTTTCTACGAAGATGACACTGTGATGTTGTCTTTCTGAGATTCTGTTATTTCCTTCCTTTTATGAAGCTATGATTGTTATGAAATCGGAAACGTATTAGTTGGCTAAAATGATACCCATTGTTTGAAAAGTAATTGCAGCAAATTTACTTGCGCTATGATCATGAAATTGAAATTTTCGAACAGCTATAAAACTGAGATGCTTTTGGTATTTTTTGGTAATTTTAAAGATAGTATTTCTTTTGTGAATTCGAAAGATTAAAAAATTTGCCTTTCATAGCATGAAAAAATGGCAAAAAACATATTCACGTATTGTGTCCTTATGGGAGAATGGAATCCCCCTGAATAGGTCATTGATATAAGGGGGAAGACTTGCATGTCTACAACCAAACTCTACATTTCTTGGATATCATCGTCTTGATACCGAGGGAGCTGTGACCTTTCAAGCAAGGATTCTTTTCATTGACTCACCCGGTAGAAGACATGAAATGACATCTTTTATGTTATAATAGGAGTGAATGGTAGAATCAAAGTTTTAAGTTTCAGTGAAGTATTCTTGCTTGTGCAATAAGGCGTACAGTTTTCACGATAGATGGAGCTGAAACTTTATTCGAAATACGTTACATTAAAATTCAACTTTATTTTGAGTTAAGATAATTCTGCTTTTAACGTCTACGCGTTTGATTTCAGTGGTCAATTCAGAAATCGAATGCTTTTATCTTGTACCGTTTTGTCAATGGTCATTGATACGCCCGTTTGCATTATGATGAATGTTTCTTTGGATTTCTGCAAGTTCAACATCACCAAATCCCTATACTGATTCTGCGTTGCCATTATTGTCACGTCTTCCTGGCGTCTGCATGCAGCAACATCCACAAAAAGCATTTACATTGCGATTGAATATGAAATGTATCAATGAATCGAATACTGGATTTAGTGCCACGAGCCATAAAAACGAGTATTGAAAATAAGCATTGTTACCTTTAACAATTCTGCTAATTAGAAGAGCCCATGGAAAGGTGCATAAGACATATATAATTGTTACTAAAACACAATATAACATCGTTTTTCGATTGTTTCGGTTTCGATTGTGAACAGAATTGCTGCTTCCAATATGACGCTGCCAGTGGACAGTCCTGCAGAGTATTAAATAACACATGATAAGCAGACATCCACACGCCAGGACAACAACTGAATATATGAAGAAATTTCTCAAACATTTAACGAGGAATGAAGCCAGAATTGACATCATCCAAATGAAAATGAGGCATATAAAACAGCGCTGTCTTGTGAAATAGATTCGAAACTTGAAAGGGAAGAAAACAGCGAATGAACGCTGCACAGCCATGAATAGAGTGAAAAAGAGAGATGAAACAATGGATAGAATTATTCCTCCTTCTAAAATGGCATGTTCAAGTGCGGGGAATGACGATAATATGACCCATAGCAAGGCAGCAACCAAATCAGCAATACAAACTCCTATCACTGAAAAATCAAATGGTGTTTTGGTTTTTCTGCGTCGTATCATCAAAGCTATTTGTACAGAATTCAAAGGGATTCCGATTAAACCAATGATTCCTTGCACTTCCCGACGCATTCTAAATATTCACTATTTCCTATAAGACAACTGATGATATATACTTTTTATTATTAAGTCATCAACTGCATCATTGCAATGTGTTGAAGATCAATTACGAAATAGTATTCCATGCGTTGCAGAAAACCAGTTTCTTTGTTGGTTGTTCAGAATTTCATAAAAAGAACGCTCAGTGCGCCATATAATGTTGAACGTGTAATGAATTAGCCCATATACCAACTTGTACATAATATGTTATGCAGTGTTTGCATGATTTTCTTGCTGGAAGTCCTCCTTTCAAAAACAATTTATATCAGTGTCCAAATTGCATCCTTTGAAATGACTCTTCTTGGTCAGGCCTTAACTGTAACAACTGTGTATCAGTAATAACTGTTTTAATGATTTCCTGCCGATATAAATTGGCAGTGTGCTGCAGTCGTCGTTCTAACACCGATTTTATCATCGTATGAAATGCATTGTTTCACAAGTCATGTATACTTAGTCTTTAACGTATCATCTGCCTTTTCTAAACTTCTAGGCGAGAGACAGCTCGATATGAAATACGCCTGGAGAAGAATTGGTTCTTATCTAAATAGCTTTTTTGATATTTATGAATATCCTATTGCACATCCGTTCAAGGTCTTATTTTGATCTCTATTTTGTGGAAATATTTACATAAAATTCTTCACTACCTGTTAAAACACGAAGGTTCGAAAAATATCATGTTCCAAAAACAACAATATTTTCTGTTCGTTTTGTATTGTTTGCAAATTCAGAAAAAAATCATTTGTTAGGTCCTTATTGGTGGAACAGGTCTCTTTGTATATTCATATAGAATATCACAATGTAGGTTACAGTCAGTTACATTCTCGACCCCGAGCACTTTTTAAATTTTTCAACAATGTTCAGTGTCTTGCATTGCTCGACACAGGGACCTCCCATTTCTCAGTTGATGAACCAAAACCGAGGCATTCCATTATGTGGTCTGACAGGGGGACCATGCATACATCCTGTGCAATGCAATGCAACGCTAATGGACGAAATCATTTGAAATTCGATCGCTCTGTTACCACTCGAGGGTTCAAGCATAGGCAGATAGTAAATTTAACGAGACTTTCATCGAATATTCGGCATATTTTTACATTTTAAACATTACAGGTGAAGAAAAAAAGTATTGGAAAGCATAGTTCGATGATAGTGGAAGATTTTCATATATTTTAAGACAAATTTGGAGGTTGAATGGCGGATTGTGACCGAAGACAAAACAGTTTATTGAATTTGGCATGAAGAAGAGTTTCAGTCCTTGTACTATTATATAGTACTGCATTATTACTTCACATCGAACTCTAGCATTCGAACAATTACGCAGTACAGAAGTCAATAAAGGAAACGCAATACAACTGTAGAGAAGTGCAACAAATAAGACACAAAGGAATTACAATTAACTTGTCTATTTGAAGTTTTAAACGTATTATCGTTCAATCAACCGCCTGGGCTTCCTATGACTTACCCGGTAGAAGATCTGATGTGATATCTCTTATGTTATCATGAGGAGTGAATAGCAAAATCAGAGTGTAAAGTTTTAGTGAAGTGCTCTTGTTCGTGCAGTAAGGTGTAGAGTTATCATTATAGATAGAGCTGGAAATTGATTCGAGATAAATTACGTTAAAGTTCAACTTCATTATGAGTTAGTTAAACTAGGTCTGCTTTCAACGTCTACTACCTTTAACTTCAGCAGTCAATTCAGAAACCGAATGCTTTTATTGTATACCGTTCTGTGAAGGGTCATTGACATAACCACAGAATAGAGAGAAAGGCAGAAGGGACTCTCGCGGCGGTCTCTTTGTTGTTTCAGTAGCACAGACGGAATGGCGCCAAACAACGGAGACCCTTTGAAAACTCTTAAACTCGTTTTCAAACATTCGGATACGAGGCTACTGCATGAGAACTGTTTTGATTTTTGATAATGGCGGCCAGAAAGTGGAGCGAAGGCCCTAGACTTATGACGATGAGTCTCTTGTTTCCCTGTGCTCTTTGACTTCTTGATGGCGCTTCAGTCAACAGAGACTCATAATATTACTCTGAAAAAGTTGACCCTATTAGGCCTAATATGCTGGGATTCCTAGCATACCAATCAGATTGCGAGATTTGGCGAAGAACAATAAGTTTCGAACCTTCAATTCGATTGACGCAGCTTACTAAATTTGAAGGAAGTTGCTGCAGCAGGTACTTGAAGATTTCTCTGTTATGTTTTGGTCTTAAAAACGTGGACATTGCAGCATTAAAAGACTTATTTTGCACTCACCAGGTAAAGTGAACTTTCTCCTTCAAATGAATACCAAGTTTTGTTGATTAAATGTCTGCTTACCGTGGTTTCTATCGCATTTCCTTTCTGAGGAGTGACTGTTGAACACGAGATTGAACAGAGCCGAAGCAGACGTTCGATCCAGATTCGATCAATCGAATGCAGAAGATAGGGTCAGGTTTTTAACTGTTTCATTATGAGTCCCTGTGAGCAAGGTACCGCAGGGATACAAGGGACTCATCGTCATAAGTCTACGAAGGCCCTAGTATGGGATTTTGCGTGGCAATGTGGCAACCCAAATTTGCATGGTCTTGCATGAGACCTGCTGGAGATAAAAGAACAAACAAGCGAAAGTTAACTGTGAATGGCAAACGGCCTGCATAAAGGTCAGGCTTCCAGATAAGAGGAAAGAAAAAAACGGCTTACTGACTGTGACTGAGAGGTAACATCGTGAACATTTTTTGTCAAATACAGCTTAGTTTTACATTTTTTATACTGCTAGCTGCAAAAAAGAAAACTCAGTCTTGGTCTCTAATACCAAGTATTACTCTTTAAAGAAGTCTCAGTTGCTTTTTTACCTTGATTGTTAATAGTTTATTTATGCCTTATCTGCTCACAGGTGAACTATTTTTAGATATTTTCGATTTTTTCGTTTGGAAACTTGCAAGCTCTCTGTTTGCAAACTTCAAGCAGTAGTAGACTCTCATTCTAATGAAGAGCTTGAGCAGATACTCAAATTCGAATCTTTCACATGGGCCTTCTAAATATTCTCTCTTTAAAATTTGCAGGAGATCATTGCCAACACCAGCAGTTTTGTTTAGTTTCTTGAAATATTCTGTAAAATGATCTTCTAATCGAATAGTGTATGCAAGCATTGTCTGTGATGGGTTCACCAAACCACCAAACATGTTGACATCTGTTTCATATGCTTTAAAGAAAAGGAAAGTTCTTCGTATATCATCAATCTCATCATCAACAAGTGCATTCCTACATACTTCACATTCATGCTTTTCAAATGATTTGCGTATTAAATAGCCTGCAACATAGGTGATGGCGTTTTCTTTTATCATTCTATTTTGCATCTTTTCTGAGGCATATTCTGTCGAAATTATCTTTAACGGACCTTCTGCTTGATTATTTGTTTCAAAAATATTTGCATGATCATCTATGTTTGAAAGCTTTGTTAATGGATTATCCATATCTTCTTCACAGTTTCCAGATGACACGGTCAAGATGTTTGCATGAAAAAGTTTCTTGTAAGCACTTTTAAATTGAACTGGTGTTGGGTTATCAGAATTGCCACCTTGTTGCCGTATTGCACCAAAGAAATTTTCAAGGGGATCCTGATTCATCTGCCTTGTGACAAGAAATGATGCAGTCCCTTCCTCACACAGCTTTTCCCATACCAACAGAATTGCTTTCAATGAGATCTGCCAACCTTTAAGACATTTGATGGAGGCAGTTCTGTTCTGTTCTGTGCCATGGGAAATAACCTTGATTGATTTGAAAAGTTCAATCCCTTCTGTGATAACTTCTTTGTGAGGTGATGTTGCTGTGAATGGCCTACGACATATCTTTGAATCCTTGAAACTGAGAGAATTACAACAGTCAAAGATCTTATCAACTTTTGCAAGGAAATTTGCAGTTCCAACTGCTTGACCAGGAATACCTTGAAGGGCAACATAGGCCAACATGCCAGCAGATACAGAATGGCTGAATACCTGACTGGCTAATTTAACTCTCATCTTAAGAAAGCCATTTGGATTAAGATGTTTCTCAGTGAGCTTAGGGGCTGTTCTTAAAGGGAGCTTCTGCTCTTTATCAAAAAAGGCTTGAATATCCTGCCAGTTTGCCTCGTTATTAGCAAATTCAAATTTGTATTTCATCAAATTATTCCTGAGGGATTTTAGCAGATGAGGCACATCAAAGATTGTGACATATTTCTTCCCTCCCATTTCAAAATATGGCTTTTCAACTGTTACACCCTGCTCCTTGGCAAACGTCAAAAAGTTAGATCCTTGGTCACTTACAACACCAACAACATGTAAGCCAATTGACTCTAGATGAGTAAGAGCTTCCTTTATTATGTCTGAAAGCTTTTTACTTGGCATTGACTCATTGACCAGATAGTGAGCTACTGGCTGCTTCCAGCTATGAAGAATTCCTCGCACCATCAAAACCAATCCAGAATTTGCTATCATCCCAGATGTCTTCCCATCGCCGTGATCCTCTAACCCAACTATCTTATCCTTGGAAGCATTATAAAACAAATGGCTCTTCAGTGAAATCTCATCCATCAAAAGGACACACACTTTACCTGCTGGAGGAAGAGACTGAACTCTCTGCCTTACAACATACAAAGACTTCTCAGTGAACCCAGCATCGGATGCAAACTTTTCAACAATTCTTGACAGTGTTCTCTTTGAAGGCAAATTGAACATTTTTGATAAAAACCGATAGGCTTTTCCACTAATATGGTACAATGTGAGGGCCCAAGCTTTAAGATTCTCATCATAGCGCCTTCCCTTTGGTTTATGACTGGCCAAGTCTACTTGCTTCTTAATGAATTCTATGAGTTCTGGGGAGAGTGATCCATCCAATAATTTGAGTGCTTTGTCAAGCCTTCGATTTTTTGACTTCTCAGGAGATCTTGAAGGGGTGGACTGTTTCAAAACCTTAAACTTAGTTTGAATGGCCCTAAGTTTTCTTTCTTTTTTCTTTAAAAGTTGCCTCAATTTTTTCTTTTGTGGAGTATTTTTCCGCAAGATGGCAGGAGTTTGGCATGCCTGTGTACTTTCTGAAATTACTTCAGTTGTTGCTGCCATGTTTAAGTTGGCTTCTTCATGACCTAAAGTTAGAAATGATTGCAAACATCATTTTATACATGAATTATTTGGCCTTAAACAATTCTTTCTCAAAAGGTAATTGATTGCAAAATAAAGGCATTTATTCTTTATTAAGTGCAAATCTTGTGATGTTGTAATCTACATTTCTAAATGAAGGCTTTTTAAAGGTGAATGGCTTCTCCTATAATTCAAGCCCAATCATCTTCTATATTCTTTGCTTCATGACAAGATCCATCAAAAGACAGAAGAGAAACTCAATTTATTTGTCACTTATCTTCAAGTGCGCCTTTTAGAAGCAGTTGATGTTGCGAGCATACATAGCGCCACATTGACGCATTTGGATGTGTCAGTTGGATGTGTCATTCAATGGAAGCTAAGCACATATATCCTTCAATAATAAAAATTGCCATGCAAAGCCAGTACGGATATGATACACGCTGTATTATACTTTGGTAACTGATCCTTGTGAACAGGAGATGCTTATATCTAGAATTTGCTATGAAATGTGTTGAAGATATCAATAGACGATTGCACTAAAGATGGTGGTGGGGAACTTTTTACCAAGATGCATTGCATTCTTTAATCAAATTCCTACAGAATCGTTACAGAATTCATAATTCAAATGCAATGCATCTTGGTAAAAGGTTCACTGCCATCATCTTTAGTGCAATCAACAATTGCATTTCCTTTATTCTTGGAGTTTTTTATAAGTTGCATCATTGAACTGGCAAGCAATTTGATAAATATCAAATAAAACACTCACTCAATTCAAGAAGTGGTGGTGACTGCAAACCAATGTTTGGACTTGGTGTTTCCATTGTTCCAGATTCTTGATTTTGACTTAATTGACCTTGAAACAGAGAACCTTTTATCAATATTACTCAAAAAGGTACAGTGACTGTAATTATTTAATGAGTAGCAACATGTGATGAAGTACTGTACAGCAAAGCTTCATTAAGAAACAATAACTGCTCACCATGATAGGAATGTTCTTTGGCAATTATATCAAAATCAAGGCGTCTCCTTTTCTTCGATGGTAAACCTGAGGGTTATGAAGTAGAATAATAAAATTTTTGACAGTAGTATACAGTATTTGATGAGCATAATTTACTGCAAATAATATTATTAGATGTTTAAGAGGGAAGTTTTTCCAGAAAACTATCTGGCCATTCAGACGATTCAGGGACTCTTCTGTGTGGGATTTCTATGAGGCTTCATATTACAAAATGCAATTTCAGGGATTTACAACCGACAGTTCTGTGGTTAGAGTTACCTATTTTGGTAAAGTTTCAGTATTTCTTGCATACATTTTAAAGATATAATTGTAGCTTTTTGGTGACAAAGGAATAGCATCAAGTAATTAAAGATGCCTGGGCCATCAACTGCAAAAATTTGACGACTTCATTCCAACCATCATTGGCTCCCCATGCAGAGAGATGAAAGTAACCAACTAAAGCTTCAAAAATGCCCTACTTTTCTTGTGTAAAAAATTCTACATGTAAGATTTGTGCTTACCTGTTGGTTGTTTTGAAGGCAGTTGGCGTTTGTTAGAACCTCCTGAACGTGGGGGATTTGGAATATTTAGAGTAGGTTTGGCATGCTTGGGAAGTCTTTTCCTTGAATTAGTAAATCCTGGAAGAACATCAGTTTCGAAGTGTGTGGAACATATGTAACAGTTTGAGCTAAGATAGGCCGGTGTCTTATCAAGCAAGTCTAATCGTCTGCAGTTTTGCAACCATTCTCTGCACCTGAAATAGAATTTATTTCACTTAATGTCTCCATATATTCATATCAAATTATATTTTGTAAAAAACTGTTTTAAATTATCCAGTGTAAACTTTTATTACGGTGTAGAAAACACGGAAGTGATTTTAAGATGTACTCACCGCTGCTGGTCCTTGGGAAAACGATGAAAGCTGAGGCCAGGATTCTCATCACGACAGTTACTGCATCCTGGAACAGCACAAAAGGTTCCCTTCGAATGATCCTTTTGATTTTTTTGTTTTTCTTTCCGTATTTTTGCTATTATAACGACTTTTCCGACGAGCGAGCAAATTGTTCCATACTGAAAGCACAGAATTTTTCAAAACTCCGTTGCTTAACCTCGTTTTCGCGCCTCCCCACACAAGCGCATGCGCTTTGAAAAAGAAGACCAAAGCGATTTCACGGGAGTGTCCCTTCTGCCTTTCTCTCTATTCTGTGACATAACTAACATTGATAAGCCCGCTTGCATTATGAGGAATGTTTCTTTGGATCTCTGCAAGTTCGAAATCACCAAATCCCCTGGCTGATCCTTCGTTGCCATTATTGTCACGTCTTCTTAGCGTATGCATACAGCAACATCCGCAAAGAGCATTTACATCTCGATTGAATATGAAATATAGCAATGAATCGAATACTGGATTTAGTGCCATGAGCCATCCGACCGAGTATTGAAAATAAGCATCGTTACTTTTAACAATTTTGCCTAGATAAAGAGCCAATGGAAACGTGCAAAAGACAAATATAATTGTTATTAAAACACAATATGTCATTGTTTTTCGATTGTTTCGATCTCGATTTTGAACAGAATTGTTGCTTACAATATGACGCTGCCTGTGGACAGTCTTGCAGAGTATCAAATAACACATGATAAGCAGACATCCACACGCCAGGACAGCAACGGAATATACGAAGAAATTTCGCGAATAATTAGCGAGGAATGAAACCAGAATTGACATCATCCAAATGAAAATGAGGCATATAAAACAACGCTGTCTTGTGAAATAGATTCGAAATTTGAAAGGGAAATAAACAGCAAATGAACGCTGCACAGCAATGAATAGAGTGGAAAGAAGAGATGAAACTATGGATAGAATTAATCCTGCGTACATAACCATATTATAATATCGAGAATCGTCTATAAGAGTGAGTACGCAGATTGAATCTATGACAAATAGCAAGGCAGCAATCAAATCAGCAACACAAACTCCTATCACTGAAATTTCAAATGGTGTTTTGGTTTTCCTGCGTTGTATCATCACAGCTATTTGTGCAGAATTCAGAAGGATTCCGAGAGATCCAAGGATGCCTAGCACTAACAGTCCTGCTGCCCAATGCATTCTAAATATTCACTATTTCCCATAAAATAACTGATGATTTATACTTTTATCAAGTCGTCCAATGCATCATTAAAATGTTTGTGTGTCTGTGTTGAAGATCAATTACGAAATAGTGTTCACAAGCGTTGCGGAAACCCAGTTTCTTTGATGGTTGTGCAGAACTATATAAATGGAACCATCTGTACGCCACATAATTTTGAAAGTATATTGAATTTTTTACCGATTTGTACAATATGTTATGCAGTGTTTGTCTGATTTTCTTGCTGGACGTTCTTCTCCCAAAAATTACTTGATAGCAGTGTCCACAATGCATCCTTTGCAATGCAACTTCGTTATTAAGTCCTCAAGAGAGTGTGCAATGGTATATTCTTCTCTATAAATAGATTAAAGAAAACACTCCATCGAATTGTTACCCAGACACCCCATCGTTTCTTTGGCTTTCAATTATTCACTTTACTTGTGGGGCATCGATTTGAATAAGATATTTTTGCAATGCAGCGGTAACTGAGTTACCAGCTACCAGTTGAGACTCATTTCAAAAATACGGGTGGCTATCTATGGCAGCATAGGAATCATTTGTCGTACATAGCCGATTGCTCGTGGCCCACGGTCGAAACCGCCAAAGCCTCATTTTCACGGACCAATCACACGGCTAAAAAGCGAAGGAGACAAAAGGAACCCGGGAATATTTTTCTAAATTTTACCTACCTTCATAAAACGCAAGCAGGACAAAAAACTGCACGAGATTTCCCGAATTTTTTTGAAGCGATCTACTCTCCAGATGTTTGGGAGTACAAGTTTGGATGCCGGTTAAAATATCTCCAGGATTGGCGGAGTTATTGCCTCTCCAATAGACAGAATCGACGAAGGCTTGTCGAGACCTGTTTACGCCACTTCTAGTCAGGTGATAAAGCCTCTTGATAAAACCTCTTTTGAATTTTATAAGTTATTTCGCAACGAGCAACGAGCAAACTTTTGCCATGAATGTAAAAAGTAGTACAATACCGAAACTTCCCTAGAGTATTGGGGGAGTATTGCCACATGACTTGAAATGCGCGAACAAGCCTTTGTAGACTGTTTCAATTCACATAGAAACCGTAGGGGCATTGAATCTTCAATAAAAGAAAATTTAGCGAATGACAATGGGAAGAACAATTGAAAACGCAGATTATTGTGGCGTTTTCGGGTCGTTCTTACAACGATCACTATTGTTATTACTATTGTCTCCCGGCCAGAATTTCTATTGTTCAAGGTTCAGTGCCTTATCGGTTTGTTTGTGACCATAACTCCGCCAATCCTGGAGATATTTTAACCGGCACCGGCAGACATTTCGTAAGTCTTTCCTCATAAGCATCAAATAAACACACAAGGTTGTATTTTCTCATCACTAGCGCAAGTTTGGCGTTGAGGGAACTAACCCATCTCCCGAAGGAGCAAGTCACCCTCCCGAAGGTGGGGATTGGAAGAAAACCTGAATTTTTCCCAGCAAAACTAGTCCCCTCGTCCATGCTGGAAAAAGCTTTCCAGATTCATCAGTAAAAGAAAGAAGATTCAACATGAAAATATGAATTATCAAAAGAGGCTTGAGACAAGGTTGCGGATTCTCTCCAGACGGGTTTCCATCTACAGCGAAAGAATAATGAAGAAAATAGAAAACATGCCGATACAGCACTCATAGCGAACACAGAAATAGATTTTCAGGAGTTAGTAAACAAGATAAAAGAAGAGAGTAAATTATTTGGTTTATCACTAAACAAGAAGAAAACATATACTTGGTATTCTCCAAAAAGAAAGAGATTCCAAAGTGCAGCATCAAGATAGATGGAATAGAACTTGAGCAAGTGAAGCAATTTAATTATTTGGGTAGCATCCTTACCTCAGATGGCAGAAGCAAAGTCGAAATTGACAGAAGAATTGGAAAAGCAAAAAATGCAATATAGATATATGATGAACATTCTAAGTAACAAAAAAAATATAAATCCAAACAAGGCTTAGGACATTAAAAGCTTATATCTGGCCCATCATGAAATACGCTTGTGAAACATGGAACATAGGAAGAGAAGAAGGAAGGAAAATTGATAGTTTCGAACTTTGGTACTACAGGAGAATGCAAAAAATCAGTTGGACCGAAAGGAAAAATAACGATGAAGTGCTGAGGTCAGTGGGCACAAATAAAGAGTTACTGAACGTTAATTACACTCGGGATTAGAAGCTTGAAAAGCACCCCTCAGATTAAGCTCTGCCTCCAAACAAAAGAGATTCACTAATTTACCATCATTGAGGTACACCTTGAAGTATTTTTAATTTGATGAAACCTCGATCAAATTGGCCAACTGCAGGAAACTGGGAGGTCAGCGTACCGGCCCACGTTGCCTGCCCGAAATTGCTTCTTTAAGGCTGGTGATTGCCATTGAAATACCAAATTTCCGCCCAAAGAACACGAAGTGTGCCCCCCAATCACCACCTAGAGGAGAAAAAGTGGGAAAAAGGAGGACGGATTAAGAAAGATTGAGAAGGACCTGCTGCTGCTGCTGCCGCTACAGGTAAACGGGTGCTGCTGCTGCTGCTGCTGCGGCTACATCATTTTTGATGCAGATAAGTAGCGTCAGGCGGGCACTAATACCCTGCAATGAACCCTAGCTACATTTATCCTCTACGCTGGCCGCTTCGAAAAAATAGATAAAGTGAATTAGAATTCACATCATAAACAAATTTTTTTCAAAGACAGCGTTAACGCTGCCTATGAACCACAACAATGAACTTGGGTATCAAACCCTAAAAATTTATTACATTACTAACGAAAACCGAACACAAACGAAAACACCAACAAAACAAATGATGACGTCGTTTAAACATGCCTTCAAGTTAATTAAGTTTTTTTTGTTTTTTGTTTTGTTTTGAATAACCAAAGAATCGAGCTTGAGCAAATATCTGCCTTGCCAGCATAAAAATCAATGCTGGCCCAAGATCAATGTACCAAATGATGGTAAAAAAAGAAGCAAATCCAAAAAGCCATTTCTATAACAATTGGTCGCTCAAAAAGATCGAAAACAGTCGGGACCAAATTTAAAGAAAAGAGTCTTCAAGCTTTACGTATTCTAGATAAGAGACCACCAAGTTGAGAAATCGTTGATGTTTAGCCTAGGCTAGTTTGCAAAAATAAGAAATATTCGTTGCGGCAAGATTTTTTTTTTTGTATGGAACAGTTCAACTGCTACATTTGCTCTTATCGAGATGATCGAAGCGAAAAACAATACTCCGTTGAAGAGACCAGCAAAATTTATGAAAATATATGCACAAATTTGGGAAAAAATTGCTTGCATAAGCGTAAAGGACTTTCAAATAAAAGATCAGACCATCATGATTAAGACTCCATTTGTTATTATTCTTATTCTTATTCTTATTTGTTTTTTGTTTTTTCATTTCTTGAGCGGGTTCACATGAGCGGAATGTTTGTTATCTCCAAAAACATAAAGATATAAAGATATGATATGTGGAAAGACCGCGTTAGACTGCTGAAACAATTTTGTATCCTTTCTTGAATGGATTGAAATCCCATTGAAATGAAACATTTAGTATGAGAAACCAGCATCTTTTGACATACTGAACATTCTACGTTTGAAAAAGTGTGTTTTTGCAAAATATTCAAAGGACATAACAATGAAATATTACGTTTGAGCAACAAGAAACATTTGTAAGGTCAGATAAAAATGATTTATCTTTTCGTATTCATCAAAGCATAAAATAAGGTAAATTCGAGGAAGTACCCATGCTCCAAACAACTTTCTATGACAATGATTTAGAACTGAATTCTGAATCCTAAAAAATTTGGAATTTAACGCTAGAAGACCCGCAAGAATTTTATAAATAGGAACTATCAATGCCACGAACCCTTGTAATGAAAGCTTTTGTCGCAAGTTTAGTTATAAAAAGTAGGTACCACAAGTGTCTAAAACTGCTTGAGACCCCAAGTGTATGCACACAAAAACTTTCCTATTTGAGTGACAGAATAATTTGCTAAACATTTTCGTCTGACAACGGCCACATCTTATCACCATAAAATTCCGAAAGAGAAGAAAACCGAAAAATGAAAGCACTTTTCGAAATGAGCCAATCAGAAAGTCCATTAAAGTTATTTAATGAAAGACTTTGAAAATATCATGAAAACACTAAAGACAGCTAATCTCTCTTTTCCATTTTGCATCAAGAAGAAAGCAAATTCAATTATTTACTGCTTTTTTTTGTTGGAATTAAATACCAGGAGCAGAGAACCATGCAGAGAACGTGTCACTTTGTCAAAAAGATCTCATTATCAGTGATCAATTCGGATTTTAGGTTGTGCCTGCCTCAGCTTTAGACATTTCGCAAACAAGAAAAAGGAGCAGCCAGTAAGATTTTGTTAAAACATTAAAAGCTGCATAGGGTTTTTTTTTAAAGATCTTTAAATCTTAACACCTAAAGGCGAAAAGACTGCAAAAGTTCCCAGTCCAATGAAATACCTGCAAATGACAACAATTAACTCGATACAAAAAGAAGTATAACGATTTCAAGGGAACATGGAAATGTCTTCGGAGAAGAAAAAGGTATATATAACATCCTCCCTAAGAAGACAGCTTGCAGTCCATCCGTCGAATTTGTACCAAATGAGATCAATTGATGAGATAAAAATGTGTTTCTAATAATACTTCTCCATGAAAGGTGGGAAAAATACACGCATCCTCTTTCCACACGGAACTGCCCGAAATTCAACTCTCAGATCGCCAGAAAAATTAAGGATAACTCCAGTACTTAGAAAAAGAAGTTAAGAAACTATTTATTCCGATAAAGGAAATCCTTAACATATCTACAATTCACTTCCACTTGTATCCTGCATCATAATACTCTTATGGCACCAGAGTAATGCCCACGAAGGCACAGTTAAAGAGCATGAATACTGTTATGGAACCTCTTAGCAACTCGCAAGAAACTCTGAGTACTCAAAATCCGATAATTTTAAGAAACCCCCAGCACCAGCCCAAAATTCTTAGTTCCTTATAAAATAAAACACGTGTAACATATTGAAAATTTTTCCGAAAAGACAGAATTCGTCGTTCTAAAAATAGGGCCTAATTACAATTTAACTACCGGTAAAGCCAATCAAACACTGTAAGGCTGAGCTACATCATTCATAAACAAATTCGTTCATTTGGACACTATAGCACGCATGGTTTTGACAACGTAAAACGAAAGTTTGCATGAAGAGAAGAATTAATTCCCAAAATGATATTCCGTAGCCCACGAGAAATAAATAAAAATAGTTCGCATGCAGCAATCGTTGATAAGTCAAAACAAATCCAGTCCAACACGTGCAAACAACAGCCAAAATAGAATTCCCGAAGGGCATGACCGACGAAAACGTTTTTAGAAAACTAGGAGATAGGAAACTAAGGAAAAAACTCCCAAAATATTTCTAACAGCAACATTCTTTTCATATTCCATATGCACAAAATAAGGATGGCTCACACAGAAATGTACTCGCTCTCTGTCGGAGAAAATTAGAAAAACCTTTCTGTTTTATTATAATCGGTAAAGACGTTTTGTTTTTGGTAGCTGCAATTTTTAGGAAAAAACTTCATAGACCCAAACCTGGAAAATGACAATCGCCATAGCAACATTGGCAGCAAGTTAGAATAAACACGAGGAAGGGCGAAGCCTCTTAAAAATTGAGTGAAAATTCGCATTCTTGGTGGAAGAAAAAGGTCATTAGATTCTGGCATCTCATAACGGAAAAAATATTGCAGGTACTTTTAGCCTAGGGGGAGTTTAAGGGAAACAGAAAAATGAACCATCGTTCCCTGTCCAAGCAGTGATGATAGAGCCAGCTGCAAAATATAGGACTGGTAGAAACTTTAAAACATGCTTTCATTGAAAAACTATCAAGAAATATCTCCAAGACCATGGATTAATTCAGTCCTTAGTATACGTTGACTTCGCGAATACAGACGGAGAAGATATGGCTCCTAAGCCTAGAGCCAAAAACTCTTACCACAATATCAATACGTAGCCCAAAATATCGATACCTTGATAAAATGACCTGACACCAAATGGAAAGACAAATACAAGGAAGCATATAATCAGAATTATCTCACCCAATGCGTCAGAAACAGCGCTTTACATCGTGCACAGCTTCGATGATGATGGCCTTGCCAACGAAACGGTTGCGTCGCTTTTTCTTGCAGGATACCTGAACGGAGTGCCCATCAAGCTACTGTTTTACTTTTATACGTACATACCCAATTCCCCAAAGTGAAAAAGCTTTTGGCAAGGACATGGGCGAATCTATTGAAATGAACTCTCATGGGGAAGAAAAACGATGAGAATAGTTTTATTCGCCAATTGTCCTCTAGAACCTACATTTGTTGTTGTTGTCAAGGTGCACGAAAAGGGGAAAAAGGGGTGTGCCACACCTAATACCATGAAACATGCCTTCCCTCGTAATTAACTCTAATTAAATATTCAGTTAATTAGCATGAATCAAAGAGCAGCAAATGAAGTTTTCGGACATATAGTTAGAGAAGGAAACATAGAAGAATTGATCACAACAGGAAGAATTGAAGGCACTAGGGACAGAGGGAGACAAAGAATACCGTAAAAAAGCTTGACAACATCAGAGGTTGGTTACAACTAGACAGGAGCTGCGAAGTGATTCACAGTTACCGAGATTGAGAGCAATGGAGGTCCATGATCGCCCAAGCCATACGGCATGGCACCTGAAGAAGAAGAAGAATATGTATGCGGACGATACCAGTGTGACCTGTTTTGCAGAATATATGGAAGAACTCTGCAACGATCTGCAAAATGAATTAACTAATATCTCAGAATAGATGCGTCAAAATAAGATGAGTTTAAATGCAAAAACAATCTGAATGCATGATTATAGGCCATAAATGGCAGTTAAACCGTATTCAAAATCCTGTCCATCTGGATATAGGCGGAGAAGAAATCAAAAGGACCCACGAAGTAAAATACCTTGGGGTTACTGTTGATCAAAATCTGTCAGGCACTGTACAGTATCAGTGTAACATTATTAGCCTCGTTTGCATGTTATGTTGGGCATGCGCCCTCGTTGTTGTTAGGTTTGGGAACACGAGAATGAAAAAATGGAGAGCTTATGAAACGAAACTTGTTTGTTTATTTTTATTTGCTGGAAACCTTTACATTGCACCCACATTGCAGCAATGCTATTAGAGCTAACATTGTCTATATTCGAATGAAAAATATTATCATAATTTACAGTCAATAGCCCCATCTTTTGCGCAGCATTAGCTCCTAATAATGGTACATGATCCCCTTTCACAATAACAAATCTGACAGTGTACTCAGTCTGGGTCATGGGGTTTACCACCTTCAGCTTACAGATGCCATTTATGGGTAACAGAGCTTTATTGTACAGGCACAAAGAGTGATCAGATTTTTTCAACAATTGTGCCTGAAGGGACGAAATGTTTTGAAGAATATTACAGGTAGCACCTGAGTCAAGTTGGAATGAAATTTGCCTGCCTTGTATAATCATAGAGGCAAAGATTTTATTCTTAGGAGGAGATTGGGACACAGCATTGATTTCCAAACTGTTTTGGGATGAAATTTCAACAATAAGAATTTCTTCATCGCTAGAAGTGGTTTCTTCTTTCACTGCATGTATCTTGGCTTTAGAAAATGAATCGCTCTTACCTGGTGAGTTCTGCACGCTGCATTTTTCAACAAAATGGTTTCTCTTACCACAACCAGAACAAAATTTACCATAGGCTGGGCAATGATCTTTGTTTTTTCTATGGCTACGTCCACAAAATTTGCCATCTAATATAAACGCTCTGGTGTCCCCATTGGCTCTTTTTGGGGTGCTTTGTCTCCTAACATAATTTGCCATGAGATCATGATTATCAGCTTGGCCTGTCATTGCTTTCACTTGAGCAGTAGTTGTTTCTGTTGCCCTGCATAAATCAATGCATCTAGATAATGATAATTTTGGTTCCTGCAACAGCTTACGTCACACAGCATTATTATGAATTCCACAAACAATTCGGTCACGTATCAGCTCATCATTAAGAGCTCCAAACGCACAAGTTGCTGCAAGGGCACGCAAAGAAGCAGCATGAGTTTCAATTGATTCTGGAGGTTCTTGATTACGATTATTGAATTTATAGCGTTCGTAAATTACATTTGTTTTACCAATGCAGTAAGTATTCCATAATGCAAAAATCCTCTCAATGTTTTGACGTTCACCCTCATCCTGGTACAGAAGTGAATTGTGTATACTGGGAGCTTCAGGTCCTATACAGGTGATGAAAGCAGCAACTCGAAAAATATCAGGCTTAGATTTCAAATTTCATAGGCATCAAATATTTGCTTCCGCTGTTTCCAAATCTGATAAATTGCCTCCTAAATGTAATCTTGGGGGTAATGGCACGTTAGACATATACGAAGAAGTTGCTCCATTTCCTTCAGGAGAAGCACTGGGCCCAGACGCATTTTGATCTGGACTTGTCATCAGTGGCGTGGCCACGGGGGGCAATTGCCCCCACTTTTGTGCAGAGATGGTCCTCGAGATTCCTCTAAAACCGAAGAGAAAATAGCTGGGTATAGGTTGGGTAAAATTTTCCGAGAAATGTCAAACCTTCCATTTTAACACTGGCAAGCATAATATTGGGAGATGCATTCTAAGCTAAAGTAAAGGATCCTTCTTCAAAAATTTTCCTCGCGCTTTAATTAATAGGATAGCTGTCACAAAACGATCAAAGTTTTCTTGTCGCTTAGGCAAGCATAATATTGGGAGATGCATTTTAAGCCAAAGTAAAGGATCTTTCTTCAAAAATTTCCTTGTGCTCTGATTCATAGGATAACTTTCACAAAACGATGAAGTTTTCCTTTTCGCTAAAGGCAAGCATGATATCGGGAGATGCATTTTAAGCCAAAGTAAAGGGCGTGGCCCCAAAAAATTTCCTGGGCCCCCTCATTCTAATACCCCCCACTTAATTTACCCTGGCCACGCCACTGCTTATCATCACTGTAAGTAAAGACGTTGTACAGCTTGAACACAAACACAAATCAGCAAGGCAATCTTCCATTTGCTACACATCAAAGATGGGGTTTTCACCTGACACCATGTAAAGGTTTCCAGCAATTAAAATGAAGCAAAGAAGTCATTTCATAATTAGAAAGTCAAAAATTAAATCAAAAGTGGACTTTCCTCTATCCGAAAGCTAAGGAATATCCTCCCGCAGAAAAAGGTGGGATCAAGCTTACAGGGCACTGCTTGAGAGTCATTTCCAATAGTGTAATGAAATATGGAGTTGTTTTCTAATAACAAACTTGATCACCTTCAGCGTCTGGAGAATAGAGCTTACACGCTTTTAGAAAACTTTATATTGAAAGATGGCTGGGGATGCACTTGGCTTTCTGTTTTAAGCGTCATTCAATATGACCGACCTATCATGACTAACTAATGATTTTTGCCCTGACAACTTGAAAGGCAGATTTTTTACAAGGTTGCAGCTGTCTAACTATCCGTTAAAGATCTCGTTAGATATCGACGTGCCAAGCTAAAATTTGGAATTTTCAAAGAGGAATTTCCATTATTCTGGAGCTAAAGTTTGGAATGAAATTCCATTACACATCAGAATTAGTCCTACAATTTACACTTTCATAGAGAAATTGAAGGTTTTCTTGCTAAGTCGGCAATGATTCCCAAAGCACGATAACAACAAAATCTGCTAACAATGAATGAAAACACTGAGAAACAAGGCAAGAATGCAAATAAAACTTGCCCGTGTAAAGACTGCGCCACACGTAAGTCAATTTCAATAAAGTTATCATTGATCAACTCGCTCGAGATCCGAAGGAAATTCTTGCCACAGCGCGTAGGCATCTACCAAGAAAGGGGGTCATGCTATCCCTAGCCTTTTCAAAGTTCACAAAGTTTGCTAGATTTGGACGCTCGATTGACAATGCGATCATTGGAAAATATGTTTTGGAGGATCATTATACTGTAGCAATATCATGCTGTAGGAATATTATACTGTAGGAATATCATGTAGGAATATGTAACATAGATATAAAATGTAAAACGATAACGAGGCTGGCATCAGCCAATCAAATTGTGGTCAGCTGTCCCTGTTAAAATTTGGCGCGAAGTGTCGGCCATCAGCTGATGTTATGTTCGAGAGTGAAGGCCAAATTTCTGATTTTCTGTTATCTACGGGAAATAAAATAAAGAAATGAAGCTACAGCTGCAAGCCTTGTTTGTCTTCTTTGGTTTTCTGCTGGTCTGCGTGCGTGCTACGCCAAGGCGTTTGCAGCGCAGCAAGGAAGGATGCCGTGTGTGCGGAAGAAAAACAGATGAAAATTTTTATGAAATTCCGTGTGAATTTGTCGAACAAAAAGATGTCCGGGAAGCGTTTGGAATGAGCAGTGTTGGAGACGGTGGTGTTATTTGCAAGACTTGTATGCGAGCAGTGAGAAGGTTCAAATCCACAGGAACGAGAGCTACTCTACGGGTATGTAAGAACGATATTTCATTTAGGCCCAAGCGAGGCGCGGGCGGAGTTGTTCTTTGAACTGTTGCATTCATATTCGAAGTAACTATGAATAAAACATCACATTTCATCAATTTAAATTGAAAACCTACAGAAATATATCGAAAATTGTTTCCTCCGGGTACAATATTTGGCCTGCGAGAAGTGCCTTGTAAAAGCGCGGGAAAAATAAATCATTTCGCTTGTGTGGTTCTTGAGTAAGAAACGAAGGCAAGAATACGACATAAACAACGAAAATGAACAGAAATCTATCTGAATTGAAAAAATCATTCTTTACCTACTGCAAATTAACCCCCAGAATGTGATGCCTGGCCTTAGGAGTCCATAAAGTCTGTCTCACATTATCGAATATCAAGGGAAATTTCAGCGAATATAAAAACAGTTGGAAGTTTTGCAGGAGAAATTTGCATTACACTTACTGTAGGGTCTGACATTTTATAAGAAATCAAGAAACTGAGCCAGTACTTAAAGTTTCTCAAAAAATATCAGATTTAAAGTACTCAGAGTTCTTTATAAGTTCCTTAAAGGTTCCATAACAATCTTCATGATCACTACCTGTGTCCATCTAAACATTCAAAATGCAATGTTCTAAGAATTTCTAGTGTTTAATTTTACTCCACACAGGGGGGGGGGGGGGATACTCTGCTAAATTTATGATAGGGGTGCTCAGGCTGGGGTACAACAATAAAAACCCCCAAAAATGATTTCTTGCATGAAAATAGACCCAAAAAATATTTTCTGATTCCACATACCCAAAAGTTATGAAATCAGTATCCTAGATCTGTAGAAAATTGCCCCAACTGATTAGTAGATTTCATCATATTTGGATATTTAAGTTTTTTTATTTCAACAATGTTGCTTGATTTTACTTTCATTTGTGAATTATCTTTTTCTCAATTTTCCTAATTTTTCCCATATTTAAGACACAAAAAAGTAAGTCAGAATTCCAGGAACCCAAAAAATAACTGTACAATAACTTAAATAAAAAATAACTTACCCTAAATACACAGTACCAGAATACCCCCCCCCCCCCACGTTACTCCAGTACCTCTAAGTGAAAATTAAGTAAAAACTGGTTTGAGGAATTATTTCATAAAAATAAATAGTTTCTTAAGTTATATTTTCCCGTGTACCCCTCCCCTGGGTATTTAATCAACTCTTTGCAGAAGTCTCCAGCATTAGTTTGTCCCTTTCCACAAGCCTACTGCATGACCCCATTTAGTAAATTTTATCAAACTTGAAACAAATCAAACAGTGTCTTTGGTATACTAAAAAATATACTGCATTGTTCTTCTTCGCTTTCCACTATTGAGGCTCTCTCACAATTTTCCGATAAGGCTTTCTGAAAAGGCAATGAAATGAAGATTTCAATTACCCCTTTTCAGGAACTGAAAAATGAAGGAAACAAATGTGGTCGTCCTCGCAAACTCTTATATGGATGTGCAATGCAATCTACTGCAGCCTCTACTTCTTGTGAGCCAACTGGTGGTGATTCTACTTGCACTACTCGTGATAACACAGAGGAGCACAATGCTGAAGTCGATATGTCTGGGTGGCAAATATCTGCTGTTACACCATATGGAAATGTCAGGCAAGGCCCAAATGGAGAAGCCCTCCTTCCTCCAGGGATGCTGGATGATATGTATCTGAGACAGGCGCGAAATGGACAGATGGCAGTTGAGGTACGTTTGGTGAAAGACAGCATCATTAGAATTTGCAGGACTTCTGATCCTATCTATGATCCAGTTCAGTTTATGCAATTCTGCATTGATGCTGGCGCACCAAATTTATTCCCTATGATCAGGAGCTTGATGTCTTCCCCTAGAAGAAATGAAAGAAGAGATTCAACTGTGGACAGGCTAACAATGAACATAATATATTCTCTCTGTTTTGGCCTAAGTCAAAAATGCAACTTTTTGCAAAAAGATTTTAGCATCTTCCTTAGGACTGAAAATTTGAATAGAGAGGCCCTTAACACGGCAAGGCAACTTGGGGTTACTTGCACAAGTTTAACTGAGAGGACCCATGAGGCAAAACTCATTGCTGCCTATGAGCATGAAATTGATGAAGTCATCAATAATGCAATACAAAATCAGCATTTTGTGATCGCAATTATTGATGATTACACCACTATTCATAGCCATAGGAGGCCTGACAGTGAAAGGACTTCTGATGCCAATTGCATGTGTACAGTGGTTGTTCGTGTTTTCCCAGGCATTCCAGCTATACCCCTTGTGGATGGCAATACCCATTTAGATCCTAACATCATTCTTCCAGGTGACTTGGCTGGACAGTTAACATCAGATAAGTATTTCTATCCATTATCATTCACATATGCTTCAACCATGTCAAATGCCATGATATCTAAATTTTTCAATCCAGAAACAGTGAGGCAAAGATTAGAAACCCACCAATACAAGGAGTCAGACAATGTGAGAGAAATGAGAAGGCTAGACAATCTATATCTTGTTGATTTTCAGGAATGCCGACTGAAAAATGTGGAAGACTACAGGAGGGCCATTAGTTTTCTTTTCACAAGTAGAATCACAGAATATGCATCTCATTATGCTTTATTTGTTTTAGGAGACTGGCCAACACAGTATTACTTGAGGCAACTTGTTTACCATCATCTAACTCCCTCTGACCGTTTTTCACATTTAAACTCTAACATTTCAATGATTCCAGATCACATGTATGACATACCAACATCACAGGTAAATCCTCATGTACTCCCTGAAGAGCTGAACGCAACAGAAGAAGCAACTCAAGCAACTGAAAGTGAAGTTCCTATACTTTCTGTAATTCCAACATTAGGAGCATTGCACATTTCTCTCAATTCTCAGGAAAATGTGTTATTAATGTACCATCCTCTTATGAAATATCTCTATGAAAGTATTTTCCCACACAGCAAATTGGCAGATAAGCCAATGCCTTGGCGAAGAACTCTCGTTCTTGAACTAATATATGGAGGGTGGACATTGATACGTTCTTCTGTTTTATCAACCTTTTCTTCTTGCAGGGACCCTGAGTATGGTGCACTGATTAATTTGCTAGATAATTATTTGCCTTTAGTCCTTGCTATTTACTCTGTTATATTCAAATCCAATAAATTTAGTGATTATTTCAACTCAGTGATACGAGTCTGGGCTATGTTCTACTGTTTTAATAGACGGCATTACGATAAAGCACCACTCATTTAGAGAGAATATCACTCTCCTTGATGAGTATGGAGTGGAGAATACTCATTCCATCCTAAGGGCTCAGACAAAGCCATATTACTCTGTGGAACAATTGGTTCAAAAGGCCAAGAGTATCTTTGCATCTAAGTCGGAGCAGCATAATTTTCGAAGTGCATTTACTCCTCCACATTATTACTCTTTCACAAGTAAGCAATTGAATTCTCTGAAGGTCAAGGCTGCAACAGTGTTGAAATGTATCTTTGTGAATAAGAGTATGAATCTTTCTACAGGAAATTTTAACATCAATTCAGAGCTTTGGGGTGGCGAGGCTATTCCAAAAAAATGCCTCCCACTTGGTTACCATACAAAGATTGTGCCAAACTCAACCAAGCATTGTGACCTTCCAGGTTGTATCTTGAATGAGACTTCTGAGCCCTGGAAAAGATTTGATGGTTGTTGGCATGCATACCACAATGTCTGTGTAGAAGGTAAGGTGACCTGTCCAATTTGCAAAAGTCACATACGCAAGGAAATTTCTCGTCTGGCAAATATTGCTAAAAAGGCTGTTTCCACTCCACCTTTTAACACACCAAATCAACATACTGGGGAAGAGGCAAGTAATGAGAATCCAAAGGTAAGTGAAACATCTGATGATGAAATGACAAGGGCAATTGCTAATTTGCAAAGTGAGATTCTAGAGTTATGCCCACCATCATTATGTGCAAATATTGCTGTGGAAGGTGTTGGGAAACAGGCTGTTTCAAAGGGAAATCACTGCAAAGTTTGCCAACATGCCATTAAAGGCCATAAAGGTAAGGGTAAAGATAGGACATGTCAAATGTGTCCAGGCAAGCTTTGTAGTGATGAAGGTAAGTCAATGATGTGCCAATGCGACTTTCACCGCAAAGCTATTACCAGTCACACTTGGCAACCACTTAGCAACTCTAGGACTGTGATGAATAATGGTGTCACTACTTTCTTTTTTTCCAAAGAAATTTGCCAAGGGGCTTTGTCACAGTATGCAGGTAGCACTGCATGTACTGTCATCTCATTGTTGACTGGTATCTCCTTCCTTAGTGAAGAATTGCAGCTTCCAACTGATAATTACTTGCCTGAACCTGTGGCAGCATGTTACAAACAAACCATCATTAATGGTAATGGTATGTATGAAACAATTGACCCTCTTGATTACCAGTTTAATCTTTCAATTGCAGATATTTTGAGTCAGATATATCTGCCAATCAAGAACCCTGGACCATACAAAGGTATAATGGTTGATAATCAAGGAGTAGCAAACTTTGATTGTATAATAGTAAATGCTTGCACTAGACCAGGCCTCAAATGTTTTGTTTTCATTCTTGACCCTGACCATTCACTTTGCCTTTGCATTAATGATACTACTATTGCAGTTTTTGACAGCCACAGGTTTTCAAGTCCTTTAGGAGCTCTGATTATGTTTTCCCCCGTATCCAAAACTGGTGAGTTCTTGTCTGTGTTTCATGACAGAATAAAGCAAGGATATGGCTGCAAGGTTGAAGGTGCAAATTATGTTGAAATTGAACTACAGTAGATAGAGTATAACTCATGCATGCTAGTTTGAACCTTTGACAAGATTGATGTAAGAAGTAACATGGTTATGGTGTTTTTATGTGCAGTTACAGCTTTGCAGTGATTCAAAGATAGACAAATGGAAAGGAATCATTTAAATCAGGAGAATACAGAGCTCACTGAACACCAATTGCGCATTTGCAGTTTTCTTTTCCACAAAGTTGAATACAATGCTTTATTGTTTGTTTATAATGTTAGAAGTTTGCTGGGATTCTTGAAATGAAAAGGATCAAGATCTGTTGATGTGAGTTGTTTGCAGTATGTTTGTTAATTTTTCTGATATTCTATTGATGTAAGTATCAATCATTTGCATATTGAATCCTTAAATTGTCTAGCATCTTTATTGACATAGTTTTGTGTTTTGTAAAAAATGATTAATTGTGAAACTGCAATAACACATTCAGTAGTGGTCTACCGAGGAAGAAAAAAGTTAGCCAACAAATCAGTTCGTTTGGATCTCACTCAGAGAAGAGCCAAGTTGCTGAGTCAATCTAAACTCCATGTTTCCGAAAACCCCGGTGTTGAAGCTGTTTTTGTCGACGTAAATTGTAGGTTGGGTCTAAAGACTGTGGCAGGAGACCTGAAATTTTTCAATACAAAGATTGAGTTCCTTGAGCTTCTTGACGAACTTGCATAACTGATATATTTTGAGCATTAAGTGAATTGGTACTGCCGGTTGGTTGGGGTCCTGTTTCCTCCATGCATGTAACCTCAATACAGAGCTTCAACCAAAACTAGAATGTCTCTATACATCCTTTATACTTTTGTAAGTTCTTGCTCGAGTTTTTGAAGCCTTGGGATTGATTTTACATGGGTGGTGGGCGTGGTCTGGCGGGCGTTTCACTCCGGAAAATCTCGTACACAATTGGAAATTTTTGTTTTTCAATTAAAATGAATCCTACAGAAATCCTCAAAATGATTTTATCCTAAAAACGCTATGTACGCTTTTTGGGGGAGTGGGGTTCTCGTCGGCCGTGGGTTCCCTAGTCACCTGGCCAGTTTTTGTTGTTGTTGTTGTTTTTGCTTCGGTATCAATAACAGGTGGTATTTGAATCATTCTCACCGAATGGCAGGCAAAATTTGTGATAGCGCAGGATTACACATGTGAAATCTTAAATGATTCTAATCGCGGCATATTGTGTTTCTTTTTTCCTGGCATTTGGTGTGATAGAGACACAGTATTGGTCGATTGACTTGCATTTGCGACATTTGCCGCTGGTATTGTGAAAATAGGCATTACAGTGGATTTGCCAAACACTGTCTACGAAAAATCCCTTTTGTTATTATTTCCCGAAAACCTATCAAACGATTGCAGCCATGTTTTTTTGCCCATCGTTTTGCTAAACATTTGTTTGGCGTAATTCTCATTCCCAGTGGGCAAAACCTTTCGGAGCGTACTGCGGATGAAAAAGATTTTCTATTCTGCTGGGTGATCGTAGATTGTTATAACTTTGCTCTCTCGGGGGCTCCTCTCACAAGACATCACCTTTTTGACGCCTGGCATTCTTCTTGTCTTTACATTACGCGCTCTGTTTTTCATCAAATTGACAACGTGTTACTTGATGGCCACGGAAAAAAAAATAGTGCCTTTGTAGTTTTTCTGAAGCGTTCTTATAAAGCGCCAAGCAAGGCTTTGTCAACTATTCGTTTCTTTGAATGCTTTGCATCCTCCAAGGCATAGATTTAGATTATTTTGTTTTTAGAGTTCTTTGTTTTGATTTCTTTTGTTTAAGTATCTTTAAGTTTTCATTTTGTTTTCAATTTTTGTTATGTACCATAGAATCTGTATCTGTAAGGCGTGGTTGCAGTGTGGCTGATTTTCCCTTAGGACCAGCGGAAAGATATCTTCACGACGATGCCGGTTGAAATCAATCAATGGCGGGCAACAATAGGGTGTTTTTGTGCTTCCACTCAACAACGATTACCCCTGAGTAAAAATGTTAAGCCACTTTCAATTCTCTTTCAACTCTAAAAACTTTGTTGGTTTTGTTGTTGTTTTATTGCAATCTCAATCGCTGCTCTACCCTTAGCACTAATAATACAATTTTTTGCAGTGCATTCTTTGGCATTACAGTTATGTTTCCTGCCTTTGTTCGCCCGTATGCATCATTTTGCGAAGATAGTAATTTACACGACGTTTGAGCTCCTTAAGCGAATCCCGCTCGGTATCATTTGTCTTGTTCGATATAAGCATTTAGCTATCAAGCACTTTCTTTTCCTGTATACCTATTTTTATATTGGGTGTATAACATGCAACACACTTCATATGCAGTGGCTGGTTTTCAGGACAATTCTGCTCAGTGGTGATGTAGAGACAAACCCTGGCCCCGAGACACTAGATTTTTGTACTTGGAATTTAAATAGCATTGCTGCGTATGACTTTTTAAGAGTTTCCCTTATAGAGGCATACAACTCGGTGTATAATTATGACTTAATTGGGATTGTAGAAACTCACCTTGATAGCACCGTTGACGAAGATAAACTGGCACTAAATGGCTACACGTTTGTCAAAAACAACCATCCGCAAAATGTGAAAAGAGGCGGTGTTGGGTTATACATCAAGGATTCCCTTCCCTCAAAAAGACGTTCTGACCTGGTGACCCTCCCCGAGTGTATTGTGTATGAGATCCAATTAAATAGGAAAAAGTACTTTTTTGCTGTAATATATAGAAGTCCAAGTCAGGACCAGAGTGAATTTGATAACTTCACGATCAATTTTGAGCTGATGCTATCCAAAATGCATGCTGAAAATCCGTTTTCCGTTATAATTACTGGTGATTTCAACTGTAGATCAACCCAATGGTGGGAAAATGATATTGAAAATAACGAGGGAAGAGTATTTGAGCCAATAACAGCAGACATTGGTCTTTATCAGCTGATTTCCGAACCAACGCACTTAATAGGAAATTCCAAATCTTGCATTGACCTCATTTTTACTGATCAACCAAACCTCTTTATCGAGTCTGGTGTTCATACGTCATTACATGAGCAGTGTCATCATCAAATTATTTATGGAAAACTTTCTGTTTCAAATGTAGCACTACCTCCTTATACCCGCAGGATTTGGCATTATGATAAAGCAGACTTCGTTTCTATTATGAAAAGCATCGAAATGTTTAACTGGTGCGAGCATCTTGACAAAGTTACATGCCCTAATGAACAGGTGAAATTACTAAACGAAGTCCTTTTGAACATTTATTCTAACTTCATTCCCAACCAAGTTAAAACGATTAAACCTCGCCAAGCACCCTGGATAACACAAGCTGTCAAAAAATTCCTAAGGAAAAAGAATCATGCTTATAAAAACTTCGTGAGGAACGGCCAGCCAGATGACAAGCTTGAGGGAATCAAAAGTATGATATCGGAAGGTGCAAAAATGATCGAGAATGCCAAACAAAATTACCTTCTTAAAACAGGGCAAACTTTAGCAAATCCTGGGACCACTAGCAAAACGTACTGGTCTTTAATCAATACAGTTCTTAATAAGGCGAAGATTCCTATAATACCACCCCTGTTAGAGAATGGGTTATTCATAACTGATTTTACTGAAAAAGCTCAGCTATTTAATGACTATTTCATTCTCCAATGCATGACAATAGACACAGGTAGTGAAATTCCTCTTGAAACCCCAGGAAATTCTACTTCGATAAGTGATTTTTGCATCTCTGAGGAAAAAATACTGGAAATCATAAGATCACTTAATCCTAACAAAGCACATGGCTGGGATGAAATTTCTATAAGAATGATAAAACTAAGCGATGTTTCATTAGTTACTCCTCTTAAGATCATATTCACAAACTGTCTGAACCGTGGCGTATTTCCCGAAACTTGGAAGTGTGCAAATGTAGTCCCGGTTCACAAGAAAAATGAAAAAAATGTAAAGAGTAACTACCGTCCTATTTCTCTGCTACCAATTTTTGGGAAGATGCTTGAAAAACTTATGTATAATTCCCTTTACTCGCATCTTGTTTCGTGTGACTTACTTAATCCCAATCAATCTGGTTTTCGTCCGGGTGACTCAACAGTCAACCAATTAATTTCAATAACGCATACAATATTCACAGCATTTGACTGTAATCCTCCTCTTGATGTTCGTTCCGTGTATCTTGATATTTCTAAAGCATTTGACAGGGTATGGCATGATGGTCTTATTTATAAATTAAAACGATGTGGTGTCTCAGGACAACTTCTTTCGCTTATCCAGAGTTTTCTTAAGGATCGAAAGCAGCGAACAGTTTTGAACGGACAATGTTCTAATTGGGGAGATATTTTAGCAGGAGTGCCTCAGGGTTCTATATTAGGACCATTGTTTTTCCTTGTATACATCAACGACCTCACCTCTGACTTGAAATGTAACGTCAAGCTTTTTGCCGACGATACATCCTTGTTTACGGTTGTTCAAGAACCTAATGCAGCTGCCGAGGATATGAACCATGACCTGGCGTTGATAAATCAGTGGGCCCATGATTGGAGGATGTCATTTAATCCCGATCCGCAAAAACAAGCTGTCGAACTACTACTTTCAAAGAGAAGAAATGAAATAGATCATCCGATGATCTTCTTCAATAATATACCTGTAAAAAAAGTGAATGAGCATAAACATTTAGGTATAATCCTCGACTCAAAGCTCTCCTTCTCAGCACATGTTAAATCAGCTATCTCTAAAACGAGAAAAGGCATTGGTCTGCTAAAGTATCTCTCCAAATATCTGCCAAGGCATACCCTGAACGAATTATATAAACTTTATGTGCGACCGCACCTGGACTACGGGGATGTTATCTATCACATTCCAGCAAAAGTTTGTGAATTCAGTCAAAACGTCATTTTACCACATCTAATGGAAAAACTAGAGTCGCGCGAGAAGCTGTACACAGAGCTTGGCTGGGAATCATTAAGTTCCCGCAGGTGGAGTAGACGCCTGACTTTGTTCTATAAGATTCTGAATAATATTACCCCCTTGTACACAAAGGAGCCAATCCCACCACTTCATCAGTCGAACTACTCCCTTCGCAACCAGGATGCTATTGGGCGAATAAGGGCAAGAACAGAAAAATTTAAATCTAGCTTCTATCCAGACTGTATGTCTGAATGGAATAAACTTGACCCTGAAATCAGGCTAGCACCGTCCGTTGCTGTTTTTAAGACAAAGCTTCTATCAATAATTCGCCCCCCTGCAAAATCCTTCTTTGGTATTCATAACCCGATAGGCCTATCACATCTTTCCCAAATAAGGGTCGGTCTCAGCAAACTAAATCTCCACAAATTCAAGCACAATTTCAGGGACACCGTAAACCCAATGTGCCCGACGAATGACGGTATTGAGGACACGGAGCACTTTCTGTTGCTTTGCCCTTCATTTGATATTCAACGACGATATCTTCTCGCTGGAGTTTCTGTTGCATTACGACCATTTGTTGAAATCAACAGCCTTTCTAACAACGTTTCTTGTACAACTTTTGTTATATGGTGATAAAGACCTTTCAAGTGACGTTAATAAAGGTATACTCGAACTGACTTTAGAGTTCATCCACAAAACAGGTCGGTTTGTATAAGATAGACTAAGCCTTTGTTTTCACGCCATACAGCCACAAGGTCCTTTTATTTTTGTTTTCATTTTTTGTTTGTTTGTAATTGTCATTATACATCGCTTATATGTAACTTTTGTAATTGTATATTTAGATGTAATTTAGTTTAATGTTCTATGTAATGACCCTGGGATAGTCATGGGTTCTTGCTTCCCGGGTTATCATCTTTGTTATGTAGTTAAGTAATTTGTAAGTATGGTCTTAAGTACCTCGTTTTTGTAAATTTTCATATTGAATATAAAAAAAAAAAAAAAAAAAAAAAAACAAAAGTAGTGTATGCTATCACACAAAATTATTTCTTTTACAAAGCAGCTTTAATATTAGGTAGAAAACTCAGTATGCGCATGGCGCAGGTGCACATTGGAAGGACAACCTCTGTAACTTTTCATGACAAGCAGGCAATTTGGGATCAATGGTAAGCAGCATTTTACCCTTCATATTTAGAATGTTATCTTACAGCTCAAAGTTCCCTTCAAATTCTTTTTACTTGAATTCATACCTTTTGCTAAAAATGATATGAGTGATGATGAGCAGCAGCAAGTATCCAGAAAGCACTGAATCTTTCTCAGTTGTTGTAACAAGGTTTATACAATATTTAGGTACACTTTAGTTTGATGATATCTAATTACCTTTTACTTCCTTTTCCCGTTACTTTTTGTAATTCATGGGTATTGCCATCTCCCTGGGTTATAATGTATGCAGGTCAAATGAAATTTTGCAATAATTCTTGCTTTTACAGTTATCTTCCACTGTATTGGGTACTTGTTTACATGGCTAATATTCTTTAAACATCTTTGACAAACTGTACTAAGCATGGTGCAATTTTTAGTTCTTAAGCTGTCAAAAGATTTGAAGTCTTGCCTGTGGCAAATTTTGTAAAACAAAAGATACAGGTCTAATTAAACAAACAATTTGGCAGCCTCAAGGATTGATTTAACACCTTCTGCACAGCAAACCACAAAGATGTGCTCTCTCTTGGTTTGATTTGATCAAGTGCACTAATACATGCAAAATCTATTCTTGAGAATGACAAATGTGCTTTGTCTCTTTGCAAACCCAATTCTTTTGTTCTATGAAATTCATCCTTGCCCTTCTGGCAACTCTCTAGTTGAAACTTATAAACTTTATCAAAGAAGTGGTCACACACTTGGTAATCCCAAGTTACCTCACAAAACTTAAAGCTGGAGTCACACAGGAGGTCTTAGTACCAATGCACTCAAGAAATCTTCTTGTCATTAATAGTCCAGTCTGCAGAGTATGGCAGTTCTCAACGAGATCTTACGCATGCAGATGAAGGAAGCAGTGGCATGCTTGTGTGCAAGGTCTTTGATTCCTTTGTTTTCAAAGTAATGAACAAAAGATCTCGTTGAAAATCGGCGTGCACAAAAAAATTTTGAAAAACATCTTGTGCGTGCAGCTGCCACACTCTGCAGACTGCTTAATGGTGAACTACCTTTTGATTTTGAAAACATACAGTATTTTCAAAAGATAGCCATTTTTCTAGACATAAGGACTCGAGTATTCAAATTAATTTGAAATGAAAAGATACAAAATGCTGCCAGAGTAAGCGCATTTTCAGCCCCTCTCCTATGGGGCAATGTGAGATGTTGCAGCGTGTCAAATTCTGTGTGAATTCAGCTTGAGAAATGCTATGTATCACTGTGATTGTATGACAGTAAATTAACAAGGATTAGGAAAGCTCATTGTGACATCGCTGGGGATTGATAATGCCGAAAGATTTTTCCTGTTCTCAAACTTTACAAAGACCACACTCTTGGTCATGGTGGCATTTTTGTTTTGCTACAGTTTGTTGTTTTGATACATTGATAAAAACTGTTGTCTCTTCCAAAAAATAAGTTGGACCATCAACTCTTGAAATAAATGTGATGCAATTTGGTTGTATATTGAGTTACCATTCGAGTGATAAAAATTGAAAAGTATGTGTGCATACTTATCTGTACTTATTTAAATTACACTTAAAAACCTATGTACATACGTATCTGTACTTATCATAGATATTTATTCCGTGTTATATTCATGTGCATATGTAACAAAGAAGACAAGGAACTATGAGGAAGTGTGTTGTGATATGTAGTCAACGTGAAATATTTACATACAGTGTACGAAAAAACAACTAAGGCTCTGCAGTTGGTTTGGTCAAAAGAATATGTTTAAAATTAGATGAAAATGTTATTAATCCTGGTTGATATCTTTGCATTCAATGCATTATCTATTATTAAATGAAAAGATGAAAATCGCCACTTGCATAGATGTGTTTCTCTTGGAGTCAATCTAAATGTGTGTTAACAATGATATAGGCCTAAGACTACCAAATTGATAAATTAGGCCTGTGGTCTAGACAGTAGTGACTGCCTGAACATGCACGATTTGAATTTGCAAAAACTCATACTTTGCAAATTTTCCCAGAAAATCCAGGTGCATACCCACAATTATTGACAATTTCAATTTCCAAATATCTGTGTCTGCCCTTGGGGCAGGGTAGGGATTTTTTCATAAACATTGAAAATACAGGCAGGTTATCGCATAGAAAAAAGAATATGAAAATACCGGAAACCAAAAACATTGATGGCAGGCATAAAGTTGATGACGAGGGGCGATAAGCAAATGAAAATCGACACTTCGCATGTATTAACTCCCTCACCTGGTTAGCAGTTGATCTAAAACGGCAATGGATCATAATGTTTTGCGTCTTTGATTATAGAGCAGTTGTTTAGATAAAATTTTGCCCAGATCCTACTTGCATAAAGTAAGACAATTTTGCAAATACTTTGCAAATTTTCCTGGCACACTCACCTGGTTTGTGATGTTCGCTGTATCCTGTAATTTTGCTCCACGAAGACTCTTTTTGGGGCAGGGACCAGTTTTTCTGCAAAACAATTTTTTCGAAAACCATTTTTCGTGCAAAATTCCCGTCATTTTCCTGGGTCATTTCCAGGCATCAAATTGCATCTTTTTGTATGAATTAGGGCCTCCAAATACTGCCTTGCTGTCGTCCAGAGCCTGCTGTGGTCGATTCAAATGTTTTCGTCAACTTTGTTGGCTGGCGCACGCGAGATCGGGGCTTCAACTGCGCAGCCGTGGGTTCAAGGTTCAAGGCGCAGACGCCATTTTGCGCAAGGGCGGGAAGGAAGAGCGTTTCCGGTCAGCCTCGTTTTACATTTTATATCTATGTTGGAATATGTAGGAATAGGAATATTATACTGTATCAGTCATTCTGATAATTCACTTGATTTTTTGGCAATCTTGAAAACGTTGTAAAATAAAACAGTGATGAAGATGTCATTGCTTTTCTCAAAATTGTAAAAAAAAACCAAAATTTTTTCCCCTATGGCTGTTGAAATATAAACAAATTCACTTTTAATCCCGGGGGGGGCACTCCCATACTTGACCTGACGGGATGTGCCGCTCAACAGGGTGTCCTTTTGCGGTAAAAATTATGCGACAGGGTGTCCTTTTCTAACGAATCCAATTTGTGCGACAGGGCATTATAGTAGGTAAAAAAATTATGCGACAGGGTATCAAAGCAAAAATTGTGTTCTCCACTGTATTTGAGAGGCAAAATTTTTATGCGACAGGGTATCACAAGCAAAAATTGCGTTCTCCACTGTATTTGAGAGGCAAAATTTTTATGCGACAGGGTATACTTTTGGCCTATTTTTTATGCGACAGGGTACAGGGTGTGGAGATGTTTTCCGCACACCCCCGTCACTTCCCTAGTCAAGTACCCCCCCCCCGGGCTTTTAATGCTAAGAATTCGTTGTCATCAAAGATTACATGTTGTGTTAATGTAGAGCCAATGTACAAAGCAACATTGCTTTTCTTTGAGCAGGAATGACATTGAAACTTGGCACAGCGGACTTGCATTTTTCAGGAACTAATTTTGCTCAAAAAGAAAGAGAACCGGGTATCTATTCGTGTTACCAATTTTACTAATCACGATGTTAAATTGCAGGGACACTTAGGGATCGTTCTAGAACGGATTCGTTCTGTAACGGAGCTGGAAGTCACTCAAAGAAATGTAGGTGGTGGGAAGTCGGCTGACATTTCCTCAGTTTCTGGGAATAAGTCGATCAATAAAGACGTCCTAAAATCGGTCAGTCTTGGCATGCTTTCCATTGACCAGAATTTTTTCACAGCCAATGAATATGATGTAGGGAATATCCCAGATTTGACGTTAGAGATAAACCTGACTGACAGCACTCCTGCTCAAAGGTCATACATCAATGTCCCAACGCCATTTTTATGGAAGAAAAAGGTCACATTGTGGATTTATTAAACTGATGTTCGTAAGTCTCAGCAGTCTCAGTCGTCATATTCATCAACAGCTAAATTGAAAAATATGCCTGATAGACTTCCATTGCCTAGGATTCAACAAACAGTCGAGAATTGAGGAGTGAATACCTGGTTCATGTTGCTTGATATAAATAGGTTATGTAGAGATGCCGTCATGAAACTGCGTTTACAAAACCTTGGGTTTTGAATAGACTTATTACAGTTCGTCCCTAGTTTTCGCTCGCTATTGAGTTGAATTACTAATTGAATTGAATGGAATCGCTCTCTCAAACAGGGACTCATAATCAAACTAACTCAAAATCAGGAAAAAAACTCGTTTTCACGTCAAGTTCCTGACGTTACAATCAGATTGCAGCATTCGGGGCTGCTCGGCTGTGATTGGCTCATTTAATTTTCCCGCGTAAATTTTTGAGTTTTCGGTAAAATTTTCGGTAATTTTTTGGAATTGTCGGTGCCCTTGGTCGCCCTGTCAATAAGACAGCGCTTCGTGTTGCTTTTTGCCAAAGTGGAGGTTGTTATCATCGCAGCTACGGAGAGAATAAAGGTGACCTCAAAAGGCACTGTACGAAAGAGTTTTGAAGGGAAAGGATGCATTTGTTTGCTTGCCAACTTGCTGTAGGAAGACCCCGGAAGACTTACTGTTTGGCGAATTTAAATCGTGAAACACAGGATTCCTTTTTGGCCTGAGCAAAACAAAAAAGGAGCTTGAGGTAAGCACTTCGACCCGGCAAAAAGTTAAGAGAAAACTCACATTCGATGTGGAAAAGATACCCGAAATTTCTTGAAACATTCCTCTATAAACAGCAGAAGTATTCGTATTTGAAATTCTGTGCAAATTATAGTAAATTTGTCAAAGAGGCTTGAACCTTGAAAACGTTTCTTCGTTCTTGCAAAGTGCCGATCAATTTATCTTTCCTCCTGAAGTTTAAAATCACAGACTACAGCACAAAGCTGCTTGAACAGAAACTATCTTCAATCTTACGAAACAAATGTGTCATAAGAGTTTTGTGGATAACTATACATTTTTTAGGAGAATTATTTATAGTTTTGAGAAGCCTTTTTGGGTGTCTGGTTCACTCATTCTGAAAAAGTTTGAAGGCTTGGAAAAGTCGCATGGCCTCCATCACAGCTAGGAAGTCTCCCTGTGGCACGAACAATCAATGGAATCCATCAATCAATCAATCGACCGACCAAGTCTCGGTCAAATTGTCGTACATTAGTTTTGTCCTCGTTTTCACATAGCTTTTTTATGAGTCGTAGATTGAGCGAAAGGGTTAAAATCAAAATATAAAAAACGAGCGAAATTTACGACGAATTGTAATCAGTCTAGGTTTTGAAGGAGTGGGACCGAATTCCTTTTGGTCTGACCAATGCTCCATCCACATTTCAACGTTTCATGGAGGATTGCTTGAGGGGACTTCGTGATGACTGATTAGATCTGTGTTCATACTTAGACGATGTCATTGTTTTCAGTATAAAGTCTTTGAAGAGAACGTGCAACACTTAGAAATTTTCCTGAATCACCTCAGTAGTCGTGGTGTGAAACTGAAAGCCAGTGAATGCAAACTTTTCCAGCAAGAGCTTTGTTATCTTGGACATGTTGGCTCCAAAAAAGCCTAAAAACCAAACCTCACCAATATTGAAGCAATCGCAAATTCGCGAATCACAATTAAGGCGAAAAAATTTCCAAATTGCAGTATTTTGAAAATTTCTTTTGCAGATCAGTGTTATTTGATCATTTTATCATAATTATCATAATTATCATGATTATGCATTTTATCATAATTATCATGCCTGAATGGAAATGGTGCCTCAAATTTGAATTTATCGCACGAACTTTCCTGATTATGACCATTTTTGTCACTTTTCTTGATAATACAAAGACAAATGCTGATGTAAGCATTATTGATGGCTGCTTTTGAGTTAATTGTTATATTTTCAAAACATAAATACCTTGAGCTATTAGCACATCAAATCTGGTTGCCCTGCCTATTACGAGCCAAGAGTTAGGAAATGAGGCTTTTTTGCTACCCCCCCAAGCAAACTGTAGTGTAGAGACTTACCTCCGGTTTTGCGGTCACTAGGGCCCAGCCCCCCCCCCCCGGACAGGATTTTGAACAAGAGGAGCTAAGATGGAGACCACAGTTTATGAATTCAATATTTCAAGTGAAACACTATAATTGGCTACGAGGATGTCAAAGAACTTTAAATCACAAGAAAGAAGTCTTCAGAGTTGTTTAGTGGCGTGTTGCAGCCATCAACATTCCTGAGTGGAATGGCAATGTCCTCATTCGTTCCAATGGTCGCGTTCGACCCGAACGTAAACCCAGTAACTATCAGTGTACGGCGGAGAGATTGGCTCAATCGTTTTAATAGATTGTTAGTGGCAGCCAATATTAATAACATGAGCAGAAAACGCGCCATTCTATTGTATCAAGCTGGCCCTGCTGTCGACAAGATTTTCCAGACCCTGGAAGACACGGGCAATGAAGACGACTACGACACCGATGTAGCCAAACTCACGGATTATTTTCAACCCTATAAGAATGTGTTGCATGCCACATACACATTTAGGCAGCGCAAACTCAAAGGAATCCTTGGCTGAATATCATGTTCGTCTACGAACCTTAGCAGAGAAGTGTGAATTCGAAGATCGTGTAGACTTTGAAATAAAATCGTTACAAATGGTACATCAACACATTTGAGAAAGAAAACCCTTCGAAATCCAGACTTCATGTTAAAACAAATGCTGGAAGAAGGTCAACGAGTGGAAACCAGTACCCAGCAGACAACTGAAATTAAAAATACATCGTGTGAAGCGGCAGATCAGGAAACAACCACCCCACAAAAAGTGCAGAAATTGTGGAGGAGCATACCCACATCAGTCCAGTTTGTCTCAAGGCAAGAAATGTTATAAATGTCGTAAGAATAACCATTGTGACAAATTTTGCATGTCAAATTCAAGTCATGGCTCTGACAAACCTAATCAAACAAGGCAGTTTAGGCCCAAACAATTCAGACAAGTCACTAAAGAAGAAAATTCCAGTGACTCAGAAGATAATTTGTATGTTTACCCAGTTTTATCACAATCTAAAACATAACTTCAAAACTTGACTTTATGAGGTCATATCTTCCAAATTTTGATTGACACTAGGGCAAGTATATTAATGTGATTGGTGAAATAACTCATGCAAATATGAAGAATGCAAAGTTTAAGTACGCGCAACAAAAAAAAAACAAGAATTTTTCCTTTCATGGTGATAGGCCAGTCAAATTTTTAGGATATTTTCAGGTAATAATTGAAACAAAAAGAAAACATGCAGTTGCCAGTTTTTATTTTGCTAAAGGTAACTTTGGTTGTCTCCTTGGTTCAGCTACTGCACAAGATACCAACGTATTTTCACCGGATCTGACTCTCTTCCTTTCAAACTACTAAGATATGGAGAGTGCGAGGAGTTGCGTTTGAAAGGAAGAAAGCAGATCCGTCGCTGAGGGAGGAGCGGTGGGTAGATTCTGAGTTTCGTTGCTTGTAGCTCATAAAGAATGACTGAATAGCCTCGTTGAATTTGTTTAAATAGGTTATGGTCCCAAGGGGCGAGAAGGCATGGGCATATTCTTACTTTTATTGAAACTCGGAGAGACATATCCGGTGAGAATACCAACGTATTTTCACCGGATCTGACTCTCTTCCTTTCAAACTACTAAGATATGGAGAGTGCTTCGGAGTTGCTACTGAAAGCGACTTAGGTCACCCCTAAGAACTGAACAGACTCATGAAAACATCACAAAACACACGAGAACAGTATGGACCAGTCACTGCTTCCAATACTCAAAAGAAAATTAGGAACGAGACAAACAAAACAAGATCAGGCTGGTGGGTCTAAATCATCCTTTTTTCACAACAAAAACATAATGCTGACACTTTAGTTGTCAAATAATTTTTAAAACCGTCCAAGAAGTTTCTCTCTCTGTATTCCCTTCCCACAGTCTCTGCAGTTGAAATAGCCGAGGATGTGGGCTTTGTCATCGAGGAGGCTAAGATTGAACTTGCATCATTCATAACGCCAGCGTTCCAACTAATTTCTCAGTCTCCCAGTTACCAGAATATGTCTTGTATTCTTGATTCCTGAGCTTATACCCGCGTTAACTTCACGTGTGTACAGACGTGCGGCAGAGAGAGCCAAGGAGAAAGATATAGCTTTTCCTCCAAATCGCTGTAACGTTTTAACAGAAACATTCTTTCAGCATTCTTTGATTCTTTTTTTTTTTTTTTTTTTTTTGTCTTGGGGAATTGAAAATGACTGATCCTGGGAATTTGATATCAAACCGAGGAACAAAATGCTCTGGGCCTGGCAGAGGACGGACTTTTGTAAGCCAATAAAGTAGCCACCAGAAACGAAGGAGAGAGAAGAGATAAAAACCGCTGCGTCTGCAAGTTCGAGATCAGACCAGTTGGTAATGACGGTTTGAAGGAAGAAGTTGCCCAATATGACGATCATCTATATACTGGGTAACAGGGACGCCATTTGATCGGATGAAATGAGAAGCAGCCAAACCCACAGTTTGGTAAATATAAGCACTGGGGCTCCAACCAAATGGGATGGTGTTATAAACGAAGTACCAATTCTTCCAGCGGAGGCCAAAGAAGGTTTTACTTTCTTGGGTTAATTTTATGTGATCATACCCAGATTTGTCATCAAGTTTAGCCTGGTAATGATCTTTACCAACATAGTGGGACAAATCAGTGATGGGGTCAAATTTTACTTTTCGGCAGCTCATCCATAGTTTTAAATATCTTTCATCGTGGCATAACCTGGGTTTTGTAGCAGGGCTGGAAAAAAGGTTTTTCTTCCTGGCAACAAAATTAAAAAATCAGAATTTTCTGCGAAATCTAGCCGAAATTTCCTGCAAGTAGGATTATAAGATATTTCAATGGTTCAAACAGGATCCCCGAATTCTGTCCAGAATGAACTTGCATTCTAACTAAAGAACTAACTTGTACTCGAAGAAAAGCCCATCGAATTTAGATGTTAATGGAAACAATGTTATTATTTACATTGAATTAGGTGGTCATGGAAAGTTTTTGGACCACACTTTCAGTTCTTTGACGGGTAAACTTAATTTTACATAATTACAAACCCAGCTGATGTTTAGTGAACCATCTATCTGCAAGCTTTGGATTTTATGGTTGCTGTTCCATTTGACGATCTCAAAAATGACTCAGTAATAAGTTGGATAAAAGCTTAACTTTATATTTTGATGGACAGAAAAGGTTTTTAATCAATAAAATGATACTTTCTACTTTCATCATATTAAGGGTTCAAAACTTAAATTCGAGTATCAAAAAAGGCACCGGCTGATCGGCTGACCCAGACATAAGCTTCACAAACTGGATCACCCCTAGGATTTTTAAAGCAAATGTTATGAACACAAAGAAGGTATCAGCATGTAGCTGGAGCTGAAAGGCGAACATTTTTTTTCATATTGCCTGGTTAGTTTAAGACTACCCTCTGAAAAGCCAGTCCTAAAATATGATAGTTCAGTCAGTCATTTCATGGAATCTGTCCTCCTTCTACCGTTCATATTTTGGAAGAGGGAACAAAGCCGAATTCCAAATTTTGCATGGTAGCACAATTTTTGAAAGAGGAACAGATATCAATCGTTTTTCAAACAACAAATTTCCCCAGATGACTTCCAGTCCACCTCTTACGTTAAGTTTTCACAAAATGTTGACTGGAAAGAAGTCTGGTTGTAATAATGAGAAAGAATGGATTCGAAATCCCTTTCGATCTCGTTTTTCGAGCAGTAATCATGGCTTGGAGGGCCTATGCAGCAACTCAAAAGATAGCTAGGCCTTTTGAATAAACGGTGGTACAAACCATTTTCAATAACTTTTGTTTTCAGAAAGCTACCTATGATCTAGCTTGGGAAGTTTTTTGAGGTCACCCGGTATTTGTATTGTACAAATAGTGAGAACAAGTGGAACGACGTCATTCAAACAAGGACTGTCGCGAAAATTAGTTACATATCAAAGGAATATAGAACAGGAAAATGACTTGATAATTAGGAATATGCCAGAACATGCCAGAAATTTCCTGCGAAATAGTGATAAATTTCCTGCGAGTCATTTTCGTTGACAATTTCCTGGCAGCGCCGCTAGGTAGGTAGGTATCATATTTAACGTGGCTACCCTGCGAAAGTCTGAGAGAGACTTATTTCCAGCAGGGGCCACGGATGTTTTACCATCAACCCGCCGCAGCTACCAGATTTCCCTCGCATGGCTCTGGTCGACCCGGGCTAGAGTTACGGACAGCGACCAAACTGTCCAGAGCGGGATTCGAACCTCGGCCGTTCTGACCTTTGGTTTACGAGTCAGTCGCCTTAACCACTCGGCCACACGCTGCCGGTGCTGCCGGACATTTTCAAGCCCTGTTTTGTAGGTTCTACAGTTAGTGGCATGACTATATGCGGAGAAGTACACTGTCCACATTTCCCCCAGATAGAAATTGAGCCATTCCGAATTCTTTCGAGAATTGTCTCCGTAATGAATTGGTCAAATGACCCACATGACTTGTTGTTAGTAAATTTAATGCGTGGGGGAAATTTTGAATTGTAATGCTGCCCCTTGAAGTCTCCTTTAAAAGGTGTGAAAAAATCGTGGACAGAGACCCCCTCAGCGATGTAGCGCAGAATTTCCCTCTTTTTGTGGTACCCTTGTGAGACAAGATTCTAGGCATCATAATGGTAGTGAATTTTGCCGGCCACAAAGGATTTTGGATCTCGGAAAACAACATCATTGGCAGAGGCATAGAAGTTGCCGTCTCTAACTCTAGATACACAGTTTAGTGCTTTTTGAGTGGCTGGATTGGTGGACTCCCCCCTCAGATTGCACCAAATTATATTGTGATGAGATCTTACTCCAATTCCTTGCTGTAATTTTTTAATCTCCAAATTGAAAAGGCAATCAGCAGGAAGACACTGAAAAAGAAAAGGCCAAGCGAAAGAGAGGAGCAGGATCATGGTATCTGATAAAGGAGTCCTCCAACCCAGCCACTCGGAGCACAACTTGAAGCCGCGCATAAAGGTTCTTAGCTAAACCCCCGAGACATTGGCTGGTCTGGAGAGGATGCAGCGAAGGGAAAAAATTAAGTAGAGAAAGATAAATGTTACTCGATGCTACAGGGTAGAGAGAAAGAGAGGTAACCGTAGTAATTGCTGCGAAGCAGCATGATATTATTGAGCAATAACTTAGCTATTTTGCCTACACAGATAGTTTTTTTAAAAAAGAGAGAATTACGGACCACAGAATCGGGGACCATGGAACTGCAGAAAAAGAAAAGGAAAACTAAAGAAACCTCGCGGAGGAGATAAAGTGGACCCAGTTGCAGTATTCTCTGACTATAATAATTGCTGTATCTCTGTGGATACCACAAACATTAACACATGCGCAATATGGAAGTATGATAGTATATTTGATTGATGATTTGATTCAAAGGCAACAATGTATGTATGGTCAAAAGACTTAGTTTTAGAGGCAATAATGGGCTAGGAAGAATGTAAAAAGTGTCTAAATATCGAGCATGTCAGACCGTATTGCTTGAGGAAAGCCAAGGTGGCATTGTTTCTTTTTTCTGGAATTCTTAGAAGGGTAGCCGATCGGAATATATTCAACTATCTTTTGCAAGGTAGAAGAAATTTTTCCCTGTTGATGTAAAATGCATTAGCCTAGGGATTGCCACGAAAAAAGACCCCCAAAAATCAGTCAAAAATCATGGGTTATCACTCTGCGTGACTCCTAGCATGTGCACAAAAACTGTTCAATTTTTTGGGTCGCCGAATAAGAATTAAAACGAATCGGCCCCTAACAAATCCCCAATTTTTGCAAAATTGAAAAGCTTATTCCTAAGATCTAAAACGGCATATTAGCCTAGGGTTGCCACAAAAAAGCACTTATAAATCAGTCAAAAGCCATGGGTTATCATTCCGCGTGACCCCTAGCACTTGCACAAAAACAGTTCAATTATTTGGGTCGCCGAATAAAAATTAAAACGAATCGGCCCCTAACAAAAACCCTAAATTCTGCAAAATTGAAAAATTGATTCCTAAGATCTAAAGAGGCATATTAGCCTTGGGTTGCCACGAAAAAGGCCCCTAAAAATCAGTCAAAAGCCATGGGTTATCACTCTGCGTGACCCCTAGCACTTGCACAAAAACAGTTCAATTATTTGGGTTGCCGAATAAAAATTAAACGAATCGGCCCCTAACAAATCCCTAAATGCTGGAAAAATTTAACATTTATTTCTAAGATCTAAAGAGGCATATTAGCCTAGGGTTGCCACGAAAAGGCCCCCAAAAATCAGTCAAAAGCCATGGGTTATCACTCTGCGTGACCCCTAGCACTTGCACAGAAACAGTTCAATTATTTGGGTCGCCGAGTAAAAAATTAAAACGAATCGGCCCCTAACAAAATCCCTAAATTCTGCAAAACTGAAACATTTATTTCTAAGATCTAAAGAGGCATATTAGCCTAGGGTTGCCACGAAAAGGCCCCTAAAAATCAGTCAAAAGCCATGGGTTATCACTCTGCGTGACCCCTAGCACTTGCACAAAAACAGTTCAATTATTTGGGTCGCCGAGTAAAAAATTAAATCGAATCGGCCCCTAACAAAATCCCTAAATTCTGCAAAATTGAAACATTTATTCCTAAGATCTAAAGAGGCATATTAGCCTAGAGTTGCCACGAAAAAGACCCCTAAAAATCAGTCAAAAGCCATGGGTTATCACTCTGCGTGACCCCTAGCGAGTGCGCAGAAGCAGTTCAATGTTTTTGGGTCGCTGAATAGAAATTCGGCCCCTAACAGAATCCCTAAATTCTGCAAAATTGAAACATTTATTCCTAAGATCTAAAGAGGCATATTAGCCTAGGGTTGCCACGAAAAGGCCCCTAAAAATCAGTCAAAAGCCATGGGTTATCACTCTGCGTGACCCCTAGCAAGTGCACAGAAACAGTTCAATGTTTTTGGGTCGCCGAATAGAAATTCGGCCCCTAACAAAAACCCTAAATTCTGCAAAATTGAAGCATTTATTCCTAAGATCTAAAGAGGCATATTAGCCTAGAGTTGCCACTAAAAGACCCCTAAAAATCAGTCAAAAGCCATGTGTTTTCACTCTGCGAGACCCCTAGCACGTGCACAATACTTGTTAAATTTTCTGGGTCACCGAATAAGAATTAAAACGAATCGGCCCCTAAAAAGGTTGAAAAACAAATTTGCAACAAAGACTGAAAATATGCATGGCCAGATCAACTCAAGGCATAGGAAAACAAACAGGTAGCAAAAGTAATAACAACGTACCACTGGGCCAAAATCGGCCTGTTGCACAGCATTCTGAGCGGCGTTCTGGTCTGGCTGTTGTATCTCTGGGACTGCCGCTTGGAGAATATCCAAGAAATCTGCTTGAGGCAAATTTCATGGGACTTGGGCCTCAGCCATTTGATCTGTCAGCGACGGTGAATATTATGAGCAGCCTACAGATTTTGATGTTTCGTTGCTTGTAGCTCATAAAGAATGACTGAATAGCCTCGTTGAATTTGTTTAAATAGGTTATGGTCCCAAGGGGCGAGAAGGCATGGGCATATTCTTACTTTTATTGAAACTCGGAGAGACATATCCGGTGAGAATATCGGTTTGATTAAATTCAATTTTTGTGCTGTACAATCAACAAAGTCCAAGACAGAAAAAGGGGAATCTTCTTCCAATTCAAACAACACTCCAGCTGCTAAGAATGTAAACAACATTCCAGAAAGCCCTAAGTCATTTCATGTCAGAGGGAAATTCAAAAAGTATCAGTTGAAATTAGACATCATTGCTGAGACTGCAAAACCAGTTGCTCAAAATCAAAGGCGAATCCCCTACCACTTAAGAAAACCAGTGAAGAAAGAGCTCAAGAAGTTGCAAGATTTATACATAATTGAGAAAGTTCCTGATGATGTAGCTACTTCATTTCTTTCACCCATCGTTGTTGTGCCCAAAGGGAATGGCTCATTTAGAATTTATGTGGACATGCGTTGTGCCAATATGGCCATTAAACGAGTCAGACATATCATTCCAACTGTTGATGACATCACAATGTAACTACATGGTGCATGCTATTTGTCCAAGTTGGATCTCAATCAGGCTTACAACCAAATCGAACTACACCCTGATTCACGTTACATAACCTATAACCACTTTCACAATACACGAAGGTTTATTTCGCTCCAAGTATGGGTATAAATGTTGCTTCTGAAGCCTTCCAGTATGCACTACAAAATTCTTTACGTGGTGTTAAAGGTGTCATTAACTAAGTGGATGACATTTTAGTATTCGGAACAACGCGTGAAGGGCATTATTTTGCTCTAAGAAACTGTCTTGACAGGTTGCAAGAATGTAATTTGACACTGAACAGGGATAAATGTGACTTTTTGAAAATAGAAATTGATTTTTGTAATGTAAATTTCTCCAAAGAGGGGGTAAAGGCTGACCCCAAGAAATGTGAGGCTTTTGTCAAAGCATCCAGACCACAAAATGCATCTGATGCTCAAAGCATTTTAGTAATGGCCAACTATTCGACTCAGTACATTCCAAATTAAGCAAGTATCACAGAACCCCTACGAAGGCTCACACGAAAGAATGTAACATTTTTTTGGAGAACAGAACACAATAAGTTAAAACAAGCGTAAAGCAAAACCCAGTTATGGCTTAATTTTATGTTCAAAAGGACTCAAATAGTAGTGGATGTGACTCCGATGGGAATTTCGGCAATTCTTGCCCAAGCATCTAAGGAGTCAAATGAGTTTCACATCGTTGCATACGCTTCCCGTGCACTCACAGGTGTCGAACAGTGCTATTCGCAAACAGAGCGTGAAGCACTCAGTATAGTGTGAGTTCTATTTATTCGAATATGGGGCACCCTTCACACTCATCACAGACCATAAATCCTTGGAATGTATCTATGGCAACGCAAAATCACAACCGCCTGCTTGTATACAGCGTTGGCTATTGCGTTTGCAGCAGTATGAATTTACGGTGAAATATAAACCAGGAGCAGATAATCCAGCAGATAACCTGTCGCAACATCCGGTTGCACAACCTACCAAAGAAAATAATGCAATGTCAACACAACAACGGAACATTCAGTACCAAAGAGAATGTCATTAGCAGAAATCATTTCAGTAACCAATGAAGACAAAATACTACAAGAAGTAAAACGAGAAATTGCATCCGGTAATTGGAATTCACCCGCAGTACAGTCATTCATAGCAATGAAGGATGAGCTGACCATCAACAATTCAAACGGAGTTATCTTTCGGGGTACAAGAATCATCATGCCAACATCCTTGCAAAAGCGTACTGTCCAAATCGCACATGAGGGCCACCAAGGAATCGCTAAAACCAAAGATTTTATTCGGGAGAAAGTATGATTCCCTCTCATAGACATGTTTTTCAAGATGAAATCGGTTAGTGCCTTGATTGTCAAGAAATTGGTGAAGAAAATCCACCAGAGCCACTGAAAATGAATGTCCTCCATAAAGAATACGAATGTCCCTTTGACACATTGCTCACTCAAAGTGGCAGCTTTTGTATACATGTTAGAAACTTGCAGAAGTTGATGACAGAAATCTGCAAGTCCATGAATCATCTTAACCCATCGCTTGTATGGGAGTTTCATGAAAAGAAGCAGGTACCTATCTTATGATCTAAGCATACAGAATCTTTGCAAACTGTTACAAATAAAGACACAGGGCTATGGGCCAGAATCGCTGTCCTTTAGAGGGAGTTTCCTCTGGAACACCCTAGACAATAGTGTTAAAAATGAACCAACACCTTCTGCTTTTAAAAAGAGGATCAAAGACTGGGCTGGCGATAAATGCACCTGCAAAATGTGCAGCTATTTTTTTGCATAAAGTATACTTTTTTGTAAATAGTTGGTTTGAATTAGTATGTTCTTAGGTACTATTGTAAATACCAACTTTAAATATGGATTAAATGAAATGAAATGAAATGAAAAAAATGACAAAGTTACTAGTTGGCCCATGGCAACGTCTTAACATATCATATATTTCTTCGGTCCGCTGCCGAGCGGCGAGTATTTGCTTCTAGTAATCATTATCTCACTGATCATTATTTGGTCTTTTGTGTCAGGAAATTTCGTTGTGCTTGCAAAAAACAACACAAAAATATTTCTACAAGGCAAATGAAGAACTTTGATCAAGCCGAATTTGTCAAAGATCTTGTAGGGGTAGACTGGAGAGGCATCGTGTGGAATACAGACGATGTGAATGTTGTAGTTAACAAATGGACAAATATTTTCTCGCTTATTCTAGAAAAACATGCCCCAACCCGTAACAGTAATAATAATAATAATAATAATAATAATAATAATAATAATAATAATAATGGATGTTAACAGATCCACATGACATGGCTATTCTCTGTTAAATGCTACCTAAAATATTGTCTGTAATTAGAAGTATTGATTGTCCTGAATAAATTAAGGTTGTCCATAATACATTAAAATAAACTCTTACACTAACTTATCACATTGTACCACAGGAAGCCCAATCGCGTAATATGGCGGCCTAAGCTAATACTAGTAATGAAAATAAAATTCATACCGTAAATGGCTGATTGTTATCTCGGTTATCTCTGTCTCGATTGTGTCTTTCTTCTTGTGCTCTTGTACTCCGAAATGATTGAAGCATTCTGCCACCATGGTAACAGAATTGATGTTGTTGCTGTTGTATTGAAATAACGACGCAACATTATAGGTTGAAGTGTGTATACATATAAGAAAGAACAAGGACTGAAGCTTTCTTACTTACATAAATCTAACAACAGTTTTATCCTTGCTCAATCTCGGTGAATTTTGCATCAAACGCCCAGTTCTCTGCATGAAAATGTTCCCCAGCTTTTAAACTTCGTACTCAATGCATTTGTCTTCACTTTCCTCCCCGAAATGATTTAAAACAAACGCGAAACAAAACTGATCACTTTGACAGTTTGAAATCTGCTCAAGCTCCGTCTCACCATCGTGGCCAGGATAAAGAGCGCCGACGTTCGAAATTCGAACAAAACTCGTAGCAAATCAAGGTTTTATCCCCCGGATGTTTGTGAGCAAGGATTATTGGCAGCAAATACGTTCGTTGGAGATCCGGGGGTCAGCGTCGTAATTTTCGTCGAGAATCTGACGAATTTCGAACGTCGGCACCTTTTATCCTGGCCACGATGGTGGACGGAGCTTGAGCAGATTTCAAACTGTCAAAGTGATAAGTTTTGTTTCGCGTTTGTTTTAAATCATTTCGGGGAGGAAGGTGAAGACAAATGCATTGAGTACGAAGTTTAAAAGCTGGGGAACATTTTCATGCAAAGAACTGGGCGTTTGATGCAAAATTCACCGAGATTGAGCGAGGATAAAACTGTTGTTAGATTTATGTAAGTAAGAAAGCTTCAGTCCTTGTTCTTTCTTATGTATACACACTTCAACATATAATGTTGCGTCGTTATTTCAATACAACAGCAACAACATCAATTCTGTTACCATGGTGGCAGAATGCTTCAATCATTTCGGGGTACAAGAGCACAAGAAGAAAGACACAATCGAGACAGAGATAACCGAGATAACAATCAGCCATTTACGGTATGAATTTTATTTTCTTTTACTAGTATTAGCTTAGGCCGCCATAATACGCGATTGGGCTTCCTGTGATTGTACCTCATTAAAAACTTATGTAAAATTTATGTAACAGTTTTATTTTTTTAGAATTCTTTAGATAATGTCAGGAATTTATTATAAATGCTTATAGATGTAACAGGCGTGTTTCTGACAAATTCTGTCCTTGGTTGACCAATGATTTCAAACTTATGTGCAAGGCAAGAGATCAATTAAAAAAAAACAAGCTATTCGCTCAAAATCCGAACTATTGATGCAGTCCTATAGACATGCACGTAATCAAGTTAATAAATTAAATAGCGAACTAAAGCGCGAGTATTTCACTCACAAGATTGCTTCCTGCGAAGGAGACCTCAAGAATACATGGAAGACTATCAATAATGTCTTGAATAAGAAATCTAAAACCACCAATATTTCATCATTAAGCATCGATAGGAAACATATCTCTACCAGTGCCGGTATTGCAGAATCGATGAATAACTTCTTCTGTACCATAGGAGAGACACTTAGTGACAAAATTCGCGAAGCAAAAAACCCTCTCCTCGAGAATGATTACGAGGTCAATCCACAAAAAACAAAGTTTAATTTTCATGTTATTGATATTCTCCAGTTACGTAAAGTTTTTGGCAAATTCAAAACCTCAAAGGGATGTGGTACTGATGGCATTGCTAGTTGTTTTCTAAAATTTGCACTTCCAGTTATTTCAGAATCTCTTTGTGATATTTTCAATCTTTCAATTGCAACTGGTTGTTTTCCAGATAGCTGGAAAATAGCCAGAGTAGCCCCAATTTTCAAAAGTGGTTAACCTGATGACCGATCTTAACTACCGACCTATATCAGTCTTGCCTGTTTTAGCCAGGGTCTTTGAAAAGCTTATTTATAACCAACTTTACGATTATTTGAACAAAAACAAACATCTATTTTCTAACCAATCTGGCTTCAGAGCTCTACACTCTGTTGTCACTTGCCTTCTTAACAACACAGATGACTGGTATGTGAACATGAACAATGGCAGACACACTGCAAATATTTTCATTGATCTCAAAAAAGCATTTGACACCGTAGATCATGACATTTTACTTGCTAAATTGAGGAAGTATGGTATTGATAATCTTGAACTTACTTGGTTTACGTCCTATTTAACCAATAGAAAGCAATTCTGCAAAGTAAATGGGGTAGGTTCCAAAACAGAAGATATTCGCTGTGGTGTGCCGCAGGGTTCTTGTCTTGGCCCTCTTTTGTTTCTGATTTATATCAATGATCTTCCGTTTTCTCTGAAGAAAGGTAAAGTGACCATATACGCTGACGATACCAGTATTTCTTACTCTTCTTCGAGCTTAGTAGATATAAACCAATCTCTAAAAAGTGAACTGAATTATTTGAAGCGATGGTTGCAGGGTAATAAACTTTCTTTGAATGTTTTAAAAACTCAAGCTGTGATTGTAGGTTCCCAGCCCAAAATTAAGAAAATTACCGATAAGGCTGTTGATCATCCACTAATTTTTATTGGAGACTCTCAGGTTGAAAATGTAGACCGAACAAAGTATCTGGGTGTGATAATCGATAGAAATTTGGATTGGGAAGAACACGTTTACAATCTCCGTACCAAGGTTTCTCGTGCAATTGGATTTTTGAAATATTCCTGGAAATTTTTACCTCAAAACACGTTGAGTGCAATGTATGAGGGTATCATCGGGCCCCATTTTCGGTTCTGTTGCTCGGTGTGGGGGTGCTGTGGGGTGACTAAACTGCAAACCCTGCAGAAGCTGCAAAATCGAGCCGCTAGGATAGTAACTAAAAGTCGATTTGATACGCCTGCTATGGCATTAATTCGCAGTTTAAATTGGCCTACTGCAAATGATATTATTAGAAGCGAAACAGCTACCACAATGTACAAGTCACTAAATGGTCTGGTTGCGGAGTACCTTTCAGATTTGTTCGAAAAAAATTCTTTTCGAAATGTCAGAAAACTGAGAAACACCGACACTGATCTCTCGTTACCATTACGAAAAACTAACAATGGGCAGAGGGCTATATCTTTACGTGGACCTAAGCTTTGGAATCAACTCGAACCTGATGCTAAACAGGCACCCTCCCTTGCCACCTTTAAGAGAAGAATAAAAAACTAGCCATGAAGAGAATTCTTATTTTGTTAATTATTATGTAGTGATCTTTTAATTAGTAAATGTTTTGCCACGGCCCCCTGAAAAGCAGTTCTTATGGACTGACGGGGCTACCGTGCCTAAATAAATAGAAATGAATGAAAAAATGAGTAATTGACGCGTTCTCGCGCTTTCCAGTCGTTGAGATAACTCGTTCAACCGCTACACCAGCAATAATACCTATCCTTGACAAGATCTTCGCAATGCACGGCGTACCTCTTACCGTTAACCCTATTCTACCCGGGCTCCTAGGGTCAGACCACTGCCCGGTGGGGGGGCAAAAAATGCCCCCACCCTAATTATCTCCAAAACCATAATTAGTATGCGATTGTAACGTCGCACAATAGTAAGTACATCAATTAGGAGTCTAATCATAGATTTTAATGCTAATTAGTCACGTGGTTCGTTGCCAAGCTACCAAACAATGGGACCATGTCAGATATAACAAAAAGTGCTAATTAATTCAAATAAAATGTATGAAAACCTCTATAAAGTACTTAAAAATGAAGAGAATATGTTTATCCATCGATTTATATAAAAACTTGAAAATTTTGTCTTTCTTTATTAGAGGTTAACTGGGAAGAAATAATTGCGAATGCTAGTGATTCTGATGATGCGGTCCGTAGCTGGACAAACATCTTTTCGCTTATTCTTGATAAACATGCGCCTAACCTGACCAGACGGGTTTCAGACAAGTATACACCTTGGCTCAATAACGAGTTTTTCCAGCTTGCTAAGACGAGAGATAAATTGAAAATCCAGGCAGTAAAAAGTAAATCCACCCTTTTGATGGATTGTTACAAGCAAATTCGTAATCGTGTAAACAAGTTAAATCTCCAGCTAAAAAGAGAATATTTCTCTAAAAAAATTTCTGCATGTCATGGGGATCTTAAAAAATCCTGGAAGACAATTAACCAAGTCATAAACAAAAGAAGCAAGACCACTTCTATCCCGTCCCTTAATGTTGAAGGTGAGTCGATTAAAGATAACAAAAAGATTGCTTCATCAATGAATGAGTTTTTCTGTACCATTGGAAATAAACTGAGTGGCAAAATTCCAGAAAAACCCAACCCACTTTTATCCAACGAGTATGAAGTGGGTAACGCTGTAACAAATTTCTCTTTCAAAGCTGTTTCAGAGAATGATGTAACGAAAGTTATGAAGAAAATGAAGACTTCGCATGGCTCTGGTTGTGATGGTATCGCAAGCTTTTTTATAAAGATTGCTTTGCCATTAATCTCCGGATCATTATGCGATCTTTTTGATATGTCTTTGTTCTCTGGAAAATTTCCCATAGATTGGAAAATAGCGCGTGTTGCTCCAATTTACAAGAGCGGAGCGAGAGATGATTGTTCTAACTATAGACCGATTTCTGTGTTGCCTGTATTGTCTCGTGCATTCGAAAAAGTAGTATGTAATCAATTGTATGACTACCTAGATAGTAATAGGCTCATATACAAGCATCAGTCTGGTTTTCGATCTTTACACTCAGTCGTCACCAGCCTTATGGCTGGCACAAATGACTGGTATTTGAATATAGATAGGGGCAAATACACCGGTTTGATTTTCATTGACCTAAAAAAGGCATTTGATACAGTAGATCATGTTATCCTACTGAAGAAGCTAGAAAAATACGGAATAAGTGGACTAGAGCTTGATTGGTTCACTTCCTACTTGCAAGAGCGAAAGCAATTCTGCAAGGTTAATTCCACCTCCTCTAGTATTAACGATATAGGTTGTGGTGTCCCCCAGGGCTCCTGTCTTGGCCCATTTCTGTTCCTTATTTATATAAATGATCTACCATTCTGCCTAAAGAAAGGAAATGTCACTATGTACGCTGATGATACTGCGATTTCGCATTCCTCGAAATGCCTTTCTGAACTGCAGGATGATTTAAAGGCACACTGTCCCCTTGATGAATGAAAGAAATCGATAAAGATCTCTATTGAATATTCCACAGATTTACGCTAATTTCCGTTATTCAACGAAGGCGGGATCACTCATGCGTAATTTTCATGGCCATGAATATTATGCATGAATGACTTTGCTTTCTTTGGATGAAGCAAATTATCGAGGGGACAGTGTGCCTTTAAACCGGGATCTTGTGAATTTACAGAACTGGCTACATGGCAATAAACTGTCTCTAAACGTTGTAAAAACACAGTCTTTGATAATAAAATCCAGACCAAATATTCTAAAGATCGAAAAGCAGACTGACGCTAAGCCTAGTTTTGAAATAGGTGATCAAAAGATCAATATGATAACCGATACAAAGTATCTGGGGGTTCAAATTGATGACAAACTCCAATGGGATCGCCATATTGAACAAGTTAAGGCTAAGGCACTACGAGCTCTCGGTCTCATTAAGCATGCCAAGAAATTTCTTCCATCAGGTGATCTGCAGAAAATGTATAGAGGAATTGTTGAGCCACATTTTAGTTATTGCTGCTCGGTTTGGGGTTGTTGTAGTGAAACCAAACTTAATTCTCTCCAAAAGATCCAGAATAGAGCTGCAAGAATAACTACAAATAGTCCTTACGATGCTTCGGCTGTCCCTCTGCTCAAAAACCTTGGCTGGCCATCAATTAAAGATCTTATCAGAAAAGAAACAGCATCGCTGACCTATAAAGCATTGAACTCACTTGCTCCTCAATATTTAGGGGAACTTTTCACTAAATGCTCAGAGAGTAGTGATCACAATCTTCGCTCTACCGACACACAAAATTTGCAGATACCTCTATTAAGAACATGCACAGGTCAAAAAGCATTTTCTTATCGAGGAGCAAAAGTATGGAATGAGCTAAATACGGAAACTAAATTGGCACCGTCCCTGGCTACCTTTAAAAAATCCATATGAGAGGTACATTTTATTTTTCTATTTAATTTAGTTTTTTATGCTCGATCACAGGTATATCATATAAGCCATATCTAGATATTGTATATATTGTAATTTTCTTTAATTTAGGCTTTCCTATTTTTGCACAGGTCGATTTGTAAAACAGTTATCTATTATACTGAAATCTGTAGCCTGTATAAATATTTAAAAATGAAATGAAATGAAAAATGAGATATGACGTCATCAATTTGCATGACGTCATGGAATCTATAATTTGCTGATGTCAGCAAATATGAATAATGTATATATCAAATGAAAGTACGTTGCAAGGGGAATCGTTTGGTACCAATCACAACTTCGTCAATTTTAAGACAAAGGAATTATGACTGTTTTTGTGATTTTCTTTGTGACTACTTTCCAAATATGGGTATCTACTGGTCACGTGACTTAAATTATGACAATGAAAAGTCTGAAATTTAATTGCCAATTAGAAATTAGGAAAAGTCATGGATGTTTCAGCTCATTTTTCTATTTCCTCTCTGTTTTATAATCAAAAGTTTGGTTGGGGGGCATTTTTTGCCCCCCCCCCCCTGGGTACAACAGGGTTAAAGTTGATGGATGACCGCCTTTTAATGGCTATGACTTCAAGCGCTACGTGAACACGCTTGGAATCGATTGTCCTCCCAACACCATTATGGCCACAGGCCAATGGCGAAGTTGAAGGTAGAAAATCCATCCGCACGGCAGTTACGACCCCACATTGGTCAACAAACGTGCTGCCACCCGCTGAACTTCTACTTAATCACACAGTGAAGGGAAAGCTACCAGGCCTAATGTTGAAGAATCACCTTAACAGACACAATGAAACAAAGAACAATGACGAAGTCGCGAAACGTCGGCAGAAGCAGTATGCACACAAAAAGAGACACGTACGACTATCTGATATTGCCGTCGGTGACACTGTTCTCGTGAAGCAGGACAAAAAGAATGAATTATCGACAAGATTTAACACGACGCCTTACATCGTAATATCACGAAATGGTTCCAAGTCACTGTGGAAAACGAATCTCGTCAAAAGATTACATGGAAGAGAGGATAGTGAGGAGTCAAGCGCCGTTGAAGTAGAACGTCGTAACGCGGAAGATGAACGCTATATCGCAGAACCATTCACTGTTGTAGTTCCTGAGGATTCGAAGATAGAGGAGGACGAAGTTGCTAGACGGGCGAAGGCCCTAGACCCCCGTTCTATGTGCCCTCCGAACTTGCACATCTCAACAACATTGCTTGTGAAAGATCTAAGTCAACATCTTTTTCACAAACCAAATGAGGAGAAAGTAGTTCTGATAGGATGGGTAGTAGGGTAAGATTTTTTCGGAGAAATGATGGAAAGTGACTGGGAGAGTCGTTCTATGTTAATGTATAGGTTGGATTTTTGAAAAATTTCCGAGACAAACTATTACAGAATTGTCAAGATTTCAATTTTGAGGCCAGGCAAATTGGATTGTTAGAACCGTTCTGGGACAAATTATGGTGTGTTTGCGCAAAAATTTTCCTGTGGTGGTAATTTATAAAAGTACTGATACCTAATTATGAAAGTTTTCAATTGGGCACTGGTAAAGATGGGATGCATTCTAAACCAAAGAATATCATCTTTTTACAAAAATAGTTTCCTGGGGATGCTAATTTAAACAACTGTTACGAAATGATCAACGATTCTATTTCACCACCAGCTAACATGTGATCGGTAGAAGTGTTCTAAGCCAAAGTAAAGGGCGTGTCCCAGAAAATTTTCCTGGGGGCTTTGCCCCCAGACCCCCTCATCCAGTCGCGGATTTGACGTGAGTTCCATGAGTTTGAGAACTTAGTCAAGATTTCATAGATAAATTTGTCTCTGAGAATAGAATTACGATAATTATGAAAATGAGATCCGCGATGAAAATAACAAACGATTTCAAAATCTGTTCAATTGCGCTTATATAAGGGGCTACAAACTAGGCCCCTTATATGTGTCAATAAGGCAAAATGTGGCTGGCTGAAGGAGAAACATTTGACGTAAACTTAGGCCTTATGATCATATGAAGGTCCGAAACTGGTTTGGTGGGATGCTTTTCATTTCAAAATTTATCAGTTATTAATTAGTTAAGAAAAATTTGATAGCTTTAAAGGCAATCTAAAGGTCATGGCTGCAAAAATTTCGTCGTGGGAATACCCCCGCACCCCCCTAGCTTCGCTCACCGTCGATCTCATCATGGGAACTCATTAAAAAATCGGTTCTAGATCCGCCCCTGATTGTATACTGAACTTTGAAGCTTCTGCTGGTCCCCATGCCCTCTTTTTCACAAACCATATACTTCAGATTTCTGAATCTGAGAGAACTTGACAGCCCTTCGATAATTCCATTACAGAGTGACGCATTAGATTGGTTGCGGAAATTTTTGGAAATCCGAAGTTCGTCGTTCGGTCGCCGGTAGGACGTCATTTTCTAATTGTGGTACCCTACTTGTGATATTTCAACAGATTCACTTATCTTTATGTCAACCTATAAAAGGGGCGTTGGCTGCATTTACAGCCAAAGTAGAGGGCGTGGTCCAAGAAAATTTTTCTGGGGCTCCGCCCCAGGCCCCGTTGTGTTTCGCCCCCCCCCCCCAATAAAAAATCCTGGCGGCGCCACTGTTAGCAGTATGCTCGTTTTGTTATGAGAGGACACCACGTATCGTTAGTTATGGTTCGTTTTTCTAAAAGGGGAAGTATCTTAGAGTAGAGACTGACCCATCCACTAGGACCCAGCCCCCTTAGGTCAGGACCTCGAACGCGAGGAGCTAAGATGGCGACCACAATATATGAATTCAAAGTTTCAAGCCTATTTGAAACACTATACAAACTAGGACGTGTCAGATTGCCCAAGCACTGTAGGTGTAAAGAAAAAGTTTTATCCTACGTTCCACTAATCTTACTTCACTTGATAATGGGTTTAAGCCCGAAACGTCGTACAAAATAAAACTCTGTTCAAAGCTCGATTATTTATACTGTTATTTTTTTGTATTTTGTAAAGAAAAAGTGATCAGGGTCGAGAATGTAATCAAATGTAACCTGTATTGTAATATTTGTAATTTTTGTAATATATAAGAAAACCTGTCTCACCAATAACAGCCTAACAAATATATTTGTTCTGTATTTGCAAACGATACAAAGCGAAAAGAAAATATTTTTGTTGCTGTAAAATGACATCCTTCGAACCTTCGTGTTTTAACAGGTAGCGAAGAATTTTATGTAAATATGTCTACAAAATAGATATCAAAATAAGACCTTGAACGGATGTGCAATAGGATATTCATAGACATAAAGCATAAAGCTATCATATCGAGCTGTCTCCCGCCTAGGAGTGTATAAAAAGCAGATGATACGTTTAAGGACTGAATTGTATGTGACTTGCGAAACAATGCATCGCATACGATGATAAAAATTGATGTTCAAACTACGAATGCAGCACACTTTCAATGTTATAGAACGGACAGGACATTATCAAAACAGTTATTACATATAGACAGTTGTTACAGTTAAGATTTGATGAATAAGTGTCATTTCAAAGGATGCACTGTAGACGCTGATATAAAGTGTTTCTGGAAGCAGGGCATCCAGCAAGAAAATCATACAAACACTATATAACATATATTGCACAAGTTGGTATATGCGCTAATTCACTACACGTTCAACATTATATGGCGCACAGAGCCTTCTTTTGATATAATTCTGAACAACCATCAAAGAAACTGGTTTTCTGCAACGCTTGTGAACACTATTTCGTAATTGATCTTCGACACAGACAGACAACCATTTCAATGATGCATTGGACGACTTGATAAAAATATAAATCATCAGTTATTTCATGGGAAATTGTGAATATTTAGAATGTATTGGGAAATGCAAGTCATCATTGGATCTCTCGGAATACTTTTGAATTCTTTGCAAATAGCTATGATGATACAACGCAGGAAAACCAAAACACCATTTGAAATTTCAGTGATAGGAGTTTGTATTGCTGATTTGATTGCTGCCTTGCTATGGTTCATATCATCACTCTGCACACTCACTCTTACAGTTTATTCTCTATATTATTATATCGTTATGGACGCAGGATTAATTCTATCCATAGTTTCATCTCTTCTTTCAACTGTATTCATTGCTGCGCAGCGTTCATTCGCTGCCTTCTTCCCTTTCAAATATCGAATCTATTTCACAAGGAAGCGCTGTTTTATATGCCTCATTTTCATTTGGATGATGTCAATTCTGGTTTCATTCCTCGTTAAATATTTGAGCAATTACTTCATATATTCCGTTGTTGTCCTGGTGTGTGGATGTCTGCTTATCATGTGTTATCTAATACTCTGCAGGACTGTCCACAGGCAGCGTCATATTGTAAGCAGCAATTCTGTTCACAATCGAAACCGAAACAATCGAAAAACAATGTCATATTGTGTTGCAGTGACAATTATATATGTCGTATGCACATTTCCATTGTCTCTTACAATCGGTGGAATTGTTAAAAGTAAAAATGCATATTTTCAAAACTCGGTCCGATTGCTCATGGCACTAAATCCAGTTTTCGATTCATTGCTATATTTTATCGTCAATCGAAATGTAAACGCTCTTTACGGATGCTGCTGTATGCATACGCCAGGAAGACATGACAATAATGGCAACGCTGAGTCAGCAAGGAGATTTGGTGATGTCGAGCTTGCAGAGATCCAAAGAAACACTCATCATAATGCAATCCGGCATATCAATGCTAATTATGTCAATGACCCTTGACAGAACGGTACACAATAAAGCAGTCGGTTTCTGAATTGACTACTGAAATCGAACGTAGTAGACCTTAAAAGCAGAACAAACTTAACTCAAAGTAAATTTGAACCTAAACGTAACGTATATCGAATTCAATTCCAACTCTATCGATAACGATAACTGTACACCTTATTGCACGCGAACAAGGACACTTCACTGAAACTTAAAACTTTTTATATTCATACTAAAATATTACAATAAATCTTACATTCTACTACCTTACTCCTTTCAAATTTCGCCTGCCTTCAATTTTGGCTCCCTTTGATTTTCGCCCCCCTTGTGCAGAAGTTTCGCGGGAGTTTCACTCCCTTTAATTTTTGCCCCCCTGGTTTGGATTGGTATGACCTAATTTGGATGGATATGGCCCCGAGGAAGAGAACACGGTGGATTTAGAACAACAAAATCACCCCTCAGGCAAAGGGGAGGACAATATCATTGTTATCGAAGAGTAATGAATGACTGTATTTTGTATTACAATCAAAACTAAAGTTTTTTCATAGAAAATAGATTTTTTCGCTTCCTTTAATTTTCGCTCCCTCTAATTTTCGCCCCCTAAAATATTTCCGCAATTCGCCTCCTTTAATTTTCGCCCCCCTCCGGGGCGAAAATTAGAGGCAGGCGAAGTTTGAAGGGGCTAAGGTACTACACTACAGGGACAATACCATGGGGAGCGAAAGACAATGACTACCCCATGGCCAATATGAAAAGACACGCAACGTTAAACTAAATACAACTACACTACGAACGATTTAAAAACTACTGGATACTATACTAGATTCCATCCCACAACAGATGTCAGGTCAGGGTTGCGATCAATGCGAGCGCAACTCGTTCTAGTTATTTAAGGTAAATCAAATGCCTGTCATCTGATGTGAAACAGAATTTACAAAGAAAAGGAAACATTTACGTAAAGAGACTTGGTGGCTGCTTTGTGCATGACTGAGGTTTGGAAGATCTTTAGTCAAACCGACCAGTTTCGTGAATGAAATGTAAAAATAGTTCGAGTATATCTCTGTTCAAGTCATAAGAAAGGTCTTGATCACCATATAATAAAAGCTGCACCAAAGCATCATTTGAAAGATTGGTGATTTGTACAGATGGTCGTAATAATTCAACAATTCCAGCGAGAAGATCTCGGCGTTGAGCATCAAAAGAAGGGCAGAGCAACAAAAAGTGCTCCACGTCCTCAATACCATCGCTTGTTGGGCACATCAGGTTTATGGTATTCCTGAAATTATGCTCGAATTTGTGGAGATTAACTTGCTGAGACCAACCCTAAGTTGAGTAAGATAGGATAATCCCTTTGGATCGTGAATTCCAAAGACAGACTTTGCAGGGGGTTGAATTATTGAAAGGAGCTTTTTCTTAAAAACAGCAATAGAAGGTGCAAGTCTCAATTCAGGCTCAAGCTTATTCCATTCAGATAAACAATTAGGATAAATATTTAGGATAAATTTAAAAACTTAAAATTAAAAATTAGGATAAACAATCAGGATAAAACTTAAAACTTTGATTTTACAATTCACTCCTTATGATAACATAGAGGATAAACCCCTCCTTGAAAGGTCACCGATCCGATATTGGCAAATATATAATTTCATGGTAGGGTGCTGGCTGTGGTAATCAGACGCTTAACCCTATTCAGTGCAGGGGGCATTTTTCGCCCCCCATGTAGAAACTTGTCTGTAGCCCTCATATAAAATTGATTGAGACACTGGAATTCATTGACTTCTCCTAATATTTAATAGGCTTTCCAATGAAGAAAATTTAAATTAAAAAAATTTTGTCACGTGACCACAAAAATGCCTTATTTGGAGAGAGGTATTGAATAAAGTTGATTAAACCCCGCTAGTTCCCTCATTTCTACATGTATATAAATGTTATATATACACACAACGGTACACTTTTTTAAATGTTATATATATATAAATATCATTGGACTCAGCATCGAAAGTTCTTTCATTTGATATATAAATTATTCACATTTGTTGACATCAGCAGATTTTAATTTTTATGACGTCATTGTAAATAGTGACATCATACAACAAAGGAATATAGGTAAAATCGAAAAAATGTATTAAATTCAGAATTTACTTGGAATAATAAACATTAGGGCCATGAATGAATATAGTATCTTTCAAGTGGAACATTTTATAGTGGAACATAGTTTGCCTTTCGCTTCAAAGAAGACTCCAAAATTCATACATTTCCCTCCCTAAAATTAATCAAAAGATCAAATTTCAATTAAATAGGGGACAGATGATCATAGTTTGTCTAAAACTAAACATGATACCATGTCCTATGTGATTTGGCTTCCTTCCATCGTTGCCTAGCAACCAGCCACCTGACCATTAATAAAACAATACCAACAATACCGTCATTATACTCACAAAAAGGTCATTGTACATATGCTAAAAGTTTCAATGTATTATCACCTTCCAATTCGAAATAAAGTAGGGGGACGAAAAGCACCCCCTTGCCCAAAAAATCATCATTTTAGCCTACCCTGGATAGTGTTATATTCTCACAGACCTTATGCTCTCCTTACCAAATATTTAGATATGGGGAGTGCGAAGGAGACTTCGCTGTTGTGGTAAGGAGAGTGGTTTTAAACGTGCGCTGCCACTGAGGGAGGAGGGTGGGTCGATTTCGAGTTCACCGATGTTCGTTGTTTCTTGAAGAGGGCTGAAACTGACTGCTACAAAGGTTTAAATATGACCCTTGGACTGTGGGGGACTAGAACTAGTCCCAAGAGAGGCCATTTTGCAAAAGTTAGGCCCGTGGGACTAAAATATTAGAATTTCCGAGCATTCGGTCCTGTGAGAATAGTGTTATATTCTCACAGACCTTATGCTCTCCTTACCAAATATTTAGATATGGGGAGTGCTTCGGAGACTACTTGTAGTTATCATGAAGCAAGAATTCCCAAAAGGAAACATAATGCTCATAGAAGGAAGAAATATGCTAGGAAATACCCTCTCCAACACTCAGAAACTAGGAAATAAGTGGTATTAAGTAGGTCTTGTCTAAATCTTTGTCGTTTTTGAAAATACACTGTTGTTAAAGTTTGATTCAGAAAACGAGCAGCAAACAGATAGCAAATACAAAAAATAGATAAATGCAACTGTTGAAAAATTGACAATGAATCATTCAAAGTACAAATTTACAAAACGACACTCCTAGAATGTCCCGCAATTTCCAGGTGCTAATACAGAAAATCCTTACTTACAATGATAATATCTGCAACTAAAATTTCAAAAAAGAAAATAGTCTTCCGTGAACACCTAATAGAATTCCATAAAGATTTTTTTTAGATTTTTCCAAACCTTGTAGAGACATGATGCAAATTCATTCTTTGTGCCCACGCCAACTGTAACCTATTTAACTGTAATGGCGCGAACTTAACAGCCATATGATCTATTAGATGATATCTCATAAAATTCCGTGAGAATAGTCGCTTTTTCTGAGCGACAGGCATGCAGATCAACCCACTTTTGCAATAATTCGGGCTGCTTAGTTTCATCAGACCCACAAAAGCAAAGTTGCGAAATTCACATTTGATACATAATAAATCTTAAAGGGGTATCCCTTTTAGGTTTGTATAGCACGGGACAATGATATTTTATCGTATGCTCCGTAGTGATGTATTGAAAATTGCAATTCATGAGAGGAGCAATAATGCGTACATAGTTACACTGTATATAAGTATAATATTCGCTGAGAATGTAGAAATAAAACCTTATACACTTTCCCACAAAAAATTGTCGATAGATTGTAAAAATAATACCATCGAGCCATGCTCCAATACTTTTGAACGCTGAATTCCGAAAAGTCGAGCTAGGGGGCTCTCCGTCGAAATGTCTATGGCAATAATCGCTGTTTTTATACTTTGCTTGATTTCTCCCACAGTATTTATATAAACCTTAAAAAGTCTCATGGTTATCTAAGTTTACTACCTAAAGATGTCATATTACTTAAAAAATTAAATAGCAAATGAACAAATTAAAGAAATTAATAGGGTCAAAAACAAAGACCAGGATGCCCCCTAGCTTCGACCATTCGGAACCCAGCAGCATTAGCCGAGTGTAAAGGTTCTTAGTTGAGCCCCCGGCAGGTCGAAGCAAGGAGAGAAACTTAGCACCTAAATATCACTTGGATACAAGAATTTCTGTATTTCTTCACCGTTATGATTTGTTTAGTTCCATTTAGAGGTTTAACTAATTCAGTAGTGAAGTCAATGGACAATAAAACATGGGACAGAGAAAATTACTTACGAAAACCTTTCTAAAAAATTCCCCAGCCAACATATTAAACTGTAAAAAACCATATCACCACAAAAATCTGACGGCTGAACAGGTTTATGAAATGACGCACAACTCACAGCGAAGTAATCAGCTGAACATGCTTTAAAAAATTTATAACGTCCCGCAGCAAATAGACCAGCTAAATAGGTCTTAAAATTTTCAAAATACTTTACAGCAAAATTAGCAATTGATGAACAAATCTTAAATCTGACAAAGGTCTCAATCAAAATAAACAAAACTGCTGGAAAGGCCTTAATATATCACAATGTCCCGCAGCAAAATACAAAACTATTGGATGGGTTTGACTTATCAAAAAATTCCCACAGCAAAAGACAAATCTGCTGGACAGGTCTAAGGCCATCACAACACCCCACTGCAAAGGTTACAGCTGCTGAATATTCAAAACTGTCCCTTAAATATTCCTCAGCAAAAAATATGCTAACTGCTGTACGGATAAATGATAACAAAATTCTCGCAGCAAAAGTAAAACTGCTGGACGAGCTAAACATTCAAGGCTATTCCCTAAAAACTTTGCATCAAAAATGCTAATCCTTCTGCGGATTTACAAGAAATGAGAATTCTCCCAGCAAAAAGAAAGCTGCTGGACAAGCTACAAAATCATATACTTTTCCTAAAAAACTTCCACAACAAAAAATGCTAGCTGCTGTACGGATTTGCAACAATGAGATTCTCGCAGCAAAATAATTCTGATGGACGAACTGCAAAATCCAAGGGTATCTCGTAAAATTCCGCAGCAAAAATGCTAAAAGCTGTACGGATTTACAACAACAAATGATCGCAGCAAGAAAACCGTTTGACGAGTTCTAAAAATTCGGCAGCAAAATGCAAACTGCTGTATGGATTCACAACAAAATTCTCAAGGCTATTTCCAAAAAATTTCCGCAGCATAAAATGTTAACTGCTATACGGATTTACAACGACAACATTCTCGCAGCAAACAATCACTGGACAGTTAAAAAGATCAAGGCTATTTCATAAAATTCCGCAGCAAAAATACAAACTGCTGTACGGATTTACAAAACGCTCGCAGCAAAAAACCGCTGGACGAGATAAAAAGATCAAGGCTATTTCCTAAAACTCCACAGCAAAAGTGCTAAACTGCTGTACGGATTTATCATTATCATCATCATTATCATTTATTTATTTACAAAGTAGGATGAAGCGAAATCATAGCTAAAATTACAGCTAATTAAGACCTACTTATTTACAAAATTTACAAGTCTAATCTAAAAATAAATTCAAATAAATAAAGTCTAAAATAAATTACAAAATTTACAAAATACTAGCAGCAAAAACCGCTGGAAAAAGATAAAAAGATCAAGGCTATTTCGTAAAAACTCCGCAGCAAAAATATAAACTGCTGTACGGATTCTCGCAGCAAAAATAAAAACTGCTGGACGAGCTATAGAATTAAAGTCTATTTCCTAAAACTCCGCAGCAAAAGTGTTAAACTGCTGTATGGATTTACAAAATACTCGCAGCAAAAACCGCTGTACGAGATAAAAAAGATCAAGGCTATTTCGTAAAAATTCCGCAGCAAAAATACAAACTGCTGTACGAGCTGTAGAATTGAAAGCTATTTCCTAAAACTCCGCAGCAAAAGTGTTAAACTGCTGTACGGATGTACAAAATACTCGCAGCAAAACCCGCTGTACGAGATAAAAAGCTCAAGGCTATTTCGTAAAAATTCCGCAGCAAAAATATAAACTGCTGTACGGATTCTCGCAGCAAAAAAAAAATAAAACTGCTGAACGAGCTATAGAATTCAAAGGCTATTTCCTAAAACTCCGCAGCAAAAGTGTTAAACTGCTGTACGGATTTACAAAATACTCGCAGCAAAACCCGCTGTACGAGATAAAAAGCTCAAGGCTATTTCGTAAAAATTCCGCAGCAAAAATATAAACTGCTGTACGGATTCTCGCAGCAAAAAATAAAACTGCTGAACGAGCTATAGAATTCAAAGGCTATTTCCTAAAACTCCGCAGCAAAAGTGTTAAACTGCTGTACGGATGTACAAAATACTCGCAGCAAAACCCGCTGTACGAGATAAAAAGCTCAAGGCTATTTCGTAAAAATTCCGCAGCAAAAATATAAACTGCTGTACGGATTCTCGCAGCAAAAAAAAATAAAACTGCTGAACGAGCTATAGAATTCAAAGGCTATTTCCTAAAACTCCGCAGCAAAAGTGTTAAACTGCTGTACGGATTTACAAAATACTCGCAGCAAAACCCGCTGTACGAGATTAAAAGATCAAGGCTATTTCGTAAAAATTCCGCAGCAAAAATATAAACTGCTGTACGGATTCTCGCAGCAAAAAATAAAACTGCTGAACGAGCTATAGAATCCAAAGGCCATTTCCTAAAACTCCGCAGCAAAAGTGTTAAACTGCTGTACGGATTTACAAAATACTCGCAGCAAAACCCGCTGTACGAGATAAAAAGATCAAGGATATTTCGTAAAAATTCCGCAGCAAAAATATAAACTGCTGTACGGATTCTCGCAGCAAAAAATAAAACTGCTGAACGAGCTATAGAATTCAAAGGCTATTTCCTAAAACTCCGCAGCAAAAGTGTTAAACTGCTGTACGGATTTACAAAATACTCGCAGCAAAAAACCGCTGGACGAGATAAAAAATATCAAGGCTATTTCGTAAAAATTCCGCAGCAAAAATATAAACTGCTGTACGGATTCTCGCAGCAAAAAATAAACTGCTGGACGAGCTAAGAAATATCTCGAAAACATATGCACGAAACATTACAAAGTACCCTATGTAGAATCGCACAAATCAAAGGTCCTTCGTGCAAACTATTATTACGAGAAAACTGAGCCTGGCATGGCAGTCCATGAACAGTATGGGGATAATCGGTCATACTTAAGAGCCAGACTTAAATAGGTTTTGGATACCTAAGAATAGAAAACAAAGCAAATCATGATATAAACTTCCTATTAAAAGACGAAATTGAAGTAGATATCTCAAGGCAATATGCAAAAGCACCGGAAGACCTTAGTCACGAGATACGAACTGTGTGAGGATAAACATATTTAGGAAAGCATGGCAAAGCAAATATATCCAGGAGAAAAGTTTAGGCCTACAGTAAAGCTACATCAAAACGCAGGAAGAAATCTGCACGAGGTGCAACGGCAATTGCCGAAGCATTTGCAAACGACACAAACTTACTTTCTTTCCCCTCGAAGTTTTATCCGTCGAGTGTTTGCACTGTCTCCTACATCATGGGAGCAAAAAACCTTCAATTGTAACTGTGTTGCATAATACCACTTAGTAATCTGCTTAGGCCTAATTTGGCTCAGTCAGTGGCAGCGCACGTTTCAGAAAAAGATTTCCAGAGTTCACTGATTGAGTTGTTTCTTGAAGAGGGCTGAAACTGACTGCTACAAAGGTTTAAATATGACCCTTGGACTGTGGGGGACTAGAACTAGTCCCAAGAGAGGCCATTTTGCAAAAGTTAGGCCCGTGGGACTAAAATATTAGAATTTCCGAGCATTCGGTCCTGTGAGAATAGCATACAAATCAAATCTTTCAATAGGGCACAGGGAAACCCTCAAATCTTCCAATTTCACGCTTATAAGCCAATGATATCGTCGTATTCCGAGCACATGACTGAAAATAAGGCTTTCGAGATAGCTTTTCGAGAGTACCTTCACGAAAATAAAAATGGATATTTGACGAATAAAGATGCAGAGCTGGTTTTACCACGAATCGATTCGAGAGGCCCCACTCCACATTTGTTTTTCTGCATTTGGTTAAAATCTCATCAGGGATCGGCGTTACATCGAATTGTATTCCTTCGAAAATTGGCCTTTGTTCAAGAATTCTTCAGGAACGCTACAAATAAGATATAGCTTTCAAAATTTCACATGTTATATGAATTATGTCCAGGAATAACATGACAATATTTTTTTGTTTGATTTTGGAAAATCCTTGACAAATTAAAGCTATTTGCTGCCAAGAAAGCTAATGGGCCTACCTTCACCCGCAGCAGGATCCCAGTAATCGGCATTAAATCACTCTTTTTCGCAATGATGACCAGCGGATACATTTACGGATAACTTCACCACAAATCCAATTTCTTTCCACCATTTTATCATCCATAATTTCGATAAAATGTGACAAGATTTCACAGCCTCTGCGGCAAACCGTCCAACTACCGTTGATTCAAAATTTTCTTGTTGCAAACACCTTGAAAGCTTGCATAAAAAAAGGTTGTGCAAGGCTCAGGTCTCCCATATGACACAGCAAATTGATACCTTTGAGAATAGATTGCAAGGGAAATCGCTTTACACAAATTATGTACTTTTCCGATGTGACAAAGAAATTTTCAATCTTTGAGAAATGTTTTATTTTGCTACGATAGAATGCCTTCAGGGGTGTGCAATCTATTCTCAAAGATATCATTTTGCTGTGTCCTATGGGAGACCTAAGTCTTGCAAAACCTTATGTTTTGTGCAAGCCTTACAAGACTTACAAGTTGTTTGCAACAAGAAAACTTTGAGTAGACGGTAGTTGGACGGTTTGCTGCTGAGGCTGTGAAATCTTATCACATTCTATCGAAATTATCGATGATAGATTGATGGAACGAAATTGAATATGTGGTTAAGTTATTCGTGATATATCCGCTGGTTATTATTGCGAAAAAGAGTTATATAATGCCGAATACTTGGATTCTGCTGCGGGTGAAGGTAGGCCCATTAGCTTTCTTGGCAGAAAATAGCTTTAATTTGTCAAGGATTTTCCAAAATCACACAAACAATATTTTCATGTTATTCCTGGAAATAATTCATGTAACATGGGAAATTTTGAAAGCTAGATCTTATTTGTAGCCTTCCAAGAATTTTTGAACATAGGCCAATTTTCGAAGGAATAAAATTCGATTTAACTCCGATCCCTGATGAGATTTTAACCAAGAGCAGAAAAACAAATGTGCAGTCGGGCCTCTCGAATCGATTCGTGGTAAAACCAGTTCTGTATCTTTATTAGTCGAATATCCATTTTGATTTTCGTGAAGGTACTCGAAAAGTTATCTTGAAAGTCTTATTTTCAGTCAGGTGATCGGATACGGCGATATCATTGGCTTATGAGCGTGAAATTGGAAGATTTGCGGGCTTCCCTGTGCCCTATTGAAAGATTTGACTTGTATTCTACCCTGAATAGGGTTAAGGAAAACTAAATATTTTCATAAGAAAATTTAATCAAAGACAAACCAAAAGTACCAGATGAATGGACAGGTATTTGGACACATTTTCCCGATATGTTTTGGTTTTTTACTGTTGCCTGCTTTTATTGACAGAGACTGATCTTGGCGGTGATCTTCGGACGATGGCGATGGTTTTAGGACAGTGAGTTCACAATGCAGAATGTGCGAAGAAGATTATTTTTCTGTTTATAATTGGCAAGTATTCCATCTATAAACTCTTTTGCTTTATTTTTCATGTCTTTTTTTCTATTCTTGAATGCGAAAACAATGGTTCGACTGTCGGTCCTCGTAATTAAATTCTGGAGAGCTCTCGGTACACACAAAACAATCTGAAAGCTAGGAGTAGGAGATGCGTTCGAAAAATGTTATTTTGATCTCATTACTATTTTCCATTGATGTTTTTATGCATAATTATGAATGAAATGTAAAAATCCAAATAACATTCAGATCCGAACTTTGTTCATGCTCCCAAACAACTGATTTATTTGGTGTCCGAAAAACACCGCCATGAACTTTTAAGACCATTCGATATGACATCCGCTGTCCTCCCTTCAGTGAAACTGTTTTAAGTCTTTGGCATAATGCTATGCATTATTTACATGCTAGACATCCAATTTAAGTGACTGTTTACGATTTTTGCTTCTTTCTGGAATGGATTCAGAGTTTTGAATCAGGGATGTGATATTCGCAACGACAACTTCTACACTGCCAAGCACAACGAAAGCAACTTTTTAGCGAGTTTCACATTGATAAAGGCTTTTCGTAAAGTTGTTTAGTATCTATAATGTTAGTTTTCAATACCAATAAATACCCACTTCGATGGATTTCATTTGTAACATACTTTTCTGTCGGTTTTCGCAAATGTCCGATTACCACCGCCGTCCGATTACCACCTCCGACACCCTAGACATGCTCAAAATTATTTTGAAATTTACTTAACTGAGATTGGCCACTCCGTTGTGAAATTATATGGTATTTGCACAAGAAAGCCTCTTCAAGAAACCTTCAAAACGTGCCGAAAATCCAGAACAAATTCCACAACATGTCTACAGCTTTGACTCCTGTACGCTTTAACACGTGCTATCCTCTTGGGAAGATAAACATGTTTTCCCCCTGGTACCAGTACCAATCCTATTCAGGGGGATCCATTCTCCCAAGAGGACAAAATACATGAATACGTTCCAAGGCTTTTTTTTTAATGTTATAAAAGACAATTTTTTCAATGTTTCTAATTTACCACCGAAATGCTATCTTGAAAATTACCAGAAAAAATACGAAAAACATCTAAAATGTTATAGCTATTAGAGCCAGTGACGTCGCCACGGGGTGGACTGGGGTGGACATGTCCACCCCAGTTTTCTCAGAGGTCGATTTTCTAATTTCTCGAAATCCGTTAAAAAAACTTGGGGGGGGGGGTTGATTTTCATTCACTCTTCACTTGCAACATTCGGTAGTGCAGTTGTGCAGCATTGATTGCTGAGAAGGAGAATGGATGTGAAATTGACACGTGATATGACTGATGATGGACTTGCTGCAAGTCTCTCTCGAGGAAAAACGGGGGAAGGAAAAAAGATTACGTCGTTTCAATGTTATTACGTCGTTTCAATGTCTTTTGTAAGTTCGAAAGGAAACCTTTACAAAGCAACAAAGAAAAGTTTTGATTTCGCTTTCGACTTTGATTTTCATCTCATGCTATGCTATTGTTTTTGTTTTTATCTTTTTGTCGTTAAATGTGAGTAATCTTCTATATTATTAAAACGTGAAGCGAATTTTGTGTGGCGTAAAGCTCGAGCACCGTTGCGCTGATCCTCGCGAAACTTTCCAAATATCTTCGTCTTCCCTCTACGGGGTGCAATAGAGATTTTGTTTTCTCAAATTCGCCCCCAAATCAGGGTAAGGGGCCAATTCGGTGACATCAAAGGATTGGCGGAATCCCTTTCAGTTGTCTGTGTACAAGGGAATGATCTTTACACATATCACAATTGTCGGACCAACTACCTGGGACCTTCGTCTTGGTACCACTTTCTGTCTTTTGAAAGGGCAAGGAGGAGAGGGCAGAGTTACATAGATCGGCTTCTTTTTCAAGCAAAAATATTGTTGGCTAGAGAGGAGAGAACATGCGAGTTTAAATGGTGGCGTCGAACGAGAATATCCTCAGCAGCAAGGCCTTTATATCGGGAGATGGGATGGGATGGAAGAACATGTGGCAGGAGTACGGGTGGAAAATGTGAAATCCAGGTGGGATAGACCTCGCAGGGCAGCATCTATGGATGCGCGTTGGCGTACACGACTTATGCTTGAGGTTTGAATGAGAAAGGGAGGCAATTCTTAGTCCAGGGGGGACACTCTTCATATACGCAGATGGGTCAGTCCGAGGAATTTTCAGGAAACCCAAAAAATATCACTTTAGCTTCAGTACAACCCAAAAAGGCAGCTCATCTTATACCTTGACATCTGTAAACGAGCATAAAAGATCTAGAAACAGTGCAAATTGAGTCCAGGATTGTCAAATATTTGATGACCAAAAATATGGAAAACATAATTTCAGTTTATTTGGAGCCAAGAATATAACTTTCAGCAATATTCTGACCCAAAAATATCAGACTTACGTCCCCGCATGTGCATGTGCTGAGTGCCCCCCCCCCCCCGGATCCTTAGCAGCACGGGACCGGAGATCCAGGGCTCCTATCGTTCCATACTCTTGTTCCACTGCTCCGGATTATACACCTACATCGGATGATAAAAAGCAGATAATGATGTCAACGATCTCCTGTTTGTATGATTTTGGTGTTGTCACGAACAACGGATCATGTCATAAATAAGATCATGAGTGCATCCTTACAAAGGAATGCTTTAGAGAAGTAGGGGGGGGGGGTAGAATGAAAGGGGAGATTTATTCTGAGGGGCATAGAGCTAAAAAGAGAGAACGGGATATAAATGGGCAATTAGATGCTTATAGTAGATGTCCTACTCAGAGTTCCTCTTACTTTCGCACGTTCTAAACGAGAGGATATAAATATGCTCGCTGCAAAGGAGCCCTTCGGGGGAAGGAGAGTTGATAAGTCTATTCTAAACAGTTAGTGAATTGAACGAGGAATTTGCTGAAAGGGTCAAGGGGTGCGACAACGATTGACTGTTTCGTTCGTTCGTTCGTTCGTTAATCAATCAGAAGCAATTCTTTTCAATGATGCTTACGTTTTCTCTGGGGGAGAGGGATCTAGCAAAATATCCCTTTTTGACATGTTGGTGTTTTGATAACCAGCTCTAGAAATATTTCTTTATCTTGATACCCTGTGCTAGAAAAAGTGGTGAAAACGATACCCTGAAAACAAATGTAATAGGTAACCGTCCCCCTGAGGTATTGCTAGGAGTTTCTTATTCAATGTCATATTTGCAGATAACGACGGGCCCCTAGGCTTATCCAAATCACAGATTATCCAAATATTTCCTCACTTACACGGTCGATATATGTTGTTAATTTGGGTACAACGGAAGAGCATTTGTATGTAAATTTCAGAAGAGCAAAGATTAAAGAAGGTAAACGATGGAATGTAAGGGAGCGGTTATTTTAATCCTGGGTACCAGCGCAGAAGATACTTCAACATAATTAGACAACATTTCATTTTCATACCCCATCTTGAATTTGGAAAAAAGTTTTATACCCCACCACCTTTCAGCGAAATGGTTTTGTGCCACATCCAGAAGTCTTCGAGGACATGATGTATAAAATTTATACACATGCATGCCAATTTATTCCAGGCAATTTTCATACAGCTCCAGTGATTCATCATTTCCAGTTGTCTTTCAATTTTACTTTTAAATGTTAACTGATGACTTCACATAAATAATTTTCAAGCAAAATAGTTTTGCACCTCATACCAATTTCCCTTGATATTTGGATACCCCCACACAGTAATGGGAAAAATTCTCATGTCCCTGTCAAAATCCTCCGCCTTGGTAACCCATGATCAAAGATGACTGCTCCCTAACCGAACAAGAGCAATGACTGCAACTGTGGGAAATTTGGGAAATTAGGCAGCGCAACTTAGCAGGATAGATTGAAAAAATCTTGAGGGACTTTAAATTGCATGAACATTTAGCAAAGAAAGGATACATAAGCAGTGAACAGAGGAAGCAATGGGGAGACAAAGAGGAACAACAAAGAACAGGTTCATCTTGCCTCTATCTTTGGAATTATAAAGTACGTTGGCAAGCATCGACGGAAATGAACACCGATTAAACCGTGCCTATATGTGATAAGACTTCGTATTTCAAAAAGTAAGTAGCTCTGCAGAAGGAAGGACAACGAGAATAGAGACGGCTGCGAGAAACAAAACGGATGAAGTTTTTAGATGCAGGGTGCATATATCAAATGCAGGTAAATCAACTAACAGAACAGTGCAAAAAGGTCTCGGAGTAGACAGGCGAGACGGAGTGGAGAATTGAATTTGGTGTAAGGCTGGTGCAAAGAGCTGACCAGAGCTGATAAAACAGGATTATACTGGGTTTGGAAAAGGAGAAATTACACCAGAGACATATGGGTTTGAACATGAGACATGTAAGAGAGACTGCAATGGATCTCAGCATACGCCACTTAGATGGAAGTGTATTTTCTCTGTTTTTGAATTTCCCCATTTTCGACTATTGATTTGCAAGCAGGTTGAAGTAAATTCTTATTAGAAATTTTAACAAGCTCTTGGAAAGAAAATAATTAACATTATATAATGTCATATGCTACCATTTAGAGAGCTATAATTTTCTCAAAGAAACTGCCCCGGTATACAGTGCTGAGATATTCCTTCCAGTCAACCAAGGCCTAACAACGTGAAGGTCCAAGTTCAAGTTAGAATTTCCATTCCGCAAAATTAAACTGGAAACAAATGCCTATCTTATCTGGGGCCAAAACAAATAGTCTTCCATCTGAGTTGAAATTAACAAACAATATCAATGCATTCAAACATAAAGGCTAATTTCCAGTCAGTGGAATTTTCCGAGCGGACGGAATTTTAGACAATAAAAGGTCGCTCAGCCGTAACTTTCTATTCAATTCCAGACAATATCAATGCATTCAAACATAAGACCAAAGAGAACTTTTCTAAAATATGCAGAAAGAGGAAAATGACATATATGTCTTCAACTAAGGACCATAGTGAAAACACACATGCAGCTCTGTCTTTCCTATTTTCCTGCGTATTTCCGATATACAGCACCTCTAGAGTGACCATTATGGAAATAAGGTCAGCTTCGCCTCTAAATGCTATCCTTGCAACTGTAGATAGCAGTGTTTATCTTACGTTTTGAACATTTAATTTTGCATCGTATCTATTTTTGTTATAAAACATCTAAATATTCATTGTGGCAAATTGATACATAAAATGCCAAAAAACCATTGTTATGAACTCTTGGCGAAAGGTTGAGAATAGCCCCTGCCATCGTTTTTTTTGAAAAGTCAATATGGGATCAATTCTAAGCGTCAGTGGAAGACTTTACCGGCAAACTGAAAACAGAGATGTATGAACCGGGGGCACTGGGAGCACGTGCCCCCCCCAAGATTTTGCAATAAACAAAGACGTTCCCTTTTTATTTTCAGGAAGTGCCCATTTAGCTTAATGAAAAATGCCCTTGACGTGTTGTGTCCCCCCCCCCAAATTTGAGATGCTCCCTACGTACCTGAATGAAAATAAGAATCGTGGCTACAACATGGCCCAATTAAACATTAACCATGGCTGAGAGGGCAACTATGATAACAATTGAACATTTGATACAAACGCGTCTCCCTATCCCTGGTGAGCAAAGAACAACAAAGCAAAAAAGGGGGAATTCAATCAACAAGAGTAGCGAAGGCACGAGAGCACAATGTGAGCATCCCGGGGGGGGGGGGGTCACTTCAAAAGGCGGATGACGGGGGTGTGCCATTCTGAATTGTAAAATCATACCCTAAAATTTATGAATTTTTCAAAAACCATACCCCAAAATTTACGGGCCTTTCAAAAAAGATACCCTAAAATTGTGACCAAAATTCGAAATTCTAACCAAGTACCTGAAATTAGATTAAATTCAATACCCTCACGCATTTTTCTTCCAAAATGACACCCCAAAATTTATGTTCATTTGTAATGTTACCAAAAATGACACCCTAAAATTTATTTTCAGCCTGAAAAAAGGTACCCCAAAAAATGGCACATCCCGTAATGGTACATATGGTAGTGAACCCCCCCCCCCCCCCAGGTGAGCATCTAAATCATTTAGAGTATAGCTAAATTAAGAGAAAAAGAAAACACGCAGAGAGCGCCCCGGGGTGGGTACATAACATATTTAGGGTACGGGTATGTGCCGCCCATATGGGTGGGTTTTTGGGCCCAAAATTCTCAAAACAAGGTTCCTTTTTCGGCAGATTTTCCATAAACAAGGGTGGGGTTTCGCTGAGATTCGCAAACAAATGGTTAAAATGGGCAGTTTTCCGCCAAAATTCATCATAAAAGTGGGTATCAAAAGCAAGTTTGGGTAATTACAAGAGGGTAGCTTTCTGAAAACCGGGCGGCAGACCCCCGTCCATCCTCAATTCATGTACCCCCCCCCCCCCCCCCGGGGGAGAGCGCACGGAAGGCAGCAAGAGCAAAGCAGGCAAACGAGAGATAGCGAAGGAGTGAGAAAAAGTACGACAATGAGAGCAAGGAGAGAACATGTTGTTCAACGAGTCAACTGGATAGATCGAGGAGATCTTAAGGGTTTGCAGCATTATTTAAAGTATTCAGCATGGAGAAGATATAAACAGTTAACAGAGGGATAGAGAGTACCAAATAGACCCCATCCTCAGGTATATTCAGGATATTTGTGCTTAGACTGGGGTACCAAGCATCAACCCAACATGATACTTCCTAGCATGAAAATAGATCCCGCAAAATATTTTCTCTGCCCCAACACTACTAACATTTATGAAGTCAGCATCATAAATCCGTGGACAAGTACTGTAACTGATTAGATTGCTCATAATTTATTTGGAAATTTCAATACTTTGATTTAAGTGATGTTACTTGATCTTAATTTGGTTTGTAAAAAGTATTTTACCCATTGTTTTACTGTCTCTCATATTTGAGACCCAAAAAGGTAATCTAGAATTTCAGGAACCCACCAGAACAGAAAGCCCCCCCCCCCCCCAACTTGGGAAAATGGATAGAATATAGGAGGCTGAAGATTCCTGACTGAAAGGATGAAACGCGTTCCGTACTTATAACGCCTTCTTTTTGTCTTTCTACCTCAAATGTTTTTTCCGCTTATATATATATATATATATATATAAGCGGAAAGTTAAGTTTTCATGCGCCAGTTACTAAGGGAGAGATGTGCATATATATTATATATATAAGTACTCAATAGCTAGCGAGCAACCAGATATATGCACATCTATATATATGCACATCTCTCCCTTAGTAACTGGCGCATGAAAACTTAACTTTCCGCTTATATGTATATATATATAAGCGGAAAAAACATTTGAGGTAGAAAGACAAAAAGAAGGCGTTATAAGTACGGAATAAGTATATGAGATAGCGATATAAGTATATATATATATACCGGGTGAGTCAAAAAAAACGTGGGGTGTTTGGCGGACTGTGACGTCGCTTGTAGCCACCCGATCGTCGTGAAATAAATGTGTCCGTGCAGCAAAGGTCTAACTTAGATAATAAGCCTTACCCCATTAAAATCGGTCACTTGGTGCATTAGTTAAAACGTATTTTCTTTGTAAGGCCTTGTATGGGAGTCTTGCAAACTGATGGAATCTTTAGCCAGCAAGGCCATTCAGCATTTTAGCCTTGCCAAAGTTACAGATACATGTGGTATTATCAGAGGAGAATGAAATAGTTAGGAAATAGTGTTTTCTCTCCGTATAATACCACATGTATCTGTAACTTTGGTAAGGCTAAAATGCTGAAGGGCCTTGGCTAAAGATTCCATCAGTTTACAAGACTCCCATACAAGGCCTTACAAAGAAAATACGTTTTAACTAATGCACCAAGTGACCGATTTTAATGAGGTTAGGCTTATAATCTAAGTTAGACCTTTTGCTGCATGGACAAATTTATTTCACGACGATCGGGTGGCTACAAGCAACGTCACAGTCCGCCAAACACCCCACGTTTTTTTTTACTCACCCGGTATATATATATATAATACTCATCTCTCCCTTAGTAACTGGCGCATGAAAACTTAACTTTCCATACACATGAATGCCAATTACGACGGCGGGCCAGCGCGGCGCTGCAGGCGACACGCGGCAAGCCTAGTAATCGTTATAATGTGAAAATTTCGTGATTGGGATTACTCAATGTTTTACGTGGGCTTTGTCATGCATCACACAATATGTGTTAAGTGGGTTTCAACTATGCATTGATTTCGTGAGATTTCATTGGTAGATATTTTGAGAAGTTTTCTTGTCCTAAAATACTTAAAGGCATTGAGTCCATATAAATAGCTGAGCGTTAACGCTATCCTGAATTTTGCTGACAAACTGCTGATGGCCCTTTGTTATCGCACAATAGTGCTAAAGTCATTAGCAGTGGAGACCAAAAGCTTCTTAATCCTTGCATTATCCTCGGGAATTTCTTTGGTTTAATTTCAATAGCGATTAAATCACAACTTTCGTATTAGGATTGAAAAGAAGTTGATATTGGTCACAAGCGCGCTATTTATGTGGACTCAGTGCCCGGGGGGGGGGGGGGGACTTGACTAGGGAAGTGACGGGGGTGTGCGGAAAACCTCTCCACACCCTGCACCCTGCACCCTGTCGCATAAAAAATAGGCCAAAAGTATACCCTGTCGCATAAAAATTTTGCAACTCAAATATAGTGTAGAACGCAATTTTTGCTTGTGATACCCTGTCGCATAAAAATTCTGCATCTCAAATATAATGTAGAACGCAAGCACGACTGAATCATGTTTTTGCCGCTGACCGATAGCACCTTGCGCCCCCGCATTTAGTTGGAATCTTTCAATCTGGAAAGCTGCCAGGAAAAACAAACAATCGATTTTTGAAGATTCCTGACCTCTGGGAATTGGCCTATTGTCTTCGGTACTTGGCCAAATGCACAGGTTGGAAGTTGAAGATTATTTGGACGAGAGCTGAAGTTAATCAAACATTTTAAAGGGCTCCAAACACTTGGAATAGATATCGTGGTGATTGTCACAAAAGACGAAGAATTCAAGGATTTAATTTTTTGTAAAATACTCCAAAACTGGCCGCAGCCTTTTCATCATCATCTCTGAAATCCTTCTCCAAGGTCTGAGCAACATTTTGAGCCAGGTGAGCTATTCGGGAAAATAGGGGATCATACTTCAATTTTTTATCGAAGTACCGGTGATCTTCACATGGTTATCGGCCTAAGTATTTTGGTCTGCCAAAGTAAACCCTCCTAGTGTTCAAAATCCTTGAAATAAACAAGCAGTCAAATTATTTTTGAAAAGGTAGATACTTTGTTGTTTATTTCATTGAATTGCAAGCCTATTTGACTCTTCTGAGCCTCACAAGCCAAGAAATTTCAAGGTTACTAGATCTTAGTTCAAAAATAGTGAGGAAAAATTTATCGAATTTCTATGTAATTTGCAAAAAATCTGGCCGCAGCCTTTTCAGGAAACTTTTTGTATTGATCGAAATTTTATTTGGCTGTCAGAAAATCGTATCGGTACCGCCGGGAAAATAGGGGATGACATTGTAAAAATTAGATATCTACGTGTTGGTTTTATGCTGATTTCCCAGCCAGCCATATTTGTTTGTTTACAATCTAGCAGCCGGAAACAATGGAGACAACGACAACAGCTCAAGGTGAAGTCAAAATCATACCCCCGTCCTTAGCCTATGTTAGTATTGATTACTTGATGTTTCGTTTGATGTACCAGGGGGTCAGTTTATGATAGATTGGGCCAAAATTCTCGTTGTTTTGAAGTATATCGCAAATTTTTTTTGACATTGATCTCACGTTTGTATTCCCTTTATGGCAAATTGGTCGTTGAGCAAAGCTAATTTTTTACATTTTACAGAACAATTTTTACTTCAAGGTAAGCATGACTGCGTTCAGAAAATATTACTTGCTCGTCGATGTTACTCGCAGTGACGCACGTCGGGCGGGAAGTTTTAGTCCAGCGAAGGGAGAGAGCAGAAACTCCCAGAAACTCCAGGCTTTGCAAGAGATTTTATTGCCCAGAATCAAATAGTTTGATTTCTTTACAACACTGGCTTGCGATTAATAAACTGGGTAAAACTCCGCGGGTTCCTTGTGAATAACTGCCTTGTTTTTGTTTTGGGTTGTTCCCCGTATTTCAGTGTAAGCTCTTTCCGTGTGACCTTCACCTATGCTCGTTGTTGTTACTGTTATGGTTTCTGCTGTATTTAGTTCTAGAATTGAGGAAAGGAGCGTTCGTAATAATTCTGATTTCACCATTGCCTCGGTTTCGAGGGATATCTGCGCGCGCATAAAAAACATAATTCAGTCTTGCTTAGAACGCAATTTTTGCTTGTGATACCCTGTCGCATAAATTTTTTACCTATTATAATACCCTGTCGCATAATTTTCGTAAGAAAAGGACACCCTGTCGCATAATTTTTACCGTAAAAGGACACCCTGTTGAGCGGCACATCCCATCAGGTCAAGTATGGGAGTACCCCCCCCCCGGGCTCGCTTCTTGCTCTAAAAACTAAAAACGGAAAAATTTGCAAAAAGTCCTACAATCTAATTCAGGCTTTCTGCTAAAGATTAAGTCATAAATCTTCAAAATAGGTCCAGTGTATGATTTATTGTGGACTGCCAAACGTGCATAGTTTATTTTGGCGCACCCGGTAGATGTTTAAGCTTGACTTTACATTGTAAACAACAAAAGTGGTGCTAAAGGGTCTTGTAACAATATTACAACAATGAATGTCGATGTTAAATTGTTTGCCTGGACTTAGAAAAAGTCCAAAAATGCACCTGGGCCATGATATTCAAGGTAAGGGCATGTTGAAATTTAATTATCTCTGAGTTTTGAATAAATTAAATGAAAAATGAAAAATGAAAAAAAAAACCACCAACGCTTTTCCCCTTCGATGTCGAAAAGTAAACAGAAATGTAAAATTCGATTGCAGGAAATCTAGCCTAGCTTTTTCAATCAGACTTGGCAAAGTTGTAGATCAACTACTTAGCTAATGATGGAGCGAAAAAAAATCGAAACTTTTTCGAGTAGTTTTGGAGGTAAATCCACTTTTCTGAAATCAGCAAAAAGATTTGAGCAAGGATTTTTGAAGCCAGAGTTGACGGAAACATCGCGATTTATACATCTTTCGATTGCCCAGATTATACAGAACAACATCCTTTTTACCGCTTTTCGATAGACCGAATAGTATTGGAGAAATTAACTGTTTTCTGAGGAGAGTGGTTTTGCGAAACGGCATCTCGCTGTGCACTAGAGCGGAAAGCAGAGTTACCTTAAGAGCAGCAATGATCCAATTGATGTTCAACTGGTTGGTGCAGCTCAGGCGGCAATTTCTAGAAAAGAAAAGGAGAGGGAAGAAAACCGAGGCATCGTTCGCGTGATATTTGATGTCATCCGACATTTAGCAAAGCAGAACAATGCTTTTTAGGACGCCTCGGATCGGACGCCTCTGAAAATCGTGGAAACTTTCTCGAGGAGCTTAACTTTTTGGCAAAGTACCATCAACCTCTTCAACAATGGATAAAGCAGCATCCTCAGAATGTGTCCTATTTTTCTCCAGTTACCCAAAACGAAATGATAAGCGTTTTGAGTCAGGTAGTTACAGAGAAAATTAAAAGTGAAGTCGTACGCTCGAAGCACTTTTCGATTGAGTGCGATGAAGTTACATCACATAAGCGAGCATTCATGTCTGTCATTGTCAGGTATGTGCATGATTTCAGCATCTGGGAGCGTTGCATCAAGTTGGAACGCGCTGATAGCATCAAAGGAAAAATCTTGCCGAGATCATCATAGCTATACTGGAAGAGATGACATTCCCAATTGCCAATTTATTAGGGAAGGGATTCGACGGTGCTAGCAATATGTCTGGCAAAGACGAGGGTGTCCAGCAACATTTGACAGCTGCCGGTGCAACAAAGTCAATATATTTTCACTGTTTTGCCCATAGGCTCAATCTTGTTTTGGAGAAAAGTGTGGATAAAGTTCCAAAAGTTAATGATGTGTTCGATATCATAGGTTCCATATACCGCTATCTGAAAGGATCTCCAAAGAGGGATGCCTTGCATGAAAGAAAACTGAGAGAAAAGGGTATAACGAAAGGAAAAATAGCCCTGCATTCACTTTCAGACAACAGATGGGCGGCTAAAGCTGATATTGATAACCTTGAGACAGTAGTCAACACCATGCCAGCCATTGTAGAAATGCTAAAAGAGATGTCAGTCGAAGGTGAATCAGCAGCTGAGGGTTTGCTAGTGAGGATGCAGAAGTTCAAATTCATTCTAGCATGTTTTGTCTTGAAGAAGTGCTTCGCTTTATGCAAATCTGTTTCCGAATATTTACAATTCAAAGAGATGGACCTTGTATCAGCTGTTTCTGGCGTCCAGTCCTTGAAGCAGGCCCTACAAGATCTTAGAAACGATGCAAAAATGGAGGAATTTGTTCAAGAAGCAGACAGTTACTGCCAGGTGTCGCACCTTAAAGTGAAGATTCTTGAAGAAGAAGGAGTTTCAAAGCGGCAACGCACGATCCCAGCTCATTTTCGTGATGGCTCTGAAATCCTGTATGGAGAAAGCAGCGCTGTGCAAGAAGGTCAACCGGATCCATCTCAGTACCAAAAGAATCGGCTCAGGAGAGATCTGTATTTTCCCTTCCTGGACCGACTCATCAGTGAGCTCGACAGAAGATTTTCTTCTCAATCTCAGGTTTGTGAAATTTTGCTTCAAGCAAGCACATTCCACCCTACAAAGTTGATGGAAGAAAATGTGGGGAAAGTCATGCAGATTGCAGCTTTTTACGACGTGGATAGTGTGCGTGTTGGCAATCAGTTTACGCTATTCTCGAAATCAACCGAGGTTGAACTCTGGAAAAAGGAATATGCAGATTATTTGAAGGAAAAGGAAAAAGCAGAGAGTGACAAAGCAATCAAAATGCCACAGACATGGCTCTGCCTTCCAACACTGCTTAAAATATTTGGCAAAAATGGATTGAGCCATCTCTTCCCAGATTTATTCGAAGTTGTCAAGATTATTGCCACATTGCCGGTAACAGTAGCATCTTGCGAAAGAGCACACAGTAAAGTCAAAATAATAAATACATACCTGCGTGCTTCAATGTCAGACCAACGCTTGGAACATCTCATTGAAGTTAACATTGAAAGAGATATTTCCGACAAGATTGAACTGGACAGCCTTTTGGAACTTTTTAAAACCAGTGGAAATAGGAAACTTGCTTTGTAATTTGAAGAAAATTACTTTGACATTCAGAAATCAGAAACTAAAAATTGTGATACACCACCAACTACTTCAGTGAATGATAAACTGATACTAATTTTTCTGATTTATTTACTCAGATCTGATGGCAGTAAACTTGTATTACTGTGATTGTTTCAACGATGGACCTTTTGTGATAACTGATTTCCTTTTGAGCTGAACTGTGAATTCCGCTGTCTAAACTTTGAGAGAGGCCTTTAATCTCAATTTTACATCACATATTTTCCTTCCTCATAAATAGACATATTATACTTCACTGCTTCGATTCTTGCAAAAACGCCCACCGTTACGAAAAATGCTGTTTGAGAAAGCTGCTTTTTCAACCTTTCAAAGCAAATCAAAAATGCAAAAAAGGGCGTTGCCCACGTTTTCCGAGAGTCTGAAGGGCGTGGTCGAGAAATATTTTTCTTGGGGCTTCGCCCCCAGACCCCCTCACTTTTGTCCACCCCAGTTTTTTCGGGCTGGCGACGCCCCTGATTAGAGCATTCTATTTCTATGATCATAGCGCAAGTAAATTTGTTGCAATTATCTTTCAAACATTCCTCATCTTTTTTAGCCAACCAAAAAGGTCTCCGATTTCATTATAGCTTGCATAAAAGCAAGGAAATAATAGAATCTCATAAAGACAACATCACAGTGTCATCTTCGTATAAAAAGGTAACTTATTTGATCAAATTGATAAGTAATATTATTAAATAGCCAATTTCTATTGCTTTATTATAACTTTTGATCAAACATCGGTTGAATGAGAGAGATAGAAAGAGGATTTTATTATAGTTAAATATTTCATTTTATTATTATTTATTATAGGATTTTATCAACAGAGAGAGCGACAAGAGGATTTCACTATAGTGGTGTAAAGATCTATACTTTATTATATGGCGTTCGAAAATACGGCTCCTCGGACCGGCAACGGAGCAATTCGATTGGTTCTTGATCGGTCCGTAAAAGCCGTATTTTTCGTTCGAAGCCGTATTGGACCGGGCGTTGTCTTAAAAATCAACAACAAGAAAGGAGCTTCTTGTTTAGGCTTAGGCCGCAAGAAGTGTCAGCCAAAGTTTAGCTTATTCATCGAAGATTTCTTTTCTGTAAACTTTGAAGACGAACTTGCAATTATACACGAAGAAAGTGCCAATGTAGTTAACGTTGCAACGAGCAACTACAGTGATGCACAGGATCAAAGACACAACAGAAAAGTACGATACTATAAACAACATTCTCAAAAGGTTCTGCCATATAATAAAGCCTTTATTAAACGATTACTCGATCCATGCTGGAAAATATTTGGACCTTAGTTCATTGTACGGACCTCACTGCGTTCGGTCCGTACGTCAAACTGCGGTCCAAATATTTTCCAGCATGGACCTCGTAATTGTTTAATAACCGCATAGTATTGCCGACGCATTTATAAAGACTGAGCAATTCCCAGGGGGGTACTCATTGACTTTCAATGTGGAGGGGTCCGTGCCAATATTTGGGGTCCGAAATTTTACGCTAAATCAATATTTGGGGTCTGTGAATTACAATATGAACAAAAATTCAATATTTTGGGTCCACAAATCTGAAGAAAGGAAGAATCCAGCAATTTGGCCCTGAAGTTGCGAATCATGAAATAAATTTTTTGGTATTATTCAAAACTGAGAAAGATCAAGAAGCTCAAATTGAAATCATTCAAAAATGTTTTAGGGGCCCCAGAAATAGATAACAATATTTGGGGTCTCCAAAACATTAGGCTCAATATTTCGGGTCCCCAAAACGTTAGGCTTGATATTTTAGGGGTCAGCAAAGAAATAGTGGCATGGATCCCCTCGTATTGAAAGTTAGGGAGTACCCCCCCTGGGGAGCAAATTCTACTTTCCTTTCAAGAACTTGGTAAAATATATAACTAGAAACTTCATGTAGAGAGGTTGGACCAAAAAAATACTATAAGATATGTTATAACACACTGAGGCCTTTCGATTTGAACTTGGGTCCTCATCAGAGTATGATTTCGAATTCATAAAACATAGTTAAAACTTATCTTAGAGGCCCTTCCCTTTACATGAGACCTGACATGAAACTCATGCCGGCATGAGTTTCATGCCGGCACGAGTTTTCATATCGGGTCCTGGTCTGAGCTACTGTTGTGTTTACATGATGTTGGGGAGACATGAAACTTTCATTTCGGGGCGACATGAAAATTTCACGTCGCTTTTTCATGCCAAAGTCATGCCCAGTGGCGGCCTGGCAGGGGGGGCCGGGGGGGCCATGGCCCCCCCAGCGGACTTTTTTAAGGGGGCGCCAAAGTTTAGGAAGGGCGCTAAAAACTTCACGAAGTTCGATCGCGTTGTACCATCATCCAGCACCACGTGGCAGGTCACAGTGCGGCGAATCCAGGACAGATGCAGCTGATCCAGATCTCGAGATTCCTTCACAGCCAAAGAGAAAAGGGCTGAGTATAGGTTGGGTAAGAATTTTTCCGAAAAAAGCAAAATGGTAGAAGGAGATTACAGAATTGAGTTGTGTTGTCAAAGTTTCCATTTTCGCACTGGTAAGTATGAAATGAGGGGATGTCTTATGAGCCAAAATAAAGGATGTTTCTTCAAAAATTTTCTTCGTGCTCCAATTTATAGGATAAGGACTCTATCAAAGTTTCCTTGTCGTTAATGGCAATCACGACATTTGGAGATGCATCCTAAGCCAAAGTAAAGGGTGCTTCTCCAAACATTTTCCTCGTGGTCTGATTGATAGGATAACTGTCACAAAACTATCAAGGTTTCCTTGGTACTAATGGCAATAATGGCAAGCATGACATTGGGAGATCCATTCTACAACAAAGTAAAGGGCGTGACCCCAAACAATTTCCTGGGGGCTTCGCCCCCAGACCCCTTCATTCCCATTCCCCTACTAATTTACCCTGGCCACGCCATTGAACTTTCGTACAACTAACATAAACCGTCATTCAGGCAGCTTTCATACTATAGTAAGAGATATCTGCCATCACATCCTGGTTATTCCTAATTTTGCCAAACATGAGAGAGGATTCATTTCTCACTGTTGCCGATGCTGCTACGTAGCAACTTCTTGAACTTGAACTCAGATAGGAGATATACACTTACCTCACATAAGTATTGCACCACCTGACCCAAAATGGCGCCCAAAAGTGTCGCTCAGCTCAATCTACAAAATTTGCATAACAAAAGCAGCAGCATTTAAGGGTTTCTCTACCAGGTATTTTGGTCGGAAAATAATTGTTAATTCGTATGTTTTTCATTCATTAATAAATGAAACGGTGGTTTGTTGGTTTCTTTGACAAATTAGCAAAAACGTTCGGACAACACTGAACAAGATTTTGGCAGCATAACTGGAGGAGTAGGCCAAAACAAAATGAGAAACGGATAGATATCTGGGGGCAAAGACAACAACATTTTAGTATTTTCAAATTTGGATTCTACAAACTTTATCGCTGTGACAAAAGTTTTCCGTGAGGAATACCAGAAGGATAAACACAAAGAGAAAACGGAAAGAAACCATTCCAACGTAAGAATATCCTTGATATTACTTTTATCAGATTAAAATTAATTTTGCTTCCTGGAAGACTTTAGGCAAGTGATTGACGCTTAAATATATGGATTTTGATGTGCTCAACCAAATCGCTTATTTTAATTTAGTTTTAAAGTAATTTTGAAATTTAACAAGTGACTGGAGCATGTTTTTTTAACGTGACTCCTTCTTAGAGAAATTAAAGTTCAGTTAGATTGAATGACGGCCTTGTTACTAATTTGAAATTTCTTCCTTTTTCACATTCAAAGTGGAAAACTTTTATCATGGCGATAAAGTTTGTAGAATCCAAATTTGAAAACACTAAGACTTTGTTGTCTTTGCCCCCAGCTTTCTATCCGTTTCTCGTTTTGTTTTGGCCTACTCCTCCAGCCATGCTGCCAAAATCTTGTTCAGTGTTGTCCGAATGTTTTTGCTAATTTATCAAAAAAGCCAACAAACCAACGTTTCATTTATTAATGAATGAAAAGCATACGAATTAACAATTATTTTCCGACCAAAATACCTGGTAGAGAAACCCTTAAATGCTGATGCTTTTATTATGTAAATTTTTTTGATTTGGTTGAAAGACACTTTTGGCCGCCATTTTGTGTTAGGTGGTGCAATACTTATGTGAGGTAAGTGTATAAGCCATAACCAACGATTAAACCCATTATCCAAAAGGATATAAAGTGTTCATGAAACAGATACGGCAACAGTAAATATTTGCTGAAGTAAATATCCATATCCTGGTACATAAAATATACAACATTCAAAGGAAGGTCCTTCTGGCCCAGAAAATGTTTAAAAGGGCGTTGCCCATGTTTTCCAAGAGTTTGAAGGGTGTGATTGCGAAAAATTTTCTTTTGGGCATCGCCCCCAGACCCTCAAATTTACATTAGTCACTCAGCTGTCTAAATCTGGCCATGGGGTAGGTGAAAGTGTCAAAGAGTAAACGTAAGAAAGTTGCAAGGCTGCCAACCTTGTCAGAAACTCGACAACTATGTTTGATATGAGGGGGCGCCATTTCGCTGCCGGCCCCCCCAGACGAAAAAAGCCAGGCCGCCACTGGTCATGCCGGCATGGAAATGGGATGAATATCTCATGTAAACACAATGTTCTCCTATTGGGTGATATGAAAACCAAATCGCCTTTGCCGCGTATTTGGAAATTTTCATGTCGGGTCTCATGGCGACATGAGTTCATGCCGGCATGAGTTTCATGTCGGATCTCCATTTAAAGGGCCTCTTATACTATATTTTGTCGTCCAACCTCTCTACATCAAATTTCCTTTCAAGAAATGAGTCTAAGAACATTTTATGGATTGATCAGCTTTTTATGTAACATTTGTAATATATTATAAATATAATATATTTCATTTGCTTTCAAGAAACAGGGCTTCTCTTGATAGCAGCTAGTATACTGTAGCTGATTGAATCACCATGTATAAAAAAAGAAGGAGCATTATTATGAATCTAAAAAGCTCAAATTACTGAGTAAATAAAATCTCCCGAATTGAAAATATGATGATTAGGTAATGATTATAATGATTAATTGAATCATATAGATGTGATTTCAAAATTGCCGATTCTTTTGCTTTATTATAACTATTGATCAAACATCGGTTGAATGAAAGTAAAGCTCAAATTACTGAGTAAATAGAATCTCCCGAATTGAAATATGATGATTAGGTAATGATTATAATGATTAATTGAATAATAGAGATGTGATTTTAAAATTGCCGATTCTTTTGCTTTATTATTTCTATTGATGGAAATTAGACGAGTCAAATAATGTACAAATTATCGCACGAGTAAAACTTCTAAAATTTGAACCATGTACACCTAACTTTTTGTGAGAGCTCTTAGAAGTCTACACAATGAAAATGAAAGCGATGGTTTTAAAAACAACGAAAACCCTCTATTCATATCAAGCAAATTTAAAATATCAAGCAAATTGCTGCTCGTCTAGCTGTTAGTAGGTTCGAAAGAAGAAAGTAAAAAGAAGAGCTATTCCTATCTGAAGATTTGCGCTCTCGTCTGCTAAATTCGATTTTTTCGGCGCACTCACTTTTTATGATATCGTTTGCGCTCTCATTGCAAGTTGCCCCCCCCCCCCCTCCTTCAATTTCGGCCTGGATCCACCCCTGTGGCGTGAGAAGTTTCTTATGATCTACCTACCTGTACCTGTATCTTCCTCCAACAATGAACGTTGTCACTACAGAGGCGAGTTGAAACGTTTCCGTATCAAATCGGCGAATTCATTACGTGACTGAGTAGCCCTCTTAGCTTGGTCACTTGATATTCCAAGTAACCCAGAAATCTTTCCCCATGGATCACGGTAGTATTTCCTCTCTGGTTTGGCAAACGATAACATCTTTGTTAGTGCTGTGTTCTCTGCACGACACATGTGACCAATATACTTCAGGTATTGACTGTATATGAAATTCCTTAATGGTGTTGTTTTGAGGATGCTCTGAATTTTCTCATTTGTGTATATGAAGGCATAATCTGCTTCCTCGTCATCATCTTCATTCTCAGGAACATGTCTCCTTTTCCATCCACCTGTCACCACGTCCCGTAGGCATTGGTTGCAACAGGATTCTAGTTTTTTGAGCTCTTGTTCATTTTGAAGCCAGGCAGCTGTTCCATATGTAAGTCTTGATCTAACACATGATTCTAGGATCTTATGCCTTGCAGGTATGTTGACATGCGTATCACATAATACTGATTTAAGCTCGTAAAATTTTCCTATAGCTCTGTCTCTCTTCTGTGAATTGTAAAACAGTCATTGGGATCGTTTGTTATCACCTGTCCAAGATATGTGAAAGATTATGCGGTTATTAAACGATTACGAGGTCCATGCTGGAAAATATTTGGACCGCAGTTTGACGTACGGACCGAACGCAGTGAGGTCCGTACAATGAACTAAGGTCCAAATATTTTCCAGCGTGGATCGAGTAATCGTTTAATAAAGGCTTTATTATATGGCAGAACCTTTTGAGAACGTTGTTTATAGTATCGTACTTTTCTGTTGTGTCTTTGATCCTGTGCATCACTGTAGTTGCTCGTTGCAACGTTAACTACATTGGCATTTTCTTCGTGTATAATTGCAAGTTCGTCTTCAAAGTTTACAGAAAAGAAATCTTCGATGAATAAGCTAAACTTTGGCGGACACTTCTTACGGCCTAAGCCTACACAAGAAGCTCCTTCCTTGTTGTTGATTTTTAAGGCGACGCCCGGTCCAATACGGCTTCGAACGAAAAATACGGCTTTTACGGACCGATCGAGAACCAATCGAATTGCTGCGTTGCCGGTCCGAGGAGCCGTATTTTCGAACGCCATATAATAATGTACATTATCTATCTTCTCTGATCCAATAGTGATAAGAGTATCCCGTTTCGCTAGATCTTCATCATTGAATATTTGTGTTTTTGTTTTCTTAAATGAGATCGTCAAGTCAAATCTCTTACCAGTATCGTTTAGAATAGTAACGATCTTTTCTGCATCATTAACTCTTCTGCAGAACAGCACCACATCTTCTGATGAAGTATTTTAGGCCCTCCTCTGTCAGGCATTTTGCAAACGAGGGAGTTTTAAAGAGTAAAGGTTATCTATATTTTCAGAACTCATAAGAACGCAAGAAATCACTAAAATGCTTCGGTACTTTTGCTAGCAACCAATCAATACTCTATGTACTACAATCTTTCAAACGTCTGAAATTTTTTCGCACAAGCAGTATCCACTGGATGTCCTGTCACCCATGGCGAGGGTTTGCAGGTGCAAGGGAAAATATTTGTCTCTGCAATTGCGGCCATGCATTATTCAAATAATATCAGACAAACTGCAAAATGTGGATGAATACCTGACAATCAGCAAATACTTTTGTTTGAGAATGATATTCTTAGGAAAGCAGGAATCCTGCAAGGATGCTTGTTTATTGCGGGTCTTGACGATCATCATCATCATCAATAATTTATTTACAATAGGCAAGAACTAGAAATATCTAATTTACAGCTGATAAAGGCCTACGATGTGAATTAGCACATGATTTACACTACATTAAGAATCCTCAAGCATTCACTAACCGATGGTAATGAATCTGAATTACATTTGCGCACGATTGTGGATAACAATTTGTCATCAAAGGCGTTTTGCACCAGCTCCTTAGAAAATCAACATACATTGAAGTTGTGAAAAGTTAGCACAGGATTGAAGTGATATATGTTGTCAAATCAATACAACAACCTTCTTGGCCTAAAGTGACAATCGTGCAAAGAATGGTCGTTCAATAATGAGTTTCACTAGATGTCCTCGTCAAAAGCAGTCTAATCCGTTACCGAAGCATTTGGCATTTTATACATTCCAAATAAAACGCGTTCAAGTCAAATATGACTGTTAAAGAGATTCTGGGCATGGCAATCAGTTTGTTATTGAAATTTGGTAAAGCAAAACAAATCACGAGAAGATAGGCTTACATGCATTTTGAGATCCACTTTTGGTTTGAGAGCACAATTGGAGGAGCTTCGTACAAATGACAGCAGCAATTAATTAGCTGGAAATTTGAACAAAGGAATGCTGCCAAATTGACGATGAATTTTAAAATCTGAAATACAAGTTCATAAGCGACTTTTCCAGAAAATGGACAGCCTTTTCATCATAGATTGCATAGTTCTTGAGATCATTGGATCGCTCGGAATCTTCTTAAATTCTTTGCAAATTGTTTTGATGATACGACGCAAACACACAAAAACACCATTTGATTTTTCCGTCTTAGGACTATCGATTGCTGATTTGATTTCCGCCTTACTTTGGTTTTCCTGCAGCTTTTGCTTGCACCTGCATCTGAAGAAAAAGATTGCATTGAACCTTGAATATTACTACATCTTTGCTCATGGAGGCTTGACGCTTTCGGTGGTTTCATCCTTTCTCCACACTTTATTTATCGCTGTGCAACGTTCATGTGCAGTCTTTCTTCCATTCAAAATTCGGATTTATTTCACAATACAGCGCTGTTATAAGTGCCTTGTCTTTATTTGGGTGTTATCAATTCTGGCTTCATTCCTTGTCCCATATTTCCGAAATTACACCATAATATCGCTCGTCATTATCGTTTGTGGATGGATGCTTGTTGTCTGCTATGCAATACTTTGCTGTGTAATCTATCGACAACGCACAATTCAAACCTCTGTATCAGCACAAAATCGAAATCAAAACAACCGTAAAATAATGGCATATTGTGTTTTAATAACAATATTATTTCTATTATGCACATTTCCATTTGCTATTGTATGGGGTGGGTATTTCAAGGGCACACATCTTTATCTTCAATTCTCGGTAAGATGGCCAGTTGGACTAAATGCAGTATTCGACTCATTACTCTATTTCTTATTCCGTCGCAATGAAAATATGACTTGTTACACCTCTCGTTGCGGTTGTTGCTCCTGGAAAGTAAGACGAGACGAGGATGCTGCAAACGGGAACAGGATATCAGGAAGAAGTCTTGGCGATGTCGAACTGACGGGGATACGGAGAAATGTTCATCTTCATGGAAGTGGCAACATCAACGCTATGTGAATGGCCCATAAAATCCACTCACAACAAAACCGGTTGCTATCCGGATTGGCAGCAAAAGCTATGAAATGTGATATGCAGAAGCGGGAACAACAATGCTGGCTATGTGAATGGAAAATTAAATCGACTCAAAACAAAACCGGTTGCCTCCTACCGGGTGACTCAGAAAAAAGTGACCCAACGCAATCTGCCTCAGAAGAAAAAGTACGTGGCTGATGGTAATGCTTCAAGCATTGTTCTGTCGTTAAAAAGCAATATGTTTGAACTGATAAAGATGTAGGGACAGCTGGTGCATCTAATCATAACCAACCATAGTCTAGCATTTCATGCCGTTTCCAAGAATTTCCTTGTTGTCTTGTCTAGCTTGGTGTTTATACATTTTGATCAATGGTTCGATCTATCAATGCTGTTTCCAGACCAAGAATTTCAAGGATATCCACTTGTAAGGCGAGAAGTAATAGATGGCCGGAAAGTAAAGAAATGTTCTAATTTCAGTCTTCCATTGTTTAACAGAATTTGCAGCTTCTTTACATCTCAGCAATGAACCCAATTAACATGAATAGTTCGGAGAAGAGACTTATCTAGGTATTCAGCTAAGCACCAGTTATTTTGCAATAAATGAATTTGGTCTATTGTTATGTTAAGTAATAAATTTCAATTTATGATTCCTTCTGCGCGTCAGTCCAAAATTGGATCGATCACTTTTTCACTATCTAGTAGTTGACGTGAATAACGATAACCATTGTTCAATCAGCTATTACTGCAGTTCAACACCATGAATTGTATTTGAGACGTTGTGACCTGGATGAGCAATGCTCCAACCTTGAATGAGAATTTGTCACATTGAACAATGACGAAATAAAGACATGAAACAACAAGTTTGAGCAACAGTACTTTACAAAATATTGCATTTGCATTTGCATATTGCATATTTTATTCCTCACAATTTCTCAAGAGCTTTCGAGTTGAGTTTTACATTTGCTTTGTCAAAGAGGAAGGCAACTAATTTAAGTGGTACTGTGGATAAAAATTCAAATAATTTCATGTACTTACGGAGTATACTTCAAAATTATGAAGTGAGATTAAGGCCAAAATTAAAAGTTGAATGTTGAAAGACATTTTGATATCCAAACATAAAAAATGATATTCAAACATGCAATTTGACAAAACAATCTCTAATGTAAAAGATGCGTGTATCTTAGTGGCCACTATATATATGACCTTAAAATATTGTAACCTGAATCTTGAACGCAAAATCTAAGAGCCATCCTTTTCGTTTCTAATGATCGTTGACTTTGAGCTTCAGCCAGTTATGCGATGAAGTGAAATACTAATTTTGCTATGTAATTCGCAGTTGCAGCTTTCTTCTGTACATTTTCATTTCAAGAGAAGGTAAGCGGTTAAGCACTTTGCCGGGTTTTGAGATCTGAACTTTGAGGTCTACAAGCAAAAAGCGGAGAAGCGGAAACCGGAAATGCATTGTTGTTCAAGGACGGGGGTACGGGAGAAATAAAGTTTGCGTGCTATGTGAAAGGTCATGCATGTTTGTGTGGCAATGAATAAATGTGCAGCTTTTCTCAATCGCAATTTCACACAGGATGACATGCCACATGCGAGAAATAAAAATTCTTCTCATACAAATCAAATAACTCCGGTACTCGACAATCATAATTATTTAGACAACTTTTTAACAAGTAACTTTTTGGTAAGAAACTAAGAATTAAGGCCAGTACTGAAAGTTTCTTGAAATTATCGGATTTTTAGTACTCAGAGCTTTGTACGAGTTTCTTAGAGGCTCCATGTTAATCTTCATGTTTACTATCTATGAACTCGTGAACATTTCAAAAAAAAGTTTTTTAAGCATTATCAATGTTTGGATCTTATTCAAGTAATATGATACAGAGGGAAACAAGTGAAAGTAAAGTAAAAATATGTCGATGGTTTGCCGTATCAAAATAGATAGTTTCGTAACTTATACTTTCCCAGTACTAGAGTTTCTCAATTGTTTGCCAATCTAAGACTTAAGTTTCTTATGGGCAGTTTCTTTCTTATATAAATAATACGTGTCAGTACTTTCATAAAGAAATCGTGCATACTTCATGTCTATTTGTCCTCAGTATCAGTAATAGACCAGATCCCGTTGGAAACCTTTTACTTTAATGACATTAGTCCGAAGTCAAGGAACTTTGTCACTATCAAGCCAGGAGTAATGTTTCTGATGGAGAAAAGATGAGGGCATAGTTTGTATGGCCTTCAATTTCCATCTCTCATTTTTGTTATGATCTACACGTTTTTTTTTATAAGAAATTTGGATCAGCATATAGTACTAAAAGTTTCTTAATTTCGCATGAAAATTTCGGTGTTTTAGTAGTAAAAGTTTCTTAATCAGCTTCTTATTTTTTGGGCCTAAAATTGCGGTATTGTTCGAAGTTGAGCCTTCTTCTCGAGAAAGGGCTTCCATTTTGCATTGACATTGTCATCAAGAAGAAGCCATGTACATCAAGGCAAAAATTTACCAATTTTGCAGTTAAAAGTCAAGAAAAGACGAATGTACCTTTGCTAGAAAGACATAGAATAAGAGAGAGACAAAGAAATAAAGTGTTAGAGTTTCTTAACTGTTCTTGAGCGTAGTACTAGAGTTTCTTAATTTTTTTGTCATCGTAGTACTAGTTTCTTATAAACCAGTTTCTTATAAAAAAAACGTGTACGCGTATTTTCTATACGAAACCGCTTATAAGAAACGGTAAAGCAACCCTACCTGAATTTAAAAAGCTAAGGAATTTTTGTAATTTGCAGTTTTAATTTTTATCACTGGATCCGTCGAAAAATGTCAACTCGACATCTTATGAAAATGTCAAACTGAATTTTTCTCTGTTTCTGCTCTCTGGACTTTGAAATGAAATTTAAAATGATTATCGTCGCAATCTTGGTTCTTCGATTTTCGGTGAAATTACGGTTTTCTGCCAACACTTCGATTTCAGTTTTAATTTTCTTATTGCAATCAAATAGTTTTGACATTGTACAGTTTATAGCAACTGTTTATTTTCAGTGAGACATCTTACTGAGCCATTTATACAAAACAAATTAACTCTCCACTTGTAGCATTAAAAATATAAGAAACACGCAAGAAACAGTTGGTAGCAAAATTACCAAAAAGTTTACAAGAAAATGCCTACCAGCCCCGCACCTTAGCTTCTTACAAAAATAAAAGATCAACTATAAAGTTACAGAATGTATTAGAAACTACGAGAAAATACGAATTAAGACTGACAAATCAAATACAAGAATAACAGGAAAATGACCAACAAAAATTCTCATATATAGATGTCCCCCAGAAATTACTGCAATATGCTTATATACATCTATATACACATCTATATAAGCTCTATTCACTTGTACCTACAATAAACACGCTTTTACACCGATAACCCCTAAAAATTACTGCATTATGCTTATACACATCCAGGAACGCTGGAGAGGGGGGCGCGGGGGGTCAAGCGCCCCTCCTGCCCTTTCCTAACGAGGGAAAGGGGGGCAAAAAGTGCCCTTTCAATGAAAAACAATAATGTACTTTGAAACTTGATAGAAAAGCCGCCATAGCTTCATTTCCTTATCAAAAACACACCAGTAACGAAAAATGACTTTCAATTGCAACTTCAAAATAAGCAATATACGATTTTATGCGATTCGGAATGAGGACATGTGGAGGAATCGCCGAAAAATTTCGTCAAAGAACATGATTAATGTTCGTTAAAACGTTTTTGATACCATTTTAAGCCAATCTAAAGGGCGAGGTCACACAAATTTTCCCGGGGGGGTACCCCCGGACCCCCCAATTTTTAGGCTCGCTTCGCTCGCCTTCGGCCTCGATTGCCCTTACGCTCCCAGTCGCCCCCCATGCCCTACCATCGCTCCAGCGTCCCTGTCACATCTATATACATCGATGAACAAAAAGAAAGACGAACAGGAATATATAGATACACATTTTCTCTCAATTCCCAACTAGTTTGGACCGTGTGGTCATAATCTATATACATCTATATACGCTCTATTTACTTGTATCTACTATAAACACGCTTTTACACCGATATCCCCTAGAATTTACTGCAATAAGCTTATATACATCTATATACATCCATATACGCTCTTTATATCTTTATATCTTGTTCACTTTTTATCTATGTACATCTATATACGCTCTATTCATTTGTATCTACTATCAACACGCTTTTACACCGATATCCCCAAGAAATTACTGCATTATGCTTATATACATCTATATGCATCTATATACGCTCTATTTACTTGTATCTACTATAAACATCCTCTCACCGATATCCCCTAGAAATTATTGCAATATGCTTATATACATCTATATGCATCTATATACGCTCTATTTACTTGTATCTACTATAAACACGCTTTTACACCGATATCCCCTAGAATTTACTGCAATAAGCTTATATACATCTATATAAATATATATACGCTCTATTCACTCGTATCTACTATAAACACACTTTTACACCGATATCCCCTAGAATTCATTGCAATATGCTTACATACATTTATATACATCTATATATGCTATACGCTATATCTACGCTATACGCTACATCTATATACGCTCTATTTACTTGTATCCACTACAAACACGCTTTTACACCGATTTCGCCTAGAAATCACTGCAATATGCTTATATACATCTATATACATCTATATACGCTGTATTTACTTGTATCTACTATAAACACGCTTTTACACCGATATTCCCTAGAAATTACTGCAATATGCTTATATAAATCTATATACATCTATATACGCTCTATTTACTTGTATCTACTATAAACACGCTTTTACACCGATATCCCCTAGAATTTACTGCAATATGCTTTTATGCATCTATATACATCTATATACGCTCTTTTTACTTGTATCTACTATAAACACAGTTTTACACCGATATCCCCTAGAATTTACTGCAATATGCTTGAATACATCTGTACACATCTATAAACTCTCTATTTACTTGTATCTACTATAAACACGCTTTTACACCGATATCCCCTAGAATTTACTGCAATATGCTTTTATGCATCTGTATACATCTATAAACTCTCTATTTACTTGTATCTACTATAAACACAGTTTTACACCGATATCCCCTAGAATTTACTGCAATATGCTTGAATACATCTGTACACATCTATAAACTCTCTATTTACTTGTATCTACTATAAACACAGTTTTACACCGATATCCCCTAGAATTTACTGCAATATGCTTGAATACATCTGTACACATCTATATAGGCTCTATTTACTTGTATCCACTATAAACACGCTTTTACACCGATATCCCCTAGAATTTACTGCAATATGCTTATATACATCTATATACATCTATATACGCTCTATTCATTTGTATCTACTATAAACACGCTTTTACACCGATTTCCCCTAGAGTTTACTGCATTATGCTTATATACATCTATATACATCTATAAACGCTCTATTTACTTGTATCCACTATAAACACGCTTTTGCACCGATATCCCCTAGAATTTACTGCAATATGCTTGTATACATTTATATACATTTATATACATCTATATATGCTCTATTCACTTGTATCCACTATTATCATTATCATCTATTATTATTATTTATTATTATTATTATTATTGTTATTATTACAATAACCGTAATTATATTATATTATTATTATTACAATATTGTTATTATTATTATTATTTCTCTCTTTAAAGTAGGCTTAAAATACACTAGATAGCAAAATTACTGCTAATTTAGGCCTACTATTTAGCAAACATATAAAATGAAATAAATGGGGGAAAAAAGTCCTATTTACAAAACCGTTAAAAACATTAGATTAAACATAATGACATAATTATGAATATCATGTTAGATACCCAACCTGCGGAATGTATGTCTTGCATAGCCTACAGTTGCAGTTCTCGCCCTTCCAATATCTAATCAGGTTTTTAAAGATAGGAAGAGTGCTTGCTTGTTTCACTGCATTTGGCAAAGTGGACCAAAGTCTGTTTCCAAGGAAGGATATAGTCTCAATTCCAAAGCTCGTCGTACGCACTTTTGGAAGCTGTGAGTCGTTGCCATGTCTTAGATTGTAGCCAATATTGCGCTCACTGAAAATATCCTTCATGAAAGGTGGATTTAGACCAGACTTTGCTTTATAAACTTCTGTCATAAGCAACTGTAGATTCCTTACGTGGATGGATACCAAATTCCTTTGCTCGAGAAGAGACTCAAAATCTGTTTGATGGTCTTTGTACACAAAACGTAATGCTCTTTCGTGGATATGATTTATTCTATGACTCAAGGTTCTGTCATAAAATATCCACACAAGTGGGCAGTAACTAAAATGAGACAAGACAAATGCTTGCATTACCTGCTTTAGCTTTTCCGTGTCCATGTAGCAGGATATTCTTGCAAGTGCGTCAAGTTTTTGGCTGGCTTTATTGCAAAGAGTTTTAACATGTTGTTTAAAGCTTAATGTTTGATCAAACGTTATCCCTAGAAGCTTATCCTCTTTACTTTGTTTCACACTAGGTTCTCCTATTTTGACAGAGACTTCGTTACTCTTCCCACCAAAAATCATCAAATGACATTTATCTTCATTTAGTTTCATAAGATTGTTTAGAAACCATTCACTTATCTTAAAGGCATCATTCTCTAGTTTTGCGATAATATTCTCGACATTAGGACCACATACATAAATTGTTGTATCGTCTGCGTAGTTGCAGACTTCGGTCTCTTCTAAGGACAGAAACAAGTCATTCAGATAGATGCTAAACAGAAGGGGCCCCAAGACTGAACCTTGTGGTACACCCTGATTGGTTTTTGTCCACGTACTGAACGAACCATTGATGATGAACGCTTTTTTTACCAGATTACGATATTAAAGATAAATCTACTGCATTATTGAAGTTCGAATTATTTTCAAGCGCAAAATACGGATTTCTTGACCCCGAAGTCGAACTTGCTACAATAGTACGTTATCAGCGAATACGTTATCAGCGAACACTGTTTCCTTCCTCAAGAACCCACTCATGTTTCTTACCCAATCATGAAAGCAAAATACTCAGAATTTTGCATGGGTATAAACAATTTTGGGCTTACTCAACTGCATATATGTATGTACGTATGTTAAATTTCGCTATACGGATTAAAAAAAATTAATGAATTTAGGAGAGAAAAACAGACTAATTACTAACAATAAATAAAAGCGTTCTAAGTCTAATTACAGGTGCATAAAATGATTGCGTGAGCGAAGCGAGGGCTTACTATTAGGAAGCACCCGAGTTTCGTTCCTGGTCCACGCATATTTTATTGTTATTCATTGTTATTTTCCGCTGGTCAAAAGGTGTGCGTCATAAATTTGCATAATATAACAAAAGGAATCACATTGTGCTCACATGATTTTAGTTGATGGTTTATTGCGTCATTGCTGATGGTTCAAGAGGAGTTATTGTTTTGGTTGATCCTTATTTGAAAGGAAGATCACTCGATCCATTAGCGGTATTTCAGGCATTTCTTTGATGCAACCTCGTGCTTTACAACTCTTTATTGAATGAATGAAATAAATGAAAATAGTTTGTTGTTTGATTTCAATCAATGTCTGAAAACGAACTGAAATAAACGTTATTTACGTTGAGTTCCTTCGTTTATTAGGTAGGCCCGATGCAACAGTGAGCTGGGGTCTTTTGACACTCTTTGATAAAAGCGCATAAGATCTTTGAAACTACAAGGATATTTACGAATCCTTCGCAAATTTTTCTTGATGACAAAGGTATGGGTCAACAGCGTACGAAATTTTATCAGGTAATAAAACACCACCCGATTGTGAGCACCCAAGGGATACACCTCCGATTTTCTTTGCACAAGATCCTCAAAATCAACTGGAGTAAAGATTAGTATAAAAGCAACAAAGTGTTTACCAAATTTGCCAATTTTGTCTAGATTAGATCAGGCCAACCCCGACAATGTTTGTGATACAAACAGGAGTGGAGACCGGAACAGTTTGTATCACAAACATTGTCATGGTTGGCCTAATCTAATCTAAACAAAAACAAAATTGGCAAATAATTTGGTAAACACTAAAGTAAAGACAGGAGTACTTCTTACTTTTATACTAATTTTGTGGTTAGGCAACGTTCAAGAAATCCCGTAGAATGAGAAGAATTACTGGAAATCACAAGATGCTAATAATAATCTCAGCCCGCTATTTTGAAACATGATCTTATTTCTCCCTCTCGTCAGGATGAAAGGACCCATCAATTTCTGCATACACGTATTTAGAAATGTTCAGTACTGGCCCAAATACATGTATCTGATTTCTGGCTAACAACATCGTGAAAAACGTCTTTGCCAAAATTTAAAAACAGGATACGCGCACTTACTAACAATTTGTTACTTCTAGTATAATACAATAATCTAAGTATAAAAGTTGGAGTTGTAATCTAAAAATCACCCATGGTTTAATTGGCAGGGATAGCATTAAAGAGGTCAGTGCGACTTTGTCTCCATAATGGTCCCTCCTGAGGTGTCATTGAAAGAAAAAATTTACGAAAGAAAAGAAAACAATTTGTATGTCTCAAATGTTGAGATTAAATACTGCTTTCTCAAAGATTGTATCGCCTCTAAAATGTAAAATTCATTTCATTTTTTAAAAAGCAGGTAATGTATTTCAAAGCTCTATGGGAGCCTCACCTCAGCTATTCAAAGGATTTAGACCTGAGCTGCCGAATTGTACCCTGGACCCTGGACAGCAAATACACTGTGATAACCCTTGCTGGCAACATATATGTATTTTTTTATAAGAAGCTAAGAATTCGGGCCAGTACTGAAAGTTTCTTAAAATAATCAGATTTTCAGTACTCAGGGTTTCTTACGAGTTCCTTAGAAGTTCTATGACAATCTTCATTTCATGTTTCTATGCCCTCGTGAACATCCCAGAACAATGTTTTGAAGCATCAATGTTTAGACATTGCTCATGTACGTTACGAGTAATATGATACAGTAAATAAGCGAGACCAAAGTAAAAAATGCTCAGTGCCTCCTTTATCAGACTTATCAAAATGAATAGTTTCTCAACTGATATTTTCCCAGTACTAGTCTAGAGTTCCTTATTTTTTGGCGATCTGAGAGTTGGGTTTCTTATGGGCAGGGCAGTTCTTGTAAAAGAAATACGTGTTTTTTTTTCTATAAATTCAATGTTAAAAATTTACAATTTACGAATTACCTAAGATTACAAACGAGCTACCATACAATACCACAGAAACGATACCAAGGGGAGCAAAAGATCATGACTACCCCAGGGCCATCACATGAAGGAGATAAACTAAAATACAACTAAACATATAAGAAGCCCCCTAGCTATTCAGAAAAGAATTAGAATTGAACGATATTTTGCAAATGGAATTTTCGAATGTACGCAATAGTCATAGAAGCTTTATCGCCACTCAATCGAAAGTCGCATTTGAAATGTATAAGAAAGACGCTCAATCCAGGCTCTTTTGTAGAATAGCTAAAGGGTGTGTTACGAAAAGCTACTATACAAACAAAAGAACAAAAGAATAGAGGAACGGGACTCGGCGAACAGGATACTTTACGAATATGGACTTGGTATGGTGGTTGAGTTGCATTTAGCTAGATTTCTGTGATCTTAATTGAATCGACCGCTTGTGTGGATGTATTGTAGAGTCAAATCGAGTATATTTCTGTTGACGTCATTTGGGAGGTCTTTATCACCATACAATAAAAGCTGCGTCAAAACTTCATTTGAAAGGTCGATATATCCTAATGGTCGTAGTAATGCAAAAACTCCAGCGAGAAGGTCTCGACGCTGATCCTCAAACGAGGGGCAAAGCAACAAAAAGTGCTCCGTGCTCTCAATACCATCGTTAGTAGGGCACATTGGATTTATGGTATCCCTAAAATTGTGCTTAAATTTGTGAAGGCTTAATTTGCTAAGACCCACTCTAAGTTGAGTAAGATAAGATAAGCCTGTTGGGTCATGGATTCCAAAGACAGATTTAGTAGGGGGGCCAATTTTCGAAAGCAACTTTTTCTTGAAGATAGCAACTGATGGTGAAATTCTAATTTCCGGACATAGTTCATTCCACTCAGACAGGCAATTTGGATAAAAGCTAGATTTGAATTTTTCTGTCCTTGCCCTTATTCGTCCAACGACATCCTGATTGCGAAGAGGGTACTGTGACTGATGAAGCTGTGGGATTTGATCTATTGTATATTCAGGCATCAGATTATTTATCATTTTGTAAAACAACGTAAGGCGTCTACACCATCTTCGGGAACTCAGTGACTCCCAACCAAGCTCTGCATACAGCTTCTCGCGTGACGTTCCCTTCCATGTTCCCGTAACAGCACGGGCAGCAGAATACTGAACGGACTCCAACTTTTCCATCAAGCTCGACAAAATGGTATTACCGCTAAACTCACATACTTTAGCCGGAATATGATAGATAACATCTCCGTATTCCAGGTGAGGTCGCACATAGAGCTTAAATAATTCGTTTAGGGTATGTCTGGGTAGGTACTTGGAGAGATATTTCAGCAAACCAATTCCCTTTCTCGTTTTAGAGATAGCTGCCTTAACGTGAGCCGAAAATGAAAGCTTTGAGTCCAGGATAAGTCGTAGATGTTTATGTTCATCTACTTTCATCACTGGTATGTTATTAAAACGAATTTCTGGATGATTCATTTCAATTCGTTTCTGAGAAAATATCAATTCAACAGCTTGTTTTTGGGGATCTGGATTAAACGACATTTTCCAATCATGAGCCCACTGTCTTATCAACTCTAGGTCATGGTTCATATCACTGTGTGTCACATACGTGTATCACAGCACCAAGGTTCTAGATTTGCGATAAGTTCTGCTCATCACAACAAAGTGACGAAACTCGTTCCTTCCAGCTCACTTCGCTCGCTGTTCGGCATGACGAGCTCACGAGCGGGAATAGACCTTTTAGCTATTCTACAAAAGAGCCTGGATCGAGCGTTATTTTTATACACGAGGTTCGATAGAGTGGCGTTAGAGCTTCTATCAATATTGTGCATATTCGAAAATTCTACAAAATGCACTTTGTAGAATTTTCGAATTTGCACAATAGTGATAGAAGCTCTTAACATCACTCTATCGAGCCTCGCGTATAAAAATAAAGCTCGATCCAGGCTCTTTGTAGAATAGCTAAAAGGTCTATTGGGGCCACGCTTGGGGCAAGTCTAGAACTTTCTTGCGGGAGGTGCTTGAATTGAACTGCGCGTACACTCGCATAGTATATGTTGGGAGAATCCATCTGCAATCCATCCAAAAAACCGCAAGTTGTTGACAAGGTAAAAGGATGCAACTAGGCTACCTACTAGCTTAGTTGAATGTTGAAAGACATTTTGATATCCAAACATAAAAAATGATATTCAAACATGCAATTTGACAAAACAATCTCTAATGTAAAAGGTAATTTAAAATCTAAAACGCATTTCGATATGCCATTTCGATATGCCAATACGATATGACAAAACGACATGACAAAACGAGATGCTAAAACGAGATGCTAAAACGAGATCACAAAACGAGATCACAAAACGAGATCACAAAACGAGATCACAAAACGATAAGCCATTTCGATATGCCAATACGATATGCCATTTCGATATGACAAAACGACATGACAAAACGAGATGGTAAAACGATAAGCAATTTCGATATGCCAAATCAGAATTTCAAATGTATTGCGTAATGTTTAAATCTGAAATCATTCAACCCCTAAGTGATAGGCCAAAATCTACATCCGAAAATGTCAGACCACTGGTTGTAGAATTAGGCTCTCGGAAGCAAAGGAGTAATCGACTCCTAAGCAAGCTGTTTTGAGAAAACTAACAATAGTAAAACCCAGCTAGCAATACTTCACAAAAGGGGAAGCCCCGAAGGCAGTTTTTCCCAGGGATGTCTTAATGAGAAGAAATTGCTTTGGCTGCACCCATGAAGACAATCATTGCTTTGTGGGCTTCGGGCATATCATTTTACAAGCAGCGCTTAAATTTTATATCCAGGAGGTACCTTGATTTAGCAGGCGAGGATAGAAGCTGTTTGTTTTTAATCTTTTTCATGATCGATAAATGTTGCAGAAATAGTTTTTCTCTCTCTTTTGCTCTATTTCCTAACGCAATACGACCAATTCTAACGCATTGGGAAAATAAAACAATCGAAGCATCGAAAGATATACCCTGGGTACCAGAGCCTCAAAATTAGAAAGAAATTGAAAATTTGGAAAAAAAAGGAAGAGAGAAGGAAGAAAGGAGTTAAATAAACCAACTTTCTTTCCTTCTTTACTTTTTTTATATTTTTTATTTTATCATTTTTTGGCTCTGGTACCCAGGGTACGAAAGATACCGCTATTCTGATGAAAAAACAGCCCTGCCGTATTCCCTACTTGCCCCCGGATTTTAATGATAGATCATTTTCAGGACCATCCACTTTGTAACTGCATAGAACGACAAGGGTGAAATAGCAACACATAAATTTGCGTATTGAAATGGCTGAAGCGAACGAAAGATGGATTCGGGCCTCAACACTTATGTGCCAAGCAGCGGAATTATTGGGGCAGGAGGGTCGAACATCGACGAACAGGAATGGTACAGAAAGCAATGAGTTTCACAGCACTCCTGTATCAAATGTCTCTGCGGTTTTCTCAAAACAGCTTGCTTAGGAGTCGACTACTCCTTTGCGTCCGAGAGCCTAATTCTACAACCAGTGGTCTGACATTTTCGGATGTAGATTTTGGCCTATCACTTAGGGGTTGAATGATTTCAGATTTAAACATTACGCAATATCATTTCAAATTCTGATTTGGCATATCGAAATGGCTTACCGTTTTACCATCTCGTTTTGTCATGTCGTTTTGTCATATCGAAATGGCATATCGTATTGGCATATCGAAATGGCTTATCGTTTTGTGATCTCGTTTTGTGATCTCGTTTTGTGATCTCGTTTTGTGATCTCGTTTTAGCATCTCGTTTTGTCATGTCATTTTGTCATCTCGTTTTAGCATCTCGTTTTGTCATGTCGTTTTGTCATATCGTATTGGCATATCGTATTGGCATATCGAAATGGCATATCGAAATCCGTTTTAGATGTTAAATTGCCTTTTAAATTAGAGATTGTTTTGTCAAATTGCATGTTTGAATATCATTTTGTATGTTTGGATATCAAAATGTCTTTCAACATTTAACTTTTAATTTTGGCCTTAATCTCACTTCATACAAAAATCAAGTGATTTCTTACAGCACATATTCCTACAGACTGAAAACAATTTCAAGACTTTGCAATATATATTTAAGATTAATTTGATCCTTGATACGAATGCATGATAGAAATTTTCACGATCTGTTTTATGATCGAATCTGTTCCACGGCACTTGTGTTCCACGTCACCATTTCTAGCAACCCTAGCTATGTTCAATATTCTTGGTTATTACAAAATCCAATTCATGACTATCTGTTCCACTTGTGAACATCAGAGAAAAGGGTTAGGTATGTTTTCTCCAATCAGTTTCTTTGATCTTAACATGATGGAGAATAATGAATCCTCTGGTTTTGAGGCAGCCAACAATTTTCACTTTCTTGCTCCATAAATCAGCAGCTACTAATCAGATTTATTCAAACTCGGTATCAAACTTTAAGTTGAAGACTCTTCCATTAAAAATCTTAAGAACGCAAACATTGGATTTATGGTTGCTCCGCAGCAGCCACTCAAACAGCGCACATGTTTTTTGGAACACCCTACAGTTGTTTGGTACAGAAGCTGAGCAGTAAATCTTTTAATTACATCCAAAAAGTAGAAGAATTGAATCGTCTTTAAATCCGCTTCTGAAACAAGCAAATAAAATGCCCGAGGCAGAAGTTTAGATACATCCTTCTGCTTTAGATTTATGCTCATGTTACTCCTAAAAAACCATTGCTGGAATGCACATCGAGTGAGCTATCTACCTGGGTTTAGTGCAATTCTTGTGGCTTGCATTGGTTTGTTTTTATGACTTGACCAACCAGGCATATAATTCCTTTTGTCTGCAATCGCTAAATGCTTTGTACTGGGTGTCGGCAAAAAATAGCGGATCCTATTGTAACATTATCTGTCCTTGTTAAGGTTACGGTAAACGTTTGTAACACGAGATTTGGTTTTCTCTATTTAAAATCCAAGCTATCAGAGGAACGTAGTTAAGCAATACATCATTCGATGCACAAGAATGTGGGGATTCTAACCATATGAAAATAATTAGCAAGTATATCAAAAATTACATTTTCCAGACAAATTGTGTACCACCTTTAAAAGCCATTTTGTACCCTTGTGTTTGATGTACAAAAATCTGACTTATATCAGCAGGAAGTGCAGATCCTAAGTTTCCAAAGATTGTCTTGAATTTTTTAAATTCCTCCTCCCCTCAAAACTACACGCTTTCGAAAATAGACCTTTTAGCTATTCTGAAAGGAATCAGAATCGAACAACATTTTGCTACATTTTGTAGAATTTTCGAATGTGTACAATAGTGTTAGAAGCTCTAACACCACTCGATCGAACCTCGCGCATCAAAATGTATAAAAATAACGCTCGATCCAGGTTCTTTTGTAGAATAGCTAAAAGGTCTATTGGCGAATAATATTTCTGACCTCCCACAGTTGTCTTTAGCTATAACAGACGGACCAGAGAACATACAAAGATTTTGGAACCATCTTTGCTAGCGGCAAGTCTGCCCTGGCCGTGTGCAAATTTTCGAGCCATTCGATTGGTTCAAAGGGTACAAAATGGCTTTTTCGTACCTGTACCTCGTGGATCTGTAAGTCGTGAGAAAACAGGATTTTAGGGCATAACAGAATAACAAGACCCAGGACCAGTAGGACCGGACCCTAACGGACCAGACCCTAAACAAAAAGACAAAAAGAAAAAAAGATAAATTTATTCGCACTAAGGAAGAAAAAAGACAAATTTATTTCCATGCGATGCATGAATTGAAAATGATAAAATAAGCTTTTACAAAGTTGGGTTTCATCCATATAAATGTCCTTCCGGTATCGGAAATAAGTTATTGCCGTTTTTAAGAAAAAGCTCTTATAAATAATGCTCCCTCCTGGGGAAATCTGTCTTTGGAATTCATGATCCAATCAGATTATCCTACCTACACAACTTATGGTTGGTCTCAGCAGGTCAAATTTCCATGAATTCAAGCACAATTTCAGGGAAACCATAAACCCAATGTGCCCAACAAACGATGGCATTGAGGACACTGAGCACTTTTTGTTGCTCTGCCGTTCTTTTGATGTTCAGCAACAAAATCTTCTTGCTGGAACTGTTGAATTATTACGACCATTTGTACAAATCACCAGCCTTTCAAATTAATTTATTCTGAAACATCAGGTAGGGTATGTTGTTGTAACTTAACAATGAAGTTTGAAAATCATACGTTTATCCAAGGGATAGAGATATTCATGGAGATTTTCTTCGTTTTAAAATGATAAGTATTCATTTGATAAGATATTTTCTCAATCTTTTTCAACTTAAATTGTTGTAGAAAGTATTTTCAATGAGCTTGTTCATACAAACCGAGTGTCGCAAAAAAAATGTATGCGGATCTTTTTTGCTCCAGCGATGTGAATTTGGCTTTATCAATAGCTAATTATTCTTGAAACATTCCATGATAGTTAACTTGAACATAGGTTCCTCCTTTTTTCGTATTGATGCTTCGAGATTAGAAATATCAACCTTAAAGGGGCTCCGTCGTCAAAATGTAAACAAAACGATGATTTTTGTAGTTTTTTAAAGGTGATATCACACAGGATTTTCGTATTTTTTTCAAAATGAAAGTTGGCGTTTGGGCATTAATCCTTGTACTTCACTAAGGAACAAACCAAACATTCATATGTTCTACGATTGCTCGGATATAAGTGGATTTTTAACGGCCAATTTTTGTGGCTTAGGTGAAGCCACCAAACAAACTGTATTGTAAATAATAAAAACATTGTAAAAATCTGTAAATTAATGCATTTGTAACTAATTATTCTGTATTTTATTTCTTTTCCACAAATTTTACTTAGATAGTAGGCTTGAATTAGCTCTTATTTTATAGCTATTTTTATATGTAATGCCTACTTTAAATAAATTGATAATAATAATAAAACTGCAGAGAACAATGGATGAACATTGGATAATCCCCGACACATGCGAGTTAACGGATTTGTTTACTGTTTGACGACTGAGCCCCTTTAAAAGATAAAATTTGCGTCCATTTCAAAATAAGAGCTTTGGTCATGTCAACCATTGATAGTGTCACTGTGGGAGATTGAAATTTATTCCCAATAGTTTTCATTACGACCGTAGAAAATTTACAGATATACAATTGACCATCATGACGCAAAGCAAAGCAAAAAAGTGTCAATTCAATAGACGATTGCGCTAAAGATGGTGGCGAGGAATTTTTTACCAAGGTGCATTGCGTTCTAATTAAGATTCTTTAACGATTCTATAAGAATTCAGTTAAAGAACGCAGTACATCTCGGTAAAAAATTCGTCGGCGCCATCTTTAGCGCAATCGTCTATTTCCAACTTCACTAATAGAACTATTGTCTTCAAGTGTTAAAAACTCCGGTAAAAGTCACTATTAGTGTTAGGGACGCTCATGAATTAATAAAGATCATTATTAAAGCTATCTACTACACAGAACATGCAATTACAAGAATATGCAGATAATATCATAAAGCGTTGTGATTGTTTCAATCAGTTTCCTGCTGAAGTGAATATGGTATGTCAACAAGGATTTAGGATTGCATATATCTACCGTAGATGACTGGTTTCCATTCTAACTTGAATGATATACTCAAGCGTTAAACATTCGTTGGAAGAATGATGATCATTGATTGCTGTACCAAATAATTCATTGACGTACGATATGTGAACTAGATTTTCATTATCAATCCTATTCTTACAGGAAATGGCAAATCATGGTATCGTGGATTACATCGTTTTTGAAGTCATGGGATCGGTGGGAATTCTTTTAAATTCTGCTCAATTTGCTGTGATGATACGACGTAAAAATACAAAGTCACAATTTGATATTTCCATTCTTGGACTATGCGTTGCTGACTTGATTACTGCTGTAATATGGTTTTTACTGTATGTTGGCAGACACCTTTTGATAAACAAGGTGACAGCAGTTAACGAAAAATATCTTGACATTTTTTCCGACGCTGGATTAAATCTATCGTTTGCTTCATCTCTCCTTCACACTCTTTTCATTGCTGCTCAGCGTTCAGTTGCAGTCTTTTCTCCTTTCAAATGTCGAGTTTATTTCACAAGACGTCGCTGCAGTTATTGCCTTTTTCTTATTTGGATGATGTCAATTTTAGTCTCATTCCTCGTGACGTATTTCCAAAAGTTCCACATAATGTCGATCATGATCATTGTCTGTGCATGTTTACTCGTTGTATGCTATACAATACTATGCTGTGCTATCAAGAGGCAAAGTACTATTTTCACATCTGTTCCCGCACAAAATGGAAGAGAAAACGATCACAAAGTAATGGCATACTGTGTTTTTATAACAATTGTATTTGTCTTATGCACTGTTCCATTTGGTCTTTATATAGGTGATTTTATCATAATCAAAAACTCTTACCTTCGAAGTGCTTTGAAGTGGCTGATGCTGTTCAATATGATATTCGACTCATTGCTTTATTTCATATTCCGTCGTAATGAAAGCATGACTTGTCATTCCGCTCTTTGTGGTTGTTGCTGCTCGCCAAGGCCAGAAAGAAGCGATGGCAATTTCAACCGGGGGTCAGGGGCGACATCTTGTGACGTACAACTTACGGAGATTCCAGGAAGCCCTTATCCTCGTACAAAAGGATGTGTAAATGCTAGCCATGTCCAGGGCGGGCCCATGAAAGGAAATGCCACCCTGGAACCAGGAAGAAGGTTTTGCAATGAAAATGGTGTAGAACTGATGGAGATTCCAGGAAGCCCTTATCCTCGTAAAAATGGATGTGTAAATGCTGCCCATGTCCAGGGCCCATGAAAATAAATGCCACCATGGAACCAGGAAGAAGATTTTGCGATGAAAATGGTGTAGAACTGATGGAGAAGCAAGGAAATCTTTATCTTGGCGCAAATGGATATGGATGTGTTTTTATGGAAATTTAACAGACAAGTAGAAAATTAGAATTCAATGCCTATTGCGTAACCACGTGACAACCAAGTGCCCATATTCGGAGAGAGGTCAGAATGAAAATGGAGCAAATAACTTTGCATCGAATCGAATTGTCCTTAATTGTCCAGAATTGTCCAGTTAATTAATTAGGAACCAAAAACATCAAAATTGCAAATAATGCTATCAAGCAGGTAGTTGGATAGTTTTTGCAATTTGATCCAGTTATTTGGGTAGAAATAAACCTTTTTGCAAATAGCTTGATTTTGCAAAAATTTCCACGGTCTTTGGTTGCCTGGTAACCAATCATGTAAAAATTAATTGATGCTATTTTTGGATTCTCCTTTGTCCAATTGTAAGACAGTGCAATTTTAATTGTAATAGCTGTTTGTGAAGATAATAAAGGAGCAAAAACACCCGCCCCCATCCCTTGTAAAATTTAAGCCACTCTCAGTACTGGCTGAAATCCTTTCCTTTAAAAACAATGCCTACGTGTACACGTATTTTTCTATGATTATAAGAAACAGAAGGCTCAATGTTTTCGAAAGTTAAGAAACAACCCTAGCTGAATTTAAAAAGCTAAATAACTTTAGTAATTTGTAGTTTTAAAGAACAAGTCCGGGGTTGGTATGATTGGTGATGAAATACAAGATAACACTGCTATGAATGATGTATGATACTTTTTTCGACTATCTTTTGCCTTCTCTTTGTGAAATTAGGTATTCAAATAAGCAATTTGAGCGAAGTGACGTCATATCGCACAAACGAAAACGAGGCTGTATGAATTTTTTTTCACCTCTTTATCGTAGCAAGCCTCTTTATGGTGTTCTTGTGCCATTTTCAATGCTCACAACTTCGAAATAGATAGAGATTTTTAGGAGCTTTCTTTATTGGATCAAAGTTGTAGAATCCTACAAAAATAGGGTTGTTCTTCCATGAATGGGCAATGAGTTTGCAAACTGCCCAACTTTACTTTGATGCTACACTGTGTTGCTTGACTGTGAAGGGGTGATTTTCTAATGAAGGACACTTCTAAAAGATAAAATACTTTTTATGATATCCGCACAAAATGTGGAATTGACACGAGGAGTTTCTATAAATAGTATTTCAAATGTCTAAAAGATCAATCTATTTTATTCGTTATGAAAATAAAATGTACATTTCTTCTTGCTATTCGTATTCGTAAGAACATTAAACCTCACATTTCAGTTCTGTTTCATGAAGTTGCTGACCATAAGACGATAGACATTTTTTTTGCAATTAAAGATGGGGTGTGACCGATAAATTCGTACATCGTTTTGGTAATGGTATTGCCGGTTTCCACCTGGCAACGATAGCCTCAGTTGGATAAAGGAGTGGTGGCACGGTTTATCCATACCTTAGTCCTTTCAATTTCGCCTGCCTTATGGGGGCAAAAATTAGAGGGAGCGAAAATTAAAGGAAGTGAAAAAATCTATTTTCTATGAAAGAACTTTGGTTTTGATTGTAATATAAAATACAAGACATGCATTACGCTTCGATAACAATGATATGGTCCTCCCCTGTGTCTAAGGGGTGATTTTGTTGTTCTAAATCCGCCGTGTTCTCTTCCTCAGGACCATATCCATTCAAATTACGTCATATCAATCCAAAGCAGGGGGGCGAAAATTAAAGGGAGCAAAACTCATGCGAAACTTCTGCACAAGGGGGGAGAAAATTAAAGGGAGCCAAATTTGAAGGCAGGTGAAATTTAAAAGGACTAAGGTAGATGGTTTATCGAAAAAGACATCACGAAATCGTTCTTTCTGGGCCAAATTGGACATACAGCTCCTCCCATAATCTTCAGCATGGCAAGTTCATGTATCGTTATTCACCGTTGATTTATTCATATTTCTGTTCATTGGAATGGGATGTTGTCATTCGACGATGGCATGTAGCTGATAATTCAAGTTCTCGCGCCCATTTTTGTTGACTGTGTTGTTTCCTGGCGAAACTGGCTGTAGATCGTGGCAGAAAAAGTGGATGTTTATTATTAAAACCATCTGAGGTGTGTGTAAGCACTAGTGCTCCTTCCGGTTTCAATTTTGTACTCTTCTTTTTGCTAATTATAGAATCTGTAACCGATGAATCATATGACGTCATTGAGCTTAAAAATGTCACAATTCTGCTATTTTTAGTGATCGCAAAGCCATACTGACAACCCTTATGGCCCAAAGCATGGAGAATCTTCTCCAATTGAAATTTTGTCGAAAATCGACTTATCCAATCGTGCAATGATTTTTGGGGATGGTGATCAAAACGGCCAAAAATGGCCTATGTTTTGCTGCGAAACGCGGAAGTAAACACAACGACGGCACCTGATTGGTCAATCATAGGAGAATATGCGATCTGATCAGAGCGTGAGTCAGAACCCCAGGGGAGCTTTGGACAAAATAAAACATTTGACGGCTATGCTGGGAGAATTAAAATGCAAAGATTTTCAGCCATCATTGACTACGCCTAGAAGCTCCTGGGCTCCTGTGTCCTGTGCCCAGTACAGATGTAGTCAATTTTTTCCTGTGGGAGAAATGGTCTGGTGATTGTGACACAATAAGCAACTCAGATTTCAGGCTGTTTGCGACATAGCTGATGGGTGCTGCACAGACAGGTTCGTTCACTTCTTCGATTATTGGCATTACTTTATCGAATTTTACCAATTTCTTGGCAATGAATTTCAGGATAGATGTGAACAGAATTTATGAAAACTGAAGCTTTCTTGTAATATACTTGCTGCAAGAAATTTCTAGGCTTTTGGTGTGGTGATAGGCGATAGGCCTTCTAGATAGACTAGATAAACACAGGCTAAATCCGTCTGCTCTCGACAGAGCGGAAACGATGCGCGCCTGCGCACTAATGTTGCCTAAATCGAAGGATGGAAGGCAAAAACTCACGCCGTCGAAATTCTGATCGAGCAGTGAAAATGAAATGTTTTCGATCGTAAAATGCTTCTTTGCGGCAGTTTATAGAGGGAAAATATTGATTACATGGTACACATCTTGTTCAGTTTTCTTTCGTCTTTCTGTTAAAGGTAAAAACATTTATGTAAGCGGAATATATTTCTGTCAAAATAGCTCAATGAAATTGCAAGTGAAAGCTAGGACTGGCAATTTCTCAAGTGTCGCCCCTATGAAAGTCCCAAACATAAGGCCGTTTCTTAACACATAAGGGATTTTATGCTTTTAATCTAAGAGGTGGGGATGCCTCCGCCATATATCAAGAGTTCTCGTGAATCCAAGGTTGTTCTTGCTCGCAACACCGAAAGAAAGTCGAGGTTTGATTAATTTCGAAAATTTTCAACGCCCTCGATATTTCACAACAGTGTTGATTCACGGCAGGGACCTTATTTGGTGGAAATTGCTTGAAATCACTTACCAATGAATGAATTCTTGTTAAAACCAGTTGCAAAATTTGTGTATCCTCCAAATACAAGAATTTTAGTCACAAATTGACAATTATTTGCGATGGATACCGGCAATGTTTCAAATAAATCCAGAAGTCTTGCCTAAAATGGGCGCCTTCCATGTTTCTAGTCGCTGGAAATGCTTCAAGTCGTCACTGAAACTCGACTGACGCGTAAAAGATATACTCTGAGTATTTAAAAATCAAAGGCATGCCTTTTCTAGAAAAAAATAAGCTTCTCCACAACTTCTTCTTGCCAAAACAATGCCAAAAAAGTTATAAGAATTTCGCAAGGAGAACATGCTATTTCTCTGACGCGACAGTGTATTCGAATTTCGAATAACAGAGGGGCAAATATAAAGTTTTACAAAGGTTTCATCATAATTTTGAAAAATGTTTTTCAAAGAAGCCAAATAGACCAATGTTTTCGAAATGAATCAAGTAAATAGCAGTTGAAATAACAGACAGAAGTCAAGATCAGAAAGAAAAGAATCCACTCAAAAAGTTAGGAAACATTTAAAAAAATCAAGAAACTTTCTACCAATGATCATTCAAGTTTTCCCGAAAAAGTAGTGAAAGTCTGCCTGGCTGTACGACCTTTTATATTTTTCCTACCAAACTAATATTTCTTTTGCACTTTAGGCACGATTTTGAACAAAATGTTTTTAGCGTAAAATGAATAGTTTTCTCGCAGTTAATTTTTAGTAGGCTCTGGTACGGGCCCTTTTGTTGCAGAAACTTGCTTAGACAGTCTGAACAAATATGCCTGAAACACGGGCGGTTATAATTAAAGAATCGAAAGCATTTGACAAACATCAATATGATAATCTTTTCCCTTGCCAAGACACCTCAGTTACAGTTGTAGTCTTAACCATTTTAAGTTTTATTTCCCTGGGTACCAGAACCAAAAGAATTGAGAGGCAAAGAAAAGGAACAAAAGTCCGAGCAACGAAAGACAGAAAGAGGGATGAGAACTCTTGACATGCTCTGAACAAATAAAAATCAATATTCCTATTTTAGGAGCAGGATGAAAAGATGTCACAGACAACTTTCTGTCGTGTTTATTTATGATCACACCTCACAGGAACGAAGCATTGTATCAACTGTCCCAGAGCCTATCTCTCTTTTCCTATCTCTCCTTTCCTCCGCATATTCCGCCCCGTCACTCGCCGTTGCTTGAGTCCCGTTACTGAACAATCCCGAACGATCTTCAAGCATGCGAGATTTCTATTGCTCATTCCAAAGCTGCAGCTGGGTAGATTTCAAATACTTTTTGAAGAAATTTGATATGTCAGTTTAGTGGCCTTTTTCTCCATTTTTCTGAAACCGTTCTAAATTCATAGCAGAGTGTAATCAAAAACACATTGCACGTATTTTTTCATATGAAACTAAGAATATGGGCCAGTACTGAAAGCTTCTTAACATTATCAGATTTTGAGTACTCAGAATTTCTTACGGCTTTCTTTAGAGGCTCCATAACACGAGCCATAACTGTTCACTACATGTGCCCTCGTGAATATTTCAAAACAAGGCTTTTTTAAGCCTTTTCTTAATACGAATAATATGATATAGGAAACAAAGGAAAGTAATTTAAAAATATGTCAAGGATTACCTTCATCAAAATAAATAGTATATTTTCCCAGTACTGGAGTTTCTTAATTTTTTGGCGCTCCGAGAGTTGAGTTTCTTATACTATGGGCAATTTCTTATGAAAAAGTACGTGTATGGATGAAAATCAATTTCCCTCCTGATCTTGGATTTCGAAAATATTTGTCTATTTGGCTTCTTTGAAAAATATTTTTCAAAATTATGATGAAACCTTTGTAAAACTTTATATTTGCCCCTCTGTTATTCGAAATTCGAATACACTGTCGCGTCAGAGAAATAGCATGTTCTCCTTGCGAAATTCTTATAACTTTTTTGGCATTGTTTTGGCAAGAAGAAGTTGTGGAGAAGCTTATTTTTTTCTAGAAAAGGCATGCCTTTGATTTTTAAATACTCAGAGTATATCTTTTACGCGTCAGTCGAGTTTCAGTGACGACTTGAAGCATTTCCAGCGACTAGAAACATGGAAGGCGCCCATTTTAGGCAAGACTTCTGGATTTATTTGAAACATTGCCGGTATCCATCGCAAATAATTGTCAATTTGTGACTAAAATTCTTGTATTTGGAGGATACACAAATTTTGCAACTGGTTTTAACAAGAATTCATTCATTGGTAAGTGATTTCAAGCAATTTCCACCAAATAAGGTCCCTGCCGTGAATCAACACTGTTGTGAAATATCGAGGGCGTTGAAAATTTTCGAAATTAATCAAACCTCGACTTTCTTTCGGTGTTGCGAGCAAGAACAACCTTGGATTCACGAGAACTCTTGATATATGGCGGAGGCATCCCCACCTCTTAGATTAAAAGCATAAAATCCCTTATGTGTTAAGAAACGGCCTTATGTTTGGGACTTTCATAGGGGCGACACTTGAGAAATTGCCAGTCCTAGCTTTCACTTGCAATTTCATTGAGCTATTTTGACAGAAATATATTCCGCTTACATAAATGTTTTTACCTTTAACAGAAAGACGAAAGAAAACTGAACAAGATGTGTACCATGTAATCAATATTTTCCCTCTATAAACTGCCGCAAAGAAGCATTTTACGATCGAAAACATTTCATTTTCACTGCTCGATCAGAATTTCGACGGCGTGAGTTTTTGCCTTCCATCCTTCGATCTAGGCAACATTAGTGCGCAGGCGCGCATCGTTTCCGCTCTGTCTCTGCTCTCCAGATAGATAGCCGGTAAATGTAGCTGCAAATTCCGTTTATTTTCAAATTGAGAAGGGCAAGCCAGCTCAAGCAAACTGAGGGACATTCCATGTCAAATGCAACCACCTCGAAATATCAATGTTTTGATTTTATTGAAAGTTTGTCAGCTTGTTTACCTTGTTGAGCTATGCATTTTGTGAAAATTTGAAAGAATTATCTCCAGTGGTTTCAGTCCATTGAACTTTTGACCTTTGCAGTGAACTCAATCGACCCCAAATTCTGTAACTTCCCTACTATTTACCCTAAAAACTTGTTCTTTATGTCATGTGAAAGCTCTTGAGCTGTAGAGACCTTGGCAACAAAGAAAAATGCCATAAAACATTTTTTTCATGTAAATAAAGAAGTTTTTCAAGTTTGACCTTTGACAGCAGCAATTTCGAAAATCATGAAATTTTGTGGAAATGTTCATCTATCTATATTTATTAACCTGGGTGAATTTCAGAGTGGGATTCCAATGGGCTTGATCACAGGATGATTTTGATTACACGGTGGTCAACAGTTTCTGCCTTATATTCATATGCAAAACATCTCAAATTATAGCTCTTGTGCAAACTATATCCTTCATTGAAAATGTCTCAACAAAACATAAAGAAATAAAACACTTTCTCCCCAGCAAATTCTTCCGAAACTTTAAACTACAAGATTTTCAATATTCCAAGACAGTAATTTCATATTTCTTAGGCAATTTCAGCAGCTTTCTTACATGAAAAAACCATATCCATTATATATTTGAGAGGAAAGGGCTTGATCTTTACAGGAGTGCTTTAGACCAGCTCTTGTAATCAGATAAATGCAAAAGCAAAGCTACTGTATATAATGCTTTACGTGGGAATCTTTCTGTCAATGTCCTGTTTCCATAATGGAACAATTTGCCATGATCCTGACATCGTTGAGGATTGCACACATAATCAGAACATATTTTGCCAAAACCGGCTGATGCACCATGCTTTGGTCACTGCATGGCAAATTTGGAGAAACCGATTCTTTACCTGAACGCTCATCTTCAAACTTCCTGCAATTCTCTTACAAATTTCGAAGTATATGGTTCTATCGTTTTCAGAAATGTTGGTACAGGCATTGGTTTGGTCCCCAGGGGGGGTACTCCCTAACTTTCAATACAGGGGGGTCCATGCCACTATTTTTTTGCTGACCCCTAAATATTAAGCCTGATTTTTTGAGGACCCCAAATATTGAGTCTAACGTTTCGGAGACCCCAAATATTGTTATCTATTTATGGGGTCCCTGAAATGTTTTGAATGATTTCAATTTGAGCTTCTTGATCTTTCTCAGTTTTTGAATAATTCCAAGACATTTATTTATATGATTCGCAACTTCTGGGCCAAATTGCACGATTCTTCCTTTCTTCAAATTTTTGGACCCCAAATATTGAATTTTTGTCCATGTTGTAATTCACAGACCCCAAATATTGATTGAACATAAAATTTCGGACCCCAAATATTGGCATGGACCCCCCCGTATTGAAAGTCAATGAGTACCCCCCTGGGGTTTGGTTATGTGCTTTAGCCATGGCAAATTACTTTGAATTTAACATTTGGCCGAAAATATTTTCAAATGCGTCTTTTCAATATAGCAACAATGCAGCATCTTACAAATGTGTTGTAAACTATACTAGCCCCTGAGTCATTTGCTTTACAAAACGTTTTCATAACTGCACTCAATAATTTTTTAATCATTCAATGTCAGCAAGGAGCCAATAGAGCTGAAGGATAAACATATTGGACGCTGGTGTGTTATGCAAAAATTATAAGAGGCATGCGCACATTAACATGACAAGAATTGTCAAAAATTCATTGCAACCTCATAAGAATTCTTAGGTCATACTGTATGAAGCACTGTGAATTTTTTACAAGTGAATTCTCAGGAAACTTAGGCAGGAGAGCTATGTTAATTATGCAAGGCTTGTACTGTGTGCGATATTGATTATGTTTAGTTTAAACTTTCTAATTTTGAAAAGCTTACTATGAATGGAGAATTTTTTTCTGCATTTGTTGTGTTTTACCAAGATATTGTTTTGCAAGGGCTATAACAACCCAATCCCAATGCAGTGACTTAGAATAAATTGCAGGCTGAAGTCTTACTAAATCATGTTTGCCAGAAAATAATTATGGAAATCTATTCAGCAAAATGTTTGAAGATATTGACCTTGACCCTAAATTCTCTTCTGATGAAGCAGTTACTAGATCTAACATTTTATTAAGATGTTAAGAAACAACCCAAAATCAAAGAATTTGCTTTAAAAAGTGTCCAAAAAATTGTAGCGCGCCTAATGTACTCTTGGCGCCCTCTTTGCAAGTTGCCCCCCTTCAACTTTGGGCTGGATTCGCCCCGGTTAAGAATGGCCTTCTCTAAAATATGGAATTATGGAATGATGGAATGGTTAATATAGAATGATGGAATGGCCCTATATTTTGAAAAATCTTGCACTATTTTCTTGCAAAACCTTCTAGATATATGTAAAGAACAGTTTCACATGCACTGCAGCAAAACATCAGAACTTTTTTTGAAAATTCAGAGAATCATGGGGCCATTCCATATTTTAGAGATTATGGAATGGTCCCATATTTTCCATATTTGCTGTTCCATCATTCCATATCAACCATTCCATCATTCCATATGAGCCATTCTATCATTCCATTCCATAATTCCATATTCCATGTTTTAGAGATAGCCGTTAAAAATATGGCATTTTCACGTTTCACAGAAAAAAAGTAAGATAATTATGGGACAATGCAGATTCACTGACCCCACTAAAGATGTCTCAAGCCAGTTTCAAACAGCGGCTCTTCAAAACAACAAGAAAGGCAGACGAGCAGCTACACACGTATTTTTTTTACAAGAAACTTGGAATTTGGGCCAGTACTGAAAGTTTCTTTAAATTATCAGATTTTAAGTACTCAAAGTTTTTTACGAGTTTCTTAGAGGTTACAAAACAATCTTCATGTTCGCTACCTGTACCTGTGCGGCCTTGTGAACATTTCAAAACAAAGTTTTTTGAGCCTTTCCAATGTTTAGACATTTCTCAAGTACCTTACGAGTAATATGATACTGGAAACAAGTGAAAGTAAATCCAAAATATGTCAAGGATTTCCTTTATGAAAATAAACAGTTTCTTAACTTATATTTTCCATAATACTGGAATTTCTTAATTTTTTGGCGATCTGAGGATTGAGTTTCTTATGGGCAGTTTCTTATAAAAAATACGTGTACAATCACCTATAAAATTTTGAACCAGCTTGAAAAAAATAACATTTGCCCCCCTCCCCCTTCGTAGATTATGTTTATTTGATTCAGGAGCCGAGCAGAAGTCATCGTAATTCTCGGGTCTTTAGGGCTTAAAATGAAACGATTACAAAACAGCTCCTAAATCCAGGACCGTCGAGAGAGGGGGTTGGAGGGGGTAAAAGGTCCGGGGCCCGGGCCTCGAAGGGGCCCGTAAAGTATCGTTCGACAAAAATTGGTTATTGCTGTAAAATCTCCTTACGGCAACTTTTATGGCCATCTACCTGTCTTAAAACATAGACATAAGACAATAGTTTTCTTATGTGGCTATGTTTAAAAGTCTTGTGTCCGTGCTTTCAAAGTCACCTCGTAAAAGCGAATCTCTTCATCGCTTACCGTAAATACCGCTTCCTTAGTAACTTTTTCATGGAATATGTAAACAATTTTTCCAAACTAGCTTTCCTAAAAAGGGCGTTTCCGTCATTATCTGAGAGTCCGAAGGGCATGGTCCAGGAAAATTTTCTTGTATGTATGTATGTATGTAAAATTTTGCCATACAAAGTAAAAATTGAAAATGTAATAAAGGAAAGAAAGGTTATTTACATGTATAAAATGGTAATAAAAACTAAAGATCTAGTATAAAAATACCCCTAGTTTAAAATGGCAGGGATAGCATTAAAAGGTCAGTGCAACCTTGTTTCCATAATGGTCCCTCCAGGAGTATTATAGAAAAGAAAAGTTCATGAAAAAAAGAGACGTTCATAAGAAAGTGTAACAGCCTGTTGGGCTTGTTATTTATGCAGTTTTTAGACATTTAATAATATATATAGGGACTGTTTTCTTGATTTTGGAGGTCTTTAAAGAAATTGTCCTTTATCTTATGTTTGAAACTGTTAACGTTTTTAGCAGACTTTAGGTCAGAGTGTAGATTGTTCCAGATTTTAGGTCCTAGGTAAGATAGACCACTTTGCCCTATGTTGCTCTTTCGGAATGGTTGGTTTAATTTTTTTTTAGACCTTCTAGTAATCCGACTCTGGCCAGCTGGTAAGAACATCTCCGACATATAGGATGGGGCTGAATTATCGAAAAATTTATAAACGTTTGTAGCAGTACATTGCTTAAACCTCTCTTTAGTAGGGAGCCAATTTATATTTTTAAATTCTTTGATTCCTATGTGTGCTCTGTTATTCATACTTAAGCAAAACCTGATACATTTATTTTGAGCTGTTTGAATTTTTTTGGTTAGCCTTTTATTAATCAATTGAAACCAAGCACTGCATGCATAGTCAAAGTGGGGCTGGATTAAAGCATTTGCTAGTAACCTGCGAAGAGAGAAGTCAAGAAAATTTTGCTTTCTATAGAGGAACCTTAGCCTGCCATTTATTTTGCCCAGGGTCCTGGTAGCCATTGATTCACCAGACAGGTTTCCATCAAGAATACAGCCCAGATAGGTCACTGAGGTGTGCTGTTTAATCCTGATGCCACCCCTTCTGATGTCCAGATTTTGATTCTCGGTTCTCATTTTTGCTCTGCCAAAAAGTATAGACTTTGTTTTGTCCTCTCCAAAATGAATGCTTAATTTGTTATCAACGAACCAATCACAGAGGGAATTAAAATTCTTATTTAGTTGCTTTTCTATTTCATTGACGCTATTGTCACTGAATACAAGGCAGGAGTCATCTGCATATAAAAGAAGGTCACAGTCAACTGCCTGAGGCATATCATTGACATACAAGAGGAAAATTAGTGGGCCAAGAATAGAACCTTGCGGGACTCCATATGATAGTTCCCCAGGTGACGAGATCTCCTTCCCTATATTTACGAAAAAAGTTCGGTTTTTTAGATATGATCTAAACCAAAAAATAACTGAATCGGCAAAGCCTATGTGTTTCATTTTTCAAGGAAAATTTCGTGGTCGATTGTGTCAAACGCTTTTTGTTGCCCTTTTTGATTACAAAGTCCTTTGTAATCTAAGAAGGGGCTCCGATGTCAGTCAGAAAGTCAGAAAGTCAGAAAGAAAGAAAGAAAGAAAGAAAGAAAGAAAGAAAGTCCGTCACGCTCGTTAAAACAATTAATTAACGTTTTATCTCTGCTAATTGGCACTGAAGTAAAGAAAGCGCACAGAAAGCGCATGCAAGACAGAAGTTTCCCGCGATCCTATAGCAACATTTGACGTCGGCTTATTTCATGTTAGACAGATTTGACACCGTAAGATGGATAAATCACCATGATGTTTACCCTGGCACAACAACAAATTTACTCAGAATTGGCACGTTCTTGACTTCATTAGCAGCTTAATGATGTTAAAACAATCGTTTTCTAGAACGAACGTATCATTAGCCACTTATTGATAGTATTCATTATGCAAATAAGTCAAGTTTAGAGGATGATGTAACCGGCGGCCTGCACAGAGGCTAGCATTCGCAGCATCACCGAAGGTAGAAGGACCGTCCTCCTACACAGCTACGGATGCAAACGTCGCAGGTGAAGTTGAGAGGAAAGGTGCAGAATTCCAGCAAACAATGGCCCCATTGACTGGGGGAAGGCACGTGATCACACTGAACCAAAACATCTTCATGCATGTGAATCTGCACAGAGGTTATTTTCGTGACTGCTTGTCTCAAACTAGATGCCCGCGAATAGAAACGTTCTGCAGGGTTCTGCATAAACATAAGTAATTTTGCATTATCGTAAATCTCACATGACATCTAATTTGAGACATACAAGGCGCTTGATTTTTTATTGAAGGCGACTTCAGCAGCAACACTCATCTCTCTGACTATAGCTAAAAACAGCATCAACGATCATTTGGGGTTATGAAGAAATCAATTTTCAGATTTTCTTATGCTTGCTTAGCTCAGGACGGACTTTGTAATCATCCAAAAGGATCTTATGTTTTGATTACAAAGTCCACTTTGTAATCTAAGAAGGGGCTTCGATGTCAGTCAGTCAGTCAGAAAGAAAGAAAGTAAGTAAGAAAGAAAGAAAGTAAGTAACCCACTTCCGTCACGCTCGTTAAAGCGATTGATTAACGTTTTATCTCTGCTAATTGGCACTGAAATAAAGAAAGCGCACATAAAGTGCATACAAGACAGAAGTTTCCCGCGATCCTATAGCAACATTTGACGTCGGCTTATTTCATGTTAGACAGATTTGACACCATAAGATGGATAAATCACCATGATGTTTACCCTGGCACAACAACAAATTTACGCAGAATTGGCACGTTCTTGACTTCATTAGCAGCTTAATTATGTCAAAACAATCGTTTTCTAGAACGAACGAATCATTAGCCTTATTGATAGTACTCATTATGCAAATAAGTCAACTTTAGAGGATGATGTAACCGGCGGCCTGCACAGAGGCTAGCATTCGCAGCATCACCGAAGGTAGAAGGATCCCCCTCCTACACAGCTACAGAAAGGTGCAGAATCCCAGCAAACAATGGCACCATTGACTGGGGGAAGGCACGAGATCACACTGTACCAAAACATCTTCATGCATATCATTCTGCACAGAGAGGTTATCTTCGTGACTGCTTGTCTCAAATTAGATGCCCGCGAATAGCAACAATTGAAACGTTCTGTAGGGTTCTGCATAAGTAATTTTGCGTTATCGTAAATCTCACATGACATCTCATTTGACACAGATGCACCAATAGTTTCGTGCACGAACTAAGCAAACTAGGGGTAATGACTTTTGATTTTTGCACATCATTCTCGTTTGACATAAAGACCAAAATATTGCCTTTGAGGCGATTCTTGTCCTTATACAAGGCGCTTGATTTTCCTTTGAAGGCGACTAGCAGCAACACTCATCTCTCTAACTGTAGCTAGAAACAGCATCTACGATCATTTGGGGTTATGAAGAAATCAATATTCAGACATTCTTATGCTTGTTTAGCTCAGGACAGACTTTGTAATCATCCAAAAGGATCTTATGTTTAAAATAAATATCATCTAAGCGACAGAGCTTTAGATTTACCCTTCTTCTTTCGCTATAAGCACATAACTTCTCTTAAAAACCATCTTTCGCTTGCACAAGGTGAGAGTTTGCCCTACTAGTTTCGGGGAAACTTTTGCGGCTTTGTTTGTTTTGAATTACTGGTTGAGAGAATTTCCTTTGTCTGCATCCGCTAATCGCTTTGAATTGAGGTGTCAATCAAATGCAACTGTTGCTATTGTGTTACAAAATCTGCCCTTGTTATTGTATTACAAAATTTGCCCCTGTTGGGCAGAACTCTGGTAATGATGATTCAACTTAAAGAGTTTGTGTTTAAGGTTTGTGTTCGAGGCTTAGCGTTTGCAAAGAGCCAACAAATCTAAAAATAGCCTATTCAAATCGATGTCCCACACGTGTTGTGAACAATTGACAGCCAAAGAAACATCTTGGGGCTTAGTAGTGTTTTCTTTGTTCTAATCAAAGAGAAGCTTATATATACCATTACACACTCCCTTAAACGTAGATATGGTAAGGTGCGGGTTGCAGTTGCGAGCTGAACAAAAGTTGCGAAATGGAAACTCAAAAGTGCGAGTTGAAACAGAAATTGCGAGTTGCCTGTTTTCGATTGAAGGAATGCTTTTGTCGCAAATAAAAGGGTTTCTTGAAGTTTCAATTCAATTTTCAACTGTTTTGTGGATTTCCTTGTACAGACAAGCGTGTTTAGGCCGTTGAGTTTTCATATGATTATCAAATCAAATCAAATCATAAACATTCTTGAAAGTTGGTGTTACATAGTTTAAAGAAGAAACTAATTTATACCAACTATTTACAATATAATTTACAAATGTCTAAGAAATATACATAACGTAGTGGACAGGCTATTTACAAATTCGGCAATTACATTGTTCACCCGTCCAGGTTTTGATCTTTGTTTTAAAGCTTGCAACCGTTGATAGCTCCTTTATTTCATCGTTAAGATTGTTCCACAATATGCTTCCTCTGAATGAGAGCGACTCCATGCCAAATTTTATCGTCCTCGTAATCGGCAATTTACACAGATGCTTAGTTCTGAGGTCATACTGAATCTCCTTCCTTTCATGAAGGTGCCAGATGTATGATGGATTTAGCTGGTTCATTGACTTAAAGATTTCTAGCATCAATTTTTGGAGATTTTTAATATGGATCGTTACAGTGTCACTTTTCTCCAAAAGTGTATCAAAGGAAGAGTCGTAATCATTGTGGAGTATTCTTAAAGCACGCTTATGGGTACGGTTTATTTTATGGTTGGCATCTTTGCCACAAAACATCCACACTAATGGGCAATAGTTAAAGCTTGAGATAATTACTGTGTTGCACAGTTTCATTGCCTGTTCTCTTGAGAGATAAATATTTAACCTCCTAAAAGCACTGACTTTTCTGTTTGTTTTGTCGCAGAGTGTTTTTACATGCTTATTGAATCGAAGCTTGTTGTCAATTTCGATTCCAAGAAGTTTAACATGTTCAGTGGACGATATTTTTACACCCTCAATATTCAAGCGTAACTTATGTTTTTCATTTAGTCCCAGGAACATCAATTGGAACTTATCAGGGTTTGCCACCATACCATTAGCATAAAACCAATTTAGGAGTGTACTTAGGTCGTTTTCTAAATTTGTCGTAATTTCGCTTATACGAGTGCCACATGAATACACGGTGTTATCGTCAGCAAAGTTACATATTTCTGAATTTAATTTCATATAGAATAAATCATTTAGGAAGATGTTGAATAGCAAGGGCCCAAGAACGGAGCCTTGGGGGACGCCTATCTTCACATTGCTCTGAGAACTTTTGTAAGACCCAATTTTTACACTCTGTTTCCGATTCGTTAGGTAGCTATACATCAGTCGCAAGCTTTTTTCATGAAACCCATAGGCCTCTAATTTAGCAATAAGGAGGTCATGAGGTATACAGTCATATGCTTTTGATAGGTCCATAAGGATCGTACCAACCATACCAGACGAATCTAGGCTCTTTCTGCATGCTTCTATAACTCTTACTAGCGAATGTTGTTTGCTATATCCCTCTCTGAAACCAGAAAGTAGACTTGATAGGATAGGTTTAAAAAATCCTTCCATTTGCCCTTTGAGTATTCTCTCAAAAATTTTGGAGACCGATGGCAAGACACTAATAGGCCTGTAATTCACCTTTGTAGTGGTTGCACCTCTTTTAAAACCGGGTGACACATCAGCATCCTTCAGTTCCTTTGGAAATTCAGAATCATAGATGGCAGTGTTGATGCAGTCGGTAAGATATGGGCAAGCTAAATCCTTTGCTTTCTTAAGTTTATCAGTAGGTATTTTGCCACTATTTGCTTTATTACAATTATGTGCGTCTATTTGCTTCCCAACTTCATTTGGTAAAACGTGAGTGAACTCAAATTTGGAATTTGTCACGTCACAATTTTCTCTAATTCTCCTGATAGAAGGGTGGTTTTTATATTTCTCAACTGCTTTTTCTACCATCTGATCTACTGTTAGATCGACTGCCATATCCTCATTAGCCTCCTTAAAGCTTGGTGCAATATCTAACGAGTCGGTTATGTTGCTAAAATATTCGTTGAAGCATTCAGAGACCTCTTCGTCTCTCGAGAGTATCTTGTCTCCTTCAATCAATATGATCCTATCTCTTGTAGGATCCACGTTTGAAAACAATGGCTTTACGCTTTTCCAAAACTGTTTATCATTCTCGATGGTCTTCGATTGTATGGATTCAAAATGCTCCCGTTTTTTCCTTATATTCAACTTTACAACAAGGTTCCTCTGATCTTTATACTTTCTCATATCTTCCGTACTACCACTTCTATTTGCAACCTTTTTGAGATTGGTTCTTACCATTATCGCTTTACGCAGCTCTTTAGTTACGTGTGGTTGGTTATTTGCTCTAACTACTTTTGTTTTAAGGGGTGCATTTGCTTCAAGGGTGGTCACGAAGACTGATTCAAATTCCGAGTAGCTCGCTGGATGCGAGGCACGAAGATTTCTCTCAAGGTCCATTTTCCGGCGCTCCTCTGACCAGTTCTTATAGTCACGATAAAGAAGTTTCTTTGGAGGTGCCTTGTTGTAAGTTGACTTAAGTACAGTGTATATCAAATGGTGATGATCGCTAAATCCAGTCTCAAATGACTGGGTCATCATAAAAGAGTGCTTCTTATTTGTTAACAGTAGGTCAATGCACCGTCCCTGGCAAGACTTGAAACATGTAGGCCCTTTGATGATATTGTAAAGATTATGTTCTTCCAGTAAAGGAGACAGATTTTTATCATTAGGCTCCATGTTGAAGTCTCCAAGGACAAGTATATTGTCATACCGCCCAAGCTTATCAATAAGCTTGGAAATTTGTTCTACGAAGAAAGACATGTTTTGATTTGGAGGTCTATAGATCGGTAATAACAACCATTTTTGCTTTCTAATATTTAGTTCAAACGGAATAACCTGTATATCTGTTGACATATTGTCAACTTTAATCTCTGTCGAAAGGAGGCAATCTCTGACAAAGACCAACAACGCACCACTTTTATCAGATACATCCAGTCTGTATGGTGTTTTGAATCCGGGTATTAAAAACTGATTTTTTGGAAACGATGCATCTAATTTTGTCTCCGCAATGACCAAGATGTCTATATGATCCTGTATCATAATTGAAAAATTTTCAAATTTGTTCCGGATTGAGTTTATGTTAATGTACCCAAAGATGACATTTTTGGGGTATTTTAAGCGAAGATTTTGGAGTTTGTCAAAACAATTTGCCTCAGTTTCATAGGCTACCGAATCTGATGTTGTTAATATATTTAAGGCGTTTTCCCTTAAAATTTGGTTGTTACCATCATTACGATCAGAACGAGGTTGGTTAAGTTCCTGTCTTTCTTGTTGCGTTTCCTTGCCTGTATTGTTAGTAGCCTCGATTCAATAACTTTTAATAAACTTAATGTAATTGTTTGCTAATACTGAGTCCCGTTGTAATTTCTTTATAAGAAGCCACGTATATGAAGCTACAGGTCTATTCTTCAAGTGATTAAGAAACTTTTACCTGTCATACTATAAACTGGGGGCTTGCCTAAGTTGTTTTGAAAGAAAATTAAAAGAGACTTCTTATAAGAAACTCGCTGTAGTGGCGTCCCAGAAAGTTAAGAAACTCCAAGCAGCCATCAGGGGGGTCAGTTTGAAATCAAGAAACTTTGTCAATCTTTTGTTATGAGTTGTAAAGTTGTTTAGAAAAAAACGTATTACCAACTTGTTGGGTACACTCACACGAATCCCAAACAAATTAGCGCATTTAAAAATATAGAAGAGATTGAAAAACTAATTTTTTTATATTGAAAAGTTCCAAATATGATTGCATTATTCACACCTTCCTGCCAGCCCTAATTCGATTGTCTCATCCAGCCCTGAATGGTCGTGCAAATATCTCTATTAACGAGGGTTCTTTACGTTACAGGTATAATTATAAGAAGATCGTAGAGCCATAATCGCGAAGCAAAATGAAGTTTAACGTTGAGGAACTGGAGAAGTCTTTCACGTGGGAAGAAGATCCACTGTACTTTATATTCAACAATGAAATCCCTGGTAAAGTAAGAATGCATACAAAGAAACTGGAGTGGAATGACTGGATCAAAATTGACAAAACTTATCCTGCACAAATGAAGCTTCGCGAAGAACTACTTGGATCAACAAAGGATACTGTGTTTGTGTCAAACCCAGAACAATCTACCAAACAAGCCAAGCAAGAGCTACTCGAGAAGATCATCGCCTTCTTGCCAGAACGCTTTCCAGAGTTTTTTGAGAAGAGAGATGGGGGCATTTACAATAAGATTTTGGATGAAGTCATTTCATCAGACCCTGAGGATGCAGATGATCCACTTATCCGTGCAGGTAGGTTCGCTGTTCTGGGTGTGATAATCGATAGGAATTTGGATTGGGAAGAACACGTTAATAATCTCCGTACTAAGGTTTCTCGTGCAATTGGATTTTTGAAATATTCCAGAAATTTTTACCTCAAAACACGTTGAGTGCAATGTATAGGGGTATCGTCGAGCCCCATTTTCGGTTCTGTTGTTCGTTGTGGGGGTGCTGTGGTGTGACTAAACTGCAAACCTTGCAGAAGCTGCACAATCGAGCAGCTAGGATTGTAACTAAAAGTAGATTTGATACGCCTGCTATGGCATTAATTCGCAGTTTAAATTGGCTTACTGTAAATGACATTATTAGAAGCGAAACAGCTACCACAATGTACAATTCGCTAAATGGTCTGGTCCCGGAGTACCTTTCAGATTTGTTCGAAAAAAAGTCTACTCGAAATGTCAGAAAACTGAGAAACACCGATACTGATCTCTCGTTACCATTACGAAAAACTGACAATGGACAGAGGGCTATATCTTTTCGTGGACCTAAGCTTTGGAATCAACTTGAACCTGATGCTAAACAGGCACCCTCCCTTGCCATTTTTAAGAGAAGAATAAAAAACTAGCCATATCGAGAATTTTGTTGTTGTTGATTATTATATAGTGATCTTTTAAATTAGTAAATGTTTCAACACGGCCCCCTGAAAAGCAGTTCATATGGATTGACGGGGCTACCGTGCCTAAATAAATAAAAATGAATGAAATGAAAATGAATGTAGGCCTACTGTGCATACAGTATCTAGGGGTAGAACCCCTAGTTTAACGTCCCTTTCAACGGATGGCGAGGGAGTTGCTTGGTAAGGCACCGGAAGCGTCACTCATCCGGATTTGGACCTCAAAAGACAGAGCTTGACTGCAGTCACCTGACGGAAACTGTATAAGGCACTCGACCCTCAACTTTCGCTCATGTTATTGAATTGAACTGATCTTGTTTTGCCGCTCCAGAGAGAGCCTAGAGCTTTAAAGCCGGACAAAATCTCATTCGGTGACAATTTTTTGCTGTCTTTGTGTTCCAATCAGAAGATGGCTCAGAGGAAGGTGGTTATTACGATTATGGCTTGAAGAAGCATTCATCTAAGTACTTGTAGATAGTTTCATGGTAAGCAGTTCTGGAAAATGGCTTTTTGTGGCGTTTCAGGCTTGGTATTAATAACTCAATCTGTGAATAAGTAACTCAAAATTGTTGATGGAATCATACAAGCAGCGTAACAGGCTAAGTAACTTGAATACGCTACTTAAACGTGAATATTTCTTTAAAAAATCGAGCAGTTTGAAGGTGACCGCACGAAAACTTGGAAAACCATTAACCAAGTTATCAACAGGATGTCGAACACTACAGTTGTGCCTGATCTTACTGTAAACGGCCGAACAGTTTGGGGCATAACAAAGCAATTGCATCATCAACGAATGAGTACTTATGCAGCATTGGGAGTAAGCTTAGTGAGAACATTTCCAAAAAAGCTAATCCACTTTAGACTCACGAAATAGTCCCAGTTCTCGCAACAACAACAGCAACAATAACGACAACAACAACAATAACATTTTGTTGCTCAAACTGCAGTAACTGCGACCTTGTAATCACTAATCAGGCTACATCCACTGTTGCCTGATGCATACCCGTTCCGTTCGAAACTCCTCCGTAGAAATTTCTTTTTTCTGACATAATGACAGATAGATTATCTTCAACCTTGAATAGGATGAAAAGATCACATGGTTCAGGCCACGATGGGATTGCAAGCTTTTATTTGAAGATTGCTTTGCTAGATTCAGCGAGTCCTTGCGTGATCTTTTCAATAAATCATTGTTCACGGGAATTTCCGTAGAACTGGATAATAGCGCGTATGGCACCCATCTTCAAAAGTGGCGCAAGTCAGGTCGAACTTTAGGCCAATTTCAGTTCTTCCTATCAAATCTAATCATCAGCCACGTCTTTCGCCTATTACAGAATGCGTAATCGCCGTACAACAATATCTCTCTGCCACTCAGGCGTTGTAAGCATAGGTTCCAGTTCTTCAGAGACGTTGGAGTATGATCCTAGACCCATTTCTTTGAATTGAATCGCTGAAAAGAAACTTTAGCCACTTTGCTATAGTTCTACCACTGGGTTTTTTCAGAACTTTCAGAATTAGGGTGTTTTTTTCTTACTTTTTAAGAATTCTAGAAAATTTTAACAATATTTCAAACCATCATAATTGCTAAACTTTTGAAGAAACGTTGGTAGAATGATTTTCAAGAATACGATAGCTTTTGAGTGTCTAGAACATGACAAGAAGCAAAAATCTAGAAATTTGATGACGTCACATCCTCAAATGAGTTGAAATATAAAATTCGCTGTAATTTCGCAAAATATTTAATATTTCTTAAAAGTCCAGTAGTAGAATTACGGTATTAGGGAGCAGTCATAAATAATTGCAGGGACCGGAGTGGAAAATGAGGAGGGGTCTGAAAATTTTTAGGGTGAATTTATCGGGGTCTGAAACTTTCAGAGGAATTTATGCTGGGGTCTGAAAATAAATCTGCCAAATTTCTGAATATTTTCGAAAAATATTCAATTTTTGTAGATTTTAGCTCAACTCTATTTTTCTCAAAAAAGTTAGACATCAATGTTTTTTGTCTGGTTCTTTCTTCTTTCTTCACTTGAATTCTTCTTTGATTGGTTTGATGCTTTTATGACAGTCTGGTTCTTTTTAAGTCGTTTTGTGCTGTCAGGGGTCTGAAATTTTTTGGTGAAAATTAGATGGGGTCTGAAATTTTTCATGGCTAGAATGCAGGGGTCTAAAATTTTTTGGGCAAATTTTCAAAATGCTTCCACCCCCTCCCTGTTATTAAAAATGACAGCTCCCTAAGTAGCTAAAGTTTCTTGCAAGCCAAATTCAAAGAAATTGGTAAGAGAATCCTGCACAAACCATTTGAAGATTTGGATTCTATGCTGTTGCTTGATATTGTTAGAATGGCGTGTTTCGTGTTTTCAGTCTTCCTCTTATTCATTTCCCTCTATCACTCCAGAAGCCGAGCAGTAAATATCTAAATTACACTACATCTTCCGGGTGACCCAGAAAAGAGGTGACCCAACGCAATTTGTTACAGAAAATTAAGCAAGTGGCCGATTGAAATATTTCAAACGTTCTTGTGTCACTATATTACTAGCCCTTGCTATAAGTATTTTTCGCAATTTTTTTCGGCACAGTAAATCTTCAAAATTAGGATTTTGAGAAAATGGGCATGTCTGAAATCCTCAAAAAGTCGTCAAAACAGGGGATTGATTTACAGCCATTTCAGATCTTCAATACGGCGAGGAGAGTGTTTCGTTTCAACCTGGGAATAGGCAACCCAGTTGGAAGTCTTCAGAATAAGTTTATAGTCCCTAGGTACTTAAAGATATTCTCAGGCAAAATGAAACGCACCCCTCATTGTTTTCAAGACCTGAAATGGCTTCAAATCGATCCCCTGTTTTGTCGACTTTTTGAGAATTACAAGCCTGACCTTTTCCTCTAAATCTTTAATTTGGGAACTTTACCGTGCCCAAAAAATTGCCAAAAATACTCATAATGCAGGCTAGTCTTTTAGCGACAGAGCAACGCTTGAAATATTTCAATCAGCCACTTACGTTTTTTTCTATAACAGATTGCGTTGGGTCACTTTTTTCTGGGTCACCCGGTACAAATTGAACACTTTACCTGACTACTATTCAGGTTCTGAATCAGATAGATAACATTCCCAATGCAGATGTTTTGAGATATCTTTCCTCTTTTGATAAAAACTCATGTCTCCTCTCTCGAGTTTCAGAGTAACTTTTGCGACTTGCTTTGTTCTTGTTTTTGTGTGTGTACATTTCTACCTAGCATCGGAATGTACTTTTAGACGCTGAGAAGCTTAGCTTATCGAAGAAGCGTCCTGGTCCTTCCTCTCGATGTGACCACACCTCGTGATTCCTTTAGCCTGGAATTACAGACAGTTGTCGACTCTCCTTACACTTCGTAGCAGATTCGGCAGGGTGAGGACTGGAACCACCAACCTTTGGATTTGTAGTCAACCGAGCTACCACTGAGCCATCCCAGTCGTTCTTGTTTACGACTTGACCGACCTAGCATAGAAATCTCTGGATAGTTGCTTTGTAATTTGGTGTCAGTCAAAACAAACTGTTCCTTGCCGATGTTTTTCGTTTAGTTTTTAAATACATTTTGAACAGTGGACATATTTTTTGACCCTTAAAGACAAATGACGGATATATAGCGCCTGGTTTAAAAAAAGAACAAAAGATGGCTTAGTGCTTTCATTTGTCCAATTGATTTGCTAATCTCTCGATATCATCAAATACAATGGAATTCAAGAGGTTATATTTAGATTGCCCAGGCCCTGATTTAAATCACCTTATATCTCCGTCATTTGTCTTTAAGGCCAAATTATAGCCACAGGATGGGCGACAAAAATTTGCCCCATAACTGAAAAATGTTTGACACATTCAAAAGCTAATTCTGAATCTGACAATTGTATTGAATTTAACTTTCAATGGCGAATAAATTACGGACTAGAATCGACCATGGAATTCACGTTCCCATACAAACACCTTACCAGCATTTTTCTAATTTCTGGATCTAAAAGATAAGTGATATTACGAAACAAAATTTCAACATTTTAGCCTTTGACTGATAGATTAACACTTTAGTCCGAATATCAGCCACATACTTTTTATTCCACTGCCTGTCAAACGTTTTACCATACTTACTTACCTGGTGTTAGTGCTCTCGTGTCTGCATCATTGCTATTTGAACTTATCTGTTCTCTCATCATCTGCTCAGGTAAACTCACGCAAGAAGATTGGGTCATTCTTGAGTGGGACGAAGAAATGGAAAGCTACAAACTGACAGCAGGTGTTGTTTACTTCCCAATGCGATGGTCTCTTCTTGAAAAATGGAACAAAAGCATGCCTGGAATCCACAAACCCGTGAAAGGCTTCATGAAACACTTAGTGAAGAATGTGCAAAGCTTGTTCAAGGCAATGACGCCTAGTGCCCCAGTATGGAGAGCAAACTGGGCAGTTTTCAATGACTTGGAAGACACACTTGATTTGTATACACCAACTGGTCACACAGATCGCAACGAAACCAACCAAACAACCGAGTACAAAGGTGAGTTGACGGGAAAGGAGCTCATGTTCCGGGCTGAATATCAAACATTGGTGAAGCTGCCGGAAAGCAAAGCGATTGTGTTCAGCATCCGCACTTACCAACGTTATCTAGAGTATTTCAAACGTGTACCAGTGAGCGATTGTAAAGGGTTAACCCAGGCCATTGAGACTCTTGACTCGGATTTCTATGTCTACAAAGGTGCGGAATTTTGGAAAGATGCGGCCATCAAATACTTGGAGAAGATTATGAAAGAGAACGAGAGTGCCAGTAAATCCAAAGGAAACTCAGTGATGTCATTCTTATTGCCAGGAGCTGCAGCTGCGTGTGGAGTGGCAGTCTTTGCAGGTTATATGTTATTTGGTAACCATTAAATGGTAAAGCCATTATTGCGTATAGGTTGAGCTTTCCTTAGTCTTCGAATTTATTGAATATGTAGTACTAACGAATAATAACAATGTACTTATAGAGCGCTAAAAGAACGACCACTATGTCTGTAGAAGAAGACAACCGTTTCATCTGCCTATGAAGAAAGGCTACATAGCAATTAGCATATGTACTGTGGAATAGCTATTTGTTATTTTTCATTTGGATCATACATACTGTTTACCATCTTATGTAGCCTACATAAGATATGTAGCCTAGCATATACAATCTATTATCAAAGGTAACCATTTGCTGTGTCATATGGGAGACCTAAGCCTTGCACAACCTTTTGTTTTCTGCAAGCTTTCCTGGTGTTTGCAACAAGAAAACTTTGAATCGACGGTAGTTGGACGGTTTGCTGCAAAGGCTGTAAAGTCTTGCCACATTTTATCGAAATTATCGATGATAAAATGGTGGAAAGAAATTGAATTTGTGGTGAAGTTATTCGTCAATGTATCCGCTGGTTACTATTGTGAAAAAGAGTGATTTAATGCCGATTACTGGGATTCTTCTGCGGGTGAAGGTAGGCCCATTAGCTTTATTCGCAGCAAATAGCTTTAATCCGTCTAGGATTTTCGAAAATCACACAAACAAACACTTTCATGTTATTCCTGGACATAATGTACGTAACATGTGAAATTTTGAAAGCTATATCTTATTTGTAGCGTTCCTGAAGAATTCTTGAAAATAGGCCAATTTTCGAAAGAATGAAATTCGATGTAACGCCGATCCCTGACGAGATTTTAACCAAATGCAGAAAAACAAATGTGGAGTGAGGCCTTTCGAATCGATTCATGGTAAAACCAGCCCTGTATCTTTATTACTCGAATATCCATTTTTATTTTCGTGAAGGTACTCGAAAATTTATCTCGAAGGCCTTATTTTCAGTCATGTGATTGGAATACGACGATATCATTGGCATAAAAGCGTGAAATTGGAAGATTTGCGGGTTTCCCTGTGCCCTATTGAAAGATTTGACTCATATGCTAGGCTACATAAGATGGTAAACAGTATGTATGATCCAAATGAAAAATAACAAATAGCTATTCCACAGTAGCTCTCCAAACGGAGTAAGTTTCTTAATATGTAGAATATATTTGTATAACTTTAGGGGATAACTTAGGCAGCATTTTGAATTGTATACCGTAATAGAATCAGAATAGAATCTACTGTTTGCAATACTTGGGAGTTGATTGAACGTTGTCACTCAGGACTGATAACCATGAAATATGCATGGAAATATTTAGTCTTATGTGGCCATGATTGGATTTGCAGTCAACTTTCATAGCTATTTTCGTAATTTTACTTTTTAGCTTGCATCTTACAATTTACAATTTTACTTTTCGTAGTTTCGTATTTTTTATAGCTTGTTTAATGGAATTTAGATATATGTTTTTTGGGATGGCTGCTATGCCGCAGCAGATTACAGAAGATTTACTACAGGGTGTCCCAAAAGAATTGTGCCCCATTTGCCTGAAGATTGCGACAAAACGACAAAAGCTGCTCGTCGAACTTTTATATTATGTTGCCTTTCAGATGTTCAAATAAAGTTTGCCGCCATTCCCGTCAAAATCCGTTAAAAAATGATGGAGCTATGACCTTCAGAAGACCAAATTTGCCTGATGACTGAAACCAGCAGTCGGCCATTTTGTCTTGCTATTTTCAGTGATAAATAGCTTCAAGTGAGGTAAGAAATAATTTCTGTGAGGTCAGAAATAGTGGAACTCTCTGAGGATTGTGGGAATTTTCACGAAAGCTATGAAATTGGAGGCTGCTGTTTCATTTTCCTTCCATGAAGCTATTTATCGCTGCAAAATAAAATTGGCCGACCGCTGGTTTAAGTCATCAGGAAAATATGGTCTTCTGATGGACATAGCTCCAACATTTTTCAACGGATTTTTACTGGGATGGCAGCAAACTTTATTTGAACATCTGAAAAGCAACATCGTGTAAAAATTTGATGAGAATCTTTTGCAGTTTTGTCGCAATCTTTTGGCAAACGGGGTACAATTTTTTTGGGACACCCTGTATACGAGGCAACAAATGGACGGACTACAGTTATCTGGGGATTCTTAAATGTCAAGCATATTGGGTTTATGGTACTTCTGTAACAGTGGCGGACATTTTGCCAAATATTGGGGAGGGCGAAGCTGCTGTCTCATATAAAAACCATTGTTTGTTTCTATTGTTTTCAAACAAAAAGTCTTTGTTTTAGCTAACATTCGGGGGGCGATCGCATCCCTTGCCCCCCAAGTGTCCACGACTGTTCTGTAATCTATAACTCAGTGGCATAGATAGCAAATTCAGTGAACTGGGTAATGGTCAATACATTTAAATGGACGAAGGATTTCAGTTAGCTTTTAAAAGTTATCGTGGAGAAAAAACATTCAGTGGTTTGCAAAAATTCAAATTGATGGACAAACGTTGCTTATCACGTGAATGACCTAATTTTTCTGTCTATTGGACCGTGAGATACCAGTTACTGGAGGAGGGGGATTTGTTTCTCTGCTTCAGCAATGAGCCACTTAGGCACTGCTTGAAAGATTAAAACACCCTATATATAGTCAACTGATAATTTTGACAACTGATAATTCCAAGAAACTTTCAGTCCTGGGCCAAATTCTTAGTTTCGAATGAAAATTATTTGTATTTAAAGCTCGCGTATCCGCGAGTAAACTATCTATACATGAAACAACAATCAAAGTCATATTCCTACCGTAAAAGGACCCCTTGCAGAATTAATACTTCAGCACATTTGTTTCTGTTGCACAAACTAGGTTCGCATCGTGAATCGCTCCAGCCGTTAATTCATCAACCGTCATTTTGGGACATCTAGCAATAGCAGCATTTTTTAATGTCCAAGCCCGGTGGGTGCAATTCAATGGAAAAAGGTACACCACGCTCGTCCATACCATTTCATAGGATACCCTTTTCTCTGACTTCTAGCTGGTAAAAATACCCCTTATCATGGAAAATTTTGAAGGTAACCCCCCTTTAAAGGAGTATTAGAAGGTAACCCCCCTAAAGAAATCTGTACAGTGCAAAAAGCTGGTCCTGAGAGAAAGGTTTGGGATTTTTGCACTTTACTGCGATTCACTTTTCTGATATCTCTTTGTTGGAGAATAGTAGAATCCAATAAAACTTGGGTATCAAACTTGGACCAGGTGAAATTGACTTTTGTTCTAGGTTCCCGAGTCCACCAGCTTTTAACTGTTTTTGGGTCGGGATATTTTCTGAAGAAAAATACCCCGTTTTTTCTGAGATTCTAGGTCCTAGGATTCTGCTTCGAATATACCCTTTTCTCAGCGAAATCATGGACGAGCGTGGTGCCATGTTTTCATTAACATTGCACCCACCGGGTGTCCAAGTCGTCTTATCCCAAGATATCAAAAGCTGGAGTTAGTTGATTCTGATAAATTAGCATCTGGCCGAGTTCAAGCAAGGTCGTTGTCGTCATATTATATTGAACTTGTATGGATTGATCCAGAAATAGAATTATTTTACCTGTATTTTAACTTGTAATTTTTGAACATAATTGCGAATGTAAAATTGATTGAATGATGTTTCAACAAATTGAAGATTCTAGCTTCTTTGTCCCATATTCTGAAATTCAAGATTATTCGGATCAAGGGTCTACTGCAGCAATATTAAAAGTACGGGTGTAATTTATCACAGTTGATTTGATTGAGTGCACTCAGAACTGTATAATATATTCTTCAGAAAAGCGAAAGGATCACGTTGTCTTATCTGAGACCAAAATCTCTCGTTTACAAAATTTGCCCTTGCCGTACATGCCAGGGGCGGGCAAGTACTGTAAAATATTTGACCCCATGTTTGTCTAGAGGAATTGGAAAAAATAACCGGTGCTTTTATCACATAGTACGACTTTCGTGCCCAAAACAACCAGTTTTTGGGACAAAGGTGAAATTTGAATATCATTCTTCCTATTCCATCAGTTTGTCACAAAAATCAAGTTTTCTAACTTCCTATCTAATCAAAATTCTGAAGTTTAACTGTAAGCTGGTTCTCCCTTTGTCCGCCAAATTTAGGCAGAAAAGACCAGTATTTCAAATTATTCACCTAAGTGGTTCTACCTTTGTCCGCTAAATTTACGAAAAAAGGACCCGAAATTACAATTTTTCACTTGAGCGGTTCTACCTTTGTCCGGCAAATTTCCGAAAAAAAGGCCAGAATATCAAATTTTTTACCAAAGTGGTCCTACCATTGTCCGGAAACCGGTTTTGGGACACTTGTACTTTCATATCTATAATTACTACTTGCTTTCGAAAACAGTAGCAGGTCGAAACTACCGGTTTTGGGGACAAACATTGTCATTGATACATAATTTTATAATTGTCCTCCAAATTGAAGAGAAATAACAGCGGAAATGTGCCATCAAAAACGACCAGTTTTTGGGACACAGGTGGTGCAAAATTTTTTAATGAACTACCGGTTTTCGGACAAAGGTAGGACCATCGTTCCCAGTGTGACATGCCCGCCCTTGACATGCAGAGGATACACGAATTGGTGCTCGATACGATGAAAAATGTTATCTACATCAGACTTCAATGAATAAAAGCAAGAGCAACGTGACGATTGAAGAAATTCTGTTCCCTGGTTAAGAAAGCAATAGAATTAGCAAACATCTTTTCGTAGCTTTTTCCTATTCTTCTTCTTCTTCACCTTGGACCTTCTCCCCATCCTTCAGGCGAATCGTATGTAACATGTAATTGTATGTAAGTTCGGTGCTCCGGTAATGTAAATGTAATGAACAGGGCAACATTTCGTTTTCAATAGACCGAGAAGTTTGTTTTGATTTGGGGATTGACCAATCAGATCACGCTATTTTCAAAGATGGCGGCCCGCTGTAAACAAGCAAACCTCCGAAAAAGGGCTAAAACCTATCTTTGGTTTTGTTCCACGGATTTGCGGTTTTCGAATATTTTCAAACAATAACAAAGAATTTCTTAAATATGAATTCTGACGCACACTTCCAATGTGCATTTTCCCGATATTCGGCCTAACTCAAGAGTAACAGGGTGTTGAAACTAAGGAAAAAATCGCACGGTTTCAGACCATACCCTCGCCATTACTTGTTCAAATAATTTGCAGGAAAATTACTTGGAAATCAAAACAAACCCGCAAAGATTATTTTACAAGTCATACGACCTTGAAATTGACACTTTCAAATTTATTTTTGAATCCCAACTTGTGAAGGAGCCCACAAAGGTCAAGTGGCTTTTTATTGCTTATAGAAACAGTGTATCTCTTGCCTATCTAATATTTTGCAAAACATGTTCTGACGAAGGGACTCGATATTATTGCTGCAAGGACCTAAGTGCGTTTTTCACTCTTCACATACCCCTTCACTGTTCATCTCAGCTCTCCAAGGGGGCGAAATTTTATAGGAATGTTTGGGCGGGAAAGTTTTGGCGGGAAAATCTTAGTTCTTGTGTTTACGGGAAAAGTTCGCGAGATGCCTGGAGGATTTTCACAGAAATGTGGGAATCCCTTTCCCTTACATGAAGTATGAATAAAGAATGATACAGAAACGGAGATTGTTAATATCAAATCTAATGGCCTTCAAAAGCAACTGAACGTGTTAAAAAAATTGGCAAAAGATGGTCAAACTTCAACTAGAGCAATGACCAGTTGGTTGATCCGGTTTGTAATATTTCATCGTGATCACCATAATGGCTTTTATGCACACTATGAGTGGTTACACAAATTTTTTAGTCAGTTTCTTAAGTTTTAGGCCATTTTACTCAAAAATTTTGTGACTAGTCTCTTTATGTCTTGGGAGTACCTTTTATGATGAAATTCCAAAGCAAGTATTAACAGAAATTGCACTAAAACAATTCAGAAATATTTCAGTACTGCACAGTACCAAAATACTTTCAGGTGACCTAAGAACATTTTAACTTCAAATTAAAAAGGTTCGTAGCTTTTTGAATCCAAGTGTGTAGTTTGGTTTCATAATGTTTGAAAAAACAAACAAAGCCTGCAGATTCTCACAAGCAGTTTCTTGCATTAAAACGATACGCGTATACCCTTTAAATATTCTAGTTGTAAATTTTAATTCAACCTCTTTGTTATACAAATTTTGTTGCGAATGTGGCCCTTGGAATGAAAAATCTCATTTTTTTCCACGATTGCAATTGAGTCAAATTGGTTCAACAACTTTGATTCAACGAAAAATAATTCTTACACGTATTTTTTCTTATAAGAAAGTGCTTATAAGAAACTCAACTCTCAGATCTCCAAAAAATTAAAAAACTCCAGTACTGGGAAAATATAAGCTAAGAAACTATTTATTTTGATAAAGGAAATCCTCGACATGTTTTTACTTTACTTTCACTTGTTTCCTGTATCATATTACTCGTAACTCGTAAGGTACTTGAGTAATGTCTAAACATTGGAAAGGCTTAAAAAACCTTGTTTTGAAATGTTCACGAGGGCACAGGTAGTGGACATGAAGATTGTTATGGAACCTCTAAGAAACTCACAAGAAACTCTGAGTACTCAAAATCTGATAATTTGAAGAAACTTCCAGTACTGGCCCGTATAAAAAAATACGTGTATTGCGTCCTCCACTCTGCTGACTTGGTGTACTTTTAACTGCGATTATAAAATTGTTTACCATGAATGGGACAGTTTTGCCAACTATAAAGAAAAAACTTTCATCACTCAGGGGCGGATCCAGCCTTGAATTCTGACCGGTTTATAGGGGGCAAAAAAGGGGGTCTGGGGTCGAAGCCCCCAGAAAAATTTTTCGTGACCACGCCCTTCAGACTCTCGGAAAACAAGGGCAACGCCCTTTTACATAAATAATGATTGGCTGCAGGTCTAGAGCTTTTCCATGTAATTTCTACCCCCCATCCTCTGCATAATAACTTTATCGACGAATGTCTGTGCACATCGATGTTCGTCACCCCTCAGACCCTTAAAATTTAAGTTAAATTCTCTTACGCCTTCCTTCAACTTCAAAACTTCCTAAAATACACTCGTATTTTTGTTTTGTGTGCTATATCTCTCCTTCACTCTTCTCTTCGATGGCACTGTGAAGTCGATAAAGATCTTCCTTTTCTGTGTCAGCCATTGCTGTCTGCTGGCCCTTCTCGTTCTTGTTCTACTCTCAAGTACCGAATAAACGGGGGGGTGAGAATAATCGGGGGGGTTGGAAATGGTTCAATATAATAATAATCGGGGGGGTTGGAACAATCGGGGGGGTTGGAAAAATTGAGAATAGTCGTTTTCCGTTTTCTTAGTAAAACACGTATCTAACATGGGTACCACGTATGTAAAACAAGTATGTAACGCGGGTCAGACAAACAAACGAGAATAAAGTTTTAATAAATGCAATAAGTACATTTGCTTAGCAGGAATTATTAAAAATAATGTTCACTATTATTTCTGTTTTTCAAGAATTAATAATAGGGGGGGTTGGAATAAAAGTGGGGGGGTTGGAAAATTTTTCAAAAATTAATAAGCGGGGGGGGACGATTATTCGGTACTTGACAAATTCTTCTCTATAATCAGCTACGTCACTACGGAATCCCATGAGAAGCGGGCGCATGCGCTACAAGTCATTGCGGACTTCGCTACGAGTCATCAAGACGTGTTTTTACAAGCTCAAATTTTCTGCGAAAATTGGTGAGTTTTTATTTTACCTTTTATTTCTAATGATTAGAATTGACTAGAGCATTATCGTTTGATTGCCGTTAACAAACTTCTTTGAATAATGAGAGTTTATACATAATTCTCCAGAATATATGTCTTAGTCAGAGTGTAAAACTTTACATACTTGAGGATGGAACGGAGCGGCAGGAACCTCCATTAGAAAGCACGCCTTCCATTGCCCTCAGTTAACTCTTAACGAAACTCTATTAGACATAAATACCAGTATGGGTAACATGGCGGCTCCTCTACAACAACTGTCTTCGGATCCTTTGCCAAAGGGCCACCGGCCAGATGAACACGTTTCCACCGGAACGTATCCGTCCACCGGACGTATCCACCCCTTGTCCACCGGACTTTCTAATTTGCCCTTCGGGCTTGCTGCCTCATCGTCTACCGGACGTATCAACCCTTTGTCCACCGGACTTTCTAATTTGCCCACCGGGCTTGCTGCCTCATCGTCTACTGGACGTCTCAAACCCTTGTCCACCGGACTTTCTGATTTGCCCACCGGGCTTGCTGCCTCATCGTCCATCGGACTAAACCCGAATAATATAAAGTGACAGTTATCAGACCCTGATGAATTTGAGCCACCAGAAAAACAATCTGTTACCGATGATAATAATGTTGATGAGGGCCTCAGTCTGTCAGTATTCATGCTGTTGATATGATGATACTGATTCACTTGTTGGTGATGGCCATGATCTTTTGCTTAAATCTAGCACAAAATTATTTTAGACAAATATAAGCAATGAACAGACTGGGCTACCAACTACTTCAGACCCAATCGGAGTTGAATTTCTTGATAACTTGGCCAAAGCAATTGAAACCTCTGACGGCCTCGGCACTAATGTTAATGACATATTAGCCGAAGTAATTAACAAGCGCTGGGGAAAGACCTTCACTCCTGAAAAATTCAAAATTATTTTAGACAAATATAAAAGGCCAGCTAACTGTACTGCCCTGCATCCTATCAAGGTCAATACAGGTGCGTGGGAACATCTTAAATATAATAAGAAACAGGAGGATCTTAGGCTGGCTAACATGCAACAAGTTTTGCGAAAAGTTGCCTTCATTATGTCGCAAACTACAGCCTTTCTTCTTGCACAGGTTTCTTCCTCCCAAAATCGCGAGGAATTTAACAAACATGTCTCGCAATCAGTGAATGCATTTGCACTCTTGAGTCACCTGAGCGGAACTATTTCGTCGCTTCGACGAAGCACTATGAAGCCCCTGCTAAAACCGGACTATCAAGCATTTTGCTCCTCCATCACTGTCCGTACCTTTTCGGTGATGATTTGAATTAGCAGCTCAAAGACGCTGAAGAATCCAACAATGTTGCGAAGGTTTTCGAGGGTCATTTCAAAAATCGCTTCAAACAGCAACCTCAAAACCAACACCCCACCTAGCATAACAATGCAAGGCGTAATTTCTTATAGCAGGGCAACCGGAATCAATTCCGAAGAAGCAACCGTACCACAGAAACAACCGCTTCCAAACTGCAGCCAACCTCCCTCAACGAGGGAAAACATTTTGATCGATTTGGAACAGTTTAATGTAAGTGAATTTATTGACTATTTACCTTCCCTAGTATCCTTAATTTTACATGAATGTGAAAATTTTAGAGCTGGTAGAGTATCAAATTTTCTACCGGAGTGGAAGTCACTTACAACGGACCCAGATGTTATTTCAAATGTCTCTGGCGTAAAGATTGAATGTGATTTTCTTCCTGAGCAACCTGCTCGTGACAAATCACACTTTAGTCAGGCTGATTTTTGTTATCCTTCAAAAAGAGATGGATACCTTATTATCAAAAGCGGTTCTGGAACCAGCGTCGGCAGCAGCTGGACAGATAATTCCGCCTATTTTACGTCCAAACCGGACGGAGCGCACCGGATGATAATGAACCTCAAATATTTTAACCAGTGCGTGACTTATAGCCATTTCAAAATGGACATATTGAATACGATCATTAACTTGATTACGCCCAATTGTTTTATGGCATCATTAGATTGAACATGCCTATTATAGTGTCGATATTGCTCCTGAAGATAGAAAATTTCTCAGGCTTGAATTCAATGATCAATTACTGCAATATACGGCATTACCAAATGGGCTTTCCTCTGTCCACGCACTTTCACTAAAATTCTGAAACCGGCTTTGTCTACCCTTCACAAAGAAGGGCACATCGCAACTGCGTACCTTTACGACATATATTTGTAAGGCGACACTTTTGATGAATGCCTAGCAACCGTAATAAAGGCAATTTAGCTGTTTACCTAGTAAGCTTTTATTCAAAGTCAGGAAATAACAATGCTTGGTTTTATTCTCAATTCTAAGGATATGGTTGTAAGCCCTACACAGGACAAAAAAGATAGCACAGTAGCTCTTTGTTCTGCCATACTTCAACGCAAAACACTTTCTATCAGGAATGTTGCGCAAGTTTTAAGGGAAAAAAGTTCCTTTTTTCCAGGGGCATTGTTTGGGCCACTTTTCTACAGGCATATCGACCATGATAAAACAATGGCGCTTTAACGAGATAAAGGCAATTTTGACAAAGAAATGAATTTGTCGTTTGATGCTAAAACATAAATCAAATGGGGACTGAGAACTAGCCCAAGGCTTTTAAGCCATCGACACGAAATCATGCATCTATGGAAATAGAAACCGATGCATCTCTCCTAGGTTGGGGAGCTTCTTGCGAAAATACCTCCACCGGAGGGCAATGGTCATTTGACGAGCAACAAAATCACATAAATTAGTTGGAATTGTATGCTATTTTCCTAGTATTGAAAATGTATGCAAATGACCTTACAGATATACATATGAAACATTTGTCAGACAATACAACATCAGTACTTGTCCTATCTCACATGGGTATCGCCGTTCAATTGCATGTAACAATTTATGCAAACAAATTTGGCTTTGGTGCCTTGAACGTAACATATGGCTACCAATTGCACATATCCCTGGCAAACAAAATTTGAAGCAGATAGCGAGTCAAGACGCTCTGCTAATACGCCTGCAGAATGGCAATTAAATTCTAAAATTTTGCAATCGTGTCTGACTGATATCGATTTTACACCATCGATTGACCTATTTGCATCAAGGCTCAATAAACAATTTGACAAATTTGTCTCGGTCAAACCAGAGCCAGAGGCTTTTGCCATAGATGCATGGGCTATATATGCTTAGACCCTTGACTGGTCGAGTTACCAATGTGATGCCTTTCCGCCTTTCAATATGATAACCAGTATGCTCGAAAAGATTCAATTAGAGCAAGCAGTGGGAATTTGTGTGCCGCTAAATTGGCCTACACAACCATGGTACCCCACGGCAACAAAAACTTATGCGATCCAAACCAATTTCACTGAAGCCAAGTCGTCGATTGCTTCACCTGCCATCGAGCTCTTCAGAGGTCTGCCACAACCTTCAGCTCATGGTTTATCTCTTATCAACCAAAAAATAGGGACCTCATATTCGTCCAGCTCCGCCGAGCATATTTTGCTTTCATCATGGCGGCCTGGAACCCGAAAACAATATAAATCTTGCGTTGATCGTTTGCAAACATATTGTGCTCAAAATTCAGTGCAGGTCTTCAACCCTACACTTGAGCAATCTATTGATTTTTTAACAAGTTTATTTGACAGTGGTCTTGGCTACAGTGCCATAAATACAGCGAGATCAGCACTTTCGTCTGTAATTACTTTGTCAAATGGTTTAACGATGGGTGAACATCCTACTATTCGTAGGTTTCTCACGGGCGTATTTGAGATAAGGCCCGATCTGCCGAAATACACCGCTATATGGGATGTTGCAAAACTTTTAGAATACCTGAAACATCTTAACCCAACTTCCCAACTAAGTCTCAAGGACTTAACACACAGGACAACTACGCTTTTGTTTTATTAACTGGTCAACGTTGTCAAACAATCCACAGCATCGAGCTCTCCGGGATCCAAAGTCTCCCAGACTTGTTTCGCATCACAATTTTGCAACCAATAAAAACATCTAACCTGGGAAACACATTCAGCCTTTGGAATTGAAAAGCGTTTCCTACTGAACCAAACCTGTGTATCGTTTCACATCTGACCGAATACATCAAGCGAACAGGTATCTTTACAGGTTCACATATCAAACTATGTAAAGCCACACAACCCTGTATCACGAGTACAAGATCTCGGTGGTTGAAATCGACCATGGAATTAGCTGGCATAGATACAAATGTTTTTACAGTGCAAAGCTGCAGATCTACCTCGATTACAGTCGCTAAAGCATCTGCCCTCTCTTTGAGTGAAATTTCAAACTCTACTAGTTGCTCAAATGCAACTACTTTGCCAGATTCTCTGATAACCTTTTTATCTCGGAAAACTTTGGACAATCAGTTTGAGTAATATAGAACATTATTTTAGACACCTATTATCAATATACCTTTTTATCAACTTGTTGTTGAAACTGAAAATTCTGTTTTTATTTGCCCATTTACTTGATATTTGGGTTCGGAATTACAGGGCTTTGAAGTCTCATGGGATTCCGTAGTGACGTAGCTGATTATAGAGAAGAATTTAAAAATTAAACGAGACTTACCCAGTAAGTTGAAGTTTGATTGCAATTCTTCTCTATCATCAGCAGGAACGGAGGAATCACATGCCCTCCCTTTTTGAGGGCCCAACCCAGTGATTCCTTCGTTCCTCCATTTTCAGCTTTTTACTTATCCTGAAATTCCTCACGTTTAAGAATGACTTGTAGCGCATGCGCCCGCTTCTCATGTGATTCCTCCGTTCCTGCTGATGATAGAGAAGAATTGCAATCAAACTTCAACTTACTGGGTAAGTCTCGTTTAATTTTTAAATTTATCTTAGGTTTGGAAACCTGAACGATGCACGGAAACCGGTGAAACCGGTCTGGATCCGCCCCTGACACAGTAAATGTAAAACTTACCCGTCCTTGTTTTTGTACATTAGACTGCATGTCTGTTGTAGCTATATGGGATTATGGGAGTTGTGGATCCAACCCTGCTCTCAAGGCTTTCTGAACTTCAATGGAGAAGCTAGAATCGGTTCAGTACTCTGCTGCGTTGGCAGTAACTGGTGCTTGGAAAGGGACATCCCGTGAGAAACTGAGAAACTGTACAATGAGCTCGGATGGGAATCTTTGAACCTGCGACGCTGGAGCAGACGCCTTGTTATGTTTTACAAGATTGTAAATAACGTTACGCCAGAGTATACAAGGCATCCCATACCACAACTTGAACAGCCTATGTACTCTCTTCGTGAGCATCATGTCATTGGGCAAATAAAGGCAAGGACAGAGAGATTTAAAAACAGTTTTTACCCAAATTGTTTGAACGAATGGGACAAGCTCCATCCTGAAATTAGACAGGCATCCTCGCTAAGTGTTTTTAAATCAAAAGTATTAGCTCTAATTCGGCCCCCTTCGAAACCAGTATATGGGATTCATGACCCGAAAGGTTTAGCTATCCTTACACAGTTAAGAGTCGGCCTCAGCAAATTAAGTTCTCACAAATTTAGGCACAATTTTAGAGATACAATAGACCCGATGTGTCCTGCAAATGATGGTGTTGAGGACACGGAACATTACCTGCTGCTTTGCCAATCTTATGAAGAACCTAGACGCGAGCTTCTCAATGGTCTCAATGCAATATTGCCTCCTAGTGGATTTTCTAACCTCTCAAATGAATTATTAGTTGAACTCATTCTGTATGGCAATGAAAGGTTACAACCTGACGTTAATAAAAGAATAATCGAGGCTACTCTAAAATTCGTTCACGCAACAAAGCGCTTTTGATGTCTGCTGCAAACCCAAAATACATGGACACATCCTCCCTTTGTAAATGTTTGTATTAGTTAATTTTCTTCTTTAATGTTTAGATTTATAACTATATGTTAAATGTCCACAGGGTTGATATGTATTTCCATTCTCCTTGTGGCATCGTTTTTGTAATCTTTTGTAGTTGTTGTATTTTTATGAGATTATATAAAAAAAAAAAAAAAAAAAACTTCAAGAATACTACCTTGCATCTCACAGAAAATGTGACAAACCCGGATATTATGTGATGAGTCCTGCTACTGCTAGTGAATCTTTCATAGCTGTGGCCACTCATTTCACACAGATTCAGAATGCATTTTGCCAGCATTCAGCGAGTGCCCTATTTGTTGCGAATTCTTGAGTGGGAGATGGAAACAATGGCGATGAAGGCAAACTCATCAATTTTTAATGTGGCTTCCAACTCACTGAAGACGATGATATCTTGATAGGACAACGAGATGACGATAACGATAATGATGGAACAGTGCCAGATGAATTCGTTGGGTTGGAGGCAACAGACGATCAAAGGGCGCTGATACTGGAGGACAGAATCTTGAGATGGTGCCAATCTGATATGCCAGAGCTTCCAACTCACTGAAGACGATGATATCTTGATAGTACAACGAGATGGCGATAACGATAATGATGGAACAGTGCCAGATGAATTCGTTGGGTTGGAGGCAACAGACGATCAAAGGGCGCTGATACTGGAGGACAGAATCTTGAGAGGCCTTGAGATGGTGCCAATCTGATATGCCAGAGCAATGGTTGTTAGTTCAGTTAAAGTTTAGCTTCGATAGTTTATTTTTATGTAACGTTGTTTTTGCAAAGCGCTTGCCAATTCAGTTCGTTGCAAATGTCCAACTGATATGGTTCTATGACCCTTAACATAAAATAGCAACACGCCCCCTTCCTGGAAATCTACACTTTTGATAGACGAAGCAGTCAACCCCTTTGACTTTAACTCATTAGGACTAAAGATCTATTTTTATTTGTCAACTTCAAAGTGGAATGACTCGTAAAATAATCTTTTTGGGTTTGTTTTGATTTCCAAGTAATTTTCCTGCAAATTATTTGAACAAGTAATGGCGAGGGTATGGTCTGAAAGCGTGCGATTTTTTCCTTAGTTTCAACACCCTGTTACTCTTGAGTTAGGCCGAATATCGGGAAAATGCACATTGGAAGTGTGCATCAGAATTCATATTTAAGAAATTCGTTGCTATTGTTTGAAAATATTCGAGAACCGCAAATCCGTGGAACAAAAACAAAGATAGGTTTTAGCCCTTTTTTGGAGGTTTGCTTGTTTACAGCGGGCCGCCATCTTTGAAAATAGCGTGATCTGATTGGTCAATCCCCAAATCAAAACAAACTTCTCGGTCTATTGAGAACGAAATGTTGCCCTGTTAATGTAATGTAAACTAAACATCACAAATCCATCCTCAAAATTAAGCTAAGGCCTCAGTTAGACAATGGAGTTTGAATTTTTCAGATTGGTTTGATAGATTTTCCAATTTCGCTTTTCAAACATGAGATACCGCGTATTTGGCTTGACGCCCGGGTCAGACAGGGCAGAATGTGAGATACACGGTTGTTCCGGGTTCTTCCGGTTGTAGTCCGGTCTCGTGTTGGAGAGATAGTTCCCCCTCCAGAAGTACAGCCAGCCACCAGCAGCGAACGAATTTTAAGGAACGAGAGGCAAGGAGTGACTGCACACTTCAGAGGTCAATTGGTGCACTGTCAGCGCAAAGAAAAGCTTTTCAAGATGATGGTTTGTATAAATCGACTGTTGTTCTTCCATAGCTAGAATCAACCGTATATCTGGTTTAGTTTTGCTTATGAAGCCTGTGGAATGTTGTTGGTTTTGGTTAGGCCTACCTAGGCCCTATTTATGATGAAGATGATGAGGATTTTAGGCCGCCCTCCTTGATGCTGTCATGCGCAATTTGACAACGCGTTCGCTTCTGCACGACAGTTTAGGTCAATTTCTAAGTTTCAAAAAGTAAATCTTATCTAATTTGACATACTGTTTTGATCCTCAAAAGCTTTTGAAGGTTGGATTAAGTAGGCAAATTGCAATTATGAACGTATACACTCATTACATTTGGCAAATGAAATTAGGCCCAACTTGTTAAGCCTAAAGTGGGCCTCTTCTACCCACTTCTACCTGGGCTGGGTGCCACCTTGGTGTTGGCTTATTTATGTGAATTTTGCACAAGCAAAACTAAACAAACAAGGTTAGAAGTAAAATAAAAGAAGGAAGCATTCCAGTCATGTGTTGTTGGGTAGTACCATAGCCTGGGTACCTGTCTGTTGTTTTTCTTCCTCCACTCTGTCACACTTTCTGCAATATCCAAAGGATTCCTCAGCTTTGAGTACATAGAAAGGAAGTATGGATAGATTAGTGATATAAAGACATTGAAGAATGGAAGCTGACATTAGGACTACAACAGGCAGGTATCCATCAGTCTCGCACACGCACGTTGGTGAGATGGTCAATGAAAGAAAGGTTAATGTATATGGGTATCCCCCAGGTTACATTATTTGATTTCAGTACGGGGAAGCTAATTTTAAGGTAAATTCTGACTCATTTGAAGGTTTGGGGTATAAGATTGCATACTGAGTTGTGTAAATAAACTGCTGCGGGTTGCGCTTTTATGCTGGTGTGGCTGGAAGCAATCAAAGTGGCGCTGGGAAGATGTTTTCCATGTACTACAAAGAATGCAAACTGGGGTATCCCAAAATAATATACTGTATCAGCTTTTGCGAAACCATACAATCATTAATTATGGACTGATTTAATGAAATACCATACACTCTTTTTCATAAGAATAATGTTTATGAGAATATTCAGGCTCAGAATCATCCAATTTTGAAGAATGCTATCAGAATATTGCTCAGCCTCAGCTCGCATATTTGAGTCTAATTTTTCAGCAGTTTTGTGATTTTCATAACAGAGAATCGGATGACTAACAAATCTCATTTTTTCAAAAAGCGTGGTTTCTATTCTAGGGCAGCTATTTCCTTTGGAAACAATTTCCTCATAATGGCATTTAATTTCTTTTAACTATGTTCCCCTGAAACCATATCAGATTTGAAAGAAATAAGAATACTTTAAGAATATATGCAGGCTCAAAAATGAAAATTTTTTAAGAATTTTGAGGTTGGACAAACTTCATAGAATTCTTTTGAAAAAACGAGTGTATCCTTTTTCAAAAGCAAAGGTTAACTTAGATTTAGAATTTATTTAAAGAAAGTAGATCAAGACGTCAGAGTCAGAGACAATTTTCCTTAAAAACCATTTTTAAAGAAACTATTGAAGAAAGCTACAACTTGCAATCAAATTTTGTCCTATTTACAGTGTTAATAGCATGGAAATTGTATAAGTCTTCTTCTAAGGAACTTGAGTAAGGCCCCCATGTGCATTTACATGCAAGAGACATTTGTCATTACGTTTTGCTCCATACAGCGGCATAGGTAAATTAAATGGGAGCATAGAAAGGAGGGGGTATGGGGGCCCCAGGAAGATTTTTGGGTCACATCCTTTACTTTGGCTTAGAATGCATCTCCCAATATATCATGCTTGCCATTAGCGACAAGGAAACTTTGATAGTTTTTCTATAAACCAGAGCGCGAGGACAACTTTTTGAAGAAACAGCCTTTATTTTGCCTTAGAAGGCATCCCTTGATTCCATACTATATTTACCTGTGTGCTATAAAGGAAGCTTTGACAATTTTGTAACATTTGTCATATATATGAGCTAATATGAGTCTCTGCCATTTTTTCATTTCTTTCCAATGCAGACCATGACTCCTTCTTTGCATTTCCTGGAAAAGTTCTTACCCAACCTATACCCAGCCATTTTCTCTTCGGTTTTAAAGGAATCTCAAGGACCGTATCGTTTGATGAAAGTTGAGGTTGCCCCTAGTATATACTTCAACAAAAGTTACCCCCAACTATTAAAATACTCAAGATGAATATTGAAAAATACTGTTACTGTATATAAATTCATTTTTTAGACATAACAATGCATTTGGGATGTAACAGGCTTTCCTCCATGTCTCCACTCAAACTTGTAGCCAGCAGTCCCTGTTATTTCATGTTATTTGTGGGATAGTCAAAATCTGATGAGCAAAACTTGAATCACTTGTTCTTTTCTAGGAAGAAGATGACAGCCAGAATATCCTAAATGAGCCTGAAGAAGCACCCTCCAAAGTAGGAATCAGTAGTTTTGATGAATATCTTTCATATGGTAGCAATGTGTCCACAGGAGTTTACTGTGGGAAATTTCAGGAAGAAACATTTGCAAAGATTCCTCCTTTTTGCTTGAAGAATTCTTTTAAAAGTTTTTATCCACACTAGCAAAAATCATTCACATCATAGGGGTCTTTAAAATATACATTTGCCGTATACTTACAGTAAATAGTGAAAAATTGTTGATGCATCTCAATAATTTAATTCAGCTACAAAATATTATAAGATTTACAAAGAACAAAACTGTTAAAACGTTTTTCGGTCATAAAATCTTCATCAGTGTTTACATTCACATGACAGCCAAATATTTACAGGATAAAAGTTATAGAATGAAATTTACTTAAAATTGTGATAAAAATCCCCTAAGGTCTCACTTACAATACAGTGCCAAACAAAACATCTAGACAACTTAAATTTCTTTTGTAAGGCAAAATGTCGAATTCTAGTAAAAGTTCATAGCAAATTCTCTTGTGCAAACTTTATAAAATTTTGTAAGAGAGTTCTTGTGGATTTTTATCAATTCTTAATAATTCTTGGAAGCTTTAACAATTATTAACATTTATTGCAAACAACTTTCATTCTCAAATGGTACTACTAAATCATTGTTGAATTCCACAATCTGCATGCATGAACACCTTTTGTATTTATTTGAAAATTTTTGAAATTGTTGATTCAGTAATATGCACCTTATGCATCATAATATTTTCAGATTGTAATGAATATGGTTGTCTCATAATATCTCTATTTGTTTCAGAAGGAAAGATCTACTACTGTGGACCTAACAACTGATAGCTCATTGCTGGTTGATATATCTGACGCTCTTAGTGAAAAAGACAAAGTGAAATTTACTGTGCATACAAAGGTATTCAAAATTTTATGCTTCAAAGAATTGTTAAATTTGATGCATATGAAACATTATTACTACCTTTAGCCCCTTTTCATGCCCCTTTGGATTTAATCCCTTGCTTACAGGTTTGATGGAGATATACTGTGTTTACAGTAGTTGCCTGCAGCTAAAGAGCTCCCTGTTGTAAGTCTGGCACAGCAATGGCAATTACAGTATATTGTTTTGAGTGAAATGTGTTTTTATGAAACTGTAAAAATTAATATTTTCATTCTCCCGAAGGCAGACATTTTAAGAAATTATGCTGAGTTTAAAAAAGTTATCCAGACTGCTGTAACTATTTTAGTTTCAGAGTTATTCAACTTTTGCGATATGATTGTAGGCTTCTATGGTTGATATCATTTTGAAAGTCTCTGAAGTTCTCAAAATTTCACTTATAACATGGAAAGAATTTGTCAATTTCCACCTGCTAGATTTTCTTACCTCATTGAACATGTTGGCTTAACAGCTAAAGCATTTACTTCAGGTAGTGGGATTGATGTTTAGAGGAACGATTCCTCTGCGGCGGGTTGGAGCCAACCCGGGCTCGCGTAAACAGGCCCTAAGTAAAAATGGAAGGGAGAATTGTTTGTTGCCGAAATCAAAGCACAGGCATGAAAGCACAACTCATAACGAAAAGGTGTCCTATTTATTGGTCCTATCTCCCTTTTGTGTTATAAATTGGATCAAACCGGGCAGAGTCCAACATCGAAGTTGGCAATTTCATCTCCTCGAAAAGTCCAAAACAAAGTCATTAATATTGACAAGATTGTTTGTTCTTCGTTCATCTATTCTTATTGAAGACACTGATGTCAATCAAAGCGTTATTGACTGCTATGTGTCATGCACTCCCTGATCATTCACCATTATATCAACCCCATACTCCATCTCTACTTAAACAGCCCCGTGTCCATGACGGAATCCCAAGGACTCTATGAGATGTCAAAAACGTAATAACTTGGACCACGAGATACAGAAGACAGGAGAATCGAAATTTTACGTATTATCCCATGGACTGCACTTCGTAAACTCTGTGAATCAAAAATGGTGCAATTCTTCAAAATGGTTCTGTAATTTAAGGATGGGTTACGTATATACATCTTATTCGTGGCATGAGCAGTGGCTTGATCTTTACCAGTGGCAGACATTTTGCCAAATATTGGGGGGCAAAGCTATTGTTTCAGTTGAAAGCATTGTTTATTTCTATTGTTTTCGAACAAAACATCTTCATTCTTGCCAACATTGGGGGGGGGGCGATTGCACCCCCTAGCATGGCCTTCCAAGTGTCCTCCACTGAAGGTGAAGGTGAAGTTGCGTTTTTCAGCGCCAAGCGCTGGGATCGCAGAAATAGAGCAGACCTAATCGAGTCTGCAATCCCTTGTCATGACGCTCAAGTGGTGGGGTCCTACCGGGTATCGAACCCACTCCACCTGACCGTTCTGGCTGCAAAGTCAGAGGATTACACCACTGCGCCACAACACCTTCACAAATTGATCCTTACACAAATTGAGAAGCAATTTTATCGAATACAAAAACCTTTTTTATGAAGACCAAAAGGAACATTTTCCTTTATGTATCTTTTCAAGCTTATCTTAAAGTGAATGAACGGAGCTAAGAGGAGGTCATCTATAAATAGGGCATTGAAAACTCCTACGCATGTTATTGTTCCTCTTGCTAAACAATATCCATGATCGTCTCGAAATCATCAAATACAATAGGCTAATAATAGAATACCCAGACTCCTTCCGCGCGGGGCTTTTATCTCCGTTGATTCTCTTTAATCACTGTATTTTGCTAGAGTTATTCCGTTTCAAAACCAGTAACATCGAAACCAATTCCTGGACCATCAATAACTCCCAGGAAAAATGGGCTAAAATTGCAAAGATAGCATAGGTTCCAAATCTTTAAATCGATGGAAAAAGATGGGTGCAAAATTATGTGACCTATTTCTTTTAATTGAATGGCTTGAAAGAAGCTTTAGCTACTTACCTATAATTATACCGTTGGACTTTTCAGAAATCTTGAATATTTTCGAAATTACACCGTATTTCGTATTCAAATTTCTAAATCATAAACCAGAAGAGCGATAACATTTTGCTTGGCACCATATTATAGACATTCGTACACTATGGGTTTCTTGCAAATTATTTCATGTTGTGATAAACAGTTTAGAAATTACAATGGTTTTAAGTTTTTTTGAAACATTTTCTTGAATTCTTGAAAAAGAAGAAAAACACTCTAAATCTGAAAATATTAAAGATTTCACAAAAGTCCAACGGTAGAATTGTAGCGAAATAGCTAAAGTTTCTTTGAAGTCAGTCAGTTCAAAGACATTGGTCATTAAATTTTACACCAGCCTTTTTAAAGATTTGGAACCTATGCTTGCAAAGATAATCACCAAGTATGGTTTGGGATTTTAACCAGAAAAGGCCTAATTTGCGATTTTATCATGACAAGGTAGCAGAAACGTGTTCTGGTGTACCTAACTTTTGTTTGATTTAACATTATGGATTCCACATAAGTACTGAATATGGTCTCAACAAATGATTTAAATCCTTTGGCCTTTTCAGACAACCTTAACGGAGTTCCAGTCATCTGAATTCTCAGTGGTTAGAGAACATGACGAGTTTGTGTGGTTACATGATAGATATGTTGAAAACGAAGAGTATGCTGGTATAATGGTAAGCTTTTATGTGCAGGGTGTCTTATGAAAAGCTTCCCATTTTTAAACTAGATTATCTCTTGACCTGCTTATTCTAGCAAAGCAACTAAAAACATTTAAAAAAGGGTAGTAATTAATGCAATGAACACTAATTTCATAGAATTGAGCAACGGAAGCGGGCGTCGAAAAAGTGTGTGAAGCCGCAAAGCAGCTTCACAGGAAGATCGTTTTGTTGGAAGGAAGAAAAAGGGGAGGAAATAAAAGTGTGGAAGGAAGGGAAATAAAGGAAACAAAGAAGGGAGGAAAGAAAACATGAAACGAAACAGGAGAGAAAGGAAATGGAGAAGAGGAAGAACAAAGGATGGAAGGAAGATTGTATGATGGAGAAATAGATTAAAAATACAAAGGGGAAGGGAGGAACAAAAGGAAGGAAAGAATAAAAGAAGATGAAGCGATATTTGGATTGGGCTCTTTCCATTTACGGTTGTGTAATCGAATGCAGCTATGAGTAATTCCATCTCCTGGTGAATTATCACATAAACTGTACACAAATTGCAATTCATGTCAACAAATTAATTTTTGTAGTTGACTGCCTGTGCAACGATTAGATTGTGATAACTTCTGAGATGTTCAGCCTACTAAAATGTAAACTGAACAACTTGTTAGCTGTCAAATCTGAATCGACTTTTCAGTATTTGTAAGCAACGTTTTATAGCAACATGCTGTAATTGGCCATACCATAAGGCTATGGCTATATTTTTTAATTCCTCTTGACGTCAAACCCATACAAATGAAATATATCTTATATGTGTCAAACTCTATTATATATGCCTGGAAGACTTACAGATATGCTCATAAAATAGTTGATCAAATTTAGATTCAAATTTTAGGGGTCTGCTTCTACTGGAAATCAAATTCTTCATCACATGCAACCATTAGAGTAGCTTTTTATAGAAAGATATGTTGCAAAAAAAGGTCCAACAATAATCCACAATTTGCTTATTGTCAAGTCTTAATATTCTTTTATTGACATTTGTTATATGTTATGTGCATTTCCCCATGGCGCTGAATATGGAAAATGTATTCCTTTGAAGCTAAATGTACACTTTTTGAAGGCCTCCGAAAGTTAAGGATCTGGAAAATTAGTATTTTTGAAGGTCTTTTAAATGGTAAAAAGTCTGTAAGAATGATTCAATTATGTTAAAGAAAGAGACCACCATACACAGTCAACCCATATGAATTGCAGAAAAAGCTTTATCCGTTTGGCCAGGGCATAACAAATATTTTCCTTCCTGCGACCGGACGGAAATCATCCTCAAAAATCCTGCAAGCATTACTTAAAATGTCCAGCTTTCTCGAAAAGAAGTCAAGTTTCAAAGGTTCCAAACGATCTCTTTTGAATCCCCATGTCCATAGCATTTATCAATTATTAGATTTGAATTAAGTTTGACCCCAGTCACAGAAACTATCATGGTTGGCATTGGGTTCAGTTAGTTTCTTTACTGATCTCATATTTGTTATCACTAATCTATAGACATAAATGGTACATACCTCGATAAGTAGATTTTGCCTGATGTTATGATACCTCTTTCATTTTTATGAAAAAATGGATATCAGAGCATGAATGAACAGGATACATTTGAAAATTTTCTGCAGGACATTACTAATGGGAAATTTCCTGCGACCGCCCGGTCGCATGGTCGGGTGGGTTTTCATGCCCTGCGTTCACCGTGTCACCAATTATCCATTGTTCATCCATTGTTTTCTGCAGTGTGTTTGGTGGCTTCACCCAAGCCACCAAAAAGTGACCGTTAAAAATCCACTTATTTCCGAGCAATCGTAGAAGATATGAATGTTTCGTTTGTTCCTTAGTGAAGTACAGTGAGTCCAAACTGCAACTTTCATTTTGAAAAAAATATGAAAATTCTAAAAAACTGCAAAATTCATCGTTTTGTTTACATTTTGGCGACGGAGCCCCTGTAAAGACTTTATTTACATTTGTAGATACCACCAACTCCACCTAAACCTGATTTTGATGCAAGCAGGGAGAAATTGCAGAAACTAAGTGAAGGTATGAATACACCGAATACAATCCATTAAATTACTGTAAGCAAATTGTTAACCACAGCATCAGTGTGTCTTATCAGAGAGGCCCTTGCGGAGGCTGTTTTTTGTAATCCCAGCTCATGAAAGATTTTTGACTGCTATCAACCAAACTTTAATTCATCAAGTATTATCATGTATTATCAAGTATTTTTTTCATTCATCATCTATCAAGCATTTTCCGTGTAACAAATTCTTAAACGTAGATATTCTTTTCGGCGCACCTGGTACTGAGAAATTATTCTTTTTTTTGGTTGAAGAGCTGTATTTTTTTCGGAATGCATCATTCCTGCTCTGTTATTGTGAATAGAATGACTATGGGTTCTCTTTTACTCATTTTAGAATTACCATTGTTTACCAAGAAAACGAAAATTCTTTACCAAGAAAACGATAGCAGCCCAGTCACCAACCTTGAGCATTACTTCATCTTTCCTTGAGAACTAAAGTTTCTTTTTTGCAGGAGAAAGCACGATGACAAAAGAGGAGTTTCAAAAGATGAAGGCAGAACTTGAAGCGTAATTTCATTCATTTTCATTCCATTTGAAAATTTGTCCATATTTTGCTGCTCATTTTTCTCGATGTTTTTTTTTTCAAAGTATGTCTCAAATTAGTGGTTCCTTTGATGATAAAGAAATACAGTATTACCCCGCCACTAAGAAACTCATTTTGTAAAACCAGGCTGCTTGGTTTCTTGTAAATTTTATATAAATGTTATATCAAACCAAATGTTGGACAATGACTATGGTACCATCTGGCAGGCTGCAGTTTCTTATGAGTCAGTTTCTTAGTGGCGGGGTAATTCTGTAGAAGGAGGAAGACCTCTTAAGGTTTACAATGTTTAGTATGACTAAAAGCCACGATCTTCATCTGCTGTCACAGGTTTTGTCCGCTCGGTTCCAGAACTGGTGAAAATGTGACAAAATGCACCTTTTAGCACAAATCTGGAAATTTTTGTGAAACAGATCAAAAACAATGAATTTCTAGAACATTGGGCATGAGTGCAGCTCGCACGAACATACTACAACAAATACTTTCTACGTGCAGCCGATACTCAAAAACGTGAGAAGCTACTACCAACGATTTTAACACAATGATAAAGATACAATCATGATCATAAGGGACACAGCCCGTTCGACCAAGAAACTAGGACATTACGTTCCATTAGCTGTGATTAAATTTCTATTCATTCAATCGCCTTTTGGATGTCATGTTGGGATTTTCGATAATTGAAATTATTCACCCAATGTACTTCAGTTTTTTTTCATAGACATTTTCGCGTGACATATGATTTCAGAGATTGTAGCAAGTAACGGCTCAACAGGTGTATGAAAAATGAACTCAATTACAGAGGTGGAAAAAGTGCGTGAAGCCCCGAAGCAGCTTCGCAGGAAGCTTGTTTGTCTGGAAGGAATGAAGGAAGGAAGGAAGGAAGGAAGGAAGGAAAGAAAGAAAGAAAGAAAGAAAGAAAACGATGAATGGAGGAATGAAGAAAAAGGAAAAAGGTTGTAAAAAAAGGATGGAGAGAAAAAGGATTGAGAGAAAAGGACAGGAGGAAGAAAGAAGGGTGGAATGAAGATAAAGAAGGCAAAAATTGAAAAAATTGAAAAAATTGAAAACAGGAAGGATTAAAGGAAGGAAAGAATGGAAGAAAATCAATGTTTTGATTATAATCTTTTATTTACAGTTTTGTGATCCAAGGAAGCTTTAAAAATAACTTTAGTTCCTAGTGGATTATCGACTACACTGACATCTTGAACTACGGAAAATTGATAAAACAATGGAAGGAAGAATTCTGGTTTGACGTTCCTTCGCAGGAAGGCGAATATTTTTTCCACCACTACTGCTCCATATGACGTCACAAAGCTTGTGAATAATGCAATACGTTGATTGTAATTTGATACTGATTGTGTAATAATGACCGTTTTATCCAACAGTGAATACTTAGCAACTTTCAAGAAGACTGTAGCGATGCACGAAGTATTCCTTTGTCGACTAGCAGCTCATCCAACGTTAAGGAATGACTCGAATTTCAGAGTATTCTTGGAATACAAAGAGGATGTGAGATTTTCTTTTTTGTTTAAATTATTAACGTAACTGACATTGATTGTGTTGGATGGGCCAACTTTTGGGGTATTTCTTCGCTCATTTGCATGCCTTTGAATATTATGCCTGTGAATACACTTGAAAATCTGTGGAAAGCAATTAATGTGTGCCTCTTCATTAGATACTTGAAAAGAAGTACAACTTTGTTTACAATTTATTCTGGAAAGCTATTCTTAAACAAGGATTCATATCCCCTTCACGCCGTAGCAAGGAGCCATGCCCTCCTCTTTTTGAGCCATATAATTGTTTCTCGATCTACTACATGAAAGTATTCAAATCTTTATATTTATTGTAAGGATAGTAGATTTCTCAATCGGCACTCTGTTTTAAAGTCCTGGCTACGTCTTTGTCGCTCCCTTTTATGACCTCGATTTACCTGATATGACTTACCTGGAAACAGTGTCTAGCGAAATTATCATGCAAATAAGTCGGTTCATCATACGAGAATTTAATTCTTAACGATTTGCATTGCAGCTGAGCGTCAAAGGCAGAGGTGCAAGGGACATTCTAAAAGGATTCGCAAAGGGCATTGTCAAAGGTGTAGACGAAAAAATCTTACTTTCTGGACAAAAGGTATGTTTGCTCGTCATTGTATAATATTATCTTCTATGGAAATATTTATACTGGGTACAGAATGAGCCTCATGAATAAGAAAACTGATGAAAATTCTGTGCTGAAGTTGAGGAAAACTAAGGATTTGATGAAGTAGAACAGATCGAACTATCATTAGGGAGCTGAGTTTTCACGTTTGAGTACTCAGGATTTCTTAAGAGTTTCTTAAAAGTTCCTTAACAATCTTCATATCTATATCCTGGTGCCTTCTTGATCATTTCAAAACAAAGGTTTTTGAAGCGTTTTCAATGTTATACATTACTTGTATGCCTTCTGAGACTGAATACAGGAAACAAGTGAAATAAAGTAATGTTATGCTTAGGGCTTCCTTTATCAAAGATATTTTGTGTAAAGTTATATGTTCCCAGTACTGGAGTTTCTTAATCTTTTGGCGATCTGAGAATAGAATTTCTTATTAGCGGTTTCTTTTGAAAAATACTTGTAGATCTGTAGAGATAGATAATGTCAGTGTGACTGACTCTGGTTTACGTTATGTTTTACCACCCACAGGATCATGATGAATTCTTTGAAAATGAAAAAAGAAGTCAAGTTGAATATTATACCAAGTAAGTTATGTTATACAGGGTGTCTGAGAGAAACGACACCCAATTTTGTAAAGATTATTCAGGAAATAATTCCATTTGGATCGATTTGATGCAGATCATTTGAAAGCACAGTATATCTTCTTCCCAGTGATATCCAGGCTGGTGTATTAATTGAATAGTTCATCACTGAATTGTCGTTTTCATAAGGTTGACATATATTAGATGCCGGAATGTGATAGGACAGTTAAATACCAGGTGTCCCAGAAAAACGCAACAAATTTGAAAATTTCTAATGCAAACTGTTTCATACTCATTATCCAACAATTAATTTTATTCAAATCTGCAATAATTAGATTAAATTTTGATATGCTTACCAGTATTTTTGGTGATTTCGTTGTAGAGTTAAAAATCAGCAAACTTCAAATTACCCCCAGGTCAAAACCAGAACTGCTGCATTAAAAATGGTGAATTGTAGTGTCATTGCTGCTTAGCGCATGCGCGTAGCAGAATTTAGACGGGTTGATTGGAATTCCTGTGTCGATGAGTGTGTTGTATGTTTGTATGGATGCAAAAACCAAACAAGCATCGTGCTCGCCGACTGAAATGCTGCCCACGCAACCAAACAAGCATCGTGCTCGCCGACTGAAATGCTTCCCACCCACCGCTTTGATTTTGGATGCAAGGAGTTGACTCACGTTCATTGCGAGAAGAAGAAGGGAATTTTCACGGACTCTAGTACGTATCAAATCATTTTTTACATCTCATTTCACAGTGAATAAGAGAGGATTTCTCTTTATGCACTCTGTTGTGTTGAAAATTTGCTCTTCTGCAGCGGACAGGTTCCAGGAAGTTGTCATCAACGAAGGCCTAGACTAGGCCTACCTAAGCATTTCTTACACGTTCACAAATAAACAGCAATGACCTGCCCTTTGTGGCAACAAATTAAACGTATAAACCCATTGTGGTATTGCCACTTGTAGCAATAAAAGCCAATATATCAGAAATTCCCACTGAGGCACCTGACAACAGTGACTTCCCATTGTGGAAAGAAAAAGTGAATCACCCATTTGTGGTTATAAACAGTGAATTGCCCATTATTGTAATGATTCACCATTCATTCCCTTGCATACAGCACTTAAAGATTTTCACAAATAACAACCATGCAATTTTCATATTAGATGGGTACATGGTATCTATTTTTCACAATACAAACTCAGGGTTTTATGTAATCTTTTAGTAGAGTATTGTTGCACTTTAGAACAGTAGTTTTCTTTTTGCTTAAAACTGCAAACATCTAGTGCATAAATGTTCCATGAATTTTTTTAGAACAGAAGAGATAATTTTCCATTGCATAGAAAATCACAAGAGAGGATTGCAAAAGAAAGATAATTGAAAGGATCTTTCAACCATGATTCTTTGCACCTGAAAGAATTTTGATTGGCTTCTTGATTAATTTTTCCCCTCCTTTAGCACAGATTTTTCTTGTCAGTATATTTCTGTTATCTACTCAGTTGGAATATATGTACTTAAATCGGCCTTTCCAGCCACCATACCTTGCATGTGCCATCTTTTTATTGGTGGTCATTTTCGTGGACTGTAAAAATGGCAAGAACGAAAAGACCACACAATGGTGTGTTCACAAACCATGCTCCTTGCAAAGGCCCCTTTAATGTTGCCATATGACCGTGCACATATACATCTCATAAACAAAAGCTTAATATCTCATGTATTTTGTTGCAGAAGTGAAAGATAACGTTATTAATTTGTGACAGCCCATGTAAAGATTAACACAGCATTGGATCACATTCTGCATATCAGCTGTTCATATTCCTGTAACAGTTTGCACAGCATTGGATCAGTATTTGCTTCTTTAACCATTGACATTCAAAGACCAACGCAGCATAAGAAAGTTATCTTACAAATTAGTTTCTGGATGCACATTCTTACAAAAACCAAAAAGCATTGGATCAGCATTGCTTCTGTGACCATTCTTCACACCTTGTGACCTTTTAACTTTGATACAAACTGTCACCAGATGAACTTTTGAAGAATTGTTGTGGTCAACTGTTGTACATCATATACCCTCAAGACTTGCTTTCATTTGAGGCAAAGTACAAAGCCTGTTATTTGACACAGAATTGAAAAGGGGAACACTTTGTGTGTTGAAATAGCAGTGTTGATCTATGGCCAAATGAGAAAGAAGACCATACACTATTTGAGGTACCACCTAGGAGAAAGAAAACCTTGCAGTCCAAGAAAGTACAAAATGAACTGACATTGATTAACTGAGTCTTGAAATTGCAATTGAAGACTTGAAGTGAGATTAATATCGCATTGAGTTTTAATGATTATTATAGTCGTTTGATGCAGTCTTGACAGTTACAAACAGTTCTCATGGTTTTTTAATTGTTTTACCTTAAAAAGCTTAAATTTAACTTGGTTTCAACCACATGCTCCAAAATATCCACTCTGACATTTATTCTTTTGACAATCTGCGGAATGTTATTATCAATAATGCTACGAGCAGCACTTACTTAACTGCGTTAACAGCTAGTATTGTGAATAGCATTAATTGCAGTGATTTTTCATCATCACAAATCTCACTTGACATCCAATTTGAGGCAGACTTTAATCCTCGAAATTCTTTATTGCATAAGTTGCAGTTGTTCTCAAGCGAGAGAACCTTCGTTTTTTAACTTAGAAATTTCAAAATTTTAGCAAAACTTTGACAATATTTCAAATATTGTTTATCGTAGGGTTAAAGATGCTGCAATGAAAAGTGATAGAATGTTTGCGAGCGAGAAAAAATCGGCAGATCTTCTCATCAAAGTATCAACATCACTGAGTGCCCTTGGAACAAGTGAAAATACTGAGCTTGACAAGTACGTTTAACATTTCTTCAAAGTTTCATAAATTTATAAGTTTAAAGGCAGAAACACCGCAATACAGCAAAAGCAACAGCAACAGCAAATGGTTGAATGAATTTTATGCCAATATTTTGTCCTGCCATGCAGGACTTCTTCAGGGCTGTAATGTGAAGAAGTCCTGCATGGTAGGACGAAATATTGGCATAAGATTTATTCAACCATTTGCTGTTGTTTTTGTTGTATTGCGGTGTTTCTGCCTTTAAACATATTAATTTATTCGTCACTGCAATCATTTTCGGATCTGACAATCGACGCTGGTATCGTGGCCTTTTCTTTTTCAAATTATTCATAAATTTAGGCATAATTTTGAAGATGCAGTCAACCCTATTTGTCCCGCAAATGATGGAGTAGAGAACACGGAACATTACCTGCTACTTTGTTATTTTTTTTACAACGGGCCTTGATCTCATCTTTTCAATGGTGTAAATGCAATATTGCTACCTCATGATTTCCTTTCTCTTTCAAGAAAAGTTTTAATCAAATTCATTTTGTATGATGACGAAGAAAAGTTGACCATTGACATCAGTAAGAAGCTACTGGAGGCAAACCTCAAATCAATTCATGCTACAGAACGCTTTTGAATGTTCCATCGTTGCAAACTCCCATACATTAGCCCTAAACGTCTTATATTATTATATTCAAGGCTATATGTAACATTTATAATCAAAACTACGTGTACATTCCCATACATCAGCACCTACCTTTTTATCAGTTTACTTTGCATTTGTAATTAATTCATTTAGCTTAATTACGTTTCCTTGTATTTTTGTTCAATGGCCGCAGGGTTGATGTATACTTCCATGCTTCCAGCTGCATCGTAATTGTAGTTTGTCATCCTATTTTTATGAGGATGTGTATATGTAACAAAACTGTTTCTCCGACGTCCATCTTTGAGCGTGAAAAAGAATTATATACAGGATTTAAACAAACAACTAATCGGTGAACCAAATTACTTGATGTCCCAGCATGATGTATTGTGCATCGAGTGTCGGTTGCATTACGAAACTTTTATGAGCAACAAATACTGGAAAAGTTAGAATTTTAGAAAGTTACAATTAAAGTTAGAGTTTGTAAGTTTGTTTTCTGGTATTATTTTGTAAATCGCTGATTTGTTCTTGGAGGATTTGTTATGCGCAAGGCAATGTTTCAACTGACGAAATAGTTCAATGGCTGTTTGGGAAAAATTCTCACATTTGTTTTATTTTAGGGTTTTTAACAAGAGCGGAGAATTAATGGAAAAGATAAGGGTAAGTTCTCTTTTATGCAAAGCTAGTACTGATCTAGACTCACTACGTAGTCCCATATATTTAAACAACCACAACAACAACAAGAACACTTTTGCATTTTTTGAATTGAATTGTGTGCTCACAAGTTTTTTTATAAAAATAAACAAAAACTAAAATAGATATACTTGCATTGCACTGTACCTCCATGGTGAAAAAAGACAAAGTCAGTGGGTCTTCACTATGGATGGCACTTACAACTCAAGTTAATTTTCAATAAACAAAACAAACACTAAAACAACAAATTAAAATACATTACACAAAACAGACAACAATGCGAAACGGAACACAACGCAAAACCCAGCAAGGAACTACTGCTGCTAATATGGCATTGCTGAATCAATCAAAGTAGCCAGAATTTTAGAGAAATGAGATAGTTGCCTGCAGTATTACTCTATTTTCAAAAGTACCTAGAGATGGATTTCCAAACAAAAGTTGATTACTAAGAGTATGATCATCCATATTATTGATACTGGCGATATCTAGTCCTGGGACATCAGAGAGCTGGTCAAAGAGATCTCAATGAAGCACGTTATGTAGTTGGCAATATTGGAGAACATGCTTGTTGATTACTAAGAGTATGATCATCCATATTATTGATACTGGCGATATCTAGTCCTGGGACATCAGAGAGCTGGTCAAAGAGATCTCAATGAAGCACGTCGTGTAGTTGGCAATATTGGAGAACATGCTTGTTGATTACTAAGAGTATGATCATCCATATTATTGATACTGGCGATATCTAGTCCTGGGACATCAGAGAGCTGGCCAAAGAGATCTCAATGAAGCACGTCGTGTAGTTGGCAATATTGGAGAACATGCTTGTTGATTACTAAGAGTATGATCATCCATATTATTGATACTGGCGATATCTAGTCCTGGGACATCAGAGAGCTGGCCAAAGAGATCTCAATGAAGCACGTCGTGTAGTTGGCAATATTGGAGAACATGCTTGTTGATTACTAAGAGTATGATCATCCATATTATTGATACTGGCGATATCTAGTCCTGGGACATCAGAGAGCTGGTCAAAGAGATCTCAATGACGCACGTCGTGTAGTTGGCAATATTGGAGAACATGCTTGTTATTTTAATTCTCTTTTCCACACAGACAAACTGGGCCCCCGGGGGGGGGGGGGGGTACTTCATTGTTAAGTTGTACTGGACGTGCCGCTCATATGGATGGGTTTTTTCATCCGAAATTCTCTACATATGGGTCTGTTTTTAACCACAATTCTGGTAGATGGGTACTTCTTTGAGAATTTTCTTATCAATCGGCCCTATAATGATAATCCAGGACAAAAAACTTAAATTTTCCTTTGTTTCAAATCGACAAATTCATGCACATGGGTCAAAAATTTCCTGACATTCATGCAAATGGGCTCGAAATTTTTGAATACTCCGTCATACGAATGGGTCCTTTTCTCAAAGTCCAGATTCAGGTCGAATCATGTTGACAATGAAGTACCCCCCCCCCCCCGGGAGCTGGGCTAAGGCAATCAAAAGCATGTTTTAAGCGATGTTTATTTAAAGCACTGAACTGCACACGGAGTTTTGTCAGCAGTTTCACACCCGAAATGTCACATATTGTACATGTAGAATTTCTTAGTGCTCTGGAAATTGCAAGCTATTTGTTTTCAAACTAAAGCAAGGATGTAGAGTTTCTTGTTTATCAGTCTGTCCATAGCGACATAGCGAAGTTTAGGATCACAACGATAAGTCGTAAATTTTCGTTTTAATATAGTCAGAGTTTTTGCAATCTCACTTCCGAAATATTTCAACAGAAATGAGCCTTCTTTGCGTAGCAAGGAAATGACTATTGTTCCTTTAGCCATGCAATTTCAGATTAGCATGATTTTCGAGCATTTGTTACGACTGTATGGAAACCATGCTTTACCCCTTGCTGATTTGATCACCAGCAGCTAATGTGACTTTTTGTCCTATTAGAAAATCGAAAACAGAAAGGCATCAGATTTGGATCTTAAGCTATCCGATTTACTGCGATATCATATGAGAGACACTGAAGCTGCTAAAGATCTCCTATATCGACGTATGCGCTGCCTTCACAACTTGGAAAGTGCAAACAAGAATCTCGATAAAGCAAGATCGAAAAGCAAAAACGTACCGGAGGTTTGTGGGTGTTATCATTTTATTTTATCAAGCTAAATCAGATTTTATTTATTGTAAAAATCGATACGAAATAAGTCACAGATTGGGGAATTTTTTACTAATTCATCTCCTAAGAGAACTGTCATGTTATGGAGTGATGGTGGACTGTTTTTAGCCTGTGGCAGGCTTTGCATCTATTGGTAACATTGAAGAAGCAATGTTATTTGCAAAGTATTAGATTTAGTTTCAAACATGGCCTTCTAGGAGCGCATACAACTGCGGGCATGCTCCCTTCCAAGCACTCTGGCTTCATTACTTAGCTTTCCAGCTCAGGTTGTTACTTATCAACGAGCAATGTCATATCGTGGTGCTGGAGTTTGGAAATTCTTGGATACGAAAGTCAAGCTGGCATCCTCATTCAAAGCATTTAAAGACGCTTTCAAATAATGTATTTTATAACTTTTTTATCATTTATTTATTATTGTACTTAGAATAGAGTTTTACGTTATATTTTTCATAATTTGTAAGATTTTATGCATGGTCCCCCTGAAGAGCAATCTTTCTTGCCAGACGGGGTAACCGTGGTTAAAGAATTTAAAATGAAATGAATGAAATTAAATTAGTCTCAGCCAGTCCCGCTTTTAGGTATGCTTTCTGACCAAAGTTACAGCAAGGAAGCTGTGTATTACTGTAGGTTACGTGCTGAATATCGCTAGATAGTCTACCAATGGCCCTGCCATAAAGTTCGTATTTTCCATCAAGCAGACATCAAGTGAAACTGCTTTCAAACTGGAGCGTAGATAATAACGGTCCTTGATACAGAATAGATTATTGTGTCCCTTCCAACCAAAGCTATCCGCAAGCCCATTTCCTTAGATTGCATATACGAAATTCAGTTTGCACAAGAAACTCACAAAACATTCGTTTTGTCCTCCTTGTGGTTGGGAATACTTTCAAGGGGACATTAGAAGTGAAACTGCTTAGGCTAAGCATCTGCCCGTCAATGGAGATTTTGACAAATATGATCGCATGTTTTTATCTGGTGGCATCGAAGCTGTTCTCGTGGCGGAAAGCAAGATATGATCTCCGCATGCTCTCTGTCTGCATTGTTGTTTTATTGCATCAGAAAATAAACGATTTCTATTAGTTCTTTTATTGCGGCAAATGTTGAGACGCGAAAAGTAAAACGTATTCCTACTTTTCGCGGCTCGACATTTTCAGACACGACGATTTCGATTAGCCAATTAGATTCCCTGAATTTTTTCCGCGCCGATATTTTCCGTCTTGTGGAGACCTGGCTTAAAGTGAATTGAAAGATGCGTTTCGTCTATGTTGATTTCAATCACTTGCTAAGCTATTTAGTTGATGGGCAATGCCTGAAAACAGCGATCTTGCCGCTGGATAAAATAGATCATTCGAGGCTGGCAAGGAGCCCACCGAAGAACGTTGTTTTGAGTCGGATTCTTTGGCAAAACCTTAAGTTGAATGCAAACCTCCTTGACAAATAATGGATTAGCTGCTCAGTTACTTTCGTTTGAACCTAAACGAAGGGAAGGTAATTTCGACATGTTTTGGCCTCCAGGCCTATATCTATGACACAGTGCCACGCAGGATCTGTTACCCCCATTTTGTGTTTAGCTTCCCCTTTGATGACTGTTTTGTAGAAAATATTAATAGAAAAACAATCTAACGCTGATTCATTTGATCAACAGGCTGAAAAAGCACAACAGTTGGCGACAGAAAAGTTTGACGCAATATCTGAAGTTGCAAAGCAAGGTATTCATTATGAGTTGACGTATTTCTGACAGACCAGCTTCTTTTCGCAGAAAATATCATCGTCAGTTAGCACACTATTGTTGTGATTTACGAACTAACCATGAAATGATAATAAAATAATTGAAATATTGTGAAATATTGTTTGTATTCCGTTAACAGCATCGGGACTTGATTAGGCCCTCTGAATCCCAACTACAACAACATTGCGCCTCCCAAACTAACTCAAACGAAAATGCCCCCGCACCGACAACGTTGTCTGTTGCTCAGAACTTGAAGTTATGGCCTGGCCTAATCAAGTCACGATGTTGTTAACGGAGTACAAAGAATATTTTGCTTGGTAAGTAAATTGTCTTATTTCATTAATATTTCATGGTTAGTTCAGAAATCACAAGTAGTGTCCGAACTGGCCAGGAATATAATCTAATTTGAAACGTCAAGACATTTGGACCCCTTATGATTGTATCTTAAGCCAAACTTGAAGCTTTTTTATTGATACTGCTCAAATATAGACAAATCGCTTCTCGGCAAATAAGGAAAACGTGTCAGTCAAACTGCTGGGAGCTGATTAGGGGCTTCGATGGATGGCTGAATCAGATATTACCTGGGTCATGTAAAATTTTAACCGGAAGTCGTATTTTTGATGGTATCATCAACGTTAAATTGTGTTTGTGTCAGGTTCGTGCGTCGAAAAACACAAGCCTGGGAACCATTAAGAAGAATCTTGTGCAGTGTACAGGGTGTCCCAAAAATATTGCCACGTTTGATTAATTATTGAAAAACAACGCTAACGTGAACAGGCTCATGGAAAGATAAGCCTGTCCCTAAGATTTAGAAATAATCTTAGAGACCAGAATCTTGAAAATCCGTTGAAAATTCACCGAGTGGCGAGCATTCAAGGATCAAAAGTATGCGACAGCTGAAACCAGAGACCCCTAGATGACTTGAACGCAAAAAAGCTCGAAGATCGAGGTAAAAGAATGTATCCAACGTCATACATCGTCTTAATACCAGAGCAAACCAAATTGGTGTTTGAAAGTAATTTAATCTGTATAACCATCGTCAAAGTTTTCTTAAGAATGCATGTATCCAAAAAAACATCAATTGACAAGGGATTGAATAGTTTTCAAATTTTTTGTTCAACAGAATTCCTCAAAGCATCCATATGCTTGAAAGTTAGGTTATCAAATTCTTTTCAAATTTCATTTGGTTTTTTCTGAAATAAACGAGAAACAAAAGAAACGAAAACCCACACTACACCACAAATGCCATTTAGAGGCGTCTGGTTTCAGCTTTCGTACAAACTTGTATTTCAAAAGCTCAATGAATACTCAAGAAATTTGGAAGATTCTGGTGTCTGAAATTAGTTAAAAATCTCAGGAATCGGGCTATCCCATCATGGCGTCCCTTCATTATATCGTTAGTTTTTAATATTTAATCAAACGTCGAAAAACATTTTTGGGTTACCCTGCAGTCTGCATTGTTCATGACTCTTATATCTCCAGGATATAGTAGTATGTGGCAGGAAATTCAGCAGAGTTACGAGTCACACCAAATTGTTAATGAGAAATTGCATCACAAAGTTTTTCAAATGTTCTTGTATCTACCAGATGCTGCCTCGTGGGTCTTGATTGGTATCAAAATTGTGACTACAGTAAACACCCGCGTATAAGAAGTAAGTGGATAAAGAACCTACCGGCTGAAATTGTCAAATTAGACCCCCATTTTAAAAAGACCAATCCTTAACTTTACAAGAACCCATGCCGACTTGCAAAATCGTAGGTTAGGTTCTGGTGTTTACCGTTAGCCACAGTTTCAGACTGCTACGAGACCTTGTATGACTCAGTTGAATAGCTAGAATACCCAGTTTAAACAGAACGCTAAATGTAACTCTGTGTTAAATATCTTGGTATAGTTTCCTTCATTGACATCCGTTTTCTTGCTTATAGAATTAACCGATTTGAGAAAGAATAAGGTGCAGGCGTTTAAGAAAAATTTGGTAGGTATACCTAATTGCAGTCCATTTTTTCAGAGCAAGCCAATCGTTGATGGCGAGAGCTACCATAACCCGGAACACTGGAGAGGTGGGCGCGGGGGGAGGGTGACCGCCCCTCCTGCCCTCTCGAAAATGGCCAAAATTTTTTATTTTCCTATTGTTTTGCCCTCAAATTTGCAATTTCGCCCCCCTAAAAATGTGCTCCGTCCGGCGTCCCTGACCATAACTTTGTGTCGCCGTGCGTTATGAAGTTCTTGCTCCAAGTACTGATATACTGATGATATAAACTAGAATTTTAAGGCAAATTGGTTTTACTAGGGGCCTTAGTTTTCCAGGACCTAATGGCATGTTATGAAACGAAGACGTTTCAAATAGAAATCGATTGAGGATAAATATCAGCTCCCTAAAGCTGCAGAATGCTGCAAGCCTCCAAGAAACTTATTGAGCTATTGAAACTTTGCAAGGAAGATGTTACATCCATGCTGAGTGTTTCAAACGTTCGATCATTCTAGATGCTTATACACGCACGGCTGATATGGGGAAGGGCTACTCCGAAAGTAAAAGCACATAGAGATGTGCCTCCCTTAGTGTATACTTTTTCGGCCCCTAGTATATGCAACGGTATTCGGTTTGATAGTTTTAGTTCAACGGTAAGATTTTGAGATTGCTAGCTGGCACAGAACCCCCCTCCTGTCCACAAGTATATGCATCGGGTCAAATATTAGCAAGTAGTATGTCTACGTTAAGTTTGAGGATTGCAAACTTGACTGATATAACGCGGTGAATCTGCTTTGTTTCCTTAGATCCAGACGATAACATGCGATCCCATATTGACACTGACTGCGCTCTTGGATTTTCTGATTATTGAGGATGCACCATCTCAGCCCACTTAATACCCTCATTTGTACCTCATTCACACTGACACAGTTAAGCAAGCTTTATCTAAACCAGGTTAAAACAACCAATCAAATGCATTCTGTTTGTTGGATAGACCAATTAGAAGGCCCCATTCGATAACCTATGGTTTAGTTTAAGCTGGTTTAACTTGCCAACGTGAATTGGGTATTACACTGCCATAGTTAAACCAGCTTTATTTAAACCGGGTTAAACTTCAACCAATCAAATGCATTTGATTTGTTGAACTGAGCAATTAGAACGCAACACTCGATAACCTTGTTTAATTTAAGCTGGTTTGACCTCCTGCATGTATGAATTGAGTATGAATTGAGTATAAATTGAGTATAAATTGAGTATGAATTGAGTCAACTCCTATGGAGTTTCGTCCTCATCATAGAGTTTATCTCATATCTACTCTAAACTGTGATGTTTTGTCATAGGTTGAACTCTCTGAACTACAACTGAAGCACTCAAAGGTAACTTTAATAGCTTTACAATTTTGTAAAAATATTAAAATAAAAATATTGCTACTCCTAGCCAGAATTATGTGGGTAGACTCCAGAATAAAAGGTGGAGGGAACAGAACTCGAGCTCCTGAAACAAAAGGCAAGACAATTTAGAAATAGTAGAGAGAGAGAAGTATGCGCGATGATGAAAGGATGATATAAAGCTGTCTTTCCACAAGATACAGAATATCGAGCAGGCCACATTTTGAACTGATTTAATTGGCTAATTACGAGTAAACGTCAATCAGTGAATTGCAGTCTTTGTTGCAGAACAATAGAAATCTAGCACGTAATATTTGCACCTCGGGGAAACCTGGTAAAGATATGTAAATTATCTCGAGCACATGGAAGAAGGTGAAGGTGAAGTTGCTGTTTTTAGCGCCACGCGCTGGGATTGCAGAAGTAGAATAGGCCTAATCGAGTCCGCGACCCCATGTCATGACGCTCAAGTGGTGGGGCCCCACCTGGTATCGAACCCTGTCCGCCTGACTGTTCTGGCTGCAAAGTCAGTGGATTACACCACTGCGCCACAACACCTTCAAGACCTTGGCGCATGAAAATTTCTTCGAGGCTGTAGCTACAAGAGGTACTAGTTTAGCCGGACTCCCTCCAGCTGATAAACGTAGAAGGCGGGTATTGCTTTGTTATTTGAATCAAATGGCTTGAAATGAACTTAGGGTACTTTGATGTAAATCTTCCGTGGCAATTTTTGGGGCTGCCACGTCACCATGTTCCTTTATCCTAAACCAGAAAAGCGACCGATTTCTGCTTGTCACTGTGTTGTAGACCATCAAGCAGAGGGCTCAAATCTTTTAAATCTTTAAAAAGGTCTATGTGAAATTATATGGCATTTTTCTTTCAATTGGATGGCTTGAAAGGAACTTATGTTACTTTGCTGTAAATCTGCCTTGGAAATTTTTTAATATCTTAATTTTTTTTCAAAATGGCAGCAATTTAACTATTTTTGAAAAAATTCATGGAAAATTTTGAAAAAATTTAAATCATCGTAAATCCTAATCTAAGAGTGGAAACATGATATAACCTAAAAAACCATAGTTTATGAAGGCCTACAACATGGTGGCAAGCAGAAATCTGTAGCTTTTCTAGTTTAGGATTTAGAAATTTGATGACGTCATAGCCTCAAATTTAATAAATGCTGCCATCTTGAAACTAAGGATGATTTCAATCAATTGCCACGGTAGATTTACAGCAAAAAACTCTAAGTTCCTTCCAAGCCATTTATTTCAAAGAAAACTGCAATAGAATTTTACACCGACCTTTTTAAAGATTTGAGCCCTATATTAGACCATCATAAACTATGGTCTTCGTGAGGATTGTATCATTTTTCCTCCATTCATTGAGAACTTGCGATGATTTAATTTTTTTGCAAAATTTTCCATGAATTCTTCAAAGAAAATAACAGTTTACAGCAAAGTACCCAAAGTTCCTTTCAAGCCCTTTAATTCAAAGACGGTTCAGTTCAGTTCAGTTTATATTTTGAATTCCACTACATACAATTCAAAAGTATTAACAATACATACAAAAAACTAAACTACAAGGATATGAGACATGTTACAGAAAAATTAATACATTTGAATGGGAAATTAATACAATATACAAATACTAAGAACAAGATAAATTGTATGGAGGGAAAGGTTATTGAACGAGTTTAGAAAAACGCAGTAGATTTTCACACCCACATTTTTATAGATTTAAAAGATTTGAGCCCCATGTTCAGCTCTTTCTTATTGTTTTAGTAGCTTTTTGATAAGTTGTTCAACAGGTGTTTAATTTTCTCAGTCGCTTTCCTCTGTCCTATTTCATCAGAACTCAGGCTAAACTAGAGCCCCTGTGGTTTGCAGAAATGGGCATCAAATTACAAAAGTTGCAGATTATAAGTACAGCATTAAGGTAGCTGCAGCACGTGATAGATGACAATTGCATCATTACGAACCCGAATAAGACTAAAGGAAAAGTTTGTATTGACTCAGCTAGTATAGAGATTAACAGAATCGTTTGAAATCCGTCCTGTAGTTGGGCAGCTAGTCAAAGATAAGACACTGAATGAGAATTAGATAGCACGATTCTTTTGAGTAATGGGAGTACTGTGTGACGCAGAAAAATACTTCACGAGTTAGATCACGCCTAGCTTCCTGAAAGTAGATGTTATGAATACAATCAAGATATCAGCATGTAGCTGAAGGGCTTTGCTATCTACTGAAATGTTGCTTAGTCAATTTAAGCTGTGACTAACCTTCAAAAAATCAATTTATAGAATATGGTAATTCAGTCATTTCTCGGCCGTTGTCATCCTCATTCTCATCTCCCCAGCGAGTTATACAGGGTGTCCCAAAAAATTGTGTCCCGTTTACCTGAAGACTGCGACAAAACGCAAAAAGATTCTCGCCAAATTTTTGCATGATGTTGCTCTTCGGATATTCAATTAAAGTTTGCTACCATCCCCGTAAAAGTCCGTTGAGAAATGATGGAGCTATGACCTTCAGAAGACCAAATTTACCTGATGACTGAAACCAGCGGTCGGCCATTTTCTCTTACTATTTTGCAGTGATACGTATCTACACGTGAGGTAAGAAATAGTTTCTGTGAGGTCAGAAATAGTGGAGCTCTCCGAGGATTATCGGAATTTTCACGAGAGCTATGACATTGGAGGCTGCTGTTTCATTTTCAATCCATCAAGCTATTTATCGCTGCAAAATAGTAAAACAAAATGGCCGACCGCTGGTTTCAGTGATCGGGAAAATTTGCTCTTCTGTTGGTCATAGCTCCATCATTTTTCAACGGATTTTCATGTGGATGGTAGCAAACTTTAATTCAACATCTGATGAGCACCATCATGCAAAAGTTTGGCGAGAATCTTTTGCCGTTTTGTCGCAATCTTCAGACAAGCGGGGCACAATTCTTTTGGGACACCCTGTAGGAAATATATTTTCAAAAAATACTGAAGTTCTAAATCCCATGGCAATCCATGTGCAGACGATATCTCTTACCCGTGGAAAATATACTGTATTGCTCTTTGAGAGGAGTTTCTAGACGATTTAGGGTTTCTACACGATTTACATTAATCGTGTTAGGACCTTTTCCAGGCCTATTGCAACCAAGAAAAAATGTTTACCTATATTTTTAGTGCTCAGAAAAATACGAGAATAGTCACAAAAATACTTGGGATTTTCTTCTTTTAGGCCTCGGTTTTTGGCTTTTAGGCAAAATTTGATCCATTCAAATCCATCCAGTATTCTTGGTGCTATGAATTTTCAAAGATTGACATTTTCTCACCGTTATTCTACTGTAAGAGTTAAAAAAATTCCCGGCATTTGAAAGGCTGATGCTCACTGAATTTATAAGCAATCATAGTTTGCAATATCTGATTGAATAGCCAACATGTTCAAAAATTTTTACGATTTTTCATGGCTGAAATCGGTCACTCTGTTCAGATTTTATAAGAGAATTTCTAGAGAAAGTCCCTTCCAGAAACCTTAAAAACGTGCTAAACTCACGAGCAAGTTTTGCAAATGTTTTTACCTTTCATCACGCCTTAGCAGGTGCAATCCTCTGGGGTGAATGAAAAGTCTTCTTATCAGTATGAATAACTTGTTCAAGGGGATTCCATTCTCTCAAGAGAACAGAATACATGAATGCCTGTAAGTGTCATTACTGCTCAGAAGAACACAAAGGAAATTTTGCTCGTTGTTTTCATTCGTTTTTCCAGGTTTTCGAAAGATGACTTTCTGCAGAAAATCTCCCATATTAATGAGGAGGAATGGTTAAAGCCGGGTAAATTACTGAACCTAGTTGGACATATCGGGAATAAAACAAAGCAGTTTGCAATATCATTGCTTTGATATTCTGGGAGCAGCATTTTTCAAACACCGGGCCTTTTTATTGACTCACCCGGTATGTTCTGTTTGACCAGTGATATCTCTTTTTCTCATGAGGGTCCAAATAAATGTTTTGTGTGTAGGCCTCTATGCGAAACAGTGGCAAGAACTATTTACTATTTGAGTGTAAATTACTCATTCAGTATTTTTCATGATAGAGATAATTCGGTTAGCAAGTCTTCAATGATTTCTAAGGCTTCAGTTGCGATTGCGGAATTAGGACAGTTTCAAGTTTTATTTGCTGAGTGTGTTTCTTTTCTTTTGTACAGGCAGAAGTACAGCTCCTCAAAAACACCATCGCTGCATTGAAAGAAGGAAAGTAACACTAGGTTTTTCTTTCAAATTCATATTTTTATAAAATCATAATTTTTAAGTCGTATGATTTGATAACTTATACATCGATCTACAATTATGCTGACATTTAGAAGCCTATCAATTATCACAACCATTTCATGCAAATTGTTCTTGGGATATTATTGTCAATTTTATAGTTTTCAGAGACTCAAACAGCATTTGAGTTTGAGCAGTTTAGTTTGACATAATTAGAAGTCCCTCCCTTCCCCCCCCCCCCGCTCCCTCCTGCAACGTGCAGCTAACCCTGGACTGGTTACATGATCTCCGTTTCCTGCATTTGATTGAGTGATGGTTATGGCTTCAACCTGACTTCAAACCTGCATGAGTGAAAATAACAAAATCAAATTAAAAACATTGAACAAATACAAGGAATTGCGTCGTCAGTCTACAACTAACAGCAGCTTAACTGCTGATGTATTTGGTATCAGCAACGAAACGCTGTTTTGATCCATTTCATTGCGTTGTCCTAACTCTAGAAGTTGCCATTTGACATGTAACTGATGTACGTTACAGCGAGAACCTGCATACAGGAACCTGGGATTTTCTGTACCAGGCTGAAACGATTCTTGTACATTTATTTACTGGTTTGTATATATCAGGTGCTTAGCTGGCTACAAATCAGCCTGGAGGTTCTTCATCCGCAACCTTTTTTGTGCGGGTTTAAATGTACAACAAGTGATTTGCGTTTAAAATCGTGTTCGTCTGGGTAACATAACTGCCAGTCGTAGTGTTTTTCGGGTACTTCGTGACAATACGAATAGTGTGTTACCCAGGAAGACGATAGGGAGGGCATGTTGTAAAAACCAGACCCTGGGACCCCTGAGACCCCTAGGACCTTTAAGTACTAGAAATGAAAAGGACCCTTAACACCAGAGTGTCATAATGAGGAAGTTGTGTATCATTGACTTCCCCTCTTCCATCCAATGAACTTCCACTCTTCAAACCAATACCAGAAATGATGCAGAGAGTTTATACCAAGAAGAAGTACTATTTTGAGTATCTCCTATTGTGTTATTTTAAAGACTTTCTGCATGAATTAAGACATCCTGACGTTGGTTTGAACGGATGAAAATTCGTAGGATGAAAGATGGGAAGCTCATACAACACGCAGCCTCTTGTTTGACAGCTTGATGACTTTGATCTATTGTTTGTCTGTGGTGATGCCCCTCTGGTGTTAAGGGTCCTTTTCATTTTTAGTACTTAAAGGTCCTAGAGGTCTCAGGGGTCCTAAGGTCTCAGGGTCCGGTTTTTACAACATGCTGATAGGGAGAGCAAACAATTCAATTCCCGTGCCTGGCTTGAAGGAGTACTGGCATGCAGCTGATTGGCTCCTAAAACAATGGGATCCAGTTGTTGTACACTCAATCGCTCTTTTCTTTGATATGCAAAATGGCGGATGTTTGCACCTCAACATGATCATATTGTTTTTGATAGCCGATCAGCTGTGTATTGGAGACAGATACAAGAGGCAAAGGGGGGTGTGAATGTTATAAGTTTTGCTTGTGTTAGGACACCCTGTGATTGACTTGTGTGGATTCATATTCGTAACAGTAATTGATTGTCAATAAAAGATGAATAAAACTGAGATCTTTATCGTCGTCGTTGGTTTAATGCTGTTGAATTAATCAATAGGGTTGTACATTGTCAGGGAAGCAATTGACCAAGATGCTTTGCGATTAATGATTGAATTTCTGCAACCTCGTTCGCAGTGACAATGAAGGTTTTCCGTAAACTGCAACGCCTACATTGACCCTGAAGCCTGTTAGGCTATTCTGCCATTTGATTGGCTCTTTTCGAAACAAAAGAACTTTCTCACCTTCAAAACTTGTCGTTCAGTCGAAATGAAGAACATTTGAATGGCTTTGGTTGCAATGAGAGCCATGGAGTATACATTTCGAAATGTCAAACATGGGATTCGAAAGAACCTGCTGTCTGCCAAATTAAGCTAATTATCCCGATCAAAATCTGCCAAAATTTGGCAACCGGTCCCAAGGGTATCTGTTGAGGTCTAGCCTCCTATTAACAACAACAGATACCCTTGGAAATGAGATTGGAATTTCTGTAGAATCATTTTTGATTGCATGATAGAACGCAATGCATCTTGGTCAATTGCCCCCCCCCCCCCTCCCCCGACGCCGTCTTTTCCGTGATGGTCTAATAGACCTTTTAGCTCTTCTAGAAAGAATCTGAATCGAACGATATTGTGACGCATTTTGTGGAATTGTCGAATGTTATAATAATAGTGATAGCAGCTCTAAAGCCACTCAATCAAACCTCGTATAAAATATGTATGAAAAGATCGCTCGATCCAGACTCTTTTATAGAATAGTTAAAAAGTTTATTATCAGGAAAGCAATTGCTACTTCAAGGCGCAGAGCTCTCAGAGCGGCAATTTTTTAAACCGAAGGATCAGTTACATACATAAGAATATTGAAGAGAGGGACACTTTGAAATCGAAACAGAGCACTTTCGAAAGACATCTAAGGTCACCGTGCCCCTTGCCTCATACGACTTTGTATATGGTGGGTGGGTTACCAAATGTATGCACAACTTTTTTTGTTATCTTTCAGGCTACTTTTTAACGAACTTGTACCTAGTTATATGTATATCGTTAATTGCAGTTACACTACTACTGGTTGTCCCAAGTAATTTGTATACATGTGGTTACCCTTCGGGGTTAACCAGAAAAGTAGTTAACAGGAACTCGGTTATGTGAACGATACATGATACCCTTCGACGACAGAGAGATTTCAGACCCCAAAATGCTTCATGGCATTGAAGCTCTACTGTGCCCCTGTACACTGTAATCAGGTGTCCCGAAAAGTATATCAACGTTTGATTAACTGTGTTTGCGTTGAATAGAACCAGTTACTCTCGCAACGACCCAGACGACTGTTATTTTGCCTTTTACATTCAGTCTTTTTGCCTTTTGAGTCGTTCATTTGCAACGATTCTTACGACCCCAGCGGCTGCAACGACATTATGTGGACGAGGCTTTAGATCACGATTCAGCCCTTTCTAAAATATGACTATTATGACACCAACAACTCTGTAAATCATTTTGTTATCAAGTGTAACCTACACGAGATATACAAAATGTGACTGGTCCCCACTGCGGATATGACTTACAAAAGCACACAATTTCCAAAAAGAAACCAACAAACAATCAAACAACAAAGCAAATCGTTGACATCCTGCAAAGAACAAGATCGATAAATGGAATATCAACCTTTTCACACTTTTTTTCACAATATTTGATCAATCTATGGGAAATTTTTTGGGACACCTGGTAGCTTGTGACATAAACCACAGAACTCCAAAGACCACATTAAGCAACCTTTGTAATTAATATTTTATCGCACAGGGCTATAGTTTTATGCAATTGGAGACAAGTTTTGATGTCTTGGATGTTCTTGACGCGAACGTGTATAATTGTTTGGGACAGCCGGTGTATTTGTCTGATTTCTACATTTCATGTTGATTTTCCCTATAACCGCAATTACGTATAGTATTAATTAAATTGAGGACAATCCATATTCTAGTTTCGAGCTGTTAATTGGAAAGTAGTTGCACTGTATCCCAGGATAATTGATGTCACATGTAAAGGAATTCAGTTGTCCATTTCTTGATATGAACTATGAAAGCCACTGACATGAAAAAAATTAGATCTTTCTTATTAACGTAATAGAAGCAGAAAACATCGCAGATTTCAAATCTGGCTGTATTTTATCGATTTGAGGGGCAGAAGTGTACTTTTGGGGGGTTTATGGGGGCTGGTCATTCGAAAACAGTCTGGGGCGAGTGACGTATTGCGTTGGGCTCATAAATTATATCGCAGATACACACAGTGGAAGCACCAGTATCACGCAACACGTAAACGACGAGAAACATGACCGACAGCGAGCTAACGGATTCAACTTTGTCTTCAAATGAAGAAGAATACCTTTTTGCAATTAGTGAAGAGGACTTTGACTCAGAAGCAAAAACGGTACATTGTATGATTTTCGTAGATATTGAAAGTACCCCCTAAAAGATTTGATGCTGATGAACTCGAGACCCTAGAAATAGTGAATTACCTCTCCTGAAAAGCATTTGATACCCTGTGTTTTATAGGATTAAACTGATTTCCAGTAAATAAAAGAGATGTCAGCAGAGAGTGGTAAGGAAGTGCAGCAATCCCAAACTTGTCTCTAGTAGCCAGGAGTTGTACTGTAAACATTTCTTCAGGGTTCAATGACACTCCTTTAAAAAAGTGTTGTCTTCGAAAATTTTCTATGATCAGGTGAAAAGGGTTCCTTTTTGCCAGCATGAAAGTCAGAAATGGGTATGCTTTGAAATGTTATATAAGAGCGTGGTTTTTAACTTTTATCATTGAAATGCTCCCACCGCACCGCACAGTGACCCAGAATGGCAAAATAATGTAATAAATGCCGAAAAATGTATGTTCTCAAAATCCATCACGCTGTAGCTCATTTGAAAGAACAGTGATTGGCAATCAAAATAAAAGAAGAATTATTAAAATTGTACCTACGAGAGCCAAGATAGAGATTTTTCAACACTCGATTTAGGCTAACTTCAAAATTCAATTTCTCAACTCACACAACTCCGATTCTGGAAACCATTTTTTTATTTTGATCGTATACATCTCGGAATTATGTACGTTCATGTCATCGAAAACAAGTGGAAAATTTCCGCGAATTTTGCAAATTGCTACTTACTATATTTTAAGGTCTATCTATCTATGTAGCGTCCTCGTAAGTCCGAAGGTTGCTTATAATAGATCTCCACTGTTCTCTGTTCTGTGCTGTCATTTTCAATTGTCCATATTCTTTGATATTGGTCCACTCTTTGACGTCGTCTATCCACATTCTTCGAGGTCTACCCTGTGCTCTTTTGCCATTTATGAATCCTTCTATGATGTTAACAAATAAATTTCGATTTGGGCTTCTTGCTATATGGCCAAAGAAAGCATAGGTTCCAAATCTTTAAAAAGGCTGGTGTAAAATTGAGTGACCTATTTCTTTGAACTGAATGACTTCAAAGAAACTTTAGCTAATTCTCTATAATTCTACCGTTGGAATTTTCTGAAATCTGCAATATTTTCCGAATTAGAGTGTTCTTCTTCTTTTTCAACAATTAAAGAAAAATTTTCAAAAAAACTTAAATCCATCGTAATTTCTAAACTGTTTGACGCAACATGAAATAATTTTCGAAGAAAACCATAGTTTATGAATGCCTACAATATGATATCAAGCAAAAGTCTGTCACTCATCTGGTTTATGATTTAGAAAATTGATGACGTCATTTCCTCAAATGAGTTGAAATGAAAGATACGCTGGAATTTCCAAAAATATTCAAAATTTCTGAAAAGTCCAACGGTAGAATTATAAATAAGTATCTAAAGTTTCTTTCAAGCCATTCAATCATAAGAAATAGGTTAGTGAATTTTACACCCACCTTTTTATGCCGAGATAAAGATTTGGAACCTATGCTGCCAAAGAATGACGATTTACGTTGAGCAATCTGCTTTAATAGATTTGGTTTTTCTTTTACTCTGTCAAATATCTCTTTGTTCGTAACTTTGTTTATCCAGCTGACTTTTAATATTCTGCGATAACACCATGTTTCAAATGCATTTATCCTTCTTGCAGCTTCTTTACCTATTGTCCATGCTTCACAACCGTATGTTAACAGTGACATTATATACGTCTTCGGTAACCTTTTCTTGGTGTTCGTATTGATATTGTTTTTCATGAGTTCCTTTAATTCCCAGAATGATTTCGTTGCTATTCCTATTCTCCTTTTGATTTCTTGTAAACATTTAACATCTTCCGTAATTAGTGTGACAAGATATTTATATTGCTTTACTTGCTCTAATGCCACCCCATTTGATTTTATTACGATTTTCGTCCCTGGCTGTTTTTCCATGACCATAACCTTGGTCTTTTTCGCATTCAACTCCATACCATAAGCTGTACAACTTTCATTTATCTTATCAATTAATCTCTGTAAATATTCTTCCGTGCTAGCTAGCAATACGGTGTCATCAGCAAACCTTATGTTATTGATAACCATTCCATTGAATTCTAACCCAGATTCATCTTGTAGGGCATCATTTATTAGTTCCTCGCTGCACATATTAGAAAATGCTGGTGACAGAACACAACCTAGCCGTACACCTTTCTCTATTTTAAAGCTGCGTGAGTCTTCTGATTTACCTCTGATTTGTGCAGTATGAGACCAGTATAGATTTGATATTAGCCTGATTTCCTCTGGAGGCACCTCGTACTTTTTCAACACTTGAATTAATCTACTATGGTTAACTTTGTCAAATGCTTTTTTGTAATCGATGAAGCATGCAAATATTTTCTTGTTTTTACTGACCATTCTCTCTGCAAGTATCCTCAGTTGACATATTGCATCTCTTGTTCCTCGACCCTCTCTGAATCCTAATTGGTTTTCACTCATTCTTTTCTCAGCAAGTGGAGTTATTCTTCTCTTTAAAATGTGTAGTAAGATCTTAGCTGTGTGTGATATCAAGCTTATTATTCTATGTTCTGCACACTCTTTTGTATTGGCTACTTTGGGAAGCTGTATAAAAATTGATTTGAGAAAATCTTCAGGTTGAAGGCCTGTATTATAACATTTATTGACTATCAAAGTTATCATTTCTACTCCTTTGTCTCCCATATTCTGTAATAATTCTGCTGGGATTTCATCTATTCCAGTAGGTTTTCCCTTTGGTAGATTAACGATGGTTTGCCTTATTTCCATCTCTGAGATGCTTACAGTATTGTGTATACTATTTGCTTCAATAAGTATGTCAGGTCTATTGTCTGAATATAGTTCTTCGATATATTCTGCCCACCTTTCTAATATCTCTTTTTCATCAAAAAGCATTTTTCCATCTTTGTTCTTAACACCTTGTTCTGATCGTAGCTTCTTAGGCCTCAGCTGCTTAACTTTTTCCTACATTTTTGGGTTATGTGATTTATCAAGAGATTCAATTTCATTGCAAATTTTGTTATAGTGTTGACTTTTGGCCTTTCTGCACATTCTCTTTATGATTTTTGATAAACTCCTATACTTCTCCTCATTTCTTTTCCACATTCTTCTCTCTTCCATTTTGTCTAATATTTCTTCAGTGATCCAGTGTTGTTTCCCTATTTTTGTTCTTTTACCGCAAATTGCATCTGCTGTTTTCATGAGACACTCTTTAAGATTTTTCCAAATTTCTTCAACGCTTTCTCCGTGGTCAGTTGCGTCAATCAGTCTCTCACTTTCCTGTTTTTATTTCTCTCTGATTACTTCTTGGTCAAGATTTGAAATATTCCACTCTTTCCTTAGAGATTTGCTCTTTTTTATTCTTTTAAGTTTTGTTTTGATCGTTATAACTGGATTATGATCTGATCCGCAATCAGCGCCTGGCCTGGCTTTTACATTTTTCATGCTATTCCTATATCTTTTGTTTATCATGATGTAATCTATTTGATTTTTCGTTCTGCCGTCTGGGGCTAGCTTGCGTGCAGCCTCAACTCCTCCTCAAAGGAAAAGTAGAGTCTGCGCAACAACAAAACAAAGCTCGTACTGCCTCGCTTGGATCATCGGTGGTAATTAATTTTGATTGTTTATTGATTGTGTATGATCCAATCAAATCCATCTGGCAACTTTCTGCCAGATTGGTTTGATTGTAGTTTCTATTGTTGATTGTTCACTGCCTTTCTGCATACAAATTTCGAATCGCGCGGTGCGAAAAAAAGCAATGAACAAACCTCACCGTGTCAAATTGTCTGAATTGCAGTTTCTTGCACTTGTGTTTTGACGCTCTCTCTAGTAGAACAACTGTAGAACAGCCTTTCGCACTTCAAGCTTGCTCGCCGTCACAATCAACCAAAACTTCGATGTAAACGAAGAAACTGCAGCACTGCAAGGCCAGGCAGGACCGGATGAGCCAGGCTGAGTCGTACAACTCACATCACAGTTTATTCTATTTGTCAAGGCCACAGCCTTCGTCCCTTGAAGTTAAACAACTCGAAATTTGCCTTGTTGGCAAGACGCAACAAAACCGATATTTAAATGTAAGAAATTCATAAATAGTAGGGGCAGTGTTTCTCCAAAACAACTATTGTAAATTCAAATTACAAAAGTGAATGTCGTTTATGGACGGCAAGAACATTTCAATGGGGATTAATGTACTGGGCTTCTCAATGAAAAGGGCGGAATGTTATCACTGCTGACTTTGAATACCAAATTATGCCATCAGCATTTACTTTCACATGCTTGATAAATTCAGTTTATATTTCATCATAATAGGCTTCCTTCAGGCAAGAGCGTCGAAGCAAATTTATTTCAGTTTCATCAGGAAAATTATGTTCAAGCAATTAACAATCTTGGATCTCGTGGGATTTCCTGCGGTTTTATGCATTCAATAGGTATCACGCGCTATGAAGCGGCTCACATCTGCTTTGCCGCGCGTCGAGAATATCAGACAGAGGCTACCAATTTTGCAGCGTCAGCGTAGTAGCTTTGCTTCGTTGTTGCGCAGACTCTACTTTTCCTTTGAGGAGGAGTTGAGGCTGCACGCAGGCTATCTGGGGCTGACCAAGTATGTTTTGAATTTCCCCGCTGCTCGAACCACGTATTGCAAACTATCAATTTATGCTTTATGCAGAACTCCACTACTCGTTCCCCTCTGTCATTCCTTTTGCCTAAGCCATGCGGTCCCACGACTTCATCTTGTTTCCCTTTTCCTATCTTGGCATTGAAATCTCTCATCAGTAAAACTGTATCGTCCCATTTTTTTATTTCATTTATTGCGTTTTCTACTTCTTCGTAAAAGTTTTCAATCTCTTCATCTGAATCTGCTGTAGTTGGTGTTGGTGCGTAAATTTGACAAAGGAGAATGTTTTTAGGTTGTGCTGATACCCTCATTATTATTATTCTTTCAGATTTCAAATTATAATTGATTACACTATCTTTTGCAATGCCTCTCATTATAAAAGCAACTCCTTTCCTGTGGTCATTCCCTCCTGCAAAAATAACTCTAAATTCCTCTTCATAGGGTAAATTTCATAGGGTATTTTAGGGTAAAAACTGATAATCAATTTAAATCAAAGTACCCTTGGGGTGACTCACGGAGCATTAGCGAAGTTTTTCTTCTAAGCAGGTTGAAATGATGGCCAATTTAAGCGTTGAAAAATTTATTCTGTATAGATAGATGGAAGAAAAGTGTTACGAGACGGGAGGCTGATCCGCTACATTTCAGTTACGGATGCAAAGTTGCACCAGTAGAGCGTAAAAGGGGTTCTTAAGTATCACTTAATGGAGACCACACCCAAACCTATACCTAGCTACGTTCTGTGTATTTACCGTGTGGACTTGAAAACATGAAGACGATAGCGCCTCTTCAAAAAAATTGTCATCTTCCTACATGACTTTTGAATACAACCTATTGGAATAATACTATTTTATTGCTTCATATTGTACACTTTATGACCACGAGACACAGAAGACCCGAAACTATCGTGATATGGTAAAGTGCGAGTTGCGAGTTGCAGTTGCGAGTTGCGAGTTACACTTATTTTGCGAGTTGCGAGTTGCAAGTTGCACTTATTATGCGAGTTACGAGTTGCGAGTTGCACTTAATTTGCGAGTTGCGAGTTGCGAGTTGGACGAAAGTTGCGAGTTGGAAACTCAAAAGTGCGAGTTGAAACTAAAATTACGAGTTGCCTGTTTTCTTTTGAATGAATGCATTTTTTGCCAAATAAAAGGGTTTTTTGAAGTTGCAATTGAATTTAGAACTGTTTTATGGATTTTGCGTTTTTAGGCCGTTGTAATTTTTTTTATAATAAATCAATTACAAGAAGCTGCAGGCTTTGCAATTTGTGGCTTTCATTCCCCCAAGTCGTTCACTAATATTACTTATCACTGTAATGCAGTAAACTGGGGACTTGACTTAGTTGTCTTCAAAGAAAATTAAAGGAGAATCATTAATTCTTTATCTTTCCCTTTCAAGACGACTTGTGCAAGTCCATGTTAATTGCTGAGCTCAGAAAAGAAATTCAAGTAAATTGAGCTCTGCTGAGGGTGTTTTTCGATTTGCAAAAGCATCGTCAACAAAGGCAAATTCAAGAGGCATCATACTCCAATAAAATCTGGTGCTATGTAGCAAAAAACCCCTCGCTTTTCAAGGAATTGGTAACAGTTCCCTATACGCCCTCTTGCTTTTCAAATTTCGTAGGTTTTTTCGACGGAATCACTCATGTTCGAAGTAGCTTCAGCATGATTTCTTGCATATCCTTCAGTCAGGCCTGCTCTGATACACGTTTTCTTTCATAAGAAACTGGGCAAAGCCCACAGAACTAAATTTTTCTTATTTTCAAGGAAAATTTCAGCTTTTTAGTTCCAAAAGTTTCTTAATGTGTTTCTTATATTTTAGATGCATGTAGTTTCGTCAACGGCCACGTATTCGTTTCTTGGCAGACAGCACACTTTTTATCACGAAAGAGAGTTCATTTTGCAAAACACAAATTTATTATGAATTACTAAAAAATAAAGGCCTTACGATAATTTCCCATGACATCATTGTATTTGGCTTTAAAAGTTTCTTAGCAATTCTCAAGCATAGTACTAGAATTTCTTAAATTTTTCGCAATCCTAGTACCCTTTTCTTATGAACCAGTTTCTTATATAAAAAACGTGTATGTAAATTCGAAGTTAAGAAACTTTTCAGTCTTTAGTTATGAGTTGAAAAGTGTTTTGGACATACAACCTATTTGTATTACCAACTCAAGAAATACCAAAGAGAAGATTTTTTCTTCTCGTTAGGCCTAATTGCCCAAGCTCAAAGCAAACCTTTATTAGCGGCTCTCTGCGAATTAAAAAATTGTTCTTTAACTCCCCTGACCTTAATAAAGGCTCTCCAAAAAATTACGGTGTTTTAGCTGCAAAAGATGGAAAATCTGAAGTTTTTTTTCCGAACTCGCAACTCGCATTTTAAATGTACCAACTCGCACTTTTCACTATTAACTCGCAACTCGCAACTCGCAGAAAGCACCAACTCGCAACTCGTAACTCGTAACTCGCAACTCGCACTTTACTAATCCACAAACTATCCAATACTACCCCATTGACTTGACTGCACTTCGACTTCGTAAACTCCGTGAGTCAAACAGTTGAAATCTAAAAGACGGGGTCAAACGGTTTCTAAGCAAAAAATATTACAATTAGATAGAATATGTGTTGAGTGCGTGAGCCAAAGAATATCTTTTGGAAGGGAACCTTCTGCAAAAAAATCTAGGCCTGTTTTAGAATGACCCTAGAATGTGTGGCTGTTCGCCTTTGTGGTGAGCCTACAAGTGCAGTACTAAAATAGCCTCACGTGATAGACATCTGATAGACCAATAACACTGACCGCTCTGTGACGTATGGTCTTGGCAAGTTGCGTTGCATTGCATGCTACTTGCAATCATCACTGATCGTTTCACAAGAATCGAATCATTGACATTGCACGTGAGGGATTGAGACATAAAAACCGCATTAGAAGACAGATCTTGGTAGCAAAATGTCTGCTAAACTTAACCGAGATGGTGAGGCAGAAGTAGAGCTGAAAAGTCCATTAAGAGACGGCCTGAAAGTACCATCAGAGGAGGAAGTCGCCGCATGTAGGCCATGTCGCCTCGCCTTGGTTGTTTTATTTTCCTTGGTGTTGGTCGCCATGCTCGTGTCTGCAATCGTCGTGATTGCTACCAGTGGTAGATGTAAACCGCAGGGAAACCCACCTAAAGAGTTCTGGAAGAAGGAATTGGCCTACCAGATCTATGTTCCCTCATTTCAAGACAGCAATGATGACGGGTATGTATCATGTATGAAATTAAACCATCAATCGGGGCTTTATCATCGTTCTTGCATTTGGTCAGTCACGTGACAAGCTTGCTCTATCAAAATAGTGAATTCGCTGAATCTGAAAGATATCTTCACATTTTGCCATGGCCAATCTAGTTGGTTTTATTTATTTAAGTGAAGTGCTCAGGAGCGGATCCAGACAGGGTTCACATGTTCAAAAACCCGGTCAGAAAATTTGTGAAAGCCCCAAACAAACTGAATTAAAGAGAGGGAAAAAGAGTACAGGGTTGTCTTGCTGTAGAGTCTTAAGTAGGTTAAAATAGAGTCGTGCATACAAGCGTGCCAGTGCTTTTAAGTTGTGTTCTGGCACGTGAAATAGTGACCTGACAGTTTAAATAGTCTGTAAAGGAGTCCCAGTCTGCAGAGTATGGCACTTTTCGATGAGATCTCCGGTGTGCAACAAGAAATTTCTTTTGTTCTCTATTGTCTAATTTGAATAGCCTATTGAAAATCTCCGGTGTGCAAGTGCCATACACTCATTTTTTTTATAAGAAACCGCTTATAAGAAACGGTAGGCTCAAATTTTCCAAAGCTAAGAAACAACCCTACCTGAAGTGAAAAAAGCTAAGAAACTTCTGTAATTTCCAGTTTTAATTTTCCTGTCACACTCAAAAATATTTTGACATTGTACAGTTATAGCAACTGTTTGGACAATATTTTGAGTGTGAATCATGTTATTTACTCGTTTTGAGAGACTTACTAAGTAATTTGGGAGCCCTTTAGACTGAAGACAAAATCAACTCTAAACTTCCGGCAATAAAAATATAAGAAACATGTAAGAAACTTGTGGTAGCAAAATGGCCCAAAAATTTAAGAAACTGCCTACCAGCCCCGGACCTTAGTTTCTTATATAAAAAAATGAGTGTACTCTGCATACCTGCAGGAGTCTATAGGTCGCACGTCGATAGCTCATTTGCTGATCAGAAACCCCCCCCCTCCCATAAGATTTTAGAGCAGTGGCAATATCAAGTTGTGGATGTTGATTCTGTTTTGATAGATTTTTGACACTCAATTTACCAGTCCATAATGATAAGTCCTGACAGGCTACTATAATGATCAAACCAGGATAGGCACAGCAATATAGTGTAAAATTTGAGAATAAGATGCTAGGTACAATGTAGACTGATGATATGGTCGTAGTTATCGCTATTGAAATACTGCCGGACGCTCCTAACTACGACTCATAATCAAACGCCATTATTATGAAAGGACTATGACTGCCTCGTTTCGATAAGGGCCTAGGCGTAGAAAAGCACAAACATTTGTAGTTTTCAAATGAAACACATTGAGTTGAAAACTTCACAATAAATCATTTAATGCTTAGCGAAAGCAGCAAAATAGTACCTACGTACAAAATTTGATATTGTTGCCAACTGTTTTCATGGTATTCTTGTTCATAAGACTTTGTTCTGTCCGGCCAAGCTCCTTGAAACTCTGCTTTGAGCTTCGAGTTTCCGTTGGTCAACATCAATCAATCGAATTTGCAGAGATTCTAATGGCGTTGTATTTGGTTGTTTGGTTGTATACTTTGTACATGGCTGTGTATAGCAGCCTCGTTCCCAAGGGCGTTCAAAAGTGAAAAAAGTCAGTCCAAAAATATTGCCGTAATATTATGAGTCCCAGTAAGAGCGGTCTCGGTCTGGCGTAATAGTCTCGTTTTGGATAGCGATTACTGGGACTCATCGTAATCAGTCTAGGTACAATGCATCTTGTAGAATTTTTGCTATGCTTATTTGTCGTATTACAGTACTTGTTTGTCATGCACTCGTCTTTTCGCAAACTTGCTAAAAACTGATTAGTACTACTGTCATGAAAAACTCTTACAAGAACTGTAATTAGATACCAAATAAATGTAGTTATTTTCGGTTGAATGAAATGAATTAGAAAATAACGTACGATTCACTGCAATCCAGTGACTGGGATTGTCTTCCAAGCGATTGCTTGGATGATTGCGGTGCGGTGGTGCCTATCATCATTAGAAAGTTCAGGTCTTCGCAAACAGTAAATAGATAAAGTTAGATTTTGCATAAAGTGACTGGTTTGACCATCGCATGTCACCGAATGCACTGTTGTCAGTTTTTTGCTCCTATCCTTTTCAAAGAAAATTGGACAGAAATAACCTCAACCAGGGGCTATTCCGAAGCTCACTGTTTCATAAGCACCAACTTTTACCATATTCAGCTTGCAGATTCCTAATTAGAAGGCATCACAGTTTCATAGGATGCAAAATTTGTTTTGCAAGAAAGGTAAACAAAGAACTTCAAATAATTCCCAAGGGACTGAGCCCCCAGTTAATAGAATTTTTTAATGCTTGAAGATTCAAATTCTGCTCTCAAATATTTTTTAAATGATACTGAGCATGAAGTGTTTTGCAATATAGTGATAGTTCTATGACCAAAAACCATTTTACTCTACATAGTTTTTTGATGTACTTTAGTTAGTGAATGAAACCGTGCACGAATAAAATCAACAACACAGTATCTTAGAAAAAATTCAAGATTTACTATTTTACCATTATCTGGAAGTTTCCTTTACAAAACTACAAGGCTAAACTTGGCCTTATACAGGCCAAGTTTTAGCCTTGTACATAGCATGGATTATGACCATGTTATGACCTTGTGCTAACCTTTGAAGAAAATTACAAGGTTATCAGTAAGATTCCAAGTTACAACCGGCCTAACAAGCTTTCCACAAGGCTTCCACAAGGTTTCCGCTAGGCTAATTAGCATTTTTCAAGCCATTTACAAGGTTACAGCAAGGCTTTTCTAGGCTAGAACAAGGGTACAAGGCCATAACTACAAGGCTTATACAGTACATGGCTATTACTGTACACGGCCTTGTATTTTCATACAGGTTATGACTTTATCCTTATCACTTCTAACAGTGTGGTTACAGGGGAGTCAGTAAGTCAGAATCCACAAGCCGACTAATATAGGGGCGCAGGTAAGCCAAGTCTAACCACTACCAAGATGAAACCCCCAGCTTCTACATTCATTGCAAATTTCTGAGATTTTTTTCAAAATTAACCTCTTGAGAGCTGGAGTTGCTTGTAAACAAACTGTAGTTGTACTCTATGCAAAATCCCGAGGCAACACAAAGAAAATAAATATTGTGCTTGGAAAACAGCAAGGACATCAAATACTCTCACCTTTATTCATTTTGAGGCAATTTTTTTAAAACATCCTTCACGACAAGGACAGTGGCGGAAATTCACAGTGGGGGGGCAAGCCGTAAATTTTCCGAGTCGTAGGAAATGCTTTTGTTCTCAGGCATTTCGCTAGGATATGCGATGCGAAACAAAAACAACCAGACAGAACTTCAGAATTTGCATCAGCAAATAAAACTAAACTTTTGAAACTAAATTTTTGCAGCACAGCCAGATATGATGAAAAATGTCAGCCGACCATTTAGGGTGATGCTCCTTTTGCATTGTGTAAAACTTGTGTTGAAGTATACTGTTCTTGCATAGGTATGGTGACGTCAAAGGAATCCAGAATCATGTGACATATCTTCAAGAAATTGGTGTTAAAATCATCGTTCTGTCAGGCATTGTTGGGAAGAATGACTTCAGAGACTTCAAAAGACCAGAATACGCATTGAGCCACTTTGAAGAACTTGTCAAACAGGCAAAAGATGCTGGAATAAGTGTTGTTTTGGAAATTGACCCAACATACACTGAAGTGAGCAGTGATTGGTTCAAAAACAGTAGGAAGGATAATACCTCTGTCTACAATGACTGGTACATCTGGAGGAAGAGTCAAAACAATTGGGAGAGCAAAGCTGGAGGAATAGCCTGGAAATTTGATCGCCCAAGATATCATTACTACTACTACTATGTGGATGTGAACAAGCCTGCCCTTAATTACAACAATACAAGTGTCAGAAAAGAATTAAAAGATGCTCTGACTTACTGGATGGCCAAAGGAGTGAAAGGATTCAAGCTGAACAATTTCCAGAGATTGATTGTTGATTCGAGTTTCAATGACAACCCAAGCAGTAAAGCAATGTACTATGATAAAGGTAGGAGCTTACTTGATCAACTGCCCCTCTCTGTTTTTACAACAGTTTGTTACAAAGATTTCATATTGATTTAAAAGCATTGTCTATCGTTTTGTTGCCACCTGTGCACATTTTGCCCAGATCTCCAGCTTCAAGAAAGGAAACTGTTAGAAATATCGTCGGAGGCTACAGTATGTTGGAAAGGTTTTCTAAAGAAGGACATTGCACCAATGATGTTTTGTGATTTTCCAAGAAATGGGAGGCCTGGGGGGCTAATTTCCATATTTGGGCGATTTTGAAAGTAGCATTCTATCAGATGTATAGCTGGAATTTTCTAAGACAGTTGTAGGAGTGCATTAGGGGTCAGCAGTGGCAAAAATGAGCTTGAGTGAAATCACTCAAAAGGTCTCATTAATATTTGAGAAAACATCGTTTTGCAACAAACACGTTACAATTTACAGTGAGGACATGCTGCATGCAAACTCATTGCAATTCATGCCCTATGATATTTACAATCATCGCCAAAAATTTAGGACCCCGCTTTTATCTACAACGTTTCTTGGCATAACAAGATGGAACCCTACTGCTCTGCCTATCTTACTCTCTTGGAGTTCATACATGATAACTTTCAATGTAGATTCCAAATTTTGATGTTGTTTTTTTAATTTCTGCGCCATTTTGCTATGACGTCATGATGCAATCTATCAAAATTCTTGGAAATTATAGTGGTTCTGCCAACAAGGGGTGTGACCCAAAAGTTGTGTTACTCAGCTGGATTTTACATGAATCTAGGCAAAATTCATTTCTATGATTTGTTAAAAAAATATAAAACTCCATGAAGAATATTGCTTCATGGAAAAAGGTATTGGAGTGCCTTCAGTCCACATCTATAGCCTTAAGTTTAAGACCACCCTTGGAAGATGAAAAAATTCTGTGCTCAGAAGGTACAGTAAGAGCATGTGATACGAATAATGAAATAATTCTTGAACAGCAATTGGAATAACTATGTGATTTGTTACTTCAAACTAAAAATCATGGACGGGTCTTAAACTTATGGCCATATTGTAGCTGTGGACTGAAAGCCCTCTACTACTGTTTTCTGTCAAGCAATATTCTTTATGGAGTTTCAATATTTCCAGACAAATCATAGAAATGAATTGTGCATAATGTACCGTAGATGGATGTAAAATCCAGCTGAATAACGCTAAGGGGACCATTATGGAAATAAGGTTAATATGACCTTTTAATGCTATCCCTGCCACGTAACGTATTTAACGTATTTATTTAATGTGCATTGTCATCGTATTTTATCTATTTTTAGCTTTTAAAACTTGTAAATTCTATTTATTTCTTGTAAATTTTTATTTTACTTGGCAAATATAAACATACATACATAACATACGCAATTTTGGATCACACCCTTTGCCGGCAGAACCACTATAATTTCTGAGAACTTCTATCAATTCCATTGTGACGTCATGACAAATTGGCGCAGAAATTGAAAAAACAACATCAAAATTCTGAATCTACATGGAAAGTTGACCTAAATGAATTTAAAGGGAGTAAATTAGGCAGAGCGGTAGGGCTCTATGTTGTTACGGCAAGAAAGGTTGTTTCAAAAATGTGGTCTTGTATTTTTGGCCATGACTGTATTTTCATTGCTGCTTCATTTACTGTAGTGTCTCTTGATAAAGTCTTGAAGAGTAAGAGTCTGCCCTCAAAGTCGTCTCTTCAATATAAAAATTAATTGAAATTGACCCGAACAATTAAGATAATATTGATCTGAATAAAGATTAGTTCAGGCCACAACATTTCCTGGTTTTCATTCATTGCTGATTAATTCATTGAACAGAGCAGCTACCATCATGTAAGACTGGCAGGCTGCTTTACACATATTTTTTTATAAGAAAATGCCCATAAGAAACCCAACTCTCAGATCGCCAAAAAATTAAGAAACTCCAGTACTGGGAAAATATAAGTTAAGAAATTATTTGTTTTGATAAAGGAAATCCTTGACATAATTTTACTCTACTTTCACTCGTTTCCTGTATCATATTACTTGTAAGGTACTTGAGCAATGTCTAAACATTGGAAAGGCTTAAAAAACCTTGTTTTGAAGTGTTCATGAGGGCACAGGTATGTAGTGAACATGAAGATCGTTATGGAACCTCTAAGAAACTCGTAAGAAACTCTCAGTACTCAAAGTCTGATAATTTTAAGAAACTTTCAGTACTGGCCCCAATTCTTAGTTTCTTATAAAAATATGTGTATTATGTAACCTTCATAACCATAGGGATAATCTTGATCATGAAGACGTTTCAACAGAGGACAATGATGGGATGGGATTATAGAATGAGTAACGTTATTTGATGCAATGTTTTTTCAAGACACAATTTTTATTTCTTTGAGTTTTTTAGATAATAGGGTGAAAACTTTGTTTTCAATAGTGGGACTCTACACGTATTTTTTTGTAAGAAACTAAGAATTTGGCCCCAGTTCTGGAAGTTTCTTAAAATTATCAGATTTTGGGTACTCAGAGTTTCTTACGAGTTTACATGGGAGTTTTCAGCCCGGGCTGAAATTTCAGCCCGTTTACCCGAGGTGAAACTTCAGCCCTCCTCTACGGTCAAAAGCTTGTAAATATCAGTTTGCCATTACATGGAAAATGTTTCGCCCCGGGCTGAAATTTCATCTCACCTTGTGCTAGCCGAGATGAAACGTTAATCCCTTAATTAGCATGTTAATCCCCATTGTTTTATGTGACATGCTCCCATGTAATGGCCAATATTTTTTCAGCCCGGGCTGAAAAATAAATAACGCATGCGCTTTTGTCTACTTTTCGCACTAAACAGATTTTTAGCCCGGGCTGAAACTCTCCATGTAATGGCAAAATATTTTCACCCCGGGGAGCAGGGCTGAAGTTTCAGCCCGGGCTAAAAACTCCCATGTAAACAGGCCCTAGAGGTTCCATAACAATCTTTGTGTTCACTACCTGTGCCCTCGTGAACATTTCGAAACAAGGTTTTTTAAGCCTGTCCAATGTTTAAACATTACTCAAGTACCTTAAAAGTAATATGATGCCGGAAACAAGTGAAAGTAAAGTAAAATATATCGAGGATTTCCTTTATGTCTCGTTCAATTCCTACCCTGACCATCCCCCGGGACATCCCCGGGCATTTGCACAAAAAATTTTCCCGGCCCCCGGGCATTTGACCGTACATTCCCCGGTCCCCGGGCATTTGAGTAGCATTTGGCAAGAACAAGAGCTTTTGCTTATATAGTAACTGGGAATATAGCATTTTTTCAGTGCCCGGCCCCCGGACATTTGACCGTCAATTTTTCCCCGGCCTCCGGGCATTTGAGCAAGGAATTTTTGTTGACCCCCGGGCTGCCCGGGGGGATGGTCAGGGTAGGAATTGAACGAGACATTTTCAAAACAAATAGTTTCTTAACTTATATTTTCCCAGTACTGGAGTTTCTTATTATTTTGGAGATCTGAGAGTTGTGTTTCTTATGGGTAGTTTCTTATAAAAAAATACGTGTAATACATTATTTCCAAGGCCCCAGTTGCTTATATCCACATACATTGGATGCTTCCCTCAAATCTTTGTGGTTGTCCTTCTTTTAGATCACAAGGGATCACACATCCTGCTTCAAGAACTGCGCAGTGTTGTTGCTGCTAAAGGTGGCTTTCTTATGGGAGCTCTGGAGATGGATGATGCTGCCAAAACAAAGTCATATTTTGGCACAAAAGATAAAAGGGAACTGGATCTGGTGCTGAACACTGTCTTTACAGGTACACCAAGAGGAAAAGATGGGGAATTTGTCAACACAACAATTGCTAACTACCAGAAAGCTGTACCAGAATTTTCTTGGCCAAGCTGGATATTTGATGGACCAGAATATTTAAACAGACTTGGCAAAAGATACACAGTGGAAAAATTGTTCTATTTGCATATAGTATTGCAGCTGGCCCTTCCAGGAAGCACTGTATTCTACTATGGTGATGAAATTAGATTGAAAGTGAATGCGACTGAAGCAATGTCATGGAATGGAGCAAAGATAAATGGAGGTTTGTTGATCATTTATATAATTTTGATATCAGGTGTCAGAAAAAAAGGTAACAGATTTGCTTGGGGCTAATAATAGAAATTTAACTCGATTCAATCACTAATGATTTTGTAAGTACTCGTCGATGGTCAACTTGAAGATAAATACCTTGTTTGTTGATATAGGTGCATTGAGAGTTGGAATATTAATCTTGAAGTCTAGATTTGCCTCCAACTCTAAACCGGAGCTTTTGCGTTTTGGCCTAAGCTGCAGATGCGCTGGTCAAGGGAATCTCCCCAATCATTGACGAAAGCGTAGTGGTACTTTACCACGACAGGCCCTGAAATGAGCAAAATTTAGGCACTTGGCAGATCAAGCTCCTCAATTCTCTAAGGCACTTGATCCCGCTCCTAGATTTTTTGTCTCTTTTGTGGGAAACCAAATGGGAAGTTCTGGGAAAATTGAGCTACAATTATTGGCCATGGCAAGAACTCGGAGATGCCGGAGATCTCGGAGAAATATCTCCGAGATTTTCAAACTCTAAGCTTTCGTCTTGGCCCTATATGCATAAGTCGAAGTGTTGGAGATGTCGAAAATATTTTGAAACATCTATGAATTGCCCGGTATATACTGTAAAATCATTTATTTCAGTAGCAGTGTATACAAGCACTAGTCTGGTGTTCTAAAACCGATATCTCCGAGATTTTCAAACTCCCGAGTTTTTGTCTTGGTCCTATATGCGTAACTCGAAAAGTCAGAGATGAGTTTTTGACATCTATGAATTTTCCGGTATATAATGTTAACAGGGCCGTCGCTGTAGGGGGTGTGGGGGTGTAACACCCCCCTTCTCTAGGAAAATGGCTGTCGGCAGATCAAAACTCGATCCTCAAACCAGCATTTGCCGACAAATTTCCATCCAAAGGCGGGAAGCCCCGATTCAGCTATATTCTATTCATCAGACCACTGATACTACGAGACTTTCAGACTGTGAATTAAGATGGTTGATATATTACGATTACATACATGAAGGGTAGTCTAACCGTTGCAGATGCACAAAATTTTGTCTCGCTTCGCTCGCACTGCCCTGCCTAAATTCCCTAAATTGTTGTCGAACATACGATTCCTTTCTATCAACAAGCCTTTTTGCAAAATTTCATAGACTCGGCAATAAACCAGACGATCTGACCTATAAATCACTCAACTTTGCTGGTGAAAATACGAAGTTACACTGACTTACATTTTCCATTGTTTTAGTTTCCTTTTTTCATTGCCAGTCGGTGTTTTGATTTTGTGCTTTCAACATTTCATGCTGCAAGTATGACAGCTTAAAAAGATTCTCTGTCTCCACTACCATTCACCGATTATTTTTGTGCAGAAAGTGTTACATCGTTGGTTACTGATGATATCACAATGATAAAGTATTAGGGCAACAAAGTAATTTTGGAAAGTCACATAAATACGAAAGAATTGTCAATCGATTGGTCTACCGAAAAGATCAAAGTCCTTAGAACTGCCATGCAGTCTCGAGATCTTGCCTTTATGTCTTTGATAAAAGAGAGATGGACTACCCAATATTCATGATACGTAAACTAGCAGAAATGAAAAAGTTGGCAGGAAATTGGTTTGCTATTTTTTTTACCAGAAAACGACAGAAATACATGCGACAATGTTCATGAGTCTCACTTTACTTCTTCATCTGGTGGTTAACATTCCTCCAAATCATATTTCTATTCTCCAAATACTGATATTTCCCAGAGAAAGAAGATTAATCAAAAGATTAACCATAGCCAGCAACGGTATTTTCGACAATCACGTTTCAAAAGGTGACTGTCATATCATAGAAGATGTATCAACAATAAGGTTGAATTTTCAACGGCCACGCCAAATGACCACGCCCCTTGTCGGCAAATTTAAATTTTACACCCTTGACTTCCTTCGCGACGTCCCTGAATGTTAAAGCATTTATTTCGATAACAATGCATAAAGGACTAGTGTGGTGTTCTAAAACCGATATCTCCAAGATTTTCAAACTCCAAGTTTTCGTTGTGGCCCAATATGCATCATAAGTCGAAAAGTTGGAGATATCTAAAATATTTTGAAACATCTATGAGTTGCCCAGTTTATACTGTCAAAGTATTTAGTTCACTGACAGTGTATACATGCACTAGTCTGTTTCACTAACAGTGTATGAAAGGACTAGTCTGGTGTTCTAAAACCGATATCTCTGAGATTTTCAAACTCCAAGTTTTCGTTGTGGCCCAATATGCATCATAAGTCGAAAAGTTGGAGATATCTAAAATATTTTGAAACATCTATGAATTGTCCGGTTTATAACGTTAAGGCATATATTTCACTAACGGTATATAAAAGCACTAGTCTAGTGTTCTAAAACCGATATCTCCGAGATGTTCAAATTCGTAGGGTACACTGTTATTGACATAAATCAAAGAAAAAGTCAGGTATCTCCAGCAAGTCTTTGATTTATGATTCTCAAGAATGAAAATTCACATATATTCGCATGTAGTGCACACAAAATGATAGTTCACAATGCACTATGAATATGTTCACAATTCAGCTTTAATAATGAAAAGTTGTTCATTGTGAACTTCATGATAAAAGATCTTTAATATTGCTGCAATTCAGGTCTAGAACTGCCAAAATTACATGTATGCTAACTTCCTTCCAGGGTATGACAAGCCATACCATATGACCATGCAACGAGGGCCTTCACAGGAAGATCTCAGTGCATAATATGCTGCAAATTTGTCAAAATATATCATTTCCATGTATCATGCTCTGTTTCTTATTTGTTCATGAAACTTAAGAAGAAATGTGCAAAGGTCAAGCAATAGTAGCTTATCTGTTGTAGATAGTACCCCACCTTCAAATCTGTATACATATTTCAAACAAGAAAGAGACCGGCAAAGAACTAGATTTTCCGTCGTGGCTTTAAAAATCATAATGGTTTTATCTTTTTGGGTAACTTGCATTGACATGAAACCTCTTGCATGCTTACTATATCATAGCAACCTGACGTTTTTTCAAGAAGGCTAAGTATTTTCACAATTTCTTCGTTCACGGTTTACGTGGTTTATTTGTTCAAAAGAAGCAAAATATTTGTTAATGCCCTGCCTTTAATTTTCAAATGCCATTGGCTGGTGCCCTCTGCCCTCGGCAGGTTGGCTGTCATAGATGCCAAATCCTCCCTATTTGTACCATTTCTTGGGTATGCAGCTTAGTTCATTCCACTCTATTTCTTGATGTGGGGTTGCAGGGAGGTATCAAAACCTGTAAAACCACCAAAATATTTCAGGAAAACCTGCATCAACTTTCAGCGAAAACTGTCACGACATTTTTCCGCGCTTTGCTTATGTAACCTCGACAATACGTCACATACGACACCTCACTAGTTACAACAACTGAAACTGAAATTAACCAAATTCTTTCCAAAATTATATCACATTTGGATATTATTTGCTGCGGCATCTTAACCTTTGTAACAATTTGCAGTCTCAAATTATATTTGATAAACAAATTTGCAAACCGTTGATAGAGAAAGGAACCGTAAAACTGTGCTTCTTGCGACCTAAAACAGTAAAAGCGGTCTTAATAAAATGGCTAAAAACCATAAACCGTCAGCCGGCACAACCCCCACCTTGATTTGCCAAACCAGGTTGATCTTGGCCTGTCTCTTCCTCATTTATCATTGAATTTATTTATCTCAGGTTTCTCAAAAGCAAATCCGTGGTTCTCCCCAAGAACACGAATCACACCATACACCAGTGTTGATGACCAGAAGAAAAAGAAGCAGGACTCCTTTGCTATCTTCAAACAACTGAGCTTACTTCGACAAAAGGAAGTCTCCCTACAAAGCAATATGATAAAGGTAGCCTATGCACAAGAAAATGTCATTGTATTCCATCGCTATGAAGTTGGCAACAAAGGATTCATTTTTGCATTGAACTTTGGTCTTACCACAGTGACTGCCAATACCAAAGTAGCAAATGCAGCGAAAGGCAATGTAGTCTTGGACACATTGTTTACCCATAGCGATAGAAATCTTAATTTAGCGACCATCAAATTGGAGCCACATCAAGGACTTGTGATAAGGGTAACAATGTAGATTCACTTTTACAGACATTTAGCTTAGTTATACTTTATGTGTGACAAATTTGTCTAATCTTGGAATTTATTTAGGGACCATTTCCATTGATAGTCTATTTTTGACACCCATTTAGAGGCCCTTTACGTGATAAATTTCAGACCGTGTTGAGTTTCAACACGGGTTGAGTTTTAACAGCATTGCTTATTTTGCCTTGCGTTTACATGAAATCTCAACACGGGTTGAGATTAGGTCACTTGGTTGCAAACAATAGAAGCAGGAATGTGAGCCCACTCAAATATCTGAATGATTGCAGAAATAGATTCGATCTCCTTTGTTCGCATTCTAATCTCGCCCCGAGTTGAAATATTTTTGCGTTTACATGAGAATTTCAACCCGTGTTGAAATTTCAACACGGGTTGAGTTGCCGAGTTGAGTTGAACCCGTGTTGAGTTTCAACTCGGCCTCCTTCATGTAAACGCGATGAAGCCTTACACCGTCAACCGAGTTGAAATTCAACCCGTGTTCAACTCAACCCGGGTTGAAATTTCTCATGTAAAGGGGCTCTTAGACTCCATATAATTTGTGGATGGCTGCTAATTTTGTGAAACTGTTTTTAGAAGCTGCAAACTTGAAAAACAGTAATCTCGCTTGTTTCGCTGAATCATCCTGAAACTTATTCATAAATTTTGTAATTGCTTCAGTGATTCGCAAAGATGCTTCAAATTAGACTGTCATTGATGTGAAAAGTTGACAGTATCCACTTCGTTTAGAATATGATCATGGCAGCTTCAGCTCAAACGCAGACCTGTCAGGTGTCTAAATGGAAACGGTTCACCAAATTTAGACTCTATTTTTGAGAATATGTGCCAATGAACACAGACTATCAATGGATGCAATCTCTTGCAAATTTTCTGTCAATCAAATTCAAACTATTTAGAAAATATGTGAACGAAGAGGATCAAGGGCAAGTTTTGGAAACATTAAAAATCATGTTTATCCTAGAAGGGCTATCAAACCAAGTGACAAAGATGATAAATTGTCAGGATTATATTTTCTGTTTGTTTCAGAGATTAAAATATTTAACGGAAACCCTTGATTTAATCTTTATTTGTGAACCTATTATAGAATGTTCATATTTTCATGTTTCTTTGAAGGGTACCAACATGGTCAAATTCGAATAATATGTCGAAAACTATTGAACAATAGCATCAATTTTAGGTCCCACTTCTACAAACCTCGATTCTGATAAGTTTCTGCCAGAAGAATATATGAAAACTTAGGAAAGACTTAAACAAATCTCCTATTTTGGTATCTACTGTTTGAAGAAAGGGTTGGAAAATCCGATAATCCAACTAAATTTCAACAAATATCTGCCAGCATATTTCAAGCTCCAATCTCCGTTTCTGTTCAGTTGACCTTCATTTGACGAAGGGGTATTTTGGCATAAGGAAATGACAAGATCCGAAAAATCTGAGCAAATAATTGCAATAATATGAGATTAATAGGAAAATATTTCATCGATCTGACGACAGTATTACCCCGCCACGAAGAATCTCATTTTGTAAAACCAGGCTGCTTGGTTTCTTATAAATTTTATTTAAATGTTATATCAAACCAAATGTTGGACAATGACTATGGTGCCACCTGGCAGGCTGCAGTTTCTTTTAAGTCAGTTTCTTAGTGGTGGGGTAGTACTGTGTCTGAACACATGGTCTGAAAAGCTCAATTCCTGTCTCTTTTTAAAAACCGGTTTTTGTAACTTCCATCAGTCTGAGACTTCTCAAACCATTGTTCACAGCCAGTAGCTAGAAAGGATTTGTATCTAGAAAGATGTAGCCTGCGCGCAGACTCTACACTACAAAAGGAAAAGTTTTCCTACTTTTCCTTTTGTAGTGTAGAGTCTGCGCGCAGGCTAGAAAGATGTTGATATTCTTTTACTGTGACTAAAGTCTGTCTCAAATTATTAAATGCCACTTGAATATGTCCGCGAATAAAAACAGTTGAAATTTTTTGCCGGATTAATTTGCGTTATCGCAATCTCACGTGACAGCTGATTTTAGACAGACCTTAGTCACGGATAGCAGCCATTGTGTCTTGATTTTAGATTGTGTGTACAATTGATTTGGGTTTTGATTGACAGTTAATGACAGATAGACATAAGTATATTGTTTTATTTCAACACTTTATATGTCTTTGCCCTATCTTAAGACCAGTTTCCAGTCAATGGACTTTGCCGCGCGGGCGGAAATTCTATTGTTTGCGAAAGAAAATGTCACTTTGTTAATGAACAGAAAGTTAGTGTTGAATGACTTTTGATTGTGCAAAATTCCGCCCACTTGGAAAATTCCACTGACTGGAAACTAACATAGCTTTATCTCGCCTGTGGCATTGTTTCGGCAATCAGGCAAACGTACAACTTTTTTGCAATATTTGCAGTGCACATGAAAGAGTGAATTCAGGGGCAACCAACCCAACGCTAGCACTGCTTCATTTAATTTTTGAGACATATAGATCGTAAGGATATCATGTTTGTTGCGCGCTTTTGAGCACTAATGTCCTAAACTACACTGCCATCAAGTTTAGGGAATTGTGACAATTGCTTTTTGAAATTTTCCAGAAATAGATTTCTTATTTTGGTTGACTTGTTTAGTGTCTGAGTTTCAGTCTGAGTTTAGCGTCCGGCAAGTCAAATGCTTCGGTAAAGCGACAGATTTCCGTAGAATGCCAAGAATTTTTTTTAAACATCCTGCTAAAAATTTACAATACTTAATTACTATACTTACAAGCTACTCTACTCTACTACAAGGACAAGACCACGGGGAGCAAAAACTATGTCTACCCACGTGGCTATTTAGATAAAGAAAAAATCGAACAAAATACATTAAGGTAGGTCACCAGTCGAAAATCTACTTTTGAAACTATAAGGTATAAAAAGTGTTACAGTACCAATTTTTTAGTAAACTTGCCATGCTGGTGACCTGGTGACCTACCTTAAACTACTCGTAACTACAACAACAAAGAATTACTTCCCGCAGCTGAAAAATTCAGCCGAAAATTGAAAATAAGTTGAATTCATAACTAAACACCGGTCTGTAGTTGAGGATATCTCAAGTGGGTAGTTTCTTGCAGTGTTTCCGAGGAGTTGTCAATTTCTAAAGCCCCAAAGTCACGCATTGGCGTCCTATTTTTTGGGTTGATTATGTAACGGTTGTATGCCTTCTAAATCTTCAATGAGAATCTATATGTGCACTAAGTGGAATCGTTTTTGTCTTGATAGTCATTCTGCAAATTTTCTGTATGTTTGCTATTAAGTCTCCAGATGAAATACACGTTTGCACAATAGAAGAACCTTTGATCGGACCACATGAAAAATTTCTTAATTGCGCATGTAAATTCCTGCCTTTTAATGCTAAAAGTTTCTTGATTTGTTTCCAATTTTTTTACGGTACATGAATTATGGTTTATTCTACCATTGTTTCAGATACGTTTCTCCAAATAGAAGGGAACAACATAAGTTCAAAATCTTTATAAAAAGGCTGGTGTAAAATTCAGTGACCTATTTCTTTGAACTGAATGATTTCAAAGAAACTTTAGCTATTTCTCTACAACCTTACCGTTGGACTTTTCTGAAATCTTCAATATTTTCAGAATTAGAGCGTTTTCTTCTTTTTCAAGAATTCAAGAAAAATATTACCCAACAGAGTTTGTATGTTAGAGAGGCTGGTACCCAGGGTAGAAAAATATAAAAAACTTGAAACCATCGTAATTTCTAAACTTTTTGACGCACCATGAAATAATTTCAAAGAAAACCATAGTTTATGAATGCCTACAAAATGGTATCAAGCAAAAGTTTGTCACTCGTCTGGTTTATGATTTGGAAATTTGATGACGTCACATCCTCAAATGAGTTGAAATGTAAGATACGCTGTGATTTCGAAAATATTTAAAATTTCAACGGTAGAATTATAGATAAGTAGAATCATAGAATTTACACCCATCTTTTTATGCCGAGTTAAAGATTTGGAACCTATGCTGAAGCGAACATTTGCAAGAACAATTGCAATGAATATCATTCAAGAATAAGGGTTCATGTTATGGTGTTCTTCTCAAAGATATCTCCATAATCATGACAATCCTGACAATTTTTCCTGGAAATTTGTTTCGTTAAAAATACCTACACATGAGTGCGCGTAAGAATTAGCTCCTTTTACCATAGCCAAAAGTTCAATGTCTTTGTACCAGGTTTGAAATGGGTTTGAAAACCACTAGTAAAAGTTAGAAAACTATGTTTAAGGTACCTTTCGTTTTGAAAATGCTGTTATTGAGCCCTTAGCCTTCATACTTTCAGCAGTATTATAATAATAATAATATAATAATATAAGTAATTAAGGGAGTGGAAGGTCGTGAGACCTATAAAGCCCTGCTACGTTCTATCACACACGACTAAATCCTGTACGAGAATCTGTCTACGTGTTTTAGTCGATCATATGCTCGTTCAAATTGTTGCACTGTCGAACAGTTGATAACTTCGCTTGATAAATTATTCCAGTCATTAATGACTCGTTGCGTGAAAAATCTTTTACGAACGTTTAAGTTACACCTCTTCTTGAATAGCTTTAGTTTATGTCCTCTTGTATTGCTTTGTTTCAATTCGAAGAGCAAGGACGGATCAGTGTCCATGAAGCCCGTTAATAGTTTAAAGGTCAGAATCATGTCTCCGCGTTTTCTTCTGTGTTCGAGTGATGGCAGGTCTAATGCTCTTAATCGATCACCGTATGACTTGTCCTTAATAGTTTTTACTAGTTTCGTGGCTCTGCGCTGTACACTTTCAAGCCTTTTGACGTGCTTGATTAGGTAAGGGCTCCATATAGCTCCAGCAGACTCCAGTAAAGGTCTAACTAAACTCTTGTATAAAATTAAAAAGACTTCTTTATTAATGAATTTGATTGTTCGTTTTATTGACGCGAGGACTCCATTTGCTTTCTTTACGCATTCGGCAACTTGTTTTTCAAACGTAAGTTTACTATCTACAAAAACACCAAGGTCTTTTACATCTGCTGATATTGAGATGTCCGTTTCACATTTGTTCTTTTCGTCCTGAACATGATATCTCGGCGATGTGTCGAGCTGATTGCCAAGATAGAGTACATGGCATTTGTCTGTATTAAGTGGAAGTTGCCACTGTTTCGACCATTTTCCAACGTTTGTAATATCAGACTGGATTTGGACTTTATTTCCAGCGCTTGATGAATATAGTTTCAAATCATCAGCAAACATTTTCACTTTGCATTCATCTAAGATGTCAGGTAAATCATTTATGTACAGTACAAAAAGTAATGGTCCTAGCACACTTCCCTGTGGTACACCGCTTAATACATTACTCCAATTCGATTTGTAACCGTTTAGAACGACGCGTTGTTTCCGATCACTTAGAAAAGATGATATCCAGGCAAGGATCTTTCCGTCAATTCCGTAACATTTCAGTTTGAGTAATAATCTTTCATGTGGTACCGAGTCGAATGCTTTCGCAAAATCAAAGTAGATAACGTCAACGCATTTTCCTTGATCTAACAATGAAGTTACTTCTTCAAAAAATTCGAGTAGTTGCAATACGCAGGATCTTTTGCAACGGAATCCGAATTGATCAGGTGAAAAAAGGTTATGTTCGTCTAAATGATTTACGATACCGTTTTTTATTATTCTTTCCATCACTCTACATATAATCGAGGTAAGGCTAATCGGTCTATAGTTTTCTCTAGCATGTTTGTTACCTTTCTTGAATATAGGGGAGACATTGGCTAATTTCCACGTGTTGGGAAGAACCCCTGTGTCAAGGCTACTTTTGAAAATTAAATGCAATGGATGGGCGATGACATCCGCAGTTTCTTTTAGTACTCTAGGATGTATGTTATCTGGTCCAGGAGATTTCGATGTATTCAGAGATTTAATTATCTCGAGAATCGCTTCTTCACTAATTTCAACATTCTCTAAGACAGAACAACGATTGGAATTCGTTACGTTTGGCAGGCTTGATAAATCTTCTTTTGTGAATACTGAAGTAAAGAACTCATTTAAGATATCGACTTTCTGTTGTTCCGAGGATGTGTAAGAATTATCATCAGTTTTCAAATCAGGTACTTTTGACTTTGTTTTTAATTTAGAATTTGCATACTTCCAATATTTTTTGCTGTTCGATTTTATCGTAGTAGCGATGTTTTTCTCAAACTCCTTTATCTTTTTGCGAACTTTTGACTTTATCTTGTTTGAATGTCTTTTAAACCTGTCGTAATCTTTTCCTGTTTTTGTTACAATCCATCTTTTGTAGGCATTATGTTTCTTTTTCAACGATTTGAGAATGGATTTGTTCATCCAAGCTGGCTGTTTCTTATCTTGGTCCTTTGGAGTGCTACCGTACTTTGGGATGAATTTGTCCATTAAAAAGTTGAGTTTTGATTCTAGGTATGACATCATAGAGTCTGGAGTTATACTGAATTGTATCCCAGGGTAAATATGTTTAAAATCAAATTGAAATGAACTAAAATGAAAAAAATTGATGGAACATCATCGAACAGTTCACAGTGAAGAAAGAGTCAAACCAAACCTACAGTCTTTCCCTCTATTCTTGCAGAATCATTACAAAAGTCTTTAGTGTCAACTACTTTCGATACTTTTTCAGATGCGAAGCCTAAACATACAACAACAACACCGACAGGAAGTCATCGACTTGTGTAATGAATCTAATCTAGGTCAGTCTTTCCTGGTGGCCTAAGCAAGGAGATATAGTACTACCCACCTGTATCTTGCAGTGAACGGGCGACTCTAACGCTGTTGCTCATGAAGAAGAGAAGACAAGGAGAATAATCTATTTGAAGGTATGACTTATTTTGCCAGATACTAGATGATTCTGTCTTTTGGAAAAGGTTGGGCAAACTATTGCCTTTCTTTGTGGGATACACTCATTTTTTTTATAAGAAACTAAGGTCCGGGCTGGTAGGCAGTTTCTTAAATTTTTGGGCCATTTTGCTACCACAAGTTTCTTACGTGTTTCTTATATTTTTATTGCCGAAAGTTTAGAGTTGATTTTGTCTTGTCTAAAGGGCTCCCAAATTACTTAGTAAGTCTCTCAAAACGAGTAAATAACATGATTCGCACTCAAAATATTGTCCAAACAGTTGCTATTACTGTACAATGTCAAAATATTTTTGAGTGTGACACGAAACACTGCTGTTCAGTCTGGAGGGCATGTGGGGGGACAGGGTTGCAGGTGCTGCAAAAACTTCAAAACCGCGCAGCTAGAATTGTGACCAACAGCAGTTATGATTTTTCTGCTAGTGCTTTGATTAAAAGTTTGAATTGGCCTACTGTAGCAGATATGATAAAAACCGAGACAGCTTGCATGGTTTACAAATCGATAAAGGACCTTGCTCCTGATTACCTGTCAGAAATGTTCATTAAAAATTCGACATGCAGTAGGAAAAATTTGAGAAACACCGCAACTGATCTTCAAGTCCCACTAATGAGAGCAAGTAATGGTCAGCAAGCTTTCTCATATCGCGGTGCTGGAGTTTGGAACCTCTTGGGCTGTGAAGTCAAGCAGGCATCCTCATTGAAAGCATTTAAAGAAGCTTTAAAAAAATAGTTTATTTATTCATTTATTCATTTATTCATTATTGTAATTAAATTAGGGTTTTACTTTGTATTTATTTTTAACTTAATTTGTAACATTTTATGCACGGCCCCCTGAAAAGCAATCTATCGATTGACGGGGTTACCGTGCTTAAAGAAATTAAAATGAATGAAATGAATGAATGAAAATTAAAACTGAAAATTACAGAAGTTTCTTAGCTTTTTTCAATTCAGGTAGGGTTGTTTCTTAGCTTTCGAAAATTTGAGCCTATCGTTTCTTATAAGCGGTTTCTTATAAAAAAAAATGAGTGTATGTTTTTTAGTTAGGCTTGTTTGTTTGTCATCTTATTTGCCATCAATTTTTTTTAAATCTAGCTTACTACTGGCCGGGTGAGTCAGAAAAAAGAATCCCCGCTTGGAAGGCCACTGCTCCATGAATATCATTGCCAATATGGTCAATTAGATTCAGTAATTTACCCAGCTTTAATCGGCCTTTCCTTCCCTTGGATAGGCCTATGGGTGATTTTCTGCAGAAAGCCCCTTCCAAAAACCCGCAAAAGCGCGTGAAAATGATGAGCACATTTGCCTTCCTACAGTTTATGACACTCACATATATTCATGACTTTTGTCCTCTTGGGAGAATGGAATCCCCTTGAATAGGTCATCAATACCAGGAGGAGGACTTGTTCATCCTCCCAAGAGGATAACATTTGCTAAAGTGTCCACAAGTCATTGCTGTAAGGCTACTGTAAGGCAGAAATGTAAGGGAAATTTGTTCATGATTTTGTGCACGTTTGAAAGGATTTTTGAAGAGGCTTTCTCAAGAAAATCCCTCATAATTTCAGAATGGAGTGGCCGGATTTCAGTCTGGTAAATTTTATAGTAGATTTGAACATTACTACCATTATAAACTGTATATTTGCCGATATCGTTGTCTTGATATCCAGGGAGCCGTGACCTTTCAAAGAGGGCTTCTTTTTCTGACTCACCCAGTACTGTATATACACAAACTAATCTTAATCGATGATAGCGAAAAATGATACAAATAAATGCATAAACAATTTCTACTATTTCATAATCTATAATTTTCTAAGATTCGCATGAAAGTTGGCATGCATTGCATTTGCGGTTTGATCCATCCCATTGTTTCATCAAACGTTTAAAAGGATTTATATTGTTGGTGGATTTAATTTCGTTTGGCAATGCATTCCAGATTTGAGGTCCTAATGATTGTAGGCTATTTGAACCAAAGGTGACTTTATTTGGTCTATAATGCTGCAAGTCATATGGATTTCTTGATGAATATCTAGAAGATTTTATTTTGAAAATGTCACTTATGGAAGAAGGGTTTAGATGTTTCAATGTCTTGAAAACTTCTATGCAGAGAACTCTGAGACGGGAAACATGCATAACACATAATACAAACAAATAACAGTATAAATAATCGAGCTTTGAACAGAGTTTTATTTTGTACGACGTTTCGGGCTTTAACCCATTATCAAGTGAAGTAAGATTAGTGGAATGTAGGATAAAAGAAGAGTAAATTCGAAAGATAGAAATCGAATTTGAAGGAATCGGTGTGATGTAAACGAAAGAATAATAGGATAGATATGCATAGCAACAAGAACATGAGAGGAAGAGAAGGGGTTAGTTAGAATAATGTCATTGTAAATAATTGAACTGCTTATTAAGTCCTGCAGGAAAGAGAGTTCCAAGTTTGAAAATTACGTGCTTCTCCAAAGTCTTTCTTTTGTTACTGTCCGTGGGGGCAAAAAGGAGGCCAAGAATCATCATGCCATCAGTTGAATGGTTGGGTGAATTAAAGTGTCTTGAGGTGTTGCTATCGGGGTCATTTTCGTGTTGCTCGTTCAGATGGATCTTATGTTTAACGTTTCGCACATGCTCGCCAAATCTGTTGTTGATTTGGCGAGACGTTTCTCCAATATATAGGATGTGGCATTGGGTACATGAAATGCAATATATGACGCTGGTTGATGAACACGTAAAGGTAGCTTTGATTGTGAAGGTCTTGTTTCCATTGTTGATCGTAGTTGTTGGGTTGACGTGGGTACATGTTTGACAGAGGCCATGATTGCAAGGAAAAGTGCCAGGAGAGTCTGAGGATCGAAGGTTTGTGTGTACAAGTGAATCTCTTAAGTTCTTATCTCTACGGAATGCCATCAAGGGTGGGATGTTGAATATTTTCTTGGCTTTGGAATCATTGCTTAGTAATTTGAAATTGTTGTAGATTATCTTCTTGATTCTGTTATTAAGTGGATGATAGGTAAGGGTAAAAGGTACTCTGTTGTTGGATTGGTTTTTGTCAACTGGTAGCAGGGCGTCCTCCTGTGTGAGGCTGTTGACTCTTTCCAAGGCAGAAGTGGTGATCTTGTCAGGATAATTCTTACGATGGAAAAATGATGTCATTTCTTTGGCTTTGGACTGAAAATCTTCATCATTGGAACAAATACGGCGCAGACGTCTTAGTTGGGAATAAGGAATGGATTCTTTGCATTTGTTGGGGTGGGACGAGTTGTAATCTAGGAAACTGTGTGCATCGGTGTCTTTATAGTAAATCGAAGTTGCAATGGTGTCGTTTTCAATTGTGAGTTGGATGTCAAGAAAAGGCAAGGCATGTTCTGTTATGTTGTGAGTAAATTGGAGAGCAGGGTGGAAATTATTGGTGTAGTCAATGAAATTCTGTAGGGCTTCAAGCGGAAGGGACGTAGCACCGATGATATCATCCATATATCTCTTGATGAGGCAAGGAATTGGGCCATTGTAGGAATTCCAGATGAGATGTTCTTGATGTCCAACGAAGAGACATGCGTAGCTAGGGCCAAGTTTGCTCCCCATTGCAACACCAGAAGTTTGAAGGTAGAAACTGCCGTTGAATGTGAATGCGTTTTAAGTTAAGACGAGTTCAGCAAGGCGAAGGAGAGTATTGGATGGTGGATCTTGCTTTGGGCGCTGTTCAAGAAAGAATTTGAGGGCTGTAAGTCCATCAGCATGATGAATGCATGTATATAGTGATTTGACATCCATAGTAAACAAAAATTTGTTTGGGCCAGTAAATTTAAATTCTTTGAAGAGGCGAAGGGCATAACACATCTTTCTGATTTCAGAAGTAATTTGCTGTAAGAGGAACTGTGATCTTTGTACTCAAATCTAAGAGCACGTTCTTGAATCTGTTAATTTTTTGCAAAAACTTAGCTGGGTAATTCCATATAGCTTCATCAGATGGATGTCAAGTCATGTTTGAGAAATCTTCTTGAATTTTTTCTATAGCAAGGTAATGAGGAGTTGATCCTAGATATTTAATTTCAGCTTGATATCTCGTTTTGTTGATGGGCAATGATTTATTGAACTTGTGGCCCTTTTGTCAGTAAGGTGTCACTTTTCATGTGGCAGCATGTTTGAGACACAATAAAACCATAATAACATTTTTCTAGAACCGTTTTCACTTTTCAGGTGCTTTATATAGTTGTTAGGTTCACGAAAAAGTCAAATTCCACGGAACTATCAAAATCGCTTGGAGGTATAATTGTTTCAAAATCACACAACTGTCATTTGTTGATGTATAAGAAATGATGTACCCACGTTTTTCGGTAATTATATCTTTTAATACATAAATGCTGGCAATTTACTAGCTAGTGCCATGAAACTGTGCCCAATGAAAGATGGAATAAAAAATGAAACTACATTGCTTCATACAGCAATGTGTCCTGTTAAGGCCAATGCAGTATTGATTAGATTGCTCTAACCACATGTTTTGGGGAATTTTGTCGACTTTCAAAAAATATTTTCAAGATTTTTGTTCAAGCGAAAATTTCTGAAGTTGGTTCTTTATAATGTGCACATATGGAGGTATGCCTGGATGTTGAAAGAATCAATTTTATACTTTCACACGATGTATATTTAGCCCTTTCAAATGGCTCCAAATTAAAAATGGCGGATATATGCTATGTTCAGCTGCCTGAAACCATATGGTCCCAAATAATCATCGCCTTAGGAAAAATTGTGCTGGTTTTGTACCTTGAGTTCTCATTATGAGGCAATTCCAGAGGTCTAACGAAAATCGGAAGTCTGTTAATTTTGATTATGAAGTTAGCATTGTTAGCAATAGTGAATTTTGTAGCTTTATGTGTGATACACATGTTTCATTCCCCCGTTTTTGATTAAAAATTTTCACTGTAATTTCAAGAATGTAGATACGGTTGTTGCATCACATGCATTTCTAGATTTTGAGACAAATTTATCATAAATAGTGATTACCAAAGATTACCATCTGTGCTTGATCTATCATTTCTAATGGGAGGGTACAAAGAGTGGCATTTTGAATCCATTTTCATCAGATGCATCTCGAGATTTTGAGCCACATAAAGTATTAGTTATAATTACCAAATGGTTGCCCTTGGTGCTTGATCTACTATATCTAATGCCAGGGTACAAACAACGGCATTTTGAATCAATTTGATGATGCATCTGATGCAAATGGATTTAAAGTGTCACTGTTTGTTCCCCCTTCCATTAGAAATGATAGATCAAGCACCAAGGGCAACCATTTGGTAATCATAACTGGTGCTTCATATGGCTCAAAATCTCAAGATGCATCTGATGCAAATGGATTCAAAATTCCACTGTTTGTACGCTCCCATTCGAAATGATAGATCAAGCACCAAGGGCAACCATTTGGTAATTATAACTAATACTTTATGTGGCTCAAAATCTCGAGATGCATCTGATGCAAATGGATTCAAAATGCCACTCTTTGTACCCTCCCATTAGAAATGATAGATCAAGCACAGATGGTAATCTTTGGTAATCACTATTTATGATAAATTTGTCTCAAAATCTAGAAATGCATGTGATGCAACAACCGTATCTACATTCTTGAAATTACAGTGAAAATTTTTAATCAAAAACGGGGGAATGAAACATGTGTATCACACATAAAGCTACAAAATTCACTATTGCTAACAATGCTAACTTCATAATCAAAATTAACAGACTTCCGATTCTCGTTAGACCTCTGGAATTGCCTCATAATGAGAACTCAAGGTACAAAACCAGCACAATTTTTCCTAAGGTGATGATTATTTGGGACCATATGGTTTCAGGCAGCTGAACATAGCATATATCCGCCATTTTTGATTTGGAGCCATTTGAAAGGGCTAAATATACATCGTGTGAAAGTTAAAATTGATTCTTTCAACATCCAGGCATACCTCCATATGTGCACATCATAAAGAACCAACTTCAGAAATTTTCGCTTGAACAAAAATCTTGAAAATATTTTTTGAAAGTCGACAAAATTCCCCAAAACATGTGGTTAGAGCAATCTAATCAATACTGCATTGGCCTTAACAGGACACATTGCTGTATGAAGCAATGTAGTTTCATATTTTATTCCATCCTTCATTGGGCACAGTTTCATGGCACTAGCTAGTAAATTGCCAGCATTTATGTATTAAAAGATATAATTACCAAAAAACGTGGGTACATCATTTCTTATACATCAACAAATGACAGTTGTGTGATTTTGAAGCAATTATACATCCAAGCGATTTTGATAGTTCCGTGGAATTTGACTTTTTCGTGAACCTAACAACTATATAAAGCACCTGAAAAGTGGAAACGGTTCTAGAAATTTGTTATTATGGTTTTATTGTGTCTCAAACATGCTGCCTCGTGAAAAGTGACACCTTACTGACAAAAGGGCCACAAGTTCAATAAATCATTGCTCGTCAACCAAACGAGATATCGAGCTGAAATTGAATATCTAGGATCAATTCCTCGTTACCTTGCCATAGAAAAAATTCAAGAAGATTTCTCAAACATGACTTGACATCCATCTGATGAAGCTTTATGGAATTACCCAGCTGATACTAGTGGGCAATAATCAAAATTGGAATGTACCAAGCTTTGCACAAGAACCCTCCTCTCACCAGAGCCAATTAATTTTTTTGAGTCTTTTTAGTACATTAAGTTGTGATGCAGCTTTTTACAAAGCTCAGAGATTTGCAGATCAAAATTTAGCTTATAATCTAGCTGAATACCTAACGATTCGACCATTTCTTCCGACTTGATCATTTTACCTGGATGTTGATATTCTCTCCACATGTACAGTATTTGCTTGGTCCTTTCTAATAAGGAGCACATGGAACTTTTCTGGGTTGGCAATCATTTGATTTTGTTTCAGCCAAGACAAAGGAACCCCAGCTTCTTCTTCCAGTACCCCAATCAAATCTGATAAGTTCTTGGAAAAACGAGCCAGAGTATTATCGTCGGCATACAGTAATTATGCAATGTTGCTTGTTTGATAAACAAAAAGAGATCATTTATGTAAACATTAAACAGAATAGGACCCAAAACAGAGCCTTGCAGAACCCCTGATAGAATCGTTTGGAAAGAGCTATACTGTATGTGCTATTGATTCTTACAGACTGTTTCCGCTGTTTCAGTTAAGAGTAGATAAGAACAAGAGCTCTCTATTCTTCAATCATTCTTATCAAGACATGTTGCGTGCCATATGCTTTTCAATAGGCAGCGATGAAGATTTAACGGGTCTCATCTAGGTATGGAGTGAGTTGGTTTTTCAAGATCTTTTCATAGATTTTGGAAAAGACATGTAGAATACTGACCCAAAAAGAGGGGAGAAGAAGAAGGCCTTACCAAGGCGCAAGAGGGCGCAAGAGATACTGTATGTTTCTACTTAAGATGTTGGAAACTGTATGGCCAAAGATCAGTCTTGCTGAAGTCGTGTGCTGTAGGTCAAGTAGTAACTTTGGGACGAGTGTATGCAGTTCCTGTTGCAAATGTAGGAGTAAAGAAACTCCTAACTTCAACCCTCCTACTCCTGAGGGGTTTGTCAAAAGTAAAAAAGACCCCCTACTGTACCCCTAATTTGCTCTAGCTTCCCCTAACTTACCCCCACTAATAACTCAGGCTAACCCTAAATTACCAAATTAACCCCTTCTCTGAAACTAAAACTCCAACCCTTCTAATGACATACACCATTCATTCAATTTTCACCTTCACCTTCTGTTCAGGCCATCTTCTTCCAAGAAAACCATTGTCTTAAATATCAGACTTCTTGAGCAGGTTGAAGTCTAAATGCTTTTCAATGTCACAAAACATTTGAAAATCACTTCCTTTGATTCAATTGGCTCAACTTAATGTGAAATGAATACATGTTTGGGTAATATGTAGGAGTTTAAGAAAAATTTAGGAGAGGGGATTACCCATAAGTTTTCAAGAAATATGACATGTAACCTTTGTTGCCGTTTGCTGTTCTTTCACGCGCCCCTTACAAGTTTTTGGCGGCGCACCTTAATTTATGAACGTGAAAGCCTTGGACCTCACTGCTGGCAGCAAGAATGAAAGGTTCTTGTATCAGACAACAATAGGGCTGTTTTCTCTCTTGTAACTTTTGTATCTCTTTCAACTCTGCACCTCTCAATTTATTTCACTTGCTATATACTATGACTTAACTATACTATGATACTACTAAATGATGCATGTTTTCTAAACTGGCCAAAAACCAGATGAGTTTTTTCTCTGCACCAAAGATCTTCTGAAAAATAGCTACTCAGATTCACCCTGGGGAGCATGAGGATGATGTTGCTTTTAAGGAATATATCTCAATGCCATTCTGATTTGAAAAATGGCCTGACGAAGGAAAAATCCACTACATTTGGAAAATAATACCAGGCTCTTTTCTGTATTGATTGTCATCTGCCACAATCTTCCCCACTGTCAGCAAGTGCTTTGGCCTTGGATGTCATCAAGATAGCCAATTTATATCAGGTTTCCTAACCAGACCTTGAAATTTTGTGGAGTATTCTTCATGTGCAAGTTGAGAAAACCTAAGCATTATAATGGACAGACGTTTGCGCTAGCTTGCACCATATGCATCTTCTGAATGGAAGGCAAATTCAATCAATCTTGATTGTAATACTGTATGTTTGAGAATAATTGTAGCATCAGATTATTGTCAAGCTTGATCAAGGTCTGATCATATGTGCGAACTAGCAAGAATTGTGTCAACATGTTCAATAGACAATTACGCTAAAGATGGGGGCAAGAAATTTTTTTTGCCAAGATGCATTGCGTTTTTTAATCGAACTCCTATAAGATTGTTAAAGATTTGTTATTCCAATGCAATGCATCTTGGTAAAATATTCCTCACCGCCATCTTTAGCGTAATCCTCTATTCAAGCTCCTTCAAGCCAAAATCATGCTTCTGTCAAGCTTACGCAAGCTTGTTGCAAGCTGAAGTTTTGGTGGTTTCATATTACTGCACACAAAAACGAGGAGCAGCAGCTATTGAAAACTTTCTAAACATTTAATTTGAAAAATTTCTGATGAAGAAAACATCTTCTTACCCCTGACCAAGCAATTCAATGTTAAAAAGCGTTTTTGTGTGAAAGAGCAAGTAAAGATGCTCTCTCTTATAGTTGACTAGAAACTTACAAGTTAACACAGAATGAGATACTGTATGTAGAAATTGAAACTGTTTGTTGTTGTTTTTATTTTAGATTCAAAATGCCATCAGTTTGCAAGAGCTGTGGATGCTCAGACATAGACACAGATCCCGCAAGGGGTGATGCAGTATGCACAAAATGTGGTTCGGTTGTTGATGATCATATTATTGTTTCAGAAGTAGAATTTGAGGAAAATAGTGCAGGAGGAGCAAATGTCATTGGACAGTTTGTTTCAGCAGAGGGTAAGAACTTCTATTTACTTATCGAGTTTAGTTTGATATCATGTACACAGGGGTGTACCAACCCTGCACAATTGAAGGAATATGGATCCCAAAACGATTTAATCACAAACAGTTATTGTTTGGTGCAGGAATAAATAATATGGCTGCTTTGAATTAAAAACAATTTGAATCAACCTTTTCGGAGTAACACAGGGCAAAGTGGTCTCTCCGTCCTTAGGAGCTAAAATCTGGAACATTCTATACTCTGACCTAAAATCTGCTAAGAACGTTCAATGACACCTCTTGAGGGACCATTATGGAAACAATTTCTTGGATGTTCATCTTCAAAAGACACAGGTTGCTTTTTTTAGATGGGCCAAAGTACACAGGCCAAAAATATTCTTCTTAGTAAAAACTGTTCTACAAATGTCCCAACACGTCATGGGCCATAACTAGTGCTATTTCTACAGGCTACAGTCCATGGTCAATTTGCATTGCATCCATTACTTCTTTTTCAGAGAAGAAGCAGCATATGAAAGAAGCAGGCGGCAACTGAAAATGCTAATTGCAGAATTGAGGAGCATTTTGTTGTATTCAATAAGATTCACTAGATGTATCAAGATATTTGAGAGGAGCACTTGTAGACCCCCCCCCCCTCCCTTGGCCATGCTATGCCTTTTCTATACCAATTCCTACAGTGCATACAGCACAAATTTATTTGTGATAACTGGAATGCAAATTATATAATTATCGTCTAGGGTCCAATTCAATATCACTGGGCCAAAACTTCAAGCAGAGCCTTGGAAGAGATTCCAGACAACAGATTTACAACAATGGTGAGCTTTGTTATGTGTATATATTACTTTACTTTATTTCACATCGTTAGTCATGTTTTTTATTGTTTGCATAATGAATTTCATATCTTCATTCATTTTTATTGTTTACATACACATTTCATATTATTACTCATTTTTATTAATTAATTATTAATTTCATATTGCTACGCTTTTGTTTAAAATGAATTTTATATTATTACTAATCTTTGTTGTTGTTTAACATGTATCTTATAGTTTTACTCCATTTTTTAATGTGTAGATATGAATTTTATAATATTAAGTTTTTATTGTTTGAATATGATTTTCATATTGTTACTAAGTTTTATTGTTATATATGAATTTAATATGTTTTTATTGTTTGAATATGAATGTCATATGTTCAGTTTTTATTGTCTATACAGTGAACGATGAAGAAGAGGGACAACATATACAGAAAGCAGGCATCGAGTTAATCTTTTGCGCTTTTTTCATTCATTCAGTTATCTGCTAACTAGTTTTGGCCATAAGGCCATCATTAGAGCAACTGAAGGATTTTATAAATAGCTCTTATAGAGAAAAATTGAACTAAGTATAAGGAATGTCCATTTAAGGTTAATCTAATAAGTTCTCGGACACCCGGTACACTCTTGTCCGTTTGTTTTAAATCGTCAGATCTGGTTTGCTCAGAAGACAGCCTCCTCCTTAGTTTCTAGCTCAGTTTCTACCTCCTCAGTTTTTATTGTCTGCAAAGAAACTTCATATTGTTACTCTTTTTTTATTGTTCAAATGTAGATTTTGTATTGCTACCTGGGTTGAAATCGGTGATTTAAAAACCATTTTTTGAGCTCAGGTCTCACTAAAATGTGCGGTTAATTCTGCTTATTGGACTTTCTTTTCGATTTCCCATAACATTGGATGTTAGGCTTATATTAGAAATCCAGACACGATAGCGGTGTCTCGAGCGATGGGGACCTTGGGTGGGGAGCAGTGACGGGGACAGTTGTTGTCGTTGTTGTTTCCTCGGCCGGCGTTCCGATTGTTCACTATTATATTTTGGCCTGACATCTAATGTGAAACCGGCTCAAATATTTATTTGTAAAATGATTTTATAATTAGAATTTCTATCTGTATTAGTTGTAGCGTATGTATAGTAGTTTGTATTAGTAGTATTTTAGTTTATATTAATTCCAGGGGGTAGACATGACATTTTGCTCCTCCTGGTCCCCGTCCTTGTAGTGTGGTATAGTAGATTGTAGGTAGTGTTTAGGTAATTTTGTTGTAAATTTTTATATTGAATATAAAAAAAAAAAAACTTGATTGTACATGATCATGAGATGACTTTCTGGCATACAGTAATCAAACATGTTGAATGGACTGAAGATAGACTTGCTAAACATTTCTTCCAAATTTTGTGGTATGCTTGGAAACAGGTTTGCTGCAAAAATTCAGAATTTTGAAAATTCAAGAGCTTGGCTAGAATATCAAGGATCGTTGAAGTTATTTTTATATTTTATCTAGCATCTTAAAAAGAAAATATGGTTTACATACGGTATGGTTACAGTTTGGTTACAGTATGGTTACAATGGTTAACATATGCCTCGATGAAGGTTTTACGCGGATTGTTGAATCAACCCGAATCGACTATCGTTGTGGAAACAGTTTAGTTCTTATTAATTGACAGTTTTAATTCTTTGCAATGTGGGACTCTGTTGTGTAAAACCTTCATCAAGGCATATGTTAACCATATAGCTATAACCATATAACCACTTTCTCCCGCATTGCCACCTGTTTATTAGCCTACGTGTAGACCCATTATCCCAACAGAGAAACGGTCTACGAATCAATGAGCGAAAGCTTGCTACTACAGTTCCAGATTTCTAGAACTTAATTTATGCAGCCTTTGTTTAGACTTGTTTCACACATTATTTGAATGGTGGATTAACATAATTGATTGGACAGCCGTAGCAAGCGTTATCTCTTTATTTCGTAGACCCTTTATTCTTTAGGATAATGGGTCTACTCGTAGGCTACCTGTTTATTCCAATGCATAGGGATCTCTTTGGTCAACTAACTGATGTTCCAGGCTTAAATATCACAAATTTGGATTCAAATGTCCCATGCAATTTGTTTTTATTTGGAAGTTCCCACTTCAACGTTGTAGCAAATCGAATCATTCTTGAAACTACGATAGCATTTATTGAGTAAAGGGAACCGTTTTGATTGAATCGCAACGGCAGAGTCGAAAATGCCGGCCGGTATTTGTGCAGCTGTTTGATGTTACCTTCCAAGTGCTTGGGTAGCCTGGGTAGTTACCAGGGGGCCCGTAGAAAATATATGTATTCTTTCTTTGTTTTTAATTTTCCTCAAGGAACGTTTCTAGGCCTGCGGGCCCACTGGCATTCTCAGCTTAGTCTTTACGCAAGAGATAAACAAGTTTTCGAGCTAAAAATGATGTTTTTAGCACCTTAAAAGCATCGATTTGCCATAGGAAGGTGTGGTCCGAGAGAAAAGGGCGTAGTTCGAAAAATTTTCCGGTGCCCTTGGCAACTCGTCGACGGCCCTGCTTCCGCGTGCTATGGCTCACTCTGTTGCGGGGGTGCTGGCCTGGGTGTGAGGTTTTTGTCTCACCGTAAACGGTTGGGTGGATCTTTGCATCTTGCCGTGGGGTGGTGCATGGCGCTTGGAAATGGCTTTATTACTCAGATTGTTTATGTGCCAGACATCGGCGCGCATTTTTGACTCAGCCAGTATATTATATCGTAACACCAAGCAACAAGCCCTCTCCCTGAATATATTGTTGTTAGTCTTGTTTTTTATATCTAGTATAGTTGAATTGTAAGTGCCAGCCATAGTGGGGACCAGATGACCAAGTGTCCTTCCCCGTTGTGGCTGGTACATTATAATTTATCTATTTGTAGTTTTAATTTTTCAAATAGATAAATAAAATATGATAAAAGAGAAAATTGTAGCTCTAAGGGAATGTTGGAATTTGGGTGACTTTTCAAACACCCAAACTTTGTCACTCAGATGGTGTCCTTTTATCATTTGCAGGCAGGCAAATGGTCAACAATCTTGGTAGTCAACTATCACTAAGCAGGCACTGTTTGGAGACAGCATTCATGTTCTACAAGCTGGCAGTTAATCGAAGACTAACTCAAGGAAGAAGAACAATCCATGTAGTTGGTGCTTGTCTCTATCTTGTCTGCAGGACTGAAAAAACTCCTCGTATCCTTTTCAAATAGATCACGTAACGGCAAACTCTTTTTATTTGCTTTTTTGCTGGTATTTTTAGTGTGTCTTCTGCTTAAAGGGCCCTCCGGGAGCTCAATCCAGAAGCTAAGCAGACATTGAGGAAAATTTCACTTTTACTGGCAAACAAGATTTTCCTGGGAAAGCCCTTTTTATTCACTTAAACGTTGTGAATCAGATTCAGGTTGATTTCATTTTAAAATTCCAATAACATACAAATCTTTTTATAACTCATGTATTTTTTTATACGGGGACGTGCTGCTGGACAGGGTATCATTTTTTAGCATTCCCTCTCCACGACAGGGTATCATTTTGTATAGTCGGCTCAATGATAGGATCCACATTTTTCATCGTTGACTCAATAACCTGGTTGTAGGCCATTCGCACGTCACACGTATGATTAAAAAGAAAGAAAGCATTTCCTTATTGAAATATACCGCATAGATGTCCCAAAATGAAATATCGGCGTTTGCCAAACTGTACCATGAGGAGTCATTCACCGATTTTGATAAAAGCCAATCATTTGTAGCAGACAGTCGAACTTAAATGTAGAAATTCATTGCACTAAAATCGGTTTTACCATTCTAGAGTTATAGGATATGTTGCTTGGGAGCTTTTTCTGAAAAGTCTGGGCAAAGCTAACAAGTATGAGCAAATTTCTTCCAGTATTTCGCATTAATAAGATAATAATTGCACTAATTATCTTCTAATGAGCTTGAATAAAGCAAAGTAACCCATGTACATTTACATGGAAGAGGCACGTTTTTGCCAATAGTGTTTGCTCCTTTGATGGTTATTGTGCTCGCTTTGAAAAGCTCCCCGGCGAAATATCCCATAACACTAGGATGGTATGCAGCATGGGTTTCAATCTTGAAATCGGTGTAAAAAGGCGGGTGTATAATCCTATGAACGATTTCTTATAATTGAATGGCTTGAAAGAAACTTTAGCTACTGATCTATGATTCTACCGTTAGTTTTTTCAGAAGTCTTGAATATTTCCCGAAATTGTTTTTGTTTCATATTTTAGCTCATTGGATGATGTGACGTCGTGAAATTTTTAAATCTTAAACCAGAAGCGGGACAGAATTCTGCTTGATACCTACGACTTGCGGCATGGGACCGACGCGCTGCTTCCAAAAGTACGCACTACGTCCTTTGGAATCGAGTCTGTAGCTTTCCTTGGAAATAGGGTGTGGCAGCTGCTACCACACGAGATAAAAGACTCCAGCACCCTTCAAATTTTCAAAAAGCAAATAAGGTGCTGGAATGGTGATAAATGCAACTGTAGGCTTTGCAAAACATATGTACAACAGGTTGGGTTCATAACAGGATAGTTAGTGAAATTACTGTAATTATACATATACATATTATTTTTAGATTAGATTGTAAATTTTGTAAATAAGTAGGCCTTAATTAGCTGTAATTTTAGCTATGGTTTTGTTTCAGCCTACTTTGTAAATAAATTAATGATGATGATGATGATGATGATGATGATGATGATATTGTAGACGTTCATAAAATTATTCTGTGATTTCTCAAAAGGTTTAGAAATTACGATGGTTTTAAGTTTATTTCCTAATTTTTCTTCAATTCTTAAAAAAGAAAAAAACATTATAATTCTGAAAATATTGAATATTTCAGAACTGTCCAATGGCAAAAGTATAGCAAAATAGCTGAAGTTTCTTTGAAGCCATTCAGTTCAAAGAAATAGGACATATGTTTTACACCAACCTTTGTAAAGATTTGGAACCAATTCTATGGTATGCTCGATTCTAGTACTATAAATTTCTTCATACGAATTAAGCTTTCTGACTCCAAAATGCTCGGTATTTTATTGAAATCGGTGCACATATAATTTTCATGATGATGCATTTTGGCAAACCCTGATACATCACTTTGGACACCCGGTCCAGTCTGTTGATAGTTGTATGTAGATTGATCGTACGGTTACTTGTCTATTCCTATTCCTTAATAATACGTAGATCTTTTGATTGATATCAGTGATGTTACACAGGTCATTACCTTTATAGATTAATTACATTGCAGTTTGAATCAAACAGTTTCAAATTTCAATCAATTTGGGAGTTATCAGATAGGTTCAGTTATCAGATGGCTCATGTTATGATTCACATTGGGTGGCTATAAAGTTTCAAAGGCAAATAATTTGTCCAAATTACCCTAGGTACCACAAATATTATGTTGAATTTTCTGAGGCTCTGGTACCGTGGGTAGCTGCAAATAAAGGGGGCGGGAGCGAGGGCGGTGGAAAGGTCGGTGGCATGTATCATCAGAATAAGGGAAGGATAAGTGTAAACGCCTGCAACTGGCATTTTGCATCTGCCTCAGAAGCTGATTGTGAAGTGCTGCTGTACACAGGATTACTATTTACAACGACATACATTGCAATCTTTATATGTTTTTTCTAACTAAAATTTATTTTCCATAAAAGACCTTTTAGCTATTCTACAAAAGAGCCTGCCTGGATCGAGCGTTATTTTTATACATTTTTAGCACTATTGTGCACATTTATTTCTTGTGTGTTATTCGAGCAGTTGTAGATATATGAAAATGGCAGATGAATGGAATTTCAGCGCCAGATATTTAGATTCATCGTTCCTCTTTTGATATGTTCTCCTTTATTCCATTTGTGATCCCTTCCCATGAGCAGCTAGAGTGAGTTTGTCACATAACTTCCAGGCTCTGTTTTTGCAGTCTGCTTTGACTTTATTCGTGGTTCAACTAATCTCCAGGAGAGATATGTTTTTACTCTCTATTTTTCCCATCGAATATTTAGATGCAAGAAGGTTTTAGCTAATGCTGCATATATCATAAATAGCCATTCTTTCCTGTCCTGTAGGCTGACGTTTTTACTCTTGGCCGTACGTTTCTTGCTATTTCCCGAGAGCTGTGCATTGATGTCCCTACGACAGGTAAGCTTCATTCTTCTAACGTTGATGTAGCTTCAGAAAAAGAGCCACTGCTATCAATTCTCAAACTTAACACTGCAAGGGGAAGCCACAATAACCGTTGGTAGTCCTAGCAGAAGACCATTTACTGAGGTGATTTAGACGCAGCAGGTCAAGGCATCTAAGGAGGTTTTCTATTAAAGTATCGTATGTCCCACAAATATTTTTAAGAAATTTGAAAACGATGGCTCATTCTATGATTTACTGGCATGGAGGCGGTTTCTGACTAGTTAAACTACTGTGTATCCCAAAAAAGTACTCCTGTTTGAGAAATCGCCACAATTCTATATCAAGGCCGATCTTTAAATTTGAGTTGATGCTATCGAAAATGCATGCTGAAAATCCATTCTGCGTTATCATTACCGGTGATTTCAACTGTAGATCAGCTCAGTGGTGGGAAAATGATATCGAAAATAACGAAGGCAAACTGTTTGAGCCACTAGCGTCTGACAATGGTCTTCATCAGTTGATATCAGAACCAACCCATTTGATGGGCGATTCCAAGTCCTGTATTGATTTGATATTCACTGATCAACCTAACCTCATTATTGAGTCAGGTGTTCATCCGTCATTACATGAGCAGTGCCACCATCAAATTGTTTACGGTAAATTATCTGTTTCAAACATAGCACTACCTCCATACACCCGTAAGATTTGGTACTACGACAAGGCTGACTTTGTAGCCATTAGGAAAAGCATTGAAATGTTTGCCTGGCACGAACATCTCGATAACATAACATGCCCTAATGAACAGGTAAAACTACTCAATGAAGTCCTTTTGAATATTTATTCTAATTTCATTCCTAATAAGGTCAAAACAATTAGGCCTCGCCAAGCACCCTGGATAACGCAAGCCGTCAAAAATTTTCGAATCGTGCATATAAAAGTTTCGTGAGGAGTGGCCGGCCAGTCGACAAGCTCGAAGGTATACAGAAGATGATATCTGAAGGCGCAAGGCTGATTGAGGAAGCTAAGCGGAATTACTTCCTTAAGGCTGGGACAACCTTAGCTAATCCTGGGACAAGTAGCAAAACCTATTGGACTTTAATAAACACTGTTCTAAACAAAGTTAAGATTCCCATGATACCACCTCTTCTTGAAAATGGGCTGTTTGTAACGGATTTTACCGAAAAGGCACAGATATTTAATGATTATTTCATACTTCAATGCTCGACCATTGACACAGGTAGTGAAATTCCACAAGATATTCCAGTAACTACGACTCAAATAAATGATTTTTTCATCTCCGAGGAGAAGATACTAAACATCATAAGATCCCTTAATCCCAATAAAGCACATGGTTGGGATGAAATATCTGTGAGGATGATAAAGTTAAGCGATGTTGCTTTGGTTCTTCCACTTAAAATATTTTTCATAAATTGTTTGAGGCGTGGTTTATTTCCCGGAATATGGAAATATGCAAATGTAGTGCCGGTTCATAAAAAAACGAGAAAAATGTGAAGGGGAATTACCGTCCTATTTCTCTTTTACCAATTTTTGGGAAAATACTTGAAAAACTCATATATGATTCTCTTTACTCACATCTTGTATCACATGAACTACTCAACCCAAATCAATCAGGTTTTCGCCAAGGAGACTCAACAATCAACCAGTTACTCTCAGTAACACATACGATATTCAAAGCTTTCGACTGTAATCCTCCTCTTGATGTTCGCTCAGTTTATCTTGACATTTCTAAGGCATTTGATAGGGTATGGCACGACGGTCTAATTTATAAACTAAAACGATGTGGTGTCTCAGGAGAACTTCTTTCTTTAATCCAAAGTTTTCTTAAGGATCGAAAGCAGAGGACTGTATTGAACGGACAGAGTTCAAATTGGGGAGATATTTCGGCAGGGGTTCCCCAGGGCTCTATTCTAGGACCTTTGTTTTTCCTTGTGTACATAAATGATCTAGCTGTAGGCTTGAAGTGCAATGTTAAACTATTTGCTGATGATACATCATTGTTCACAGTGGTAGAAGATTCAAATTCAGCAGCCAGTGATATGAACCATGACTTGGACTTGATAAGTCAGTGGGCTCACGCTTGGAGAATGTCATTTAATCCTGACCCGCAAAAACAAGCCGTTGAATTGACATTTTCAAGGAAGAAAATTGAAATTGACCATCCAGTGATCCTTTTTAACGACATACCTGTTAAAAAAGTAAACGAACATAAACATTTAGGACTTATCCTGGACTCAAAGCTATCTTTCTCAGCTCATATCAAATCAGCTATCTCTAAAACAAGAAAGGGCATTGGTTTGCTGAAATATCTCTCCAAATATCTGCCCAGGCATACCCTAAACGAATTATATAAGCTCTATATTCGACCCCACCTGGATTATGGTGATGTTATTTACGATATTCCTGCTAAAGTGTGTGAATTCAGTCAAAACATCATTTTACCAAATTTGATGGAAAAGCTAGAGTCTGTTCAGTATTCTGCTGCTTTGGCGGTAACCGGAACATGGAGGGGAACATCTCGCGAGAAGCTGTACACAGAGCTTGGATGGGAGTCACTGAGTTCCAGAAGATGGAGTAGACGCCTTACCTTGTTCTACAAGTTTGTAAATAATCTTAGTCCTGAGTATACAGTAGACCCAATTCCCCCTCTTCATCAGTCACAGTATCGCCTTCGCAATCAGGATGTCATTGGGCGATTAAAGGCAAGGACAGAAAAATTCAAGTCTTCCTTTTATCCTAATTGTTTATCTGAATGGAATAAGCTTGAGCCTGAATTGAGACTTGCACCTTCTATTGCTGTTTTTAAAAAAAAGCTCCTTTCAAAAATTCGCCCCCCTGCAAAATCTGTCTTTGGAATTCACAATCCAAAGGGTTTATCCTACCTTACTCAACTTAGGGTTGGTCTCAGCAAGTTAAATTTCCACAAATTCGAGCATAATTTCAGGGATACCATAAACCCGATGTGCCCAACAAGCGATGGTATTGAGGACGTGGAGCACTTTTTGTTGCTCTGCCCTTCTTTTGATGCTCAACGCCGAGATCTTCTCGCTGGAATTGTTGAATTATTACGACCATCTGTACATATCACCAATCTTTCAAATGATGCTTTGGTGCAACTTTTATTATATGGTGATCAAGACCTTTCTTATGACTTGAACAGAGATATACTCGAACTAACTTTACATTTCATTCACGAAACTGGTCGGTTTGAATAAGATCTTCCAAACCTCAGTCATGCACAAAGCAGCCACCAAGTCTCTTTGCGTAAATGTTTCCTTTTCTTTGTAAATTCTGTTTCACATCAGATGACAGGCATTTGATTTACCTTAAATATCTAGAACGAGTTGTGCTCGCATTGATCGCAACCCTGACCTGACATCTGATGTGGGATGGAATCTAGTATAGTATCCAGTAGTTTTTAAATCGTTCGTAGTGTACCGGGTGAGTCAAAAAAAAGTTTACACGTTTGGCAGGCTGTAGAATAAAAAGTATGTGGCCGATATCCAAAACTAAAATTTTAATCTATCAGACAAAGGTTAACTTAGATGAGAAAATTTTGTTTGGTAAAATCACTCACCTTTAAGACCCAAAAATTAGAAAAATGCCTGTAAAGGGTTTGTATGGGAGTTGAGAATTCCACATTCCATTCTGGCCCATGGTTTATTTGGCATTGAACTTTAAATTCAATTCAATAGTCAGTTTCAGAATTAGAATTTTGATTTCAATAGCAAGTAAATCATGGACCAGAATGGAAGGTGGAATTCTCGATTCCCATACAAATCCCTTACAGGCATTTTTCTAATTCTTTGGTCTTAAAAATGAGTGACTTTACCAAACAAAATTTTCTCATCTAAGTTAACCTTTGACTGATAGATCAAAATTTTAGTTTTGAATATCAGCCACATACTTGTTATTCCACAGCCCACCAAGCGTGTAAACTTTTTTTTGACGGTAGTTGTATTTAGTTTAACGTTGCGTGTCTTTTCATATTGGCCATGGGGTAGTCATAGTCTTTCGCTCCCCATGGTATCGTCCCTGTAGTGTAGTATAGTAATCAGGAACGTATAGTAGAATGTAAGATTATATTGTAATATTTTAATATGAATAAAAAAAAAAAAAAAAAAATCTTTAAATTCTGGTTTTGGCAACAAGATCAAAGACCAACTTATTTTTCCAGGTATATCTGATCCTGTAATCTGTTTTAAAGTTAGAAATTTGCAAAAAATAGGCTGAATTTGAAGCATACGGTAAAAATTACTGATGATTAACAGATTGAATTAGTTTGGTCATAGATATCAGAAAGAACGCAAACTACCTTAGTAAATTTGAAGGATATGGAAAAATATCAAAATAATGGTTCTTATGGACAAGATTTGCAATGTTCCGTAAAGAGCATAGCTCAGAATAAGGCTTTTCAGGCTTTTAAGTGCTGAAAAGAAACATTTTATCAACTTTAGATATATTTGGATCATTGAAAAAAGAGGTCAACAAGAACATTTTATTAGCATTGTTGCTCATTCAAAACATTTCCGCTGTTTGCGTCTGAAATGTTTTAGCAACTGTAGAATAGAATAGTAGAATGTGTGATAGGGAACACAGGGGTATTAAATTTTACTTAGTTTGAATTAAGGTGTCTAAAAATTCTTTACACAAATTCGCATAATGCTTCCAACCACATCCTTGTTTTTAATTATGACAGCTACCTAACTTTTGTTAATTAAAATTCCGCTTTCCATTTACTGCCATAAACTGACAGTAAACAGCAATAAATTTGCTGTAAATTCAGATTTAAAGGCACTGTGTCCATGTAAGTAGACGACTTTGAGGGGGGGGGGGGGTATCTCGAAAACATGTGATCTTCCGTCGTTTTTTCATGTGAGCGTTGTTTCTGGCAAAGTATTTTCTTGCAAAGCGTTGTTTGTGTGTCAAACGATTGTTTCAAAGACAGAAGATAGATTAATGAACATAAAGGCATGTTTTGACAAGTTCTTTTGAATTTCATCAGCAGGGACTCAGCAATCTAACCTTTTGAAATTGTGTTCTAGAATTTTCAAAAACAAAATAGGTTTCCTTTCCTTTCGACAACGAGGCTCTTATTTTCATGTGATCAGTTTAAAACAGCCTGCCCTTAACCAATCAAATTCTCGAACAGTTACATGCATGTCAGCATCGTGTCAGCTGTTTTAATTGGTTTGTGCATGCAACTTATTGATATATGGACGCAGTGCATTTAAGTTTTAGCTTTTAAGGATTGTTGTACACAGAGCTGCAAAAAATATTTTCCTTTCTGGGAACCTGGTAAGCAAGAGAAAAATTGTCTGCGAAGTAAATTTATGTTGTGCAAAATAATTGATGTTTCTTCTGCCGAAGATGTGTTCAAAAGGTCCAAAGAGTATTCTGACCAAGGTAGTAGACAGTGGCATGGCCAGAGTAGATTAAGTGGGGAAGCATCAAAATGAGGGGGTCTGGGGGCAAAGCCCCCAGGAAAAATTTTGGGGCCATGCCCTTTACTTTGGCTTAGAACGCATCCCCAATATCATGCTTGCCATAATAAGTGACAAGGAAACGTTGATAGTTTTATGACAGTTTTCCTATAAATCAGAGCGCAAGGAAAATGTTTTTTTGAAGAAACATCCCCTGAAACATTCCCTTAGAGTGCATCCCCTGATTCCATATTTGCCAAAGTATTTGCCAATGCTATAATGTGAGATTTAATATTTCTCAGGAAATTCTTACCCAACCTATACCAAGTGGTGACGCCACTGCTAGTAGAGCTTTAGATATAATTCTAAAATCCATAGTCAACTGGGGAATGTTCTACGAGACCTCAAACTCTGAAATTTTCATGTAAATCATTTGGCAATTTGGTAAAAAGTGTACTTTTTATCTGGAAGAAAATATTTTGGACAATTTCACAAGTTTGTAGACTCAATCATAAAAAAAAAATTATTAAATCAAAATGCAAAATTACGTAATCTGTTTATTTATGCAATCTTGGTCCAAATGTGGCTAAAATAGCTGAAAGCAAAAATGGGAGAACACATCTTTGTTGTAATGCAGGTTTCTAGAATTATGATTTGTATAATGCAGCCTTGTGTGCATTATCAAGGATTCTTAATTTAATATTCTCCTGAGGTATGAAAGACTGTGACTATATTAAGCAAGAATTCTACAAAATTTGAAACTTTTTGGCCAGGAGACCATAATTTATACTGAGACCTGTACTGTAAAAGAGGTGTGTTAAGTAATGCTACTGCATGGCTGCAGCACAAGAATTTCCGGTAATAAAATTTTCTAAATGTAAATCTAAAAAGATAATCCTATGCAGGGTGCACACTGTAATGTAAGGGCTTTTCAAAGTCTTTAGAACAATGTCTGCAAAAGTGAGAAAGTCCCTTTCATTGCAAGTTAGATACGCATTTTGTATTTGTGAATATTTCATTTTCAGTACAGACCTTGCATACATTGACACTGTTTTCCCCCAAGAATTCTTGGTTGAAGACTTCTAGAGAATGTTCATCAATTATGTGAAGAATTCTTGAAAATTCTTACGAATTCTGATGTGTGCAAGGCTGTAACCTTGCATTTTTGCTGGGATTATGATCAATTGTATAGAAAATCAAATTAGTTTTCTCTTTTTGAAAGAAATTGGAAAAAAAAACAATCATTTTCTCCTTGTTTGAGCAAACTTTTCTTCAAAAAATTTTCTGTCAAGGCTGAAAATTTTCTGGGAACGTAGTTCCCAGGTTCCGATACTTTTTGCAGCTCTGGTTGTACACTGGAAATATGTGTCGGAAAATATAAAAATTCCCTTTGTGAGATTCTGTCCTTTTTTGAAAAATCGTTCTTTTTGTGAATTTCTGTTCTTTTTACAGACCCAAGCCTCTACATCCACCGATTTGCTCATCAATTGAAATTTGGTGATAAAGAAAACGAAGTCTCAACGACAGCGTTAAGACTTGTCTCAAGGATGAAACGAGATTGGATGAGCACAGGGAGGAGGCCATCAGGCCTCTGCGGGGCAGGTAACTTGACTAAACCAATGTTATATAAGCTTATGGACAACTACAGTGCTCGCTAAAATCCTCGTCACAATACGGGAAAGAGTAGATCTGCAGAGCAAGTAGCATCATATGCCCCCAAGTCAACGTTATTGATTTCTCTAACTTGGAAATCTGCATCTTGGTAGTAAAGATCAGGAACACGGAAAAGTGACAAAAACGACAATGAATATGTGGGCCTCACAAAATAAACCTGTCATTGAATTGAGTTCAATGGAACGGAAACAGGACTGAAATATCATTGAGTTGGATAGAACGAAAAGAAGGCGATCCCAAGAGAGCTAGGTAAAAAAACTTGTGGTTGTGAGCCAAGAAAGGGGACAGAATATTATGTGTAATCGTCGTTTTATTTTATCTGAATGTTCCCAGTGGATAACAGAGAGTTGCTTTGTGTGGTTTCTGCCAAGAGTGGCGATTTAAAGCTGCATGGTGGCAACAAATATGGTACGATTAAAATGAATGTATAAAGTTACCAACATTTTATAGTGCCATCGAAGAGTTCTTCACGACTGTTATGTAGGACGGAATATTGTCAACTTTATATATTCATTATTTATGGTACTATTTATCTTCATTATTTATGATACCATATTCGCTGTCATTTTTGTTGTTTGGCAATGTTCCTGATATTTACTTTATTTTACACTTACATCATCGCAAACATCATATTCGTATTGGAGCCAACCAGCGCCGTCAATACAGTTTTTTTTATCTATTTTATCAATTTACCGGGAGTGAGGCAGTGAGCCAGAAAAAGTCCCACTTTCGAAAAATCGTAGCACCACGAGTACTTCATGGATTCAAATGATTCTAATTGTAGTTAAAAGCCAAAAGATCTAAGTATTTTTCTGATTTTTCTCGTCTTCTTAGGAGCACTGCAAATATAGGTAAATTAAATTTTACAAAAATTTCATGGTTGCAAAATGACTGAAAAAGAGGCCTAAAACATATGATCAAATCGTTAGGACTCTCCTCACACAAAACAATACTCACGGGCGTTTCACTTCTCTCAAGAGTTATAAAGCATAGATTCTCAAACAGATACTAAAGATTTTCAATCTCTTGGCAATAAATGTGCATACGATAGCTCTCACTCATGCAAAATTGCATTTTCTCTCTTGTTCTGAGCGAGGAGTCCTTTATGATTTGATAAAATATTTTAGGCCTTTTTTAGTCATTTTGCGACCACCAAGTTTCTGTAAACTTGAATTCACCAATTTTCCAGTGCTCATAAGAAGGCGAGAAAAATCACAAAAATACTTCCATCTTTTTGCAGTCAAGCAAATATTGATTCATTCAAATCCATCCAGTGCTCTTGATGCTATGAATTTTCAAAAGTGGGAACTTTTTTCTGGTTCACCCAGTATTTATCGTTGGATTACAACATACGATAGCAAAATAAAGACAGTAGCTAATTAATTCCAGCTTTAGAAAATTATAAAAAAATATTACCAAAAAAAATAATGGGTAAAGTATTGCCAACTTATCAAGGTATACAATATAAAATTGATATATAGAAGTATTTATCATAAATAGCCCAAGTATGGAATAAAAATGTGGCAAAAACATTTATCATAAGAAGCCAAAATTCGGAATAAAAATGCGGCATAATTTGCATGGACAATTTTCTCCGTACCAGTTTTTTATCTTTGTTTTAAATTGACAAAGAGATTCTGAATTCCGTGACTCATGTTCTGTTCACATTCATAAAGAAGTTCCTCGCCTTCATCTTTTGCATAATCGTCTTTTCACATCGCCACGCATTTCTGTTACAGCTTTGATCGTGGCTTCACGTCTACACGGCTTTAGTCGCAGTGTGAAGGATGTTGTAAAAGTCGTCAGACTAAGTCATTCAACTATACTTCAACGCTTAGTGGACTTTGGTAAGACTGCATCCAGCAAATTGACCGTGGATGAATTCAACAAAATTGATCTCGAAGAAGAGGCAGACCCACCTTCTTTTACGAGAGCGAGGCAGCGTGCGAAACAAGCTCAGATGTTCGATGAAAATATAAAATACTCATCTCCTGACCTATTAGCTCAACTTGCTTCGACTCAAGAACGAGTTGAAATGGTCTTAGAGAAACGCAAAATGATCGAGGATGATATTGCGAACAGAGAAACTGTCTTACCTAGCCTTGAAGAGCGGCGTAAAATGCTGAAAGCACGTCTACCAGTACATACGTTAAATTTTGGAGATACGAAGTCATCGTCGTCACAGGGATGCTCGAAAGATGAGCCTGATCAAAGTACTGGTTTTGTTGGTGACTGTGAAACGAGTAGCAGAGGGAACGAGGACGAAAGCGGGTGCAATTTTGACAAAAGCAGCACGCTGACGAAACAAGAGGCAAGGGAGAGAGAACTGATAGATACGATCACATTGTTCAATAAAGCTCAGAAGGAAGCCGAAGACGCCGAAGGAAGTGACGCAGAGGATGGAACTGTGCAGAAGAAGGAGGGTAAGTCGCGTTTCCTTTATTTCTTTTTTCCGAAGGAATTTGCCCAGGATGCTTGCTGGAAACGATTGCAGTTTGTCGGTGGCACTGAATGTCATATTCTTTTCGAAAATATTTAGTCAAACAAACCTGAGACCCTATCTTACCCTGAAACCCCTTTTGAAACTAACCCAAACCCTTACCGTATGACATACAACAACAAAACGGACACTATATGTGAATGCCGCCCGCTAAACTGAACTCTAGCCTGCTTGCTGTTTTCCTTTTGAGACACTTTCTACTGTGTTCGTAGTTTCGCTCCTGTGCCTTAAGTGATACCAGCCTGATATAAACTGCCATCTGAAGAAATAGTTGTACAGTTAAGCCCGAAATTATTCATAACTATGCCAAATTCTGAGTATTTTGAATCGTTCTATTTGAGGATCAGTTTTACTGTGGCTGAAGTTTCATAAGAATGTGATAAAAGGCTGAAACAAGTGCTACAAGAGACATTTCAAGGAATGAAATATCTTGTGAATTGGTTAGCAAAATAAAATAAAAAAAACATTGTGAATTGGTTAGCAAATATAACGATTGAAAATACTCCAAATTTGGCATAAGTATGAATAATTTCGGGCTTAACTGTATATCCAAAAACAAATAAGATATTTTGATCATATTTGGTGCAAAGATACCCAATGTATATTAAGGCGGTAGACCTGCATTACCTAAAAATGCCTGTATCTTGCATATTTTAACTACGAATTTGCTGATATTCAACTTGATACCTTAAAATGATACTAAGTTGTCATTTTCATGCTTGATTGCAAAAAACGTGGCGCCATTTTGAAAACACGCCAACTTTGCGCTTATCAAAATATTTCCAATACTACTCATGCTACTGAGCCCAAATTTTCACCAAATGATTTGTAATTGACTGGAGAACAAGATAGACCTCCATTACGTATATCTGAAGTTAATTTCTTCTGAAATAATTATTTTTTGTTGGGCTGAAGTATTTGCGGCAGAATCAGTAGAATACTTTTGAGTAAAGTTGTGGCTTAACAGCAGCCAAACATGACCTTAGAGGTCTATCTTGTAGCTACAGCTCCACTCTACATTTGAGCCAAATTTCATCAGAAACAAGCTCACAACAATGGAGATATTTTGATAATTGAATTGATTTTTGCTCAAAAGCGGATTTTTGAGAAAGTAACAAAACAAATGTCACTAAACACTAACTTTGTTTTTACTGTCAGTGAGCTCCTGATAAGTATGATTTACCTCCTTCTAGTTCTTCCTCTTTATCTACATAGCCTTTTCTCAAACTCCTGAGCTTCTTTCTCCTTTTCTTTGACTTTTCACTTGATTTAGCAGATTGCTGCTCAATGCAAAGTTTGTCTTTCTGTCTGCAGCCCTCTGCAGTTCTTTTTCCAGCTACAAGACCCAGCTTCTCATAAACATCAATAATCCCACAGCTTCCACCATTGAATTCAATAACTGCAGAACTAACTCCTAACTCCAACACATTCCTGCCAACAAAACATCTTTTGGACCCTTTTTCCATATAACTGAATTTAAACATTCATTTCCATTTTGCGTCTGGCCATGCAGGCACTTTTTTAGGAGATCATCAGAACTGAGATCTTGAAATATTGGTGTAAGTTTCTCCTTTAAGGCTAAGGGGAGGTTTGAGTTCTTCTTATATGTATCAGTTCTATTCATTTTGTCTAGCCACCATTTACACCAACTTGTATTTGTCTTTGGACAATACTTGTGGCGCTCGTCTTCATCTTCAATCGCGGAAGAATGATGGAGAATGGCAATAATGGATTTTTTCATTGCATATAGATTTCCTATATTCTGCCTAATGGCCATTCCATAATGATTTTGCAATGTGTTAATGGCTTTGTCTGCGAGCCTTCCTCTGCCAGAAATCTTCTTACCATCAGACAACTTGACACCTTTTAGTGATTGCCATAAACCTCTGCACCTTGTACCCATACGCTTTTGTACATGGCCTATGCATTCCTTCTTGTCAATCTTTACACCTTCACCATAAGGCTGTGAATTAGCCACATCACTGTAAGACAAGCTATCACCATCTCCAATGTAAGATGTGTATCTTAGTTGATGACGGTCTACAGATCTCTTGAACATAGCTACTGCACCTGCACTTTCCATTGCTCCAGCTGACCGATCATGATTAATTTGGCAGTCATGGTTTGCATACCAAGAGGCATAGCTAGGTTCATTTGTCCTCTTTTCCCAAAACTGGCAACTTTTGCATTTCTTGGACATGACATGATAATCCATGCACTTTCCATTTTCCCTAGAAATCAGCGTCACAATTCCATTCAAAGATATATGGCCTCTTTTTTGCCAAGTTCCATCAACGGAAACCTGGCAGTCTTGAATAACATCATCGTTTTCACAATCCAAAGATTGCCTTGTTTCTTTCGCAGCTTTTTGGCAGCTCTCAACAGCTGTTTCCTCAAGTGCAACATGAAGCTTTTTATTAATGGCGTCGTAATTAGACCGTGTCACAGGAGGAGAAATATTCATGAATATTGCAAGTGTTTGCATTCCTTCGTACAGTATCCTCTTACAATTTCTCTAAATGCAAGCACTGATCTTACATTCAGATCAAACCTACTCCTGCCTCTAGTAGGTGCTGAATCATCTTTCTTGGCAAGCTTTGATGTAAAAAATCTGTTGACCCAATTGCATTTGGTGCATCTAAGGGCTAATCTGTGCACAAAGCCAGATCTTGCCTTCTGATCATCCTGTAGTTCAAGAGAACCTTTACAATCTGGGCAAAATCCAACAAGTTCAATGATTTCCTTTATAATCACAAAGTTTATTATAAAGTTAAAATCGTTTCTCTCAAAAATCTGCAAACATTTGTCTAGCTTTAACTTTTTAGCACTTGAGCACTGAGCTTCACTTTCATCACATGGTTTTGGTTCCAAAAGTGTGTCAATTGCACTGCAGTGGGCCTAAGCAGGATTGGAGACTGTGAAGCTTGTTCAGAGCATGACTCCTGGCTTTTCTCAACGTTTTCATGTTGATTGCCATAGTATTTTCGTTTCTTTCGACGATAAGCACTACTTGCCTTCCCTTTACCCATATCCAAAGCACTTGAGAGTTCAGCAAACAGTAGCAACTTGAGTAACTGAGCAAGATGGACGAAAACAGCAAGCAACTTTGTGCTGATGAAGAAGACCCCATACATTGAAGATCGAGCCCAATGGAAGGCACCTTAATTTACACAGGGAGACAAAAATCACAAGTTTGGGTTTGGGGGCAAAATTTGTCACAAAGACAGAAAAAGTAACGGAAAAAATAATGTTTTGGCGTTGCTAAGGGGTTGCTAAGGGTTATTCACTGGCACCTACGGTAGATAAAGTCTCTTTTTTGTGAAAAAGGGCTCACATTTAAGAATGACAAGGTGCTCAATGTAGAAAACAGATATTGTACTATTTATTTCACTTTAAATGAAAAATACATATTTTTGACCTAAAATTTAGTTAAAATGCAGGTCTTCCACCTTAAGGAAAAGTCACGAAAACTAAACAGATTTAATTGCAAGAAATAGCAGGGACAACGATTTTACAGTGTTGTCTTATGGGTAGACAGATACTTATGGGTAGACAGATAGAAAGCGTTATACTACAGTGTTGTCTTATGGATAGCAATGCAGAAAATTCAGATACAGTCATATAACCCCAGTGTCAAAACAGCTTCATTGGTTGCCAATATCATGCAGGATAAAATACAAGATGTTAACGTTGACTTACAAATACATCAATAATCTTGCACCAATTTATCTTACGGAGCTGGTTACATTACGAACAGCAGCGCGACGGACAAGATCTGCCGATGATGACTTGACTCTTGAAATACCGAGGACAAAGCTAGTGACCGCTGGAGATCGTGCATTTACAAGTGCCTCTCCTCATCTTTGAAACAGACTGCCATATGCATTGCGGGAAACGGATTCTCTTGACACTTTCAAGTGCAGACTGAAAACACATCTGTTTCAAGAATATTTTAACTAGATTTTATTTAACCAACAATGTTAGCATTCTTTGTATTATTGTATAAAATATCACCCTTTTAGTTTTATAGATTGTGTAATGCGCCTTTGAGCCGTGTGGATAAATGGCGCAATATAGATGCCTTTTATTATCATTATTATTATCTTCGAGTTCACTCCTAAAGTTCATAGTTTGGAGGAATTGTTAATTATTCATCATCAAGCGTCAAGCTCCAACAAGTAGCCTCAGACACTCAATACTTGTTCTCAGTATTCCAGCTGTTCCAAGGAGGGCTAATTGTCTGGATGCAGTGAATACCATCTGGCAATCCTAAACTCATTCAAGTGTTCTATTAATTATTATTGGGATGGAACCAAGTGCCCCAACCATTATTGGAATCACTTATCGTTATTAATATTCCATTAATCTCATTACTTCCAGCTTATAGCTCACTATATATTGCTGATCTATCTCCCATTATTGTCTTCAATGTTTTGGTCGCCAGGAATTGCTACATCTATAATGGAGCATTGTTATTATCTTTCCAGTCGACAATGACAATGTCCGGTCTATCTATGCTCAATGACTTATTATTATTATTATCATTATTATTATTGTTATTATTATTGTTATTATTATCATTATTATTATTATTATTATTATTATTATTATACAATGCTAGAACTCTTTCTTTGAGATGTTGCTGGAGAACAATAGAAGTGCTATGTTTAAAGCATCCACTTCTTTTGCCTTTCCTCTGCCACAAATCAGCAACCACTAGTCAGATTAACTCAAACAATGTTGAGATAATTGTCAGATTAACTCAAAGTTGAAACCTGACCTAAAAAGGGAGACAATCAAGGCTATAACTCCTCCACAGCAGCCACGTATACGGGCACATTTTGAAGATATCAAAACGCGGAAGTTTTGTCTGTCTCACCCAGCATAGGCATCCAGTCTTTAAAGGTGATTTGAAACGAAATTTTTTATTGATGCCAATGAATAGCATTGTTGAGTGATTGAAACGTCTATTAAAAGTCCTTGATACCCTTTTTCGTTTTCGAGTTATCCATCATTTTGTATGCTATGTGGACAAACGGGCCCCTTTTTGGGACAGCATGTATATTCAGAGGGCAGTAGTCTTTCAAACGCCGGACCCTTCTTTTTACACTCCCGGCGCTTCTTATAAAAACAAATCAATGTATATTAATAACAGAAAGATTAATTCAGTACTATCTTGTGGCTTTCATTTAGAGATCGAATTGAAATGTATTTCCTTCATTTGCAGAAGATGAGCAAGACAATGAACTCGATCTGGAAGGATTAGATGATACTGAACTTGACGATGTAAGTCTTTATCAACCGAATGAGTCAGTAAAACGTGGGGTGTTTGCCAAGTTTTATTGACGCAGTTTACTTTGTATATTAGTTTCCAACTTAGATCTGACAATTTGTTTGGTCGAAATCGGTCTTTCCGTTCCATAATCACGAGCGATTTAGTTACACATTATTTCGCAAGACTCCTAAAATCGGCCTTCGGTTGGATTCATATTCCTGCACGTGTGAAGTTTTAAAGGACAAGTCCGGGGTTGGAATAATTGTTCATAAAATGAAAGATTACAATGTTGTGAATGGTGTGTAGTACTTTTTTCCAAACTTCTCTGTCTTTTCTCTGCGAAATTGCGTATTTCAATCTCCGCCTTCGACCTGAACGAGGCTGTTTTCTTAGAGAATTCTCCAGTAATTTCCGACGTCACAATGAACCTCCAAACCGAGGCTAGTCATTTGATCGCGTTTTACAAAATGGCGACGACATTGGGCCTAACATACGAAAAATGCTGTACGAATTTACAACAGAAAAAGATATCAAAACTTGGAAAAAAGTTGCAAGTGATGTTCGGCAGTTGGTAAGGTTGCTTTTTGACATTAATTGTAGAAACCCCGGACTTGTCCTTTAAACCGCGACAAAATACTGTTTCTCTACATCAAATCGAAACGAGGCTTCCCTTGTGTTAGACCGCAATCTACTTCGACCACGAAAGGTATACATGATCTATATTCAAATAAACGACATCCGCGTAGTAGAACGTTAGATTTCTCCATCTTCTTTCGTTATAAGCACATAACTTCTCTAAAAAATCACTTTTTGCTTGCACAAGGCGAGAATTTGCCCCACTGGTTTTGGGGCAACTTTTGCGGCTTTGTTCGTTTTGAATTCTGGTTGAGTGAATTTCCTTTGTCTGCAATCGCTAATCGCTTTGAAATGAGGTGTCAATTAAATTAACTGATCATATTGTGTTATAGAATATGTCCTTGTTGCATTTACTAATTACTAATAATAATTACTATAAGCCTTGGTCAAACGCATCCAACATTTCATTCAACATTTCTACCCAAAAAAATTTAAAGTTTGCTGATGTTTATGAGGGGATGGTCAAACGCATCCAACATTTCATCCAACATTTCCTTGATCGTACATCAGTTGCGCAGCAACGTCTTACATCAATTAAAAAAGGCGCGAAAAACAAAACAAAACGTTCTGCGTATACCCAAACATGAAATGTTGGACGAAATGTAGGATGAGGCGGTCAAACGCACCCAACTTTGCATGCAACATTTAAAAGCAAAAGTTGTTTTTGATCTCGATCAAACTTCATCCAACATCAGTTTGCAAATGTTGGATGATCCAACATGGGTGGTAAAACGCATCCAACATTTCATCCAACATCGTTTTCAGCATGTTGGATGAAATGTTGGATGCGTTTGACTGGGGCTTACTATGATTTAAATTAACTGTTTTAGTTCCGATCTGCTTTTCTAAATATGCATTTGTTTAATCCATGCTTTGTTCCGTTTTAGTGTCTACTTGGTGAGGATGAAGTTGAAGTAAAAACGAAAGTATGGATGGAAGAAAATGGAGATTTTATGATAAAATTGCAAGGTAATGAAGCCCTGTAAGGAGCATTTACAACAGAAAATAATCGATATGCTCGGAGAAAGACCATAAATATTTTATGTTTTTAGTTTTGAAATATGGAACCATGATGATTTCAACATATGAAATAGAAAATCTCCTCTTTGAACGCAAATGAATCAGTTTATTTTTATGCAATATCTGGTAGTGGTAATTCTGAAGTATGAAATACTGAAAGACCCAGAATGAAAATGAAATGATATTGCCCTCCCTAGAAAGGACTCGGTAATGATTTATAGCATTTCTACTTACTTGACTTTGCTTCCGCTCTGTTGAGTACGGGCAGCTTCTTTCCAAGACGAGGCAATCTCGCAAAATAGCTCATGATAAATCGACCATTACTCAAATTTCAAAACTTTAAATTGTAACTAAAGGGATAAGAATTAAGCTTACGAGCTATACCAACATTGTAATGTCTTGTTTAATTCCTACCCTGACCATCTCCCCCGGGATACCCACCGGGCATCTGCTCAAAAAGAATCCTCGGCCCCTGGGCATTTGACTGTAAATCTTTGCCCGGCCCCCGCCGGACATTTGAGTAGCATTTGACAAGAATATGAGCTTTTGCTCACACAGGAAACTGGGAATATTGCATTTTCTCAGTGCCCTGCCACGGGCATTCACCACATAAAATTTCCCGGTCCCCGGGCATTTGTTCAAGGAATGTTTGTTGGCTGCTGGGGGGGGGGATGGCCAGGGTAGGAATTGAACGAGGCATAAATCTCACCTAACAGCAATTATTTTGAAATTTTGCATTGTCTTTCAAGTGTACAATGATAGTTTGCGCTTCTTTCTGACATTTATGACCAAACTAGAAGCTCACTATGCAAACAGAAATTAAAATGGCAATTGTCAGTGCGGTTTGCAGTATGTCCCAAACCCAGGAAGCCCTAAAAGAGCTAAATTTGCTAATTTTAAAACCAATCACAATAAAAGCTGTCAATAGGAAAATAATTGGTCTCTCTCTACGCGTGCCTAAAAGTTATCTAAATATCGGCCATGTAATTGAACTTTGGCGATGTTTTAAAAGAAGTACTTGTTTTGGGACACCCGGTGCATGAAAAGAGAAGATTTAGAATTTTATTTCTCTGCAATGAAGAACATCGACTTATTGATTGTTTATACCTCAGTTATCTTGTTTATGGAAGTTTAGGTTCAGTTTCAAGTGAATATTGATATTATTTATTGACAGAAAAGGAAGAAAGAGAAGCTGCAGAAATGGAGAAAAAACTAAAAAATGGGGTAACATATGTATTTCCTCTTTTGTAACGATCGCGCTTAACAAGTGTTTTAGGAGTACTGAGAGCATAGCTAAATTCAATTTACAAAAATCAGCTGCTTACGAAATGCCTGAAAAACGTCTTGAAAAAATTCTTACACAATGCACATTTATTGCCGTGGGACTGAAGAACTTTCGTATTTATCAAAGAAATCATGTCCTGTTGCTCTATGGAGAGATTAAATGACGTTGTGTATTGCTCTTTGCGGGACATTCCTTACGGTTTGATCGAATGTTTTCGGTCCTTTTTGAGCCTTCTCCTAGTTGATCAATTTTCGTAAAGCTGAGTTTACCTACGGTATGTTTTCCTTGCTCATAAAAACTTGAAGAATTCATTTAGATCCATCAAGGGTGGGCGTGTCACACCGGAAACGATGGTCCTACCTTTGTCCGAAAACCGGGGTAGCTCATGAAACAACCTTGTACCACCTTTGTCCCAAAAACTGGTCGTTTTTATGGGAAATTTCCGCTGTTATCTTTCTTCAATTTGGAGGACAATTTTAACATGATGTGTCACTGACGATGTTTGTCCAACAAACCGGTAGTTTCGACCTACAACTGTTTTCCAAAGCAAGTGGTTATTATATATATGAAAGTACAAGTGTGTCAAAACCGGTTGCCGGACAATGGTAGGACTGCTTTGGTGAAAAATTGGAGTTGCTGGTCTTTCTCCCGTAAATTTGGCGGACAAAGGTAGAACCGCTTGTGTGAAAATTTGAAATACTGGTCTTTTCTGCTTAAATTTGGCGGACAAAGGGAGAACCAGCCTACTGGTGAACTTCAGGATTTTGATTTGATAGGAGGTTACAAAAGTTGATTTTTGTGACAAACTGATGAAATAGGAAAGATTGATGTTCAAATTTCACCTTTGTCCCCAAAACTGGTTGTTTTGGGCAGGAAAGTCGTACTATGTGATAAAGAACCGGTTATTTTTTCCAATGCTTCTAGACAAAGATGGGGTCAAATATTTTACAGTGCTTGCCCGCCCCTGATCCATCCAGTACTTTAGGTACTATGATTTCTCGAGCGTCAGGAGATTTATTGACGCACCTGGTACAGAATGTTATATGGGATTGTGAAAGTCTACAAGGAATATTAAACTGCTGATGTATGTTTTCGTGAAGATGATGTTGATGATATTACTTTGATCGTGTTATGATGATAAATAGTTTGAAATATTTAAAAGGGTCGTTAATGGTTTGTCATGAAACCATGAAAGTAACTGGTTGTCGAAATTTTCACTCTCAACCATGTTAACCCTATTGTACCCGGGCTCATAGGGTCAGACCACTGCCCGGGGGGGGGCAAAAAATGCCCCCCTAATTATCTCCAAAACCATACATAGTATGCCATTGTAACTTCGTACAATAGTAATTACATCTATTAGGAGTCTAATTATAGACTTTAATCCTAATTGGTCACGTGGTTTTTTGCCAAGCGACCAAACAATAGGACCATGTCAGATATAAGCTTCAGTACTGAAAACACAAAAAGTACTAATCATTTCAGATAAAATGTATCAAAACCTCAATAAACTACTTAAAAGTGAAGAAAATATGCTTATCTATCGATTTATATCAAAACTTAAAAATTTTGTCTTTCTTTGTTAGAGATATGACGTCATCAATTTACATTACGTCATGGAATCTATAATTTGCTGACGTCAGCAAATATGAATAATGTATATGTCAAATGAAAGTACTTTGTAAGGGGAATCGTTTGGTACCAAGCACAGCTTCATCAAGGTTAAGACAAAGAAATTATGAAGGTTTTTGTGATTTTCTCTGTGACTACTCTCCAAATATGGGTATCTGTTGATCACGTGACTTAAATTATGACAATTGAAAGTCCAAAATTTAATTGCCAATTAAAAATTAAGAAAAGTCATGGATATTTCAGCTCCTTTCTTCCTTTCCTCTCTGTTTTATAATCAAAAGTTTGGTTGGGGGGGCATTTTTTGCCCCCCCCCGGGTACAATAGTGTTAATGCTCAAATCCTAGATTTCAAATTTCGCCTCGCCTTGAAATTAAAATTGTGAACATGAGAGTGTGAAAGCTTGTATTCAAGCAAAACTTTCAATGCTGAAACCGAATCTTGGATCAAAATTTCACACGAAGAGATTTTGTGAATGAAATTATCTTAACCCTATTTTGGTTGGGCGGGAGAGATAAAAAACCCACCAAACCCTTGATTGATAGCAGGTAGAGCAACCAGATCTAATAATTTGCTAATAGCTCCAGGAATATACTGTTTAAAACATAGAAACTAATCTAAAATTATCCATCAATATTGCTTACGTCAGCATGTTTCTTTCTGTGGTGATAAAAAGCGGCAAAATCCCTCAAAACAAGGAAAAATGTGATAAATAAAATTTGGAGCACAATTTCCATCCAAACATGGACATTTATGTAGCTGAAAAAAAACCATTAAGTTTCGTGGCCATAATATTTCTCCTCATGGAATTATACGAACAAATCTTTGCCCCCCAACCAAAATAGGGTTAGAGGCATTGAGAAACTTCTTCATCAAGAAGCTCTTATTTTATCGCTACTAAAATTTCTGAGATCAACGGAGGGACTAAAAAGTCTTTCTTTCCTATTGTTATATACGATGCCATTATTGTGCGATAACGCAGGGCCATCAGCATTCTTTCAGCAAATTCAGGATAGCATACACGCTCATTTATTTATATGGAGTCAATGACTTTAATCAGTTATATTGTTTCTTGAATTCCCAAGATTGTGAAGAAGAAAAAACCAAGGCGAAAGAAGAATGCCTCCGCGGCGGACACAGCCGATGAAGCAATAAAAACAATGTTAGCTGAGCGAAAACTCTCAACGAAAATTAACTACGACGTTTTACGAGACCTCGCTGCGGAAGGTGGAGTGGACATCAATGGTCCCGTAAAAATGGAGACAAAAGTCGATACAAAAGAAGATCAACAGGATTTGTTCAAAGTGCCCATTGTTTACGAATCAGGACCGGTTGAAAAGAAGCTAAAGTTCAGATCGGGACTCAAACGGTAAGGTTCTGGTCTGTTTATCCAGTTTCGGAATCTTGAAATAACTTATTACTCTTCCTAATATCAACTCTCTCTTCAGATTTGCACCCGTTCGTGCCAAATGACTTGCAAGGTTTTGAAAATGATTGTAAATACAAATAAACCATCACTGCATTTCCAAGATGACTTCTGACGGAGGAGGACCGAATTGTGGAAACATGTTTTAAGATAGCCATTTTTAACTGTTTATTTGACTTTGAGTGTGTTAAAGGAGTATTTCACCTTTGATAACATTTGATATATAGAAATCGCAAGACAGTCTTTCCTAAATATGAGTGATGTTTTAACAGCAAGGAACATTGAGATCGAGACAAGAAAACGCTTAGCCAGATGCTATGTTTTGTCAACACTTTTATATGCAAGTGAAACCTGGACGCTTACGCTGATACACGGAAGAAAATAAACAGTTTTGAAATGTGGATGTACAGAAAAATGCTTAAGATCACATACACAAGTCACACTACAAATGAAGAGGTTTTGAAACGTGTCAATGAAAAAAGTTTGTCACTAGAGAAGAACAGAAAAAATGAGAAAAACGCAATATTTTGGTCATTTGATAAGAAAAGATAAGATGCAAAAACTTTTATTGGAAGGAAGGGTGTGTGCAAAAAGAACAAGGGGACGTCCCCGTAAAACGTGGACGAAGAACGTCATGGAATGGACAAAGTTAAACTTTGAGCAATGCATAAGAGGAGCTGAAGACCGTGACTACTGGAGAGGATTAACGACGAATTTTCCAGATGAAGCTGTCACCGAATGATGATGAATATTTGTTATCATGCATCAATGCACTTGCTTGGGTAAATCTTAAAGTGCCTATCTAGTCCAATTTTCAAAAGTGTCCATAGAGCATTTTTTGAAAGCTCTGGTTGCACTGGTCATGAAAAAAAATATATGAAAAATCTTTGAATTGTGTATTTCTGTAAAATAGCGTTTGAAACCGCCGCGTTTCGAAAAGATTGCGCACTTGCGGGTCTGGGTCGAGAGCGGCTGTGACGTACCTTCAGGAATGCCTCCTGAGAGGGTATTGTGTTGTTGTGGTTTGTTTCGTTCGGTGCGAAGGCTTCGCTGCTGTTGCGACTGCAAGTTCCTTCGATGTTTTCTTTAAAACGTTGGCCAAAATTAGCTCCGAATGCTATCATGACAGAGTTTGTTCAAGAGGGAAGGATGCCAGAAAGAAATGCAAGGATTAACTTAAGTTGGGCCTCAATTTCTAGTTGCTGGGGGATGAGTTGCCTATCGGAGCCAACTCACTCACGCTGGTTGATGAACCTACACAGTCAGACAGTATGGCTATTATTGAACTGTTGAACCCTTTCGAAGCTGGATCGACTGAGTGAGTGCGAAACCAAAGATGAAACAGAAAAAAAGAAGGGCAGAGAGAAACAGGGATGGTTATGAGAAGCAGTTACTTTCAAGGAGTGGTAAGGAAACTTTCTTTTCAACAGATGGCCTTTCGCTTCCTTCCTCAGCATTATTGGACTTGGGAGTGGAAGGGTGAAAGCGACACAGACTCTATTACCCCGCCACTAAGAAACTCATTTTATAAAACCAGGCTGCTTGGTTTCTTACAAATATCATATGAATGTTATATCAAACCAAATGTTGGACAATGACTATTATGGTGCCATCTGGCAGGCTGCAGTTTCTTATAAGTCAGTTTCTTATTGACAGGGTAAAAATACTGTATGTCAAAATCTTGTGTCTTGGCCTACGTACAATAATAGGCCGACAGCATAGCAAATGGAAATTTGGAGCTGTTCAAAATTTTAGCTTTTGCCTTTTTTTAACGAATGATGAAACAAACTTGAACTTGATATATGATTTATTATCCTATTTGAATTGTCATGAAATATTGTTGCAACTGTCCATCTTTTGAGTGTTTATAAACAAAGCAGATTATATCCCGTGAGCTTTTATCACACTCCAGTAGTAAAATCCTGCCTGGTTCAAAACTAATCTTTCACTGCACTCAACAAACCTGTACGGAAATGAATCAAAGTTTGGTTGATAAGTGAAAATTTAAAGCATATTGGTCATTTCTATTTTATCTTTTCTCTGCATTGGACAGGAAATGAAGGTAAATTTCAATTTGTGAAAAGTTTTGATTTGGAAAGGCATGAAAATGTGCATAAAAATTCTTGAGCAAATTAGAAAAAATATGCTGGTACATTTCACCTCCCTCAAAAATAGAAACATGAATGATTGCAAAACTATCATAAACATGGTTATAAAGCTTCATTTCTAAACTCTTGTGAAGTGAAATGTACTTTGTATTCCTGTGATTGAGATTGTTCAGACATTGGTGTCCTTTGAAAATGCCTGGCTGACCAGTTTCAACAAGGCATTTTCTAGTTCATTCACTAGTTTCGACCAATGTTGACATCAACTATATTTCATTTTAACAATTCAATTTTCAGATTTCTTCAAGAAGACTCATCCAGAGATTTTGACAGGGATGGCGCATAACAGACTTGAAACAAAAGAATCACACCGAATTTCATGCTATTAAAATGACTGGATATGGCCATGAAAATGACTTTTGGGGACTTTAAAAATAAAGATAAATTGAAAATATGAAAACAAGAAATAAAATATCTTTGTAATTGTTTCTTGCATTGATTGACTACGCTGGCAAAATTAAAAACCCTGGCAGGTCATTTAGTTTGTGACTAAAATTGAAACAACATCATCCCTTGTAAGCTACAGTGCCCATAACATTTCATAAGATACTGAACATTTCTGCAGTCTCCAAATAGATTTGGTTTGAAAATGTCACAAGGGCACAGGGAGTAAACGAATGAAGATTGTTATGAAAGTGGGGAGCCTTTTGAATGTTTAGATAATGTCTCCTTCAATTCCTACCCTGACCATCCCCCAGGCATGACCATCCCCCAGGCAGCCTGGGGGTCAACAAAAATAGGCTCCTCTTTTTGTCAAATGCCACTTTAAGTGCCCAGGGTAAAAATTAACATTCAAGGGGGTGGGAATATTTTTTAGCTAATGAATGTGGGTGTCCCCGGGGTATGGTCAGGGTAGGAATTGAATGCTCAGACATAAGTGTACCCTCTGACATGATACATGATATCTTGCTTCTGATCAATATGGCACAGGAAACAGATGAAAATAGAATATGAAATATGTTAAGTACTTCCTTGACTAACATTAATAACTGCTTCAATTAAATATTTTTCCAGAACTGGAGTTTCTTATTTTTGCTATTCTGATCACCAAAAATTATGAAACTTCAGTATGGGAAAATATAATTTAAGAAACTATTTAATGAGAAAGGAAATGCTTTACATATCTTTATTTTACTTTCACTTGTTTCCTGTATCATATTACTCATAAGGTACTTGGGAAATGTCTAAACATCGGAAAGGCTTAAAAAACCTTGTTTAGAAATGTTTACGAGGGCACACAGGCACAACCGAACATGAAGATTGTTATGGAACCTCTAAGAAACTCGTAAGAAACTCTGAGTACTCAAAATCTGATAACTTTAGGAAATTTTCAGTACTGGCCCAAATTCTTAGTTTCTTAACAAAATACGTGTATGCAACATGTTTTCAGAATCGGAGTTGCGAACATAACAACAAGTGGTTCATTCTTTGTTAATTAATCATGTTCATATGGAAATGATGAAAACTGTATATTTTTTAAGAAAGTTGATAACATTTCTGTATCCTCCCATGCACTGGTTCATTAACAAAACACCAAAGTGACTGCTGTTCTCTTTGCTGTTCTTGCTCTTGTTGTAGATACTGACTTGCAATTCTCTCTAAAATTAAAAATACAGAAACAATTATGTACAGCCTACCCATTTTACCTTGTGGAGAGAGATAAAAAACACTTCATAGATTATGCTGTGACCAGTCTTATTCAATTTAGGGCTCATCAGTGCAGCTATACAATATGCGGCCCATCACCAAGCATCAGAGGCCTGGATCCATTTGTATCCATTTTATTTCCTGCATCTGCATGGGGACCCTTGATTGTGAAATGGATTCTATATTGGCAGCTCGTCCAGTTTCATTATTCTGATTCAAGAACAAGTTTGATTCCTTCTGTGCTATAATACTGTTCACTATAAAAAAATTATGCCCCCATTTTATGTCAATTCATATGATTTCAATCAAATCCAGAAACCAGGATCCCCGATCCCACCCAAATTTCTACTTTACTCTACTGTGAGATCTTTCAGACTTTGATCGCAACTTATACATGGCAAAACCAACCTCAAAATCAGGAAATAGTAAACTCACAGTATTTTGATTCCTTTGCCCTTCGACTCCTTTCGATCTTGCTGCGAAGTGCTAGGCCCATCGTCTCCATCGTCCGTAGCTCAAAATTTGCTTGATTGAGCCCAAACCTGGCATCACTGTGTTGCAGTAGGATTCTTATTGTTTCTGTAACAAACTGTCTCTTTCTGTGCCATTTACATTGCATCAAGAGTCGAAGAAAATGCAACAGTGTGGTCTGTTGACGTTTCCTTGGCTTGGCGATCTCTGCTTCATCACGCGCAGGAAGTGTCTCCCTTCCTGAAGGTTCGTCACGCGAGCTCGCCCCATGCTCTTTTTGTATGGACGCAACATTTTGGAATTTTGGTCAGAAAATCGCTACTAAAAGTGGCATTTCTCAAAAGTGGGATTAAATTTTCCAAAAATTTAAGCACAGTTGTGCTTTATGGTGTCCCTTCTATGATTTAAGAAAAAGTTTTAGTTGGGCTAGATAGGCACTTTAAATGATATAACCGGATCGGATATCCTGGTTCAAAGTGTAATTTAACACCGAAACAATAGAATAACAAAACATCTCTTAATCATGTGAAAGGATTGCAAAGGAAGACAGGAAATATCTCATCCAACAATTTCACATCATTCAGAAATTATAGTCGGTCAGTTTGAAAATGGGAAAAAGATCCTGGGTAATAGCATAGGGGGTTTTACCCTATATGGTGTGATAGGGGATGTGCCAGTATTTGAGGGTGGCTTTCCGGCGTGAACTTTGATTTTGGATGTATCGTTTTGAGCATTCTCATCTACGCCCATAAATTCACAATTTACGGTGAGCCAGAAAAAAGTTCCCACTTTCGAAAATTCGTAGCACCATAAGTACTTCGTTGATTTGAATGATTCAAATTGTAGTTAAAAGCCAAAAGATCGAACTATTTTTGTGAATTTTCTTGTCTTCTTAAGAGCACTGCATATGTAGGTAAAGTCAACTTTACAACATTTCATGGCTGCAAAATGAGTGAAAAAGGGCCTAAAACACTTGATCAAATCGTTAGAACTCTCCTCACACAGAACAATACGTACATGCGTTTCACTTCTCTCAAGAGTTATAAGACAAAGATTCTCAAACAGACACTAAAGATTTTCAATCCCATGGCAATAAATGTGCAGACGATATCTCTCACCCATGAGAAATTGCATTTGCTCTGTTTTTCTGAGTGAGGAGTCCTTTATGATTTGATCAAGTATTTTAGACCTTTTTCAGTCATTTTGCAACCACAACGTTTTTGCGAACTCGAATTTACCAATTTTTCCAGTGCTCATAAGATTGCGAGAAAAATACTTCGACCTTGCAGCTGTCAAGCAAATATTGATTCATTCCAATCCATCCAGTACTCTTGATGATATGAATTTTCAAAAGTGGGAAATTTTTTCTGGCTCACCCGGTAGATGCATAAGTTTTGCAGATTTCGACGCTTTCATGTCTTAAATTTGGAAATAATGGGATGCTGTGCAAATCGATAAATTATTTGGCAAGGTGTTGTACATTCCATGGTACCTGATCATGGAAACATAAAAGTTTTTGGGTATTATTTAAAGGAATTGAGTCCATATAAATAGCTGAGCGTTAACGCTACGCTGACAAACTGCTGACGGCCCTTTGTTATCGCACAATCGTGCTAAAGTCATTAGTAGTGGAGATCAAAGACTTCTTAATCCTTGCATTAGCAAGGATTAATAAGTATTTGATCTCCACTACTAATGACTTTAGCACGATTGTGCGATAACAAAGGGCCGTCAGCAGTTTGTCAGCATTAGCGTTAACGCTCAGCTATTTATATGGACTCAATTCCTTTAAGTAAAGCTATTTCAATTTAACTTTAATCTTTAATAAAATAAACGTTATGGTTATCATCTCATATTATTGTAACTTTTGATGCAGGCCCACACAGCTACAGACTGTTAGCAAATCGCCAAAGAAAGTAAAGGTGAGTCTTCCTTACCTCAAATTAATCAATTTGCATGCTGTACAGTGAATCCTCGGATAGGTCCCCGGGGGCTTATTTGTAAAAGTTAACCTACAGACGAGGGTATATTCGAGGTTTATTCGAGGGTTTTTATTCAGGGGGTTTATTCGAGGAAGGATTTATTAGACAATAAGGTAGATTTGAATGGCATATTGCGATTTTAGCGGATAAAGGTATGGAATAAAGTAAAAAACATCAATTTTGAACTATAACACGATTGAGACAATGAGACAGATTAGATTAGTTGTAGACTTGCCCCAAGTCCCGCTCGTGTCAGAGCTGGAGGAACGAGTTTCGAGCGGAGCAAGCGGGACTTGTGACTTCTGCCTCCTCATGAATAATTAATGAGGCAGCCCATTGAAACATCCAAGGTCTGCGGATGGATTCGATCCGCAAAAAGACAATGGCATTCCAGACAATAACCAATCACGTTGCTCTGCGAATTGATTCACAACATATGATTATTCCTCATTAAGGCCTCATTAATTATTGATGAGGAGGCAGAAGTCACAGGTCCCGCTCTCTCCGCTCGCTTCGTTTCTCGCTTCGCTCGAAACTCGTTCCTCCAGCTCGCTTCGCTCGCTGTTCGGTGTGATGCGGGTGGGACTTGAGGCAAGTCTAATTAGTTGTTGTTACTCAGAGTTTCACGCTATACAGCGGTCATCAAACAACTGACAACTCTACTAAAATTTTGCGCATTTATACATTGAATATCGTGATGACATAATCTTATAACTATTCTTTGCGTGGTTTCTCTTTTGAAATTAATTAGATAGTAATTTCAAAAGAGACCCCATTTAAAGAATAGTTATAAGATTATGTCATCACGTTATTCAATGTAGAAATGCACAAAAATTGAGTAGAGTTTTCAGTTGTCTGATGATTGCTGTATAGCGTGAAACTCTGAGTAACAACAAATAATGTAGTCTGTCTTATTGTCTCAATCCTGTTATAATTTGCTCTGCCTACATGGCATTGAGCACTGTTTTAACCAGTAAAGACACATACGACTCTTTGTGTCAAGTTTGAACTAGAATTCTTAAGAAACAATATATTAAAAATGCAGCATTGAACTATAACGATAATAAACATGAGACCAAGACGAAGAATGTATAAATTTAAATTAACTAAGACTTACTATCTATCGGGTTTCTCAGAAAAAAGTACCCCCTTTTGATTGAAAATAGGAACAACACGATTAGATATCGTTACTCTACAAGATCACAGCTAAATTTATCAATCTTCAACTTAGATGCACATACCTTGCATTTAAAAATCGTACTCCAAACACCGGAGATACAAGTTTGCAAAGTCAAAATTTACAGTGCACCCAAAACGAGAGGTTTTGAAAAAGGGCCTAGCCATGATTTGTGTCATGGAAAGTTTCCAAAGTACCTGTAGACTTTAAGCTTTTTCGTTTTTGCTTTGGAAAATAATAAAAGATGCTGATTAAACAAATATAGTAAAAATGTAGTAAGAATGATAAAGTCGTGCCACATCACCAAAATAAGCGTGCATGTGCTCCTTTTCCTCTCCTTTCATACAAAACACGTGGGATCGAATCCAATGCAAGGACCGATTTCTCAAAAGAAAAGTTACTTCCAGAACAATTGAACTAATTCAAGGTATAATTCCTTTCAAAAGTAAAATATAAAGTTTAAAGTTGAAAATTATTTTGCAAAATGTCTATGTGATGTCAAATCATAGCTAGGCCCTTTCTCAAAACCTCTGGTTTCAGGTGCACTCCAAATTATGACCTTGTAGACTCATACCTCCGGTGTTTGGTGGACGATTTCAAAATGCAAGGCATGTGCATTTAAGTTAAAGATCGACAAATGTAGCTATGAACTCAGCAAATCCAGAAATGTTATCGTTTTGTTCCATTGTTCGGTCAATAGGGGATACTTTTTTGAGATACCCGGTATAACAAGCTAAAATCATGAACGAAAATACTTGAATCTCGCAACTTTCAAGCAGAATGGATTCATTCCATTCCATTCAGTATTCTTGGTGTTATAGATTTTCGACAGTGGGAAATATATTCTCGCTCACTCAACTTGTTGTTCTCTTACTTTCGGCACAATTTCTCCCCTTAAAAATCGATCACATTCTTTACGAATCTCCTGTTTCCCATAAATCTGTAACAATTTCTCTCGCAAAAAGGTTGAATCATCTCTAACGGAAACAGCAAGCTTCATCGTCAAGAAAGAAACAAAAATAACATCATATCCAGCAACTCCAGTCTCATCGCCATCAACTTCGACAGTAACGAAATGTGAAGTGGAGACACCCAAAGAATATGATTTGGCATCTGCAGTATTTGAAAATGGACCCGTTCATAATGAGGTTGACGGAGAAGATATTGAAGATGACGAAGAAGAAGCTGAAGACCAACCAATGAGCGCGTCTCAGTTACTTGGTCTTAGTGACATTAATGGTGGTATGTTGATCATTGCTTTTTGCAATCTTTGTAAAGGGCTGGTGTCGGATAAACATTGCTTTAGGTGTCATTTCTTGCGACTTCTGCGCTTATCTCTGTATGAGAATCTGGCTGGTCCAATGATATAGAAGCGCCAAAGGCGCTAGATATCTGTCTCGAGATAATTACCATCAAGTGGGCGAGGCAATATCGCACGTGTAGGAATAGTGGCAAAAGACATTCTTTCGCAGGAAATTTAGTTATTTGGCTTTTTCGCAAAAACTATAAAAAGGAAAAGAAAAAGTGTTTCAGAAATTTATTCTTCGCTCCTAACCGAGTATTTTAAAGGGAAAACCGCCAGATTTTGTTTTCGATATTTATGTGGACAAACTGTTAGATAAACAACTTTACCATCACCCTTCAACAGAAAATGAAAGAAGTTGCCGGCTTTGAAACTAATAGAGCTATGAAAACCTCGATTTTATACGCACTTACTGAGCCTTCACACGACATCGGCTCTCTCCTTGTGAGTGATTTTGTCTCAGTCGAGAACGATGGAGATAGACATCTAGCGTCTCGGCGCTTCCATGTTATTAGGCTGGTCGCAAAAAAGCACATGTTTTAAGAGCAGTAACAAAAGCGACTATGGGGATGTTTCAAAATGTAATTTTTTGGGTCAACCGGTATTTGAAAGATGTTATGGTCAACTTAGCCTTCGCTACCGGGTGACCAAAAAAAACTCAACGGGCTAGATCACGCCTGTCTTCGATAAAGCAAATCTCATCAGCAATGAGCTATCGACGTGTGACCTTTCGACTCATGTACATACTATTTATGCTGTCACTATTTCACGTGCAAGAACACAACTTGAAATCACTGGCAAGCTTGTATCCACGACTCTATGGGTACTGTAACCTACTTAAGACTCTATTCGTTTTCCCCTTTCTTGGGATTAAACAAATTCAGTCAACAGCTAACAATTTCAGAGAGCTAGTTATGATCTATCTTGTGATTGGAAGTTTATTTGGTCACCCTGTGCTTTGCAGCAAGATGAATTCAATTATATCTTACCTGATTTTCTTCTCATTTTAGCATATGGAGAACACGATGATTATGGCGAAGAATTTTATTAAAAGGGAACAGATGTCTTAAAGGCTGTAACTTATTATGTACATATGGCAATTTTGCAAATTTGTTTGATTGGTTTTTATTGGTTTATAACTAGTCACGGAGATGTGCTGTGCAATGAATAAGTTGTTGATATGATAAAGGCATCGGTTTGAAGTTAGTTGACGGGAGATAAAAAGCTAATTCAAGAACTGCATATGCATTTTCTGTGTCCTATTTACAGATTACCTCTGCTTAGTTCCGTCAACTAACTTTAAGGAGCCCTTGTTTGTCCCTCCTATAGGGTGAGTACCAAATTTGCACCAGTGGCAAAACCATCAAAATTTGGTGATATTACCTACCATGAGAATTTCTCATTTTGCATTTGTGTAAAGTTTTTCAAAACACTATTGCTCAAATATGTTTTTTTCATGCCGTAATTTTATGGTCTCTCTGCCGGATGAACAAAGTAAGTCTCTAAAGTATAACTTTCTTGAACAACTCTTAATTCCGTCAATTCCTTTTAAACCCTTTGAATTAAAAAGCTGTTACAATGAAAACTTAAATCGGATACAGGGTCTGTGATCCCTGCCCCCCATCAGGCACCAGGATTCTTTATTCTCTCCAGATTATACAACCGAATTTGAACGATGTCTTCCACATTAGGTAAATAATTTAAAATCAAGTCAAATCAAATCTAGGTCGAATCAATGTATTCTTTTGAACGATGTATTGCATTTTAAAGATATATCTTAAGTGGAGATAAAACGTTGCGAGTACGGGCGTGCCCCGGTCATATTGGTTTGCCAGAGTACGCAAAACCTTAAAACATGGGTAGATTGTCTGTAGATTCTCCTTAAACATGGGTAATTCTTACATGCAACCTTCAAAATTGGAAGAATGGGCTGTTTTCTGACGAATTTTATGATTAGAATGAGTTCGGATATATTATACTGTTGAATGTGTCCTATTATCTAAAAGAGAAATATTTAACCGGAATTTTATTATTTTATCTTTGTGTTGCAACAGGTTTATCCTTCTCTTGTCTCTCTTTCTTTTTGAAAGCAAATACACTGGGAATGCTGACATCGGAAATACATCATAATACGACTAGTTTTGGGGGAATTTTAGAGGTTTTAATCAGGAAAGTAATGGTTTCTAGTACCAACCACTGGCATCACAGAAGTAGCTCAAGTCACGGAGCTACGTTTGAATAAAACGTTTATTCAAGGCTATCACCTTAATTTTTATTCAATGCTACTACCTTAACTGCCAGCCTAGTGACCTACCTCTCGAGAGGAGCGCTACGAGTTTATGTAGCTACCTCCATTCTCAAGTGCAAATGTAGCTGGTGATCCCTTGTTGCGAGGCTGGTGTGGTAGGGTAAACTATTCTAGATACGATCATGACGCCAAAAACACTTTTAACTTTCAAATTAAGTCAGTCTAGTCCTATTTCAAAATACTTTTGAATGATAAAACGAGACCATTGTGCAGAAAAGTTGGTGCAGAGTTCGGACAACAGAGATACAAAGTGAGCAAAACATTATTTGGTGCTGGCGAAAAAAGCTTTTTCGTAACTGATATTAAAATATACCTCAATTTTCCATTGTGTTTTTCAGAATATTAAATGATTTGTAGCTTCTGGAAGGTAATGGCAAATTACATGGTTTTATCTGTGACAGTCAATAGTTGAACAATGACATCACACTAACTTGCTGATGTAGATGGTTTTGTCTTCTTCCCCATTTTGATGGTCAAAGGCTGAAGAAAAGAGGAGTGAAAATAATAATAATAATACTAATTTGCGAATATTTTAATAGGATGACCTATCGGTATTTACAATACTGTTATCATTAGGGTCCTGCAAATTATTACGTGTTCCGCAGTGTCCTACGCAGCATCAGTATATTGTTGATCAACAGCTTCAAAATGGATTCTGTTTGTCCGTCTAATGTTTGCAGACCTAATTTTGGCTGTCAATGATATCACGTGGTTATCACAGACATTAGCACTTGGGCACTATGGAAAGTTTTGATCATGATAGTTTTGATCATGATTTTGATCTTGGCATCACCAAAACAGCATTTTGTGCATGGTCAACTGACTTCACCAAAAGGCGATATAGCAACCAATTTGTCACGCAACTGTAGCGATTTGTGGACACGAAGCCACTGCCTGCACAAGTTTAGCCTACGCGTAGACCCATTATCCCAAAGAGGAAAGGGTCTACGAAACAAAGAGCAAGAGCTGTTCTGGAAACTTAATTTATGCAGCCTTTGTTTCAACCATAGAAATATTTCTATTTCTATGGTTTCAACGCGTTTCACAACTAATTTGAAAGGGGGATTAGAATGAGTAATTGGGCGGCCGTAGCAAGCCTTTGCTCTTTGTTTCGTAGACCCTTTCCTCCTTTGGGATAATGGGTTTACGCGTAGGCTAGCAAAAGTTGCTATCGACCATAATCGAACAAATGTAGACAAACATTTTTCTGAATAAACAATTTTCTGAGTTAACTCCCTGGTTCATGTCATTGCTAGAAGTAAGAATGTGTCACACTTACATGGTTTTTATTGCAGCTGCCCAAGTAAATTTTGCTTTATTGAATGTAAAAGGGAGTCAGTTTTATGTGTTTCATTATCGTTATGCTTGCCCGTTTCTTCCGGAAAAAATAAAATAAACTCAGTTCGAAGTAAGTTATAGCAAATCGGGGAGAGAACTCGAACGGGTCCCTCTTTTTTGGCTCATCAAATGAAACAACACACAATATCAATTGTTAATGGACCACTGTCAACGATGATGCTCTTTCGCGTTTGTTAAAACCCAGGCTATTTCTAGAAATTAAAGGGCATGAAAGCATACAGTCAAATTCTAGCCTATCAGATATCAACCTCGAACCCAGGGTAACAATGGGCGGCCAGTTGTAAGAAAGGAACCAGGAATCATTTGTGAGGTAAGAAATAATTTCTGTGAGGTCAGAAATAGTGGAACTCTCCGAGGATTATCGGAATTTTCCCGAGAGCTATGACATTGGAGCTGCTGTTTCATTTTCATTCCATAAAGCTATTTATCGCTACAAAATAGTGAGACAAAATGGCCGACCGCTGGTTTCAGTGATCGGGCAAATTTTGTCTCCTGAAGGTCACAGCTCCATCATTTTTCAACGGATTTCCATGGGAATGGTAGCAAACTTTAATTGAACATCTGAAGAGCACCATTATGCAAAAGTTTGGCGAGAATCTTTTGCCGTTTTGTCGCAATCTTCAGACAAACGGGGCACAATTGTTTTGGGTCTATTAGTCTATTTGTATCATTTGTGCTGAAGAAGAGAGGCTGAAGACAATGATAGCCCTGGAATCGAGGTTGATCAGATATCAGAATTTTCTGTTGGCGTAGATCAGTTACCCAAATATGATGCGGCACGTGTAACGGCCTACTGTTTTTTAAAGTGAATGAACGGAGCTAAGAGGAGGTCATCTATAAATAGGGCATTGAAAACTCCTACGCATGTTATTGTTCCTCTTGCTAAACAATATCCATGGTCGTCTCGAAATCATCAAATACAATAGGCTAATAATAGAATACCCAGACTCCTTCCGCGCGGGGCTTTTATCTCCGTTGATTCTCTTTAAGCTTATTTTTGCCAAAGGCTCATATATGCTTCGATTCCCTTGAAATCATTTATTTATCATATTGTCGTTTACGTATTATAGTACCACATGCAAAATGCAACGAACAGATTTTTACATGATCCTTTGTGCACCTACTGAAAAGCAACGCAAACGGAATCTAGGCGAGAACCACATTTCATATTGTACGAAAGTTGACTTTGGCGCCACAAAAGATCATGGTGAGCAATATGTCTTAACAAAGGGGTTATAAAGAACATGACAAATCTTACCTTTGAGCAATAAGGACATTCTCCAAATAGGACATGGAAGCTCTGACGAAAATTGGGTAATGAGCGAAACCACTGAAAGTGGAAAGAAAATCATCAAGCATTTCAACGGATTTTGAGAAAGAGGGTGTGGGGGGGGGGTCAGCGAAGACAAAATTACGAAAGACGAACCTTCGAACAAACAATCCTGGGTCAGCAGAAGGAACCAACTGAAATTCGATTGAATTTGTCTCAACCGTTCATAGATATTTTTGAAAAAAAGGCGCACGATATTCTCGACATTTTTTTCAAAGGAGGCAAGCAAGTTAAAGAAACCACAATTTCACGTAATTCTGTCGAATGCAATCTATGTTAAGAAATTGTGAGGTGTGTGAACTCTATTGGGTGAGCAAAAAAATGTCGATCCTGTTTGAAATGCCACTGCTCCGTGGATATCAAGACAATAATATTGGCAATGTATGATTCAAGAGCGAATTTATTCAAATTGATTTCCAAAATGAAACTGGCTGAAATTCTTACTCCGTTCTGAAATTATGAGGGACTTTCTCGAGATGGCCCCTTCAAGAAACCTTCCAACATGCCTAAAATCACGGGAAGTCTTCCTAATATTTCTTCTGTAGGGTAAGACGGGGTAAAGTGAACTATTTTGGAGGTTTTTCAAGGATATCTTAAAGAGACAGTAGCTGAGGGCAAATTATGTCTTTGGGTCATTTTATCCAGCAAAAAAAAATTTCAAATCTCTTTCCATTGTCTCACAAAAGAGCTTTCTTTGGCGACCGCTCTGCCTAGTTCACTTTACCCCAGGCCGGGGTAAAGTGAACTACTTAGCAATTGTTCGATAAAACCAAAATGATGCTGGTAATACCCGAAAACATGATTTATTTTGCAACTCTAAGGTGTCCTTCGCATGCCAAAACGAAACATACCTAAAAATTTCGCAAGAGGGAATTTAAAAAAAGTTAAATGGTGACCTATGCTGAGAACGATCTGTGCAGATCAAATATTAACCAAAAGCTATTGTCAAAGTCACACATTCGAGTCAGATTGCGAGACCTGAATGCAATTCGATGAACAATAATGGGAATATACTTGGAAAATACTATATTGCACATAAATACCAAATCACTAAAAAGAGAAACACTATTTTCAAATAGTTCACTGTGCCCTGAAACCTACGCCCAGAAATAAAATCAAGAATAGTTATAAATCTATCACAATTATCAATATTCTAATTTCAAAGTGATGGCCATTTATCCTCTCCATGTCGATAGGTATACTTGCTTCATCAAATCCCAATAAAATTCTTGGATCAATAGCCGTATTTTTGAATGAAGATCAAACTTCGGCTGTCAAATTTTTGGAGGTTTTACAGGGAGCTGGTATCAGAATATATTTCTGTGTCATCAGAGCGAAAAATTATCCTGAAAATTATGATTTTTTGAATGCATTGTTATGAACCAAATGAGGTTGAAACGGTCTTCTTCATCTGACTTCGTGTTCACATGTGAATATAAAAAGTTATGGGTAATTCACTTTACCCCGGTCGAAGCAAAATATCGACTGAAAGGTAGATCTTTTGAAATATCATGTTAGCTGACAAAACGTCTTTCTTGGCCCTTTCCTTTTGGAAAACGTAAACACATGGTATGTGCTTCAAATCCATCAAAACAATTATAGAAATGAATTTCTTCTTGGGGTCAAAAATTAAGATCGAAGATAGAAGCCCAAACCTAAGAACCATAATTTCCCGAGGTTGTTTTTACTGCCTGGGGTAAAGGGATTTTTTGCAACAACAGGAAGAAATATTTTGCAAAAATGTTTTCATTTTCTGTGAGCACATGTAACAAAGCATTGGGCATAAATCATGTTCTATCATTGCATGTTCACTTTTGGAGAGAAGCGCGAATGTTCTGAGTGGTTCATTTTACCCCGTAGTTCACTTTACCCCGTCTTACCCTACATCAATAACTTGAATACGTTTTAGCACATGCTATCCTCTTGGGTGGATAAAATCGCATGGGATTATGTTGTTATGCTCCTAGGCATGATACTTTCACCAAAAGGAATAACACGTGCTAAAGTGTATACAAGTTATAGCTATGAGGTAGGAATGTACACGGAAATTTGGTCGCGATTTTATAACGTTATTGAAAGTTGCTTACGAAGAAATGTTTGAGGGAATCCTTCATAATTTCATAAAAAGTGGCCGATATCAGTCAGGTAAATTAAACGTCAACCAGTCGGTAAGCAGAAGCGTTTGAAACGAGGATAGCTGTCTTAATCTCCCGATATAAGCTAAAACCTATCAGCAATAACGGCATAGCATTTATAACATGTTTGATAATAGTATCGATATTTTGCTTGTCGCTTCTGTGGCCGACACTATAATTACACCCACCTCAGGGAAACTTTTTAGGACATCTGGTATACAGTGCTTGATATAGGAGTTAAAATGATTATCAAACCTCAATGAGACAGGATGCATGAAAAACTTGTCCGCATCGTGGATCATCACATGTTTTGTCAGGAATTTCATCATTCATTCTGTACGCATAACAGATACTGCAATCATTGTTGAAGTCCTACAAGAAAATCAGAAAAATTTCTAATAAAGCTGATACTCATTTCATTCATTCATAATAAATGACTATAAAGGGAGCCTCCAGAAAATTGTGCCCCGTTTGTGTTGCTGCTGCGGAGGAGCTGGATGTTCAATTGTCTCCGTTTTCATTGATTACAAAGTCCACTTTGTAATCTAAGAGGGGGCTCCAGGTCAGTAAGAAAGTGAGAATGTAAGAGAGAAAGAAAGAAAGTCCGTCACGCTCTTTAAAGCAATTGATTAGCGTTTTATCTTTACACAGTTGCGTGGCAAACTTAAACTTAGAGTTGGAAACCTTGTTTCACTCAATCTGTCTAGTGGTTGCTAATTTATGGGACAGAGAGGTAAGGTAAGAAGAATGGTTGTCTCAAAAATAGCACCTCTATTGTTCCCCAGCAATGTTAAAATCAAGCAAATTATCAAAGAAAGAGTTCTAGCATCGTACTCAAATTTGTCTGTATTTTCAAAAAGGTCAGTGTTATTGGAATCCAAAAATTATAATTTTGAATGATTTTTTCAAAGGGTATAGCCTTGATTTTTTGCCAAAATAAAATCAATAAAATCAAGCAAATTTCCAAAGAAAGAGTTCTAGCATCGTACTCAAATTTGTCTGTATTTTCAAAATGGTCAGTGTTAATGGAATCCAAAAATTATAATTTTTGAGCGATTGTTTCAAAGGGTATAGCCTTGATTTTTTGCCAAAAATCGATGGCTCCAAAATCCCAATTTTCAAAGGTTATAGCCTTGATTTTTGGCTAAAGATCTGAGGGATCAAAAATTGTAAAATTTTGAAGGGTATTTTTGACGAAGAATAGAGGGGTCGAGCATTTCAATTTTTCAAAGGACATGCACCCCTGGCCAAAATTATACGGCCACCCTGCATAAGTCTCAACAATGCATTTTACTGTAATCCAGTACAACTTACCAGTGCTATTTTCTCATTCTCCACTATTTTAAGTCAGTTTTCCATGCAGGATCCAAAACTCGATGTTATTTTGGAAAATCCCTTATTATTGCCAAAAAGCCAAAATTTACTTTATGAGCCATAATTAAAGAACTTTGCGCGACAATGGCTCTTTGTAGTAAATAGGAAAAAGCTATTTGACTCGACTCGACTAGTCGCCTGGTACACTAAGTAATGTTGAGGAGTTCTCTTAAAAATTCCAAAACAAAATTTTAGAAATTGCTTCCATTGCAGTGCCTGTCATATGTGGATATCTGTCAAAAATATTCAATTATTCATTTGTGATGTTTTAAAGCTGATTTTGTATCCAAAGTGCTTCACCCAACAAAATCAATTGAAAACTTCGATCATCGGATAGCAATCGAGGACTTTGAACGACTTAGTCCTCAATAAGCAGCTGGAAAAGTTTCATATTTTTAATCCATGTCGTATGTTTTTGAAACGACAATAACAAGGATTTGTTTCCGTAGATTTCATAGCTTGACATGGATTTTTAGGCAATTTTTGCTGCAGCTGTACGCAATAACAGCATGGAATCAACTGCTGAGGTTTCCGTACGACGGCAAAACGAGTTTAATCTTCCTAAATTCCAAGATTAACGGTGAGAAGGATCATAAAACGTCGAATCTGTCTCTTTTTCATCGACTGAAAACAGTGTGTTTCATATTTGGTGAGCAAAAAGACATCTGTATTTACACAATATAACTTTTAAACTTTCGCTACAGTATTGATAAAAGGTTAAAAGTGAATAACCTGAGTTAAGAGATGAGATCTCATAGGTCTTGTAGTAGCCTATTGTATTCGATAATCAAATGGGTGACCAAAGAAAGCAAAGCCAAAAGGAACAATGATGTTCTTGGGTTCTCTTTGCCCTTTTTTGACTGCGCCATCAGCCTATGCACTTTGAGCCCGAAACGCTTCGGCATATATACTTTCAGCTATATTTAAAAATTATCTTGTGTATTCATCGCTTAAAGGCATCGAGTCCGCATAAATAGCGCGCTCATTACATGACCAATATCAACCTCCTTTCAATCATAAAAACAAAAGTTATGATTTAATCGCTAATGAAATTGAACCAAAGAGATTCCTGAGGATAATGCAAGGATTAAGAAGCCTTTGGCCGCACAATTGTGCGATAGCAAAGGGCCGTCAGCGGTTTGTCAGCAAAAATTCAGGATAGCGTTGACGCTCAGCTATTTATATGGACTCAATGCCTTTAATATAGCCGCACTTACAACATTCAACTTATCAATATTTACCTTACTGTTTTCACCCTATAACTATTAAAATATACTAACGATGTTCCAAAAAAAGTTCCTCAAGTTGAATCATTGACACAGCAGATCAAAAAGGAAATTTATGATGGATTTGATAATCGAGTTTTGATGATTTTTGAAACAGGGGTACCTTTCGGTAACCCGGTATAACAAAAATTCTTTTTTAATTATAAGCAGACCCAGTATTAAAAAATCGACACTGATTAAACAAGAGCAGATTTTGTAATACAATAGCAAAAGTTGCGTTTGATTGACACCTTAATTCAAAGCGATTAGCGGATGCAGACAGAGGAAATCCTCCCAACCAGTAATTCAAAACAAACAAAGCCGCAAAAGTTTCCCCGAAACTAGTAGGGCAAACTCTCGCCTTGTGCAAGCGAAAGATGGTTTTTAAGAGAAGTTATGTGCTTATGGCGAAAGAAGAAGGGAAAATCTAAAGTTCTGTCGCTTAGATTATGTTTATTTGATATAGGAGCTGTTTTGTAATCGTTTCATTGTAAGCCCTAAAGATGCGAGAATTACAATGCCTTCTGCTCCGCTCCTTAATCAAATAAATATAATCTAAGCGACAGAACTTTAGATTTACCCTTCTTCTTTCGCTATAAGCACATAACTTCCCTTAAAAACCATCTTTCGCTTGCACAAGGCGAGAGTTTGCCCTACCAGTTTTGGGGCAACATTTGCGGCTTTGTTTGTTTTGAATTATTGTTTGAGAGAATTTCCTTTTTGTCTGCAGCCACTAATCGCTTTGAATTGAGGTGTCAATCAAACGCAACTTTTGCTATTGTATTACAAAATCTGCTCTTGTTCACTGATTATACATACATTTTCAATGAAAATTTCAAGTAAAAGTTATCTACTATGTAACGTATTACAAGGTTATTCAAAGACCCTTGACAATGCGGGGAAAACATTTCACATTCTAACCAAAGTACCACCAAAAACTATGGAGAGTAAAATGTTTTTGGTCATAGAATTATCATTATATTGCACAACACTGCATGCTATGTATCATTTAAACATATTTGAGAGCGGAATTTAAATCTTTCAAGCACTATGAAATTTTGTTGACTTAAGGGGGCTCAGTCCCGATAACTTAGGTCCATCCGCCTTTGCCTGGAGCCCTCGGCTCTTCGTACAGCGTTGATATGGTTTCTATATCCGGACCATGGGTATTGTGGACACAATTTGTGTCGATCGTGTCCACAATACCTGGCCTAAATGTTACCAAATGAATAACTGTAGTTCGTTACCTTGCTTGTGTTCATTTCATGAGTATCTCTGCTTTTCTGCTTCGGCAGCCATGCTTGCTTACTTTCTAACGGCCTAAAGTTTGAACTTTGAACAGTACCGCGCTCTGAAACTTATCGCCTGAGAATAAGACTAGTTCCCAGATCGACGCAGCGCTCTGATGAGTCGTTGGAGGAATGCGCGGTCTGGGCTGGGAACTAGTTTAGAGTGCGGCACTGTTCAAAGTTAAAACTTTAGGCCGTTAGAAAGTAAGCAAGCATATGGCTGCCGAAGCAGAAAAGCAGAGATACTCATGAAATGAAGACAAGCAAGGTAACGAACTGCAGTTATTCATTTGGTAACATTTAGGCCAGGTATTGTGGACACGATCGACACAAATTGTGTCCACAATACCCATGTCCGGACGTGAAGTTGGGGAAACAATTTCATCCTAAGTTTTCAATGTGAAAGTCCATGGGTCGTAGTTTGAGCGTCCATCAGCCTATCAATAGCGATAACTACTAACTTGTAATCAGTCTGTAACTATCACTCTCTGGATATTGGCAAATATCTTCATTGATAGCGCACATGTTCAATTGAAATTTACCTGACTGAAAGCGGCCACTTTGTTTTGAAGTTATGTGGAATTCTTTGAGAAGATCCTTCAAGAGGCCTTCTAAAACGGCACGAAGGCTGATGTCCACTCAGTCTATTTTCTGATCGGACTGGAAATCTATTGTTTACGAGAGAAAACATGGCCTTAAATTTGAACAGAATGTTACGCGTGAGAATATAAAAATTAACCTGAAATTAGCCATCATTATTGCTTGCATCAGCATTTTTCTTTGTGTGGTCAAGAAAAGTGGAAAAATCGGTCAAAATCAGGAAAAATGCGATAAAATTTGATTTCAAGCACATTTTCCATCCAAAAGTAAAAATTATGATAGATTACATCAAATAGCACTACCCTGTATCACATGATTGTATCACTGTATCACTGTATCACCTGTATCACTGTATTACATCAAATAGCACTACCCTGTATCACATCATTGTATCACTGTATCACTATATCACCTGTATCACTGTATTACATCAAATAGCACTACCCTGTATCACATGATTGTATCACTGTATCACTGTATCACCTGTATCACTGTATTACATCAAATAGCACTACCCAGAGAGGAAATACTACCGTGATCCATGGGGAAAGATTTCTGGGTTACTTGGAGTATCAAGTGACCAAGCTAAGAGGGCTACTCAGTCACGTAATGAATTCGCCGAGTTGATACGGAAACGTTTCAACTCGCCTCTGTAATGACAACGTTCATTGTTGGAGGAAAATACAGGTACAGGTAGGTGTATAATATCTTTGCAAAATATTGCAATTTTTGCTACTTTTTTCGCGAAAATTAATATTTGAGAATTGGCGACTTTGACAGAGTCAGTTCCAAAAAATTTTCTCCCTCCCCCTCATTCGTAAAAAATATTTTTTGAAAACTTCTTGAGTCGTTGCACGAGAAGTAGCAGCAAAAAGTCAGAAAGTTTCCGGGCCATAATTGTTCTCGTGGCAGAGTTATAACAAAAAGTCTACTACGCCAACCAAAATAGGGTTAAAGGGGCTCAGTCGTCAAACAGTAAACAAATCTGTAAACTCGCACGTGTCGGGGATTATCCATTGTTCATCCATTGTTATCTGCAGTTTTTGTTTGGTGGCTTCACCCAAGCCACAAGAAGTGACCGTTAAAAATCCACTTATATCCGAGCAATCGTAGAAGATATGAATGTTTGGTTTGTTCCTTAGTGAAGTACAAGGATTAAAGCCCAAACAGCAACTTTCATTTTGAACAAAATTAGAAAATCCTGTGTGATATCACCTTTCAAAAAACTGCAAACATCATCGTTTTGTTTACATTTTGACGACTGAGCCCCTTTAAGAAACGTTCAGTCATTATAATCACTATAATCAAAGTTCACTGGTGGGAAAGATAGTTCCATGGGGAATGCAGGGCATGGGATGGGATAAAGTTTCCTTGTATCGCCTGCCCTTAGAGAGCCATGCTTTTTCTTCCTTTTCTGCTTTGCATCGATTGGGTTCAAAGATGATATTGCAAGATCCTCATCACCTAAGCCACTAATGGAAGTCGATGCATTCAGTTTGTGCACATCTTCAGGGAAATTGACAACAAGGACATTTGGTACTGTTTTCTTTTTAGTGACAAGGTACGAACTGCTTCTAATTTGCATAGGCTCCACCGTAGTTTCTATTGCTTCTTCAGCAAGTACTCTCAATTTCTTTGCAAGCAATATCTCTTTTTTCTGTGACTCTATAAACCTCATGGGATCCTTGGCGCTTGTTTGTCTGTCATCAGCCTCGTAAATAGAGGCTGAAGATTGATATTCATGAAATCCGTGGCATGCAATTCGACAAGGGTTCTCCGAAATATTCGCGTGGCTGATACAACAAGTTTCAACTACGTTGTTTGGATTAGGCATTTCTCTGTATATATCATTGAAGTGCGTCTTCAGTGCAAAGCAGTCAACTTGGACCCCTTGATCCACAGTTAATGATCTAGGTTTTTGGCTTTCTGGAACTTTGTCCTGGGTAACTCCTAAACTTTCTGCCTTTCGAGTATGGCAGGACTCACCAGACATTGTCGCTTGAGTCCAGCAACTGCCCTTAAAGTGTGTTGCACTTTGGATCTTCTTGCGTCCAAATCGTATCCGATTGCCCTTTACGATTAAATCTGGCCCTGTCATACTTTGTTCTGTCAAAAGTCGATTACTTCTAAACATTTGTTGCACCACGTCAGACTGGCACTAAAACTCCAGAAGGCTCTTACTCATGAAAACCAAATGTGTCCTGCTTCCAGACTGACAACTTTTCTAGTTTCCAAGTAAGCGGCAAATGCTTCAAGGTAGTTTGGATATATATCAAATATCTGCAAATTCAAACACAGTTCTGACTGGCGTTATAAAATTGTATCAACCAGTAGAAAAGTAAACATTATGCAGAACTCTCTGATCTGGACTGTTTTGAAGCTCTTCTTTTTTCACTTCACCAGAAACGTATCCGCACAGTTCGCAGTGGCAGTAAATCAACGAAGTTTTCAATGTAACCTCAAACACAGTTCAGTAAACTTTAAACATTGTTTGGACTGGCAGTATCAAACTTTATCAATCATAGTAGTAAATTGCACATTATACATAACTCTGCGGTCTGGTCTGCTTTAAACTTCTTCTATTTCCACGCCATCAGCAAAGTTTCGACACAGTTCGGAGTGGCAGTAGAACAAGCAAATTTTTCTTGCAACTTCAAACACAGTTCAGTAAACTTTAAACACTGTTTGGACTGGCACTATCGAGCTTCATCGTTATGCATAACTTTCTAGTCTGTTTCACAACTGTTCAGTTTTCCACGTCATCAGCAAAGATTTCATCAGCAAAGTAAACAGTCCAGAGTGGCAGAAAATCAACGAAGTTTTCAATGTGACTTCAAACATAGTTCAGTAAATTTTAAACACAGTTTGGACTGGCAGTATCAAACTTCACTGTTATGCATAACTGTCTTGTCTGTTTAACAGCTCTTCTGTTTTCCACGTCATCAGCAAAGATTTCATCAGCAAAGTAAACAGTCCAGAGTGGCAGAAAATCAACCAAGATGTCAATGCAATTTAGATTGGCGGTAGATAAGCAAAGATCCAACACATCTCGTTTCGGCGGTAAGATTAACGAATACAGTTCGGAGTGACGATAAACTAGCAACGATCCAACGCAAGTCGAACTGGCAGTAGATCCCTTGCCGAGCAGCCCTGCCATAAAATATGCAAAACGAATGCAAACTTTTATGCACGACTATCTTTGCTTGATTTTGACACTTTCTGACAGGTGTTTAAATGTGTTTGCCAACAATTTCTAATTCAAGTACTGTTTTCCATTGGTTTTAGTCTCATTATTAAATCTTCAAATCCTGTTGATTCTTTTCATGATTCTTCGATGACAGGATGAACAGCAGGTGCTAGTTTTAAGGAACGGATATTTTCACTCAACTGAACTACTATACTGCTCCAAATTAATCTGGCGTAGCAAAATTCTACCAAAATTTAATGCAGAAGTTGAGAAGATTTCTGCTGTCTGTATTGTTTGTAACAACAGGACACACATATAACAAACTTCAAAGGGAACGTGATGAGAAATTTAAGAGGTAGCTTTGGAAACAACACCAAAGATAGAAATATATAAATTGGCTTTGACCGTGGGCTTAAAGTTAGCTGACAGAGATAAATAGCTAGCTCAAGAGCTATATATGCAGGTGTAAAATTAGCATATTGTATTTGATGATTCGACGCATGCGTGGATATTGTTTAGCTAGGGGGGACTACAGCGTGTGGATGAGCATTCTTTGTCCTATTTATAGATTACCTTCATTTACCTTCGTTCATTCACTCTAAAGGCATGCTGTCGCGGCTGTGATTGGCTAGTCGTGATGTTGAAATCACTAACAAAGACCTGGCCTCTAACTAAACAACAAGCCTTTATGTCCTTGGATCATACTTTGTTTCGAGAATAAAGGGAGTTAGATCAGGCAAGAAAGCAGGCGAAGAATAATGATGTGCTTTATGCAGAAATTGATCGTGATATCTCTAGAAAATGCAAACTAGCTAAAGAGAAATGGTGGAACAACAAATGCGATGATATAGAAAGACTGGCAGCAATGAACAGACATCAAGAAATGCATGACAAAATCAAAGAAATAACGGGCACCAAAAAGAAATCTAAAGGCAGTGAATGCATTAAAGATAAAGAAGGAAATATGCTCTTCAATGAAAACGACATCAAGAAAAGATGGCAGGAATATGTATCTGAATTATTTGACGATGACAGAGATGATACCTATGATATTATAACAAACGGAGAAGAAGCTGACATGTTAGAGTCAGAAATAACAAAAGCCATACAATGCATGAAAACAAGCAAATCCCCTGGTGTGGATAAAATCAACACAGAGATGCTCAAAGCCTTAGATGAAGCTAACACCAAAATCGCTCGCCATGTTCTGCAATCAAGTATATAAAGTTGCAACAATACCTGGAGACATGAATGACTCCATATTTCTAAGAATTCCAAAAAAGTTAAAGGCCATCGCATGCAAAGAGTTTAGAACAATTAGCCTTATGAGCCACATTCTGAAGCTTATACTACGAGTTATACTGGGAAGAAATAAACAACGAATAGAAAAGGAAGTAAGCGATACGCAGAGCGGTTTTATGAAAGGAAAAAGAACTCGTGAAGGGATATTCAATATGAGAACTATATGTGAGAGATACCTGGCAATGAACAAAAATGTATATGCATGCTTCATAGACTACGAGAAAGCATTCGATAGAGTGAACCACCAGAGGATGATTGAAAACCTCATAAAGATTGCAATACCAGGAAGGGATATCAAATTCATAAGAAATCTGTACTGGACTCAAAAAGCCTTCGTGAGACTAGAAAATGGACTGTCTGATGAAGTGATGATAAAACGAGGAGTAAGATAGGGATGTGTACTGTCCCCTGCTCTCTTCAACATCTACACAGAGATGATATTCAGAGCTATAGATGATATGGATGGTGTAAAGATAGGTGGACTTAACATAAACAACCTGAGATATGCTGATGATACGGTTCTTATTGCTGAAACACCTGAGCAATTGCAAGAAATAGTAAATAAAGTTAACGAGGAAGGGAAACTGTATGGAATGAAGATAAATGCTGAAAAAACCAAAACTATGTTGGTATCAAAAGTAATGCCAAGCGCCAAATTTCATATTACTGTTGACAACGACATAATCAAACAAGTAGATTCATTTGTATATTTAGGACAACTATTGACAGAGGATGCTAAATGCGATAAAGAAATCCTACGTCGTATTTCTATAGCCCGAGGAACATTTAATAAAATGAAGTCAACATTAACAAATAACCACATCAATCTTGAGACGAGAAAGAGAATTCTGAAATGCTATGTATGGAGTACCTTATTTTATGGAGTAGAGACATGGACTGTAACAACCACACTTGAGAAACGTCTTGAAGCATTTGAGATGTGGACGTATAGGAAATGCTGAAAATGTCATGGATGGAGAAAGTGAAAAATGAGGAAGTGCTTCAACGAATGAATGAAAAAAGAAAGCTGATCAATATCTTGAAGGACAGGAAACTGAAATATTTTGGGCATTTGATACGGCTAAATAACATATACAGAACACTGTTAGAAGGATATATAGATGGAAAGAGAGGCAGAGGTCGCCCAAGGATGAGTTGGTATGACAACATCAAGGAGTGGACTGGGATGCGGTATGAGAGGGCAACAAGAACTGCAATGGACCGAGACAAATGGAGAGCTACTGTGTCATCCAACGTCGAAAGATTTGGAACATAAAGAAGAAGAAGAAGATCAGGCAATCGATATCATTTTGATCAATTTCAGTTTACAGCGTAATTACTGAAGCTTGCCTAATTCTATTCGTTTTTATTGCTTTATTCATCCAATCTGTGCCACGGCATGTTCCTTTAAAGTGATTGATAGCTTCTACCTTGTTGCTCCTATGTCAAAATCTTGTGACAGTCAAAATAAAAACAATAAAAACAATCTAGTGTACTGGGTGTTTTCTTTAACTATTTATAGACTATTCCACTTGGCTTCATTCGTTCACTTTTAATTAGAAGATGAAACTTAGATCTCCGGGGAAAGATGATTTCTATCAATTATGTATTTCATACATTTGAAGTTACTGACTTGAGTCAAGCAAATTGTGACATTTACTGACAATTTGCGGCAAAACCTTTACTAGAGTGAATGGGATGTACAACCTGAAAGCAATGCTTTCTCCTTCTGCTTTGCAAAGAATGATCCTTTATAATGAGAGCAGTGAGGGTTAACAATCGCCACGCCGACAATTGTTTCAATAAATCACGTATGTGCTTGCTACAGTTGAATGTTAACCTTCATAACGATTGGAACCTGCGGTACAGGTTTGAAGTTTGTATGTTATTAACAGGCCGGTAGGAAGCGGGGGAGGCAGGGAGGCTCAATCCCTCTTTCAATAATTTTGAAAACTATGCTGCTATGCCAGAAGCATTAATTAGATGTACAGTTGAGCCCGAAATTATTCATACCTATGCCAAATTCTGAGTATTTTGCATCGTTCTATTTGAGGACCAATTCTACTGTGGCTGAAGTTTCGTAAGAATGTGATAAAAGGCTGAAACAAGTGCTACAAGAGACATTTCAAGGAATGAAATATCTTGTGAATTGGTTAGCAAATATAACGATTGAAAATACTCCAAATTTGATCAGTCAGAAGCTGCTTACGGCCCTGGCTATCAATTTTCAAGACATTCAAAACAACTAGTACTTATGTATTCAATCTAAATTGCAAAATGATGTCATACAAGTAGGCTGTGCACGGTGTCCCTAAAAGTGTTCCACATTTGACTGAGTATGACAAATAATGATATAATGAACGGGTTTCATGGTAAAATAACCCTGTCTCTAAGATCTTAACTTGACTTCATACGCAATAATCTTGCAAATTCACTAAACATTCACGGAGTTACAACCTTTTGAAGCTCAAGTTTGTGCTAAAGCTGAAACCAGAGCCCAGGGGGGGGGGGGGGGTACATGACCTCATGGATGGACGGGGTCTTCCACCCGGTTATCAGAAAGCTACCCTCTTCTCATTACCGAAACTTGCCCTGGTACCCACTTTTATGATGAATTTTGGCGGAAAACTGCCCATTTTCTACTATTATATACGAATTTCAGCAAAACCCTACCCATGTTTATGAAAAATCTGCAGGAAAAAGGGCCCTTGTTTAGAGAATTTTGGATCCAAAAACCCACCCATATGGGCGCGCGCCCGGGCGGCACATACCCGTACCTTGAACATGTTATGTACTCCCCCCCCCCCGGGAACCAGAGGCTTCTCAATAGTAGTTATAATGACAGTAGCATAGGGCTATCGCTTGTTCTGGTTATCGTTGATTTCAGGGCAAACAAAATAAAACTTGGAAGGGATTTTCGATAACCTAACTTTCTCAAAAAGTGAATCGAGCTTATGGCTGCTTTGGGGAATTCTGTTGAGCAAAGTTTGAAATGACTCAGTCCCTCATCGATTAAATTTTGAATACTTGCATTCTTACATAAATTCTGACAATGATCATGACCATGATTCTTTGCAAGCCGATTGAAAACCAAAACACTGCATAGGTTCCAAATCATTAACTCGGCGCAAAAAGGAGGATGTTAAATTCCATGACCTATTTCTTCTGATTGAATGGCTTGAAAAAGGTATCTATAATTCTACCGTTGGATTTTTCAGAAGTTTTCAATATTTTTCAAAATTACAGCATATATTACATTCAAACTTATTTGACGATGTGACGTCATCAAATTTCTAAATCATAAACCAGAAAAATGACAAACTTTTGCTTGATACCATATTGTAGATATCCATAAATATGGTTTCCTTCGAAAATATTTCATGTTGCGTCAAACAGTTTAGAAAGTACGATGGTTTTAAGTTTTTCTGAAAACCTTTCGTGAATTCTTGAAAAAGAAGAACAACACTCTAATTCTGAAAATATTGAAGATGTCAGAAAAGTCTAAAGGTAAAATTATAGAGAAATAGCTAAAGTTTATTTGAAGTCACTCAGTTCAAAGAAATAAGTCACTGAGTGCTACACCAACCTGTTTAAAGATTTGGAACATATGCTCCAAAACACAAATAATCTAACTATCAGATACTTTCAAATCATACGACACTCGACTTTAGAGCCACAAAAGATTATGTTTAGCTATTGGCCTTTAAAAGCAGAATTTTTAACACCTCTGCGTACCAGGCCCACGCAGGTACTTAGCCAAAGAACATAACTGAGAGGCGGGGCCCCAAATTTGCAGATATAACTGTGCGTTCTTCAGATGTCATTGTTGTCAATAATAACGTAGACTATTCTTCCGACAAATTTGCCAACAAACTAAACATTGGGTGTGCCGCAAACACCCACATAGCCCATTGGCTACATCCCTTGACCCATGCAGCCCACGGCAAAGTGGATCTGGTTCCGTTACGTCAGCCACTCTTATGTCTCTGATTTTCATGCTTTTCCAGGGTAAACCCAGCCTCGAGTACAGGCTTATCAATTGTCGTCAGCCTCCCATCTAGGGTAGACTTTAAAGTGCTCTCTAAATCATTAATGACAAAGAACCGGGTGTGACATAAAAAAACGTATACAGATTTCATTGGCTGTAATAAAGTGAATTTAGCTTTAATTGATGGCTAATCACTTTCAAAAATTGAATGTAGATAAAAAAGTATACAGATTTGGTAAGGTGCAGTGATATGAATTTAGCTTCAACTAATAATAACTTTCAAAATGTTATTTAATAGTTAACTTGAACATAGATATAAAAGTGTACAGATTTGGTTGGGCCCAGTGACATGAATTTAGCCTAGATTGATAATCATTTTCAAAATGTTCCTTGATAGTTTACTTGAACATAGATATAAAAGTGTACAGATTTGGTTGGGTCCAGTGATATGAAGCTTGAATTAATAATCATTTTCAAAATGCTCCTCTATAGTCAACGTGAACATAGATATAAAAGTGTACAGATTTGGTTGGGTCCAGTGACATGAATTTAGCCTAGATTGATAATCATTTTCAAAATGTTCCTTGATAGTTTACTTGAACATAGATATAAAAGTGTACAGATTTGGTTGGGCCCAGGGACATGAATTTAGCCTAGATTGATAATCATTTTCAAAATGTTCCTTGATAGTTTACTTGAACATAGATATAAAAGTGTACAGATTTGGTTGGGCCCAGTGACATGAATTTAGCCTAGATTGATAATCATTTTCAAAATGTTCCTTGATAGTTTACTTGAACATAGATATAAAAGTGTACAGAATTGGTTGGGCCCAGTGACATGAATTTAGCCTAGATTGATAATCATTTTCAAAATGTTCCTTGATAGTTTATACTTGAACATAGATATAAAAGTGTACAGATTTGGTTGGGTCCAGTGACATGAATTTAGCCTAGATTGATAATCATTTTCAAAATGTTCCTTGATAGTTTACTTGAACATAGATATAAAAGTGTACAGATTTGGTTGGGCCCAGTGACATGAATTTAGCCTAGATTGATAATCATTTTCAAAATGTTATTCAATAGTGAACTTGAACATAGATATAAAAGTGTACAGATTTGGTTGGGCCCAGTGACATGAATTTAGCCTAGATTGATAATCATTTTCAAAATGTTCCTTGATAGTTTACTTGAACATAGATATAAAAGTTTACAGATTTGGTTGGGTCCAGTGATATGAAGCTTGAATTAATAATCATTTTCAAAATGCTCCTCTATAGTCAACGTGAACATAGATATAAAAGTGTACAGATTTGGTTGGGTCCAGTGACATGAATTTAGCCTAGATTGATAATCATTTTCAAAATGTTCCTTGATAGTTTACTTGAACATAGATATAAAAGTGTACAGATTTGGTTGGGTCCAGTGATATGAATTTAGCCTAGATTGATAATCATTTTCAAAATGTTCCTTGATAGTTTACTTGAACATAGATATAAAAGTGTACAGATTTGGTTGGGTCCAGTGATATGAAGCTTGAATTAATAATCATTTTCAAAATGCTCCTCTATAGTCAACGTGAACATAGATATAAAAGTGTACAGATTTGGTTGGGTCCAGTGACATGAATTTAGCCTAGATTGATAATCATTTTCAAAATGTTCCTTGATAGTTTACTTGAACATAGATATAAAAGTGTACAGATTTGGTTGGGTCCAGTGACATGAATTTAGCCTAGATTGATAATCATTTTCAAAATGTTCCTTGATAGTTTACTTGAACATAGATATAAAAGTGTACAGATTTGGTTGGGTCCAGTGATATGAATTTAGCCTAGATTGATAATCATTTTCAAAATGTTCCTTGATAGTTTACTTGAACATAGATATAAAAGTGTACAGATTTGGTTGGGTCCAGTGACATGAATTTAGCCTAGATTGATAATCATTTTCAAAATGCTCCTCTATAGTCAACGTGAACATAGATATAAAAGTGTACAGATTTGGTTGGGCCCAGTGACATGAATTTAGCCTAGATTGATAATCATTTTCAAAATGTTCCTTGATAGTTTACTTGAACATAGATATAAAAGTGTACAGATTTGGTTGGGCCCAGTGACATGAATTTAGCCTAGATTGATAATCATTTTCAAAATGTTCCTTGATAGTTTACTTGAACATAGATATAAAAGTGTACAGATTTGGTTGGGTCCAGTGATATGAAGCTTGAATTAATAATCATTTTCAAAATGTTCCTCTATAGTCAACGTGAACATAGATATAAAAGTGTACAGATTTGGTTGGGTCCAGTGACATGAATTTAGCCTAGATTGATAATCATTTTCAAAATGTTCCTTGATAGTTTACTTGAACATAGATATAAAAGTGTACAGATTTGGTTGGGTCCAGTGACATGAATTTAGCCTAGATTGATAATCATTTTCAAAATGTTCCTTGATAGTTTACTTGAACATAGATATAAAAGTGTACAGATTTGGTTGGGCCCAGTGACATGATTTTAGCCTAGATTGATAATCATTTTCAAAATGTTCCTTGATAGTTTACTTGAACATAGATATAAAAGTGTACAGATTTGGTTGTGTCCAGTGATATGAAGCTTGAATTAATAATCATTTTCAAAATGTTCCTCTATAGTCAACGTGAACATAGATATAAAAGTGTACAGATTTGGTTGGGTCCAGTGACATGAATTTAGCCTAGATTGATAATCATTTTCAAAATGTTCCTTGATAGTTTACTTGAACATAGATATAAAAGTGTACAGATTTGGTTGGGTCCAGTGACATGAATTTAGCCTAGATTGATAATCATTTTCAAAATGTTCCTTGATAGTTTACTTGAACATAGATATAAAGGTGTACAGATTTGGTTGGGTCCAGTGATATTAAGCTTGAATTAATAATCATTTGCAAAATGCTCCTCTATAGTCAACGTGAACATAGATATAAAAGTGTACAGATTTGGTTGGGTCCAGTGACATGAATTTAGCCTAGATTGATAATCACTTTCAAAATGTTCCTTGATAGTTTACTTGAACATAGATATAAAGGTGTACAGATTTGGTTGGGTCCAGTGATATGAATTTAGCTTGAATTAATAATCACTTTCAAAATGTTCCTTGATAGTTTACTTGAACATAGATATAAAAGTGTACAGATTTGGTTGGGTCCAGTGATATGAATTTAGCTTGAATTAATAATCACTTTCAAAATGTTCCTTGATAGTTTACTTGAGCATAGATATAAAAGTGTACAGAATTGGTTGGGTCCAGTGATATGAAGCTTGAATTAATAATCATTTTCAAAATGCTCCTCTATAGTCAACGTGAACATAGATATAAAAGTGTACAGATTTGGTTGGGTCCAGTGACATGAATTTAGCCTAGATTGATAATCATTTTCAAAATGTTCCTTGATAGTCAACGTCAACATAGATATAAAAGTGTACAGATTTGGTTGGGTCCAGTGACATGAATTTAGCCTAGATTGATAATCATTTTCAAAATGTTCCTTGATAGTTTACTTGAACATAGATATAAAAGTGTACAGATTTGGTTGGGTCCAGTGATATGAAGCTTGAATTAATAATCATTTTCAAAATGCTCCTCTATAGTCAACGTGAACATAGATATAAAAGTGTACAGATTCGGTTGGGTCCAGTGACATGAATTTAGCCTAGATTGATAATCATTTTCAAAATGTTCCTTGATAGTTTACTTGAACATAGATATAAAGGTGTACAGATTTGGTTGGGTCCAGTGATATGAATTTAGCTTGAATTAATAATCACTTTCAAAACGTTCCTTGATAGTTTACTTGAACATAGATATAAAGAGTACAGATTTGGTTGGGTCCAGTGATATGAAGCTTGAATTAATAATCATTTTCAAAATGCTCCTCTATAGTCAACGTGAACATAGATATAAAAGTGTACAGATTTGGTTGGGTCCAGTGATATGAAGCTTGAATTAATAATCATTTTCAAAATGCTCCTCTATAGTCAACGTGAACATAGATATAAAAGTGTACAGATTCGGTTGGGTCCAGTGACATGAATTTAGCCTAGATTGATAATCATTTTCAAAATGTTCCTTGATAGTTTACTTGAACATAAATATAAAAGTGTACAGATTTGGTTGGGTCCAGTGATATGAATTTAGCCTAGATTGATAATCATTTTCAAAATGTTCCTTGATAGTTTACTTGAACATAGATATAAAGAGTACAGATTTGGTTGGGTCCAGTGATATGAAGCTTGAATTAATAATCATTTTCAAAATGTTCCTTGATAGTTTACTTGAACATAGATATAAAGAGTACAGATTTGGTTGGGTCCAGTGATATGAATTTAGCTTGAATTAATAATCATTTTCAAAATGTTCCTTGATAGTTTACTTGAACATAGATATAAAGTGTACAGATTTGGTTGGGTCCAGTGATATGAAGCTTGAATTAATAATCATTTTCAAAATGCTCCTCTATAGTCAACGTGAACATAGATATAAAAGTGTACAGATTTGGTTGGGTCCAGTGACATGAATTTAGCCTAGATTGATAATCATTTTCAAAATGTTCCTTGATAGTTTACTTGAACATAGATATAAAAGTGTACAGATTCGGTTGGGTCCAGTGACATGAATTTAGCCTAGATTGATAATCATTTTCAAAATGTTCCTTGATAGTTTACTTGAACATAGATATAAAGAGTACAGATTTGGTTGGGTCCAGTGATATGAAGCTTGAATTAATAATCATTTTCAAAATGTTCCTTGATAGTTTACTTGAACATAGATATAAAGAGTACAGATTTGGTTGGGTCCAGTGATATGAATTTAGCTTGAATTAATAATCATTTTCAAAATGTTCCTTGATAGTTTACTTGAACATAGATATAAAGTGTACAGATTTGGTTGGGTCCAGTGATATGAAGCTTGAATTAATAATCATTTTCAAAATGCTCCTCTATAGTCAACGTGAACATAGATATAAAAGTGTACAGATTTGGTTGGGTCCAGTGACATGAATTTAGCCTAGATTGATAATCATTTTCAAAATGTTCCTTGATAGTTTACTTGAACATAGATATAAAGTGTACAGATTTGGTTGGGTCCAGTGATATGAAGCTTGAATTAATAATCATTTTCAAAATGCTCCTCTATAGTCAACGTGAACATAGATATAAAAGTGTACAGATTTGGTTGGGTCCAGTGACATGAATTTAGCCTAGATTGATAATCATTTTCAAAATGTTCCTTGATAGTTTACTTGAACATAGATATAAAAGTGTACAGATTTGGTTGGGTCCAGTGATATGAATTTAGCCTAGATTGATAATCATTTTCAAAATGTTCCTTGATAGTTTACTTGAACATAGATATAAAGAGTACAGATTTGGTTGGGTCCAGTGATATGAAGCTTGAATTAATAATCATTTTCAAAATGTTCCTTGATAGTTTACTTGAACATAGATATAAAGAGTACAGATTTGGTTGGGTCCAGTGATATGAATTTAGCTTGAATTAATAATCATTTTCAAAATGTTCCTTGATAGTTTACTTGAACATAGATATAAAGTGTACAGATTTGGTTGGGTCCAGTGATATGAAGCTTGAATTAATAATCATTTTCAAAATGCTCCTCTATAGTCAACGTGAACATAGATATAAAAGTGTACAGATTTGGTTGGGTCCAGTGACATGAATTTAGCCTAGATTGATAATCATTTTCAAAATGTTCCTTGATAGTTTACTTGAACATAGATATAAAAGTGTACAGATTTGGTTGGGTCCAGTGATATGAATTTAGCCTAGATTGATAATCATTTTCAAAATGTTCCTTGATAGTTTACTTGAACATAGATATAAAGAGTACAGATTTGGTTGGGTCCAGTGATATGAAGCTTGAATTAATAATCATTTTCAAAATGTTCCTTGATAGTTTACTTGAACATAGATATAAAGGTGCACAGATTTGGTTGGGTCCAGTGATATGAATTTAGCTTGAATTAATAATCACTTTCAAAATGTTCCTTGATAGTTTACTTGAACATAGATATAAAGTGTACAGATTTGGTTGGGTCCAGTGACATGAATTTAGCCTAGATTGATAATCATTTTCAAAATGTTCCTTGATAGTTTACTTGAACATAGATATAAAAGTGTACAGATTTGGTTGGGTCCAGTGACATGAATTTAGCCTAGATTGATAATCATTTTCAAAATGTTCCTTGATAGTTTACTTGAACATAGATATAAAAGTGTACAGATTTGGTTGGGTCCAGTGATATGAAGCTTGAATTAATAATCATTTTCAAAATGCTCCTCTATAGTCAACGTGAACATAGATATAAAAGTGTACAGATTTGGTTGGGTCCAGTGACATGAATTTAGCCTAGATTGATAATCATTTTCAAAATGTTCCTTGATAGTTTACTTGAACATAGATATAAAAGTGTACAGATTTGGTTGGGTCCAGTGATATGAAGCTTGAATTGATAATCATTTTCAAAATGCTCCTCTATAGTCAACGTGAACATAGATATAAAAGTGTACAGATTTGGTTGGGTCCAGTGACATGAATTTAGCCTAGATTGATAATCACTTTCAAAATGTTCCTTGATAGTTTACTTGAACATAGATATAAAAGTGTACAGATTTGGTTGGGTCCAGTGATATGAATTTAGCCTAGATTGATAATCATTTTCAAAATGTTCCTTGATAGTCAACGTGAACATAGATATAAAAGTGTACAGATTTGGTTGGGTCCAGTGACATGAATTTAGCCTAGATTGATAATCATTTTCAAAATGTTCCTTGATAGTTTACTTGAACATAGATATAAAAGTGTACAGATTTGGTTGGGTCCAGTGACATGAATTTAGCCTAGATTGATAATCATTTTCAAAATGTTCCTTGATAGTTTACTTGAACATAGATATAAAAGTGTACAGATTTGGTTGGGTCCAGTGATATGAATTTAGCCTAGATTGATAATCATTTTCAAAATGTTCCTTGATAGTTTACTTGAACATAGATATAAAAGTGTACAGATTTGGTTGAGTCCAGTGACATGAATTTAGCCTAGATTGATAATCATTTTCAAAATGTTCCTTGATAGTTTACTTGAACATAGATATAAAAGTGTACAGATTTGGTTGGGTCCAGTGATATGAAGCTTGAATTAATAATCGTTTTCAAAATGCTCCTCTATAGTCAACGTGAACATAGATATAAAAGTGTACAGATTCGGTTGGGTCCAGTGACATGAATTTAGCCTAGATTGATAATCATTTTCAAAATGTTCCTTGATAGTTTACTTGAACATAGATATAAAAGTGTACAGATTTGGTTGGGTCCAGTGATATGAAGCTTGAATTAATAATCATTTTCAAAATGCTGCTCTATAGTCAACGTGAACATAGATATAAAAGTGTACAGATTTGGTTGGGTCCAGTGACATGAATTTAGCCTAGATTGATAATCATTTTCAAAATGTTCCTTGATAGTTTACTTGAACATAGATATAAAAGTGTACAGATTTGGTTGGGTCCAGTGATATGAAGCTAGAATTAATAATCATTTTCAAAATGCTCCTCTATAGTCAACGTGAACATAGATATAAAAGTGTACAGATTTGGTCGGGTCCAGTGACATGAATTTAGCCTAGATTGATAATCACTTTCAAAATGTTCCTTGATAGTTTACTTGAACATAGATATAAAAGTGTACAGATTTGGTTGGGTCCAGTGATATGAATTTAGCCTAGATTGATAATCATTTTCAAAATGTTCCTTGATAGTCAACGTGAACATAGATATAAAAGTGTACAGATTTGGTTGGGTCCAGTGACATGAATTTAGCCTAGATTGATAATCATTTTCAAAATGTTCCTTGATAGTTTACTTGAACATAGATATAAAAGTGTACAGATTTGGTTGGGTCCAGTGACATGAATTTAGCCTAGATTGATAATCATTTTCAAAATGTTCCTTGATAGTTTACTTGAACATAGATATAAAAGTGTACAGATTTGGTTGGGTCCAGTGATATGAATTTAGCCTAGATTGATAATCATTTTCAAAATGTTCCTTGATAGTTTACTTGAACATAGATATAAAAGTGTACAGATTTGGTTGAGTCCAGTGAGATGAATTTAGCCTAGATTGATAATCATTTTCAAAATGTTCCTTGATAGTTTACTTGAACATAGATATAAAAGTGTACAGATTTGGTTGGGTCCAGTGATATGAAGCTTGAATTAATAATCATTTTCAAAATGCTCCTCTATAGTCAACGTGAACATAGATATAAAAGTGTACAGATTTGGTTGGGTCCAGTGACATGAATTTAGCCTAGATTGATAATCATTTTGAAAATGTTCCTTGATAGTTTACTTGAACATAGATATAAAAGTGTACAGATTTGGTTGGGTCCAGTGATATGAATTTAGCCTATATTGATAATCATTTTCAAAATGTTCCTTGATAGTTTACTTGAACATAGATATAAAAGTGTACAGATTTGGTTGGGTCCACTGACATGAATTTAGCCTAGATTGATAATAATTTTCAAAATGTTCCTTGACAGTTTACTTGAACATAGATATAAAAGTGTACAGATTTGGTTGGGTCCAGTGACATGAATTTAGCCTAGATTGATAATCATTTTCAAAATGTTCCTTGATAGTTTACTTGAACATAGATATAAAAGTGTACAGATTTGGTTGGGTCCAGTGATATGAATTTAGCCTAGATTGATAATCATTTTCAAAATGTTCCTTGATAGTTTACTTGAACATAGATATAAAGAGTACAGATTTGGTTGGGTCCAGTGATATGAAGCTTGAATTAATAATCATTTTCAAAATGTTCCTTGATAGTTTACTTGAACATAGATATAAAGAGTACAGATTTGGTTGGGTCCAGTGATATGAATTTAGCTTGAATTAATAATCATTTTCAAAATGTTCCTTGATAGTTTACTTGAACATAGATATAAAGTGTACAGATTTGGTTGGGTCCAGTGATATGAAGCTTGAATTAATAATCATTTTCAAAATGCTCCTCTATAGTCAACGTGAACATAGATATAAAAGTGTACAGATTTGGTTGGGTCCAGTGACATGAATTTAGCCTAGATTGATAATCATTTTCAAAATGTTCCTTGATAGTTTACTTGAACATAGATATAAAAGTGTACAGATTTGGTTGGGTCCAGTGACATGAATTTAGCCTAGATTGATAATCATTTTCAAAATGTTCCTTGATAGTTTACTTGAACATAGATATAAAAGTGTACAGATTTAGTTGGGTCCAGTGATGTGAAGCTTGAATTAATAATCATTTTCAAAATGCTCCTCTATAGTCAACGTGAACATAGATATAAAAGTGTACAGATTTGGTTGGGTCCAGTGACATGAATTTAGCCTAGATTGATAATCATTTTCAAAATGTTCCTTGATAGTTTACTTGAACATAGATATAAAATTGTACAGATTTGGTTGGGTCCAGTGATATGAAGCTTGAATTAATAATCATTTTCAAAATGCTCCTCTATAGTCAACGTGAACATAGATATAAAAGTGTACAGATTTGGTTGGGTCCAGTGACATGAATTTAGCCTAGATTGATAATCACTTTCAAAATGTTCCTTGATAGTTTACTTGAACATAGATATAAAAGTGTACAGATTTGGTTGGGTCCAGTGACATGAATTTAGCCTAGATTGATAATCATTTTCAAAATGTTCCTTGATAGTCAACGTGAACATAGATATAAAAGTGTACAGATTTGGTTGGGTCCAGTGATATGAATTTAGCCTAGATTGATAATCATTTTCAAAATGTTCCTTGATAGTTTACTTGAACATAGATATAAAAGTGTACAGATTTGGTTGGGTCCAGTGACATGAATTTAGCCTAGATTGATAATCATTTTCAAAATGTTCCTTGATAGTTTACTTGAACATAGATATAAAAGTGTACAGATTTGGTTGGGTCCAGTGATATGAACCTTGAATTAATAATCATTTTCAAAATGCTCCTCTATAGTCAACGTGAACATAGATATAAAAGTGTACAGATTTGGTTGGGTCCAATGACATGAATTTAGCCTAGATGGATAATCATTTTCAAAATGTTCCTTGATAGTTTACTTGAACATAGATATAAAAGTGTACAGATTTGGTTGGGTCCAGTGATATGAATTTAGCCTAGATTGATAATCATTTTCAAAATGTTCCTTGATAGTTTACTTGAACATAGATATAAAAGTGAAAAACTTGGTACTGTAGTATAAACTGAATAAAAGGTACTAGGAGAAAAACGGACGCAAAAAACAGACAGATTTTTCAGCACACTGAGGCCTTTCAAACCTACGTTATCATCAGAATGTGACTAACTGTAGAGCTAGAGCGTTTTTACGATTTATAAACTAAATAGAGGATTACCGACAGGAAATATAAGATTATTGGTTCATTATAGCGTGTCCTCTGTTGAAAAGTTTGCTTTCGTATTCTAAGAGTGATTTATTGTCCTTAAGTTTCACAAATGCGTAAATTTTGAAGAAAGGTTCTTTAAGGTTTTTATTAGATTTTCCGCAGTTATGTACATGTTTTGGAAAATTGCAAGAAGACACTCCGTTTCTTGATTCAGATATGTGATTGTTCATTCTTTGACGTAAATTCGTTGTTTGGCCGATGTAGTTCATTTGACCATCACATAAATTACACGAGAGAAAATATATGATGTTTTTGCTATTGCAGGTAATTTCTGATTTGATATCCCATATGGTTCCATTTGCAGTTTTGAAATTCTTCACTGGCTGTAGATATAAACGGCATAATTTGCATTGTGCTTTATTGCATAATTTAATTCCGGGTTCTTGTCTCACAAATGGGATGGATGTAAATTTCGCATTCGTTAGAATCGAAGTAAGGTTTGGAGGTTGCTTTAAGGCGAGGATTGGTGTTGTATTGTTACATTTTCTCTTTGTGTCCGGGTCTTGAATGCCTTTGAAAAGGTTCGAAATGGTCTTGATAACATGGCTATGATTTAAACTTGGGTAAAATGTCGTGACAAGTGGTATAATATCTCTTGTTTTATTCGGTGCAGGACCTTGTAATTTTGCTTTGTGGAATGCTTGATCAATTAAGGAGTTGGGATAGTTGCAATTCAAAAGCCAGTTTTTTAATTCCTGTAAACGAAATTTAACTCTCTCTTCATCTGTAACGAAAACTATAATTCTTTTTGCTAGATTATATGGTATAGTATCTTTAATGTGTCTTGGATGTGCACTTTGGAAATTAAGATAATCATGTGGATTTGTGTCTTTGTAAAAAATGTCTGTTGTGATTAGTGATCCATTTGAGAGGATAACTTCTACATCAAGGAAATTTAGCGATTCTGTATGTTTTGAAAATTTCCCCTCCTCCATTGTAAACGTGATAGCAGGGTGGAGTTCGTTCAAGGCTGTTTTAAAGAGGTCCGCGTTTATATTTACAGGTAAGATTATAAAACCATCATCCATGTACCGGAGGTAGTTATTTTGTATGTACGAACATGAATTTTCGTCGAAGTATTTTCTTAAGATCTTTGGAAAAAGGATGGCTTCCTCGAGGTAGCCCATAGTTAAACATGCATACGGTGGTGCAAACTTTGTTCCCATGGCGGTGCCTGATGTTTGGGTAAACATTCTGTCGTTAAACATGAAATTGTTATTTGTAAGTACAATCTTGGCGGCTTCAAGTATAAAGGAGGCGGGAAAACGATTTGGTACAAGATCAGGTCTAGCATTAATCCAATAATCAATAGCCTCTAAACCGAGTGCGTGTGGGATGCTTGTATATAAACTGACGACGTCATAAGAGTACAATCTGCTTTCTTTTTCTAACGGTTCATAAGGAAGTTTTCGAAGGAAATCCCAGTCATCCTTTATATAAGTCGATAATGTCGAGACGAAAGGTTTTAATAAAGTGTCGAGGAACTCACTAAGTCTTTGTGTGGGTGATACTGGACCTGCAACGATCGGTCTTCCTTTTAAATTGTGAGGTGGTGACATTTCTATATACTCATCGTTTGATTTCGTTATGGCATTAATAATCTCCTTGGATTTGTGAATTTTTGGTAGAATGTACAAATTGCTGCTTTTCCATGCGAAATCTGTAATAAAGTTTTGTTCCTTGGATGTTAAAATGTCTTTATACTTTTTTACGAAAGTTTTAATATTTTTCATCACTAACTCATCTTGATTCAGCGCAGTTTCTTTGTAATCGTTTCCATTAAGGTGATCCTGCATGACAAGCTTATCTCTATAAAAAGACTTATCTAATATGACGAAATTGCCACCTTTATCGGCCCTTTTTATGACGATATCATCTCTTTCTGTCAATTGTTGTAAAGCAGTTCTTTCTTCGTTTGAAAGATTGTTGTTGGCAAAATGTTTTTCTGGTTCTAAAAGTTCAATAAAAATGCAAATGGTGTTTATTTCTTTGTTGTTTGTGTAAATTGGTCTATTTGATTTGTTTCTATGTAATGAAATATCCTCATTTTCTTTATCCGCAAAAACTTCTCGTATTTTCACTTTCCGAGTGAAATCCTTAATATCAGATTTGAAAGGGTTCTTTGGTTTGGTTACTGGGGTGAATTTTGGTCCTTTGGTTAGAAGCGAGACATGTCTGTGTGCCAAGCGGAAGGACGAAAGGTTGATGATTTTAGCGGAAGGAGTGGAGGAGGTCTTGGATATTTCAGGCCTTGGTAGTTTTTTGAAGCAGTAGTGTTGTAAGGTTGATGTTGGAATCGTTGGAAACCCTGGTGTGGTGGTGAAGAATGGAAATGGTTTCTTTGGCTGTGGTGTTGCTGTTGTTGTTTTTGAAATTGTTGTGGGCGCTGATGCTGTTGTTGTTGTGGAGCATTTTGATGTGGCTGTTTCGGCGGTAGATGCTTGGACGGACTTGGTTTGGGGACTGCTGAAGCTTGGCTTTGTGTAGCATTTGCGTCAACTGAAATTGGCATAGATGTGTCCAGTTGTTGGGATAAAGCTGATGTAAGCATGGCTTTGTCTTTTGTAATAATTGAGTTTTCGTCGTTGATTTTTTTTGTCCATTGCTTCAAGACATTTTGTTGGTCGTGATCGGTCTTTTCTTTCCAATTCTTTTTCAATTCATCAAAGACTTCTTGATCTTCGGTTTTTGTTGCAAAAAAAGTGCTAACATCTGAATCGATCTTATCAATTTTTTCCCTGTTGGTGCATGCTCGCAAATTGAGGACTTCGATTTCAGCTCTTACTTTCTGCATTGCAAGGTTGGAATATATTGCTTCTTCTTCTGCTGAAGCTGTGTGAAATCTTTCTTCGCGAAAAACTTTTGGGACATATGGAGGCTCTTCTTTTAGGCAAACGTCGTACAGCTTTGATAATTGCAGGCTACGGGTTTCTTTATAGTGGTAGTCATTTCTAGCTTTGAGTTTGTTGTTGAGGAAATTGCTGTTGAGAAATTCAAACTGATTGGCCATATGCACAATGTTGGTTGAGTGTTGACTGCCAAAGGTTGCTGTTGTTGGTATTGTATCTTTCACTTTTTCAAGAAGCAATTTTTCAGCAGAGTTTATGATTGTAGGGGTGATTTCGTTGATGATATTTGGCAGGATCTCTTTGATGCTGTTGAGTATGATGTCCTTTATAGAACTGATTTGGCTTTCGGTGAGTAGCTCTAGCTCGCTTTGCATGTCTTTGTTATTTGCCATCCTTTACTAAAAACTTGGTACTGTAGTATAAACTGAATAAAAGGTACTAGGAGAAAAACGGACGCAAAAAACAGACAGATTTTTCAGCACACTGAGGCCTTTCAAACTTACGTTATCATCAGAATGTGACTAACTGTAGAGCTAGAGCGTTTTTACGATTTATAAACTAAATAGAGGATTACCGACAGGAAATATAAGATTATTGGTTCATTATAGCGTGTCCTCTGTTGAAAAGTTTGCTTTCGTATTCTAAGAGTGATTTATTGTCCTTAAGTTTCACAAATGCGTAAATTTTGAAGAAAGGTTCTTTAAGGTTTTTATTAGATTTTCCGCAGTTATGTACATGTTTTGGAAAATTGCAAGAAGACACTCCGTTTCTTGATTCAGATATGTGATTGTTCATTCTTTGACGTAAATTCGTTGTTTGGCCGATGTAGTTCATTTGACCATCACATAAATTACACGAGAGAAAATATATGATGTTTTTGCTATTGCAGGTAATTTCTGATTTGATATCCCATATGGTTCCATTTGCAGTTTTGAAATTCTTCACTGGCTGTAGATATAAACGGCATAATTTGCATTGTGCTTTATTGCATAATTTAATTCCGGGTTCTTGTCTCACAAATGGGATGGATGTAAATTTCGCATTCGTTAGAATCGAAGTAAGGTTTGGAGGTTGCTTTAAGGCGAGGATTGGTGTTGTATTGTTAAATTTTCTCTTTGTGTCCGGGTCTTGAATGCCTTTGAAAAGGTTCGAAATGGTCTTGATAACATGGCTATGATTTAAACTTGGGTAAAATGTCGTGACAAGTGGTATAATATCTCTTGTTTTATTCGGTGCAGGACCTTGTAATTTTGCATTGTGGAATGCTTGATCAATTAAGGAGTTGGGATAGTTGCAATTCAAAAGCCAGTTTTTTAATTCCTGTAAACGAAATTTAACTCTCTCTTCATCTGTAACGAAAACTATAATTCTTTTTGCTAGATTATATGGTATAGTATCTTTAATGTGTCTTGGATGTGCACTTTGGAAATTAAGATAATCATGTGGATTTGTGTCTTTGTAAAAAATGTCTGTTGTGATTAGTGATCCATTTGAGAGGATAACTTCTACATCAAGGAAATTTAGCGATTCTGTATGTTTTGAAAATTTCCCCTCCTCCATTGTAAACGTGATAGCAGGGTGGAGTTCGTTCAAGGCTGTTTTAAAGAGGTCCGTGTTTATATTTAAAGGTAAGATTATAAAACCATCAAAGAAAAAGTGATATATAAGTGATATAAAAGTGTACAGATTTGGTTGGGTCCAGTGACATGAATTTAGCCTAGATTGATAATCATTTTCAAAATGTTCCTTGATAGTTTACTTGAACATAGATATAAAAGTGTACAGATTTGGTTGGGTCCAGTGACATGAATTTAGCCTAGATTGATAATCATTTTCAAAATGTTTCTTGATAGTTTAATTGAACATAGATATAAAAGTGTACAGATTTGGTTGGGTCCAGTGATATGAATTTAGCCTAGATTGATAATCATTTTCAAAATGTTCCTTGATAGTTTACTTGAACATAGATATAAAAGTGTACAGATTTGGTTGGGTCCAATGACATGAATTTAGCCTAGATGGATAATCATTTTCAAAATGTTCCTTGATAGTTTACTTGAACATAGATATAAAAGTGTACAGATTTGGTTGGGTCCAGTGATATGAATTTAGCCTAGATTGATAATCATTTTCAAAATGTTCCTTGATAGTTTACTTGAACATAGATATAAAAGTGAAAAACTTGGTACTGTAGTATAAACTGAATAAAAGGTACTAGGAGAAAAACGGACGCAAAAAACAGACAGATTTTTCAGCACACTGAGGCCTTTCAAACTTACGTTATCATCAGAATGTGACTAACTGTAGAGCTAGAGCGTTTTTACGATTTATAAACTAAATAGAGGATTACCGACAGGAAATATAAGATTATTGGTTCATTATAGCGTGTCCTCTGTTGAAAAGTTTGCTACTTGAAGGCTACTTGAAGAGCTCGGATGGGAAACACTTTATGACCGAAGGTGGTGCCGAAGATTATGTCATTTCTTTTCATTAACCACATCCAAAAGTCCAGATTACCTTTTCAATGAGATACCCGAACAGCGCTCAGTTGAGTATAATTTAAGAAACCCGCGTTGTTATGAGCAAAATGTAGGTAGAACTATGCGCTTCTCCAGCTCTTATTTCCATAACACAATATGTGAGTGGAACCTGTTAGACAAAACTGTACAAGATTCTCCTTCTCTTGCAGTTTTCAAGAGCAAATTGCTTCGAATCATCAGACCCGAGAAAAACCCGGTTTATAGCATCTATGATATTTTGGGTATCAAGCTATTAACAAGGCTTCGAGTTAACTTTAGTCCTCTAAATGAACATAGATTTAGGCATAATTTTGAGTGCTTGAGTCCAATTTGTATTTGTGGTACAGGAAAGGAAGATAATGAGCATTACCTCCTGCACTGCCCCCAGTTTACAGCTCAGCGCCAAGATCTCCTTGGTCAAGTCTCAGATGTCGGATATGATGTTGCTAGCATGAACTCAAAGGATCTTTGTCATTTGTTATTATATGGGAACCCAAATGAAAGCACCTTTGCAAACAGAATCATCATAGAAGCAACTATTTCTTTCATCAAAACTTCTGGACGGTTTAATTAAACTTTCTGGAAAAACAGCAGCCTAACCCTTTTTTTTTTCTTTTAGACTGAAGTGCTCCCGGAATTTGCTTGGGCTGTCTCTGCTCATCGCACTGCTGCCGCGGGTGCATCGGTTGGGGGGAGTCTATGGTAAATTGGAAAGTCTTTTTCCCCCTCGGGGTTGAATCCCTGAAACTTTGTTTCATTCTCCCTGCCGGTGCGCTCGTGGTTGTGGTTTGGTGGGTGGTGGGCTGTTTGTGCGGGTTTTGGGGGTACTTCAGTTTTACCTTGGCTTTTACTTTGTCCTGATTTAGTGTGCATATGTATCTTATTTTTTTGTTTTTTTGTGTTCTATTATTAATTTATTGTTGATAGTACTTAGAAAATTGTAAGTGGCATTTGTAGTGAGGACCCGGTGACCATGCGTCTTTCCTCGCTGCAAATGCCACAGTAATTTGCATTAACTTGTTGTTTTTAAGTTTTAGATTGATAAAAGAAAAAAAAAAAAAAAAAAAAAAAAGTTTGCTTTCGTATTCTAAGAGTGATTTATTGTCCTTAAGTTTCACAAATGCGTAAATTTTGAAGAAAGGTTCTTTAAGGTTTTTATTAGATTTTCCGCAGTTATGTACATGTTTTGGAAAATTGCAAGAAGACACTCCGTTTCTTGATTCAGATATGTGATTGTTCATTCTTTGACGTAAATTCGTTGTTTGGCCGATGTAGTTCATTTGACCATCACATAAATTACACGAGAGAAAATATATGATGTTTTTGCTATTGCAGGTAATTTCTGATTTGATATCCCATATGGTTCCATTTGCAGTTTTGAAATTCTTCACTGGCTGTAGATATAAACGGCATAATTTGCATTGTGCTTTATTGCATAATTTAATTCCGGGTTCTTGTCTCACAAATGGGATGGATGTAAATTTCGCATTCGTTAGAATCGAAGTAAGGTTTGGAGGTTGCTTTAAGGCGAGGATTGGTGTTGTATTGTTAAATTTTCTCTTTGTGTCCGGGTCTTGAATGCCTTTGAAAAGGTTCGAAATGGTCTTGATAACATGGCTATGATTTAAACTTGGGTAAAATGTCGTGACAAGTGGTATAATATCTCTTGTTTTATTCGGTGCAGGACCTTGTAATTTTGCATTGTGGAATGCTTGATCAATTAAGGAGTTGGGATAGTTGCAATTCAAAAGCCAGTTTTTTAATTCCTGTAAACGAAATTTAACTCTCTCTTCATCTGTAACGAAAACTATAATTCTTTTTGCTAGATTATATGGTATAGTATCTTTAATGTGTCTTGGATGTGCACTTTGGAAATTAAGATAATCATGTGGATTTGTGTCTTTGTAAAAAATGTCTGTTGTGATTAGTGATCCATTTGAGAGGATAACTTCTACATCAAGGAAATTTAGCGATTCTGTATGTTTTGAAAATTTCCCCTCCTCCATTGTAAACGTGATAGCAGGGTGGAGTTCGTTCAAGGCTGTTTTAAAGAGGTCCGTGTTTATATTTAAAGGTAAGATTATAAAACCATCAAAGAAAAAGTGATATATAAGTGATATAAAAGTGTACAGATTTGGTTGGGTCCAGTGACATGAAGTTAGCCTAGATTGATAATCATTTTCAAAATGTTCCTTGATAGTTTACTTGAACATAGATATAAAAGTGTACAGATTTGGTTGGGTCCAGTGACATGAATTTAGCCTAGATTGATAATCATTTTCAAAATGTTTCTTGATAGTTTAATTGAACATAGATATAAAAGTGTACAGATTTGGTTGGGTCCAGTGATATGAATTTAGCCTAGATTGATAATCATTTTCAAAATGTTCCTTGATAGTTTACTTGAACATAGATATAAAGAGTACAGATTTGGTTGGGTCCAGTGATATGAAGCTTGAATTAATAATCATTTTCAAAATGTTCCTTGATAGTTTACTTGAACATAGATATAAAGGTGCACAGATTTGGTTGGGTCCAGTGATATGAATTTAGCTTGAATTAATAATCACTTTCAAAATGTTCCTTGATAGTTTACTTGAACATAGATATAAAGAGTACAGATTTGGTTGGGTCCAGTGATATGAAGCTTGAATTAATAATCATTTTCAAAATGCTCCTCTATAGTCAACGTGAACATAGATATAAAAGTGTACAGATTTGGTTGGGTCCAGTGACATGAATTTAGCCTAGATTGATAATCATTTTCAAAATGTTCCTTGATAGTTTACTTGAACATAGATATAAAAGTGTACAGATTTGGTTGGGTCCAGTGACATGAATTTAGCCTAGATTGATAATCATTTTCAAAATGTTCCTTGATAGTCAACGTGAACATAGATATAAAAGTGTACAGATTTGGTTGGGTCCAGTGATATGAATATAGCCTAGATTGATATACATTTTCAAAATGTTCCTTGATAGTTTACTTGAACATAGATATAAAAGTGTACAGATTTGGTTGGGTCCAGTGATATGAAGCTTGAATTAATAATCATTTTCAAAATGCTCCTCTATAGTCAACGTGAACATAGATATAAAAGTGTACAGATTTGGTTGGGTCCAGTGACATGAATTTAGCCTAGATTGATAATCACTTTCAAAATGTTCCTTGATAGTTTACTTGAACATAGATATAAAAGTGTACAGATTTGGTTGGGTCCAGTGATATGAATTTAGCCTAGATTGATAATCATTTTCAAAATGTTCCTTGATAGTCAACGTGAACATAGATATAAAAGTGTACAGATTTGGTTGGGTCCAGTGACATGAATTTAGCCTAGATTGATAATCATTTTCAAAATGTTCCTTGATAAATTACTTGAACATAGATATAAAAGTGTACAGATTTGGTTGGGTCCAGTGACATGAATTTAGCCTAGATTGATAATCATTTTCAAAATGTTCCTTGATAGTTTACTTGAACATAGATATAAAAGTGTACAGATTTGGTTGGGTCCAGTGATATGAATTTAGCCTAGATTGATAATCATTTTCAAAATGTTCCTTGATAGTTTAACTTGAACATAGATATAAAAGTGTACAGATTTGGTTGGGTCCAGTAACATGAATTTAGCCTAGATTGATAATCATTTTCAAAATGTTCCTGGATAGTTTACTTGAACATAGATATAAAAGTGTACAGATTTGGTTGGGTCCAGTGATATGAAGCTTGAATTAATAATCATTTTCAAAATGCTCCTCTATAGTCAACGTGAACATAGATATAAAAGTGTACAGATTTGGTTGGGTCCAGTGACATGAATTTAGCCTAGATTGATAATCATTTTCAAAATGTTCCTTGATAGTTTACTTGAACATAGATATAAAAGTGTACAGATTTGGTTGGGTCCAGTGATATGAATTTAGCCTAGATTGATAATCATTTTCAAAATGTTCCTTGATAGTTTACTTGAACATAGATATAAAAGTGTACAGATTTGGTTGGGTCCAGTGACATGAATTTAGCCTAGATTGATAATCATTTTCAAAATGTTCCTTGATAGTTTACTTGAACATAGATATAAAAGTGTACAGATTTGGTTGGGTCCAGTGACATGAATTTAGCCTAGATTGATAATCATTTTCAAAATGTTCCTTGATAGTTTACTTGAACATAGATATAAAAGTGTACAGATTTGGTTGGGTCCAGTGACATGAATTTAGCCTAGATTGATAATCATTTTCAAAATGTTCCTTGATAGTTTAATTGAACATAGATATAAAAGTGTACAGATTTGGTTGGGTCCAGTGATATGAATTTAGCCTAGATTGATAATCATTTTCAAAATGTTCCTTGATAGTTTACTTGAACATAGATATAAAGAGTACAGATTTGGTTGGGTCCAGTGATATGAAGCTTGAATTAATAATCATTTTCAAAATGTTCCTTGATAGTTTACTTGAACATAGATATAAAGGTGCACAGATTTGGTTGGGTCCAGTGATATGAATTTAGCTTGAATTAATAATCACTTTCAAAATGTTCCTTGATAGTTTACTTGAACATAGATATAAAGAGTACAGATTTGGTTGGGTCCAGTGATATGAAGCTTGAATTAATAATCATTTTCAAAATGCTCCTCTATAGTCAACGTGAACATAGATATAAAAGTGTACAGATTTGGTTGGGTCCAGTGACATGAATTTAGCCTAGATTGATAATCATTTTCAAAATGTTCCTTGATAGTTTACTTGAACATAGATATAAAAGTGTACAGATTTGGTTGGGTCCAGTGACATGAATTTAGCCTAGATTGATAATCATTTTCAAAATGTTCCTTGATAGTCAACGTGAACATAGATATAAAAGTGCACAGATTTGGTTGGGTCCAGTGATATGAATATAGCCTAGATTGATATACATTTTCAAAATGTTCCTTGATAGTTTACTTGAACATAGATATAAAAGTGTACAGATTTGGTTGGGTCCAGTTACATGAATTTAGCCTAGATTGATAATCATTTTCAAAATGTTCCTTGATAGTTTACTTGAACATAGATATAAAAGTGTACAGATTTGGTTGGGTCCAGTGATATGAAGCTTGAATTAATAATCATTTTCAAAATGCTCCTCTATAGTCAACGTGAACATAGATATAAAAGTGTACAGATTTGGTTGGGTCCAGTGACATGAATTTAGCCTAGATTGATAATCACTTTCAAAATGTTCCTTGATAGTTTACTTGAACATAGATATAAAAGTGTACAGATTTGGTTGGGTCCAGTGATATGAATTTAGCCTAGATTGATAATCATTTTCAAAATGTTCCTTGATAGTCAACGTGAACATAGATATAAAAGTGTACAGATTTGGTTGGGTCCAGTGACATGAATTTAGCCTAGATTGATAATCATTTTCAAAATGTTCCTTGATAGTTTACTTGAACATAGATATAAAAGTGTACAGATTTGGTTGGGTCCAGTGACATGAATTTAGCCTAGATTGATAATCATTTTCAAAATGTTCCTTGATAGTTTACTTGAACATAGATATAAAAGTGTACAGATTTGGTTGGGTCCAGTGACATGAATTTAGCCTAGATTGATAATCATTTTCAAAATGTTCTTCTATAGTCAACGTGAACATAGATATAAAAGTGTACAGATTTGGTTGGGTCCAGTGATATGAATTTAGCCTAGATTGATAATCATTTTCAAAATGTTCCTTGATAGTTTACTTGAACATAGATATAAAAGTGTACAGATTTGGTTGGGTCCAGTGACATGAATTTAGCCTAGATTGATAATCATTTTCAAAATGTTCCTTGATAGTTTACTTGAACATAGATATAAAAGTGTACAGATTTCGTTGGGTCCAGTGATATGAAGCTTGAATTAATAATCATTTTCAAAATGCTCCTCTATAGTCAACGTGAACATAGATATAAAAGTGTACAGATTTGGTTGGGCCCAGTGACATGAATTTAGCCTAGATTGATAATCATTTTCAAAATGTTCCTTGATAGTTTACTTGAACATAGATATAAAAGTGTACAGATTTGTTTGGGTCCAGTGATATGAATTTAGCCTAGATTGATAATCATTTTCAAAATGTTCCTTGATAGTTTACTTGAACATAGATATAAAAGTGTACAGATTTGGTTGGGTCCAGTGACATGAATTTAGCCTAGATTGATAATCATTTTCAAAATGTTCCTTGATAGTTTACTTGAACATAGATATAAAAGTGTACAGATTTGGTTGGGTCCAGTGACATGAATTTAGCCTAGATTGATAATCATTTTCAAAATGTTCCTTGATAGTTTACTTGAACATAGATATAAAAGTGTACAGATTTGGTTGGGTCCAGTGATATGAATTTAGCCTAGATTGATAATCATTTTCAAAATGTTCCTTGATAGTTTACTTGAACATAGATATAAAAGTGTACAGATTTGGTTGGGTCCAGTGATATGAAGCTTGAATTAATAATCATTTTCAAAATGCTCCTCTATAGTCAACGTGAACATAGATATAAAAGTGTACAGATTCGGTTGGGTCCAGTGACATGAATTTAGCCTAGATTGATAATCATTTTCAAAATGTTCCTTGATAGTTTACTTGAACTAAGATATAAAGGTGTACAGATTTGGTTGGGTCCAGTGATATGAATTTAGCCTAGATTGATAATCATTTTCAAAATGTTCCTTGATAGTTTACTTGAACATAGATATAAAAGTGTACAGATTTGGTTGGGTCCAGTGATATGAATTTAGCCTAGATTGATAATCATTTTCAAAATGTTCCTTGATAGTTTACTTGAACATAGATATAAAAGTGTACAGATTTGGTTGGGTCCAGTGATATGAAGCTTGAATTAATAATCATTTTCAAAATGCTCCTCTATAGTCAACGTGAACATAGATATAAAAGTGTACAGATTCGGTTGGGTCCAGTGACATGAATTTAGCCTAGATTGATAATCATTTTCAAAATGTTCCTTGATAGTTTACTTGAACTAAGATATAAAGGTGTACAGATTTGGTTGGGTCCAGTGATATGAATTTAGCCTAGATTGATAATCATTTTCAAAATGTTCCTTGATAGTTTACTTGAACATAGATATAAAAGTGTACAGATTTGGTTGGGCCCAGTGACATGAATTTAGCCTAGATTGATAATCATTTTCAAAATGTTCCTTGATAGTTTACTTGAACATAGATATAAAGGTGTACAGATTTGGTTGGGTCCAGTGATATGAATTTAGCTTGAATTAATAATCACTTTCAAAATGTTCCTTGATAGTTTACTTGAACATAGATATAAAGAGTACAGATTTGGTTGGGTCCAGTGATATGAAGCTTGAATTAATAATCATTTTCAAAATGCTCCTCTATAGTCAACGTGAACATAGATATAAAAGTGTACAGAATTGGTTGGGTCCAGTGACATGAATTTAGCCTAGATTGATAATCATTTTCAAAATGTTCCTTGATAGTTTACTTGAACATAGATATAAAGGTGTACAGATTTGGTTGGGTCCAGTGATATGAATTTAGCTTGAATTAATAATCACTTTCAAAATGTTCCTTGATAGTTTACTTGAACATAGATATAAAGAGTACAGATTTGGTTGGGTCCAGTGATATGAAGCTTGAATTAATAATCATTTTCAAAATGCTCCTCTATAGTCAACGTGAACATAGATATAAAAGTGTACAGATTTGGTTGGGTCCAGTGACATGAATTTAGCCTAGATTGATAATCATTTTCAAAATGTTCCTTGATAGTTTACTTGAACATAGATATAAAAGTGTACAGATTTGGTTGGGTCCAGTGATATGAAGCTTGAATTAATAATCATTTTCGAAATGCTCCTCTATAGTCAACGTGAACATAGATATAAAAGTGTACAGATTTGGTTGGGTCCAGTGACATGAATTTAGCCTAGATTGATAATCATTTTCAAAATGTTCCTTGATAGTTTACTTGAACATAGATATAAAAGTGTACAGATTTGGTTGGGTCCAGTGATATGAAGCTTGAATTAATAATCATTTTCAAAATGCTCCTCTATAGTCAACGTGAACATAGATATAAAAGTGTACAGATTTGGTTGGGTCCAGTGACATGAATTTCGCCTAGATTGATAATCATTTTCAAAATGTTCCTTGATAGTTTACTTGAACATAGATATAAAAGTGTACAGATTTGGTTGGGTCCAGTGATATGAAGCTTGAATTAATAATCATTTTCAAAATGCTCCTCTATAGTCAACGTGAACATAGATATAAAAGTGTACAGATTTGGTTGGGCCCAGTGACATGAATTTAGCCTAGATTGATAATCATTTTCAAAATGTTCCTTGATAGTTTACTTGAACATATATATAAAAGTGTACAGATTTGGTTGGGTCCAGTGATATGAATTTAGCCTAGATTGACAATCATTTTTAAAATGTTCCTTGATAGTTTACTTGAACATAGACATAAAAGTGTACAGATTTGGTTGGGTCCAGTGATATGAATTTAGCCTAGATTGATAATCATTTTCAAAATGTTCCTTGATAGTTTACTTGAACATAGATATAAAAGTGTACAGATTTGGTTGGGTCCAGTGACATGAATTTAGCCTAGATTGATAATCATTTTCAAAATGTTCCTCTATAGTCAACGTGAACATAGATATAAAAGTGTACAGATTTGGTTGGGTCCAGTGATATGAATTTAGCCTAGATTGATAATCATTTTCAAAATGTTCCTTGATAGTTTACTTGAACATAGATATAAAAGTGTACAGATTTGGTTGGGTCCAGTGACATGAATTTAGCCTAGATTGATAATCATTTTCAAAATGTTCCTTGATAGTTTACTTGAACATAGATATAAAAGTGTACAGATTTCGTTGGGTCCAGTGATATGAAGCTTGAATTAATAATCATTTTCAAAATGCTCCTCTATAGTCAACGTGAACATAGATATAAAAGTGTACAGATTTGGTTGGGCCCAGTGACATGAATTTAGCCTAGATTGATAATCATTTTCAAAATGTTCCTTGATAGTTTACTTGAACATAGATATAAAAGTGTACAGATTTGTTTGGGTCCAGTGATATGAATTTAGCCTAGATTGATAATCATTTTCAAAATGTTCCTTGATAGTTTACTTGAACATAGATATAAAAGTGTACAGATTTGGTTGGGTCCAGTGACATGAATTTAGCCTAGATTGATAATCATTTTCAAAATGTTCCTTGATAGTTTACTTGAACATAGATATAAAAGTGTACAGATTTGGTTGGGTCCAGTGACATGAATTTAGCCTAGATTGATAATCATTTTCAAAATGTTCCTTGATAGTTTACTTGAACATAGATATAAAAGTGTACAGATTTGGTTGGGTCCAGTGATATGAATTTAGCCTAGATTGATAATCATTTTCAAAATGTTCCTTGATAGTTTACTTGAACATAGATATAAAAGTGTACAGATTTGGTTGGGTCCAGTGACATGAATTTAGCCTAGATTGATAATCATTTTCAAAATGTTCCTTGATAGTTTACTTGAACATAGATATAAAAGTGTACAGATTTGGTTGGGTCCAGTGATATGAAGCTTGAATTAATAATCATTTTCAAAATGCTCCTCTATAGTCAACGTGAACATAGATATAAAAGTGTACAGATTCGGTTGGGTCCAGTGACATGAATTTAGCCTAGATTGATAATCATTTTCAAAATGTTCCTTGATAGTTTACTTGAACATAGATATAAAGGTGTACAGATTTGGTTGGGTCCAGTGATATGAATTTAGCCTAGATTGATAATCATTTTCAAAATGTTCCTTGATAGTTTACTTGAACATAGATATAAAGGTGTACAGATTTGGTTGGGTCCAGTGATATGAATTTAGCTTGAATTAATAATCACTTTCAAAATGTTCCTTGATAGTTTACTTGAACATAGATATAAAGAGTACAGATTTGGTTGGGTCCAGTGATATGAAGCTTGAATTAATAATCATTTTCAAAATGCTCCTCTATAGTCAACGTGAACATAGATATAAAAGTGTACAGAATTGGTTGGGTCCAGTGACATGAATTTAGCCTAGATTGATAATCATTTTCAAAATGTTCCTTGATAGTTTACTTGAACATAGATATAAAGGTGTACAGATTTGGTTGGGTCCAGTGATATGAATTTAGCTTGAATTAATAATCACTTTCAAAATGTTCCTTGATAGTTTACTTGAACATAGATATAAAGAGTACAGATTTGGTTGGGTCCAGTGATATGAAGCTTGAATTAATAATCATTTTCAAAATGCTCCTCTATAGTCAACGTCAACGTGAACATAGATATAAAAGTGTACAGATTTGGTTGGGTCAAGTGATATGAATTTAGCTTGAATTAATAATCATTTTCAAAATGTTCCTCGATAGTTTACTTGAACATAGATATAAAAGTGTACAGATTTGGTTGGGTCCAGTGATATGAAGCTTGAATTAATAATCATTTTCAAAATGTTCCTCTATAGTCAACGTGAACATTGATATAAAAGTGTACAGATTTGGTTGGGTCCAGTGACATGAATTTAGCCTAGATTGATAATCATTTTCAAAATGTTCCTTGATAGTTTACTTGAACATAGATATAAAAGTGTACAGATTTGGTTGGGTCCAGTGACATGAATTTAGCCTAGATTGATAATCATTTTCAAAATGCTCCTCTATAGTCAACGTGAACATAGATATAAAAGTGTACAGATTTGGTTGGGTCCAGTGACATGAATTTAGCCTAGATTGATAATCATTTTCAAAATGTTCCTTGATAGTTTACTTGAACATAGATATAAAAGTGTACAGATTTGGTTGGGTCCAGTGACATGAATTTAGCCTAGATTGATAATCATTTTCAAAATGTTCCTTGATAGTTTACTTGAACATAGATATAAAAGTGTACAGATTTGGTTGGGTCCAGTGATATGAATTTAGCCTAGATTGATAATCATTTTCAAAATGTTCCTTGATAGTTTACTTGAACATAGATATAAAAGTGTACAGATTTGGTTGGGTCCAGGGATATGAAGCTTGGATTAATAATCATTTTCAAAATGCTCCTCTATAGTCAACGTGAACATAGATATAAAGGTGTACAGATTTGGTTGGGTCAAGTGATATGAATTTAGCTTGAATTAATAATCACTTTCAAAATGTTCCTTGATAGTTTACTTGAACATAGATATAAAAGTGTACAGATATGGTTGGGTCCAGTGATATGAATTTAGCATGAATTAATAATCACTTTCAAAATGTTCCTTGATAGTTTACTTGAACATAGATATAAAAGAGTACAGATTTGGTTGGGTCAAGTGATATGAATTTAGCATGAATTAATAATCACTTTCAAAATGTTCCTTGATAGTTTACTTGAACATAGATATAAAAGTGTACAGATTTGGTTGGGTCCAGTGATATGAAGCTTGAATTAATAATCATTTTCAAAATGCTCCTCTATAGTCAACGTGAACATAGATATAAAGGTGTACAGATTTGGTTGGGTCCAGTGATATGAATTTAGCTTGAATTAATAATCACTTTCAAAATGTTCCTTGATAGTTTACTTGAACATAGATATAAAGAGTACAGATTTGGTTGGGTCCAGTGATATGAAGCTTGAATTAATAATCATTTTCAAAATGCTCCTCTATAGTCAACGTGAACATAGATATAAAAGTGTATAGATTTGGTTGGGTCCAGTGACATGAATTTAGCCTAGATTGATAATCATTTTCAAAATGTTCCTTGATAGTTTACTTGAACATAGATATAAAGGTGTACAGATTTGGTTGGGTCCAGTGATATGAATTTAGCTTGAATTAATAATCACTTTCAAAATGTTCCTTGATAGTTTACTTGAACATAGATATAAAGAGTACAGATTTGGTTGGGTCCAGTGATATGAAGCTTGAATTAATAATCATTTTCAAAATGCTCCTCTATAGTCAACGTGAACATAGATATAAAAGTGTACAGATTTGGTTGGGTCCAGTGACATGAATTTAGCCTAGATTGATAATCATTTTCAAAATGTTCCTTGATAGTTTACTTGAACATAGATATAAAAGTGTACAGATTTGGTTGGGTCCAGTGATATGAAGCTTGAATTAATAATCATTTTCAAAATGCTCCTCTATAGTCAACGTGAACATAGATATAAAAGTGTACAGATTTGGTTGGGTCCAGTGACATGAATTTAGCCTAGATTGATAATCATTTTCAAAATGTTCCTTGATAGTTTACTTGAACATAGATATAAAAGTGTACAGGTTTGGTTGGGTCCAGTAATATGAAGCTTGAATTAATAATCATTTTCAAAATGCTCCTCTATAGTCAACGTGAACATAGATATAAAAGTGTACAGATTTGGTTGGGTCCAGTGACATGAATTTAGCCTAGATTGATAATCATTTTCAAAATGTTCCTCGATAGTTTACTTGAACATAGATATAAAAGTGTACAGATTTGGTTGGGTCCAGTGATATGAAGCTTGAATTAATAATCATTTTCAAAATGCTCCTCTATAGTCAACGTGAACATAGATATAAAGGTGTACAGATTTGGTTGGGTCCAGTGATATGAATTTAGCTTGAATTAATAATCACTTTCAAAATGTTCCTTGATAGTTTACTTGAACATAGATATAAAAGTGTACAGATTTGGTTGAGTCCAGTGATATGAATTTAGCATGAATTAATAATCACTTTCAAAATGTTCCTTGATAGTTTACTTGAACATAGATATAAAAGAGTACAGATTTGGTTGGGTCAAGTGATATGAATTTAGCATGAATTAATAATCACTTTCAAAATGTTCCTCGATAGTTTACTTGAACATAGATATAAAGGTGTACAGATTTGGTTGGGCCCAGTGATATGAATTTAGCATGAATTAATAATCACTTTCAAAATGTTCCTCGATAGTTTACTTGAACATAGATATAAAGGTGTACAGATTTGGTTGGGCCAAGTGATATGAATTTAGCTTGAATTAATAATCACTTTCAAAATGTTCCTCGATAGTTTACTTGAACATAGATATAAAGGTGTACAGATTTGGTTGGGCCCAGTGATATGAATTTAGCATGAATTAATAATCACTTTCAAAATGTTCCTCGATAGTTTACTTGAACATAGATATAAAGGTGTACAGATTTGGTTGGGCCCAGTGATATGAATTTAGCTTGAATTAATAATCACTTTCAAAATGTTCCTTGATAGTTTACATGAACATAGATATAAAAGAGTACAGATTTGGTTGGGTCAAGTGATATGAATTTAGCATGAATTAATAATCACTTTCAAAATGTTCCTCGATAGTTTACTTGAACATAGATATAAAGGTGTACAGATTTGGTTGGGCCCAGTGATATGAATTTAGCATGAATTAATAATCACTTTTAAAATGTTCCTCGATAGTTTACTTGAACATAGATATAAAGGTGTACAGATTTGGTTGGGCCCAGTGATATGAATTTAGCATGAATTAATAATCACTTTCAAAATGTTCCTCGATAGTTTACTTGAACATAGATATAAAGGTGTACAGATTTGGTTGGGTCCAGTGACATGAATTTAGCCTAGATTGATAATCATTTTCAAAATGTTCCTTGATAGTTTACTTGAACATAGATATAAAAGTGTACAGATTTGGTTGGGTCCAGTGATATGAAGCTTGAATTAATAATCATTTTCAAAATGCTCCTCTATAGTCAACGTGAACATAGATATAAAAGTGTACAGATTTGGTTGGGTCCAGTGACATGAATTTAGCCTAGATTGATAATCATTTTCAAAATGTTCCTTGATAGTTTACTTGAACATAGATATAAAAGTGTACAGATTTGGTTGGGTCCAGTGATATGAAGCTTGAATTAATAATCATTTTCAAAATGCTCCTCTATAGTCAACGTGAACATAGATATAAAGGTGTACAGATTTGGTTGGGTCAAGTGATATGAATTTAGCTTGAATTAATAATCACTTTCAAAATGTTCCTTGATAGTTTACTTGAACATAGATATAAAAGTGTACAGATTTGGTTGGGTCCAGTGATATGAATTTAGCATGAATTAATAATCACTTTCAAAATGTTCCTTGATAGTTTACTTGAACATAGATATAAAAGAGTACAGATTTGGTTGGGTCAAGTGATATGAATTTAGCATGAATTAATAATCACTTTCAAAATGTTCCTCGATAGTTTACTTGAACATAGATATAAAGGTGTACAGATTTGGTTGGGCCCAGTGATATGAATTTAGCATGAATTAATAATCACTTTCAAAATGTTCCTCGATAGTTTACTTGAACATAGATATAAAGGTGTACAGATTTGGTTGGGCCCAGTGATATGAATTTAGCTTGAATTAATAATCACTTTCAAAATGTTCCTTGATAGTTTACTTGAACATAGATATAAAAGTGTACAGATTTGGTTGGGTCCAGTGATATGAATTTAGCTTGAATTAATAATCACTTTCAAAATGTTCCTTGATAGTTTACTTAAACATAGATATAAAGAGTACAGATTTGGTTGGGTCAAGTGATATGAATTTAGCATGAATTAATAATCACTTTCAAAATGTTCCTCGATAGTTTACTTGAACATAGATATAAAGGTGTACAGATTTGGTTGGGCCCAGTGATATGAATTTAGCATGAATTAATAATCACTTTCAAAATGTTCCTCGATAGTTTACTTGAACATAGATATAAAGGTGTACAGATTTGGTTGGGCCCAGTGATATGAATTTAGCTTGAATTAATAATCACTTTCAAAATGTTCCTTGATAGTTTACTTGAACATAGATATAAAAGTGTACAGATTTGGTTGGGTCCAGTGATATGAAGCTTGAATTAATAATCATTTTCAAAATGCTCCTCTATAGTCAACGTGAACATAGATATAAAGGTGTACAGATTTGGTTGGGTCAAGTGATATGAATTTAGCTTGAATTAATAATCATTTTCAAAATGTTCCTCGATAGTTTACTTGAACATGGATATAAAAGTGTACAGATTTGGTTGGGTCCAGTGATATGAAGCTTGAATTAATAATCATTTTCAAAATGCTCCTCTATAGTCAACGTGAACATAGATATAAAGGTGTACAGATTTGGTTGGGCCCAGTGATATGAATTTAGCTTGAATTAATAATCACTTTCAAAATGTTCCTTGATAGTTTACTTGAACATAGATATAAAAGTGTACAGATTTGGTTGGGTCCAGTGATATGAAGCTTGAATTAATAATCATTTTCAAAATGCTCCTCTATAGTCAACGTGAACATAGATATAAAGGTGTACAGATTTGGTTGGGTCAAGTGATATGAATTTAGCTTGAATTAATAATCATTTTCAAAATGTTCCTCGATAGTTTACTTGAACATAGATATAAAGGTGTACAGATTTGGTTGGGCCCAGTGACATGAATTTAGCCTAGATTGATAATCATTTTCAAAATGTTCCTTGATAGTTTACTTGAACATAGATATAAAAGTGTACAGATTTGGTTGGGTCCAGTGATATGAAGCTTGAATTAATAATCATTTTCAAAATGTTCCTCTATAGTCAACGTGAACATTGATATAAAAGTGTACAGATTTGGTTGGGTCCAGTGACATGAATTTAGCCTAGATTGATAATCATTTTCAAAATGTTCCTTGATAGTTTACTTGAACATAGATATAAAAGTGTACAGATTTGGTTGGGTCCAGTGACATGAATTTAGCCTAGATTGATAATCATTTTCAAAATGCTCCTCTATAGTCAACGTGAACATAGATATAAAAGTGTACAGATTTGGTTGGGTCCAGTGACATGAATTTAGCCTAGATTGATAATCATTTTCAAAATGTTCCTTGATAGTTTACTTGAACATAGATATAAAAGTGTACAGATTTGGTTGGGTCCAGTGACATGAATTTAGCCTAGATTGATAATCATTTTCAAAATGTTCCTTGATAGTTTACTTGAACATAGATATAAAAGTGTACAGATTTGGTTGGGTCCAGTGATATGAATTTAGCCTAGATTGATAATCATTTTCAAAATGTTCCTTGATAGTTTACTTGAACATAGATATAAAAGTGTACAGATTTGGTTGGGTCCAGGGATATGAAGCTTGAATTAATAATCATTTTCAAAATGCTCCTCTATAGTCAACGTGAACATAGATATAAAGGTGTACAGATTTGGTTGGGTCAAGTGATATGAATTTAGCTTGAATTAATAATCACTTTCAAAATGTTCCTTGATAGTTTACTTGAACATAGATATAAAAGTGTACAGATTTGGTTGGGTCCAGTGATATGAATTTAGCATGAATTAATAATCACTTTCAAAATGTTCCTTGATAGTTTACTTGAACATAGATATAAAAGAGTACAGATTTGGTTGGGCCCAGTGATATGAATTTAGCTTGAATTAATAATCACTTTCAAAATGTTCCTTGATAGTTTACTTGAACATAGATATAAAAGTGTACAGATTTGGTTGGGTCCAGTGATATGAAGCTTGAATTAATAATCATTTTCAAAATGCTCCTCTATAGTCAACGTGAACATAGATATAAAGGTGTACAGATTTGGTTGGGTCCAGTGATATGAATTTAGCTTGAATTAATAATCACTTTCAAAATGTTCCTTGATAGTTTACTTGAACATAGATATAAAGAGTACAGATTTGGTTGGGTCCAGTGATATGAAGCTTGAATTAATAATCATTTTCAAAATGCTCCTCTATAGTCAACGTGAACATAGATATAAAAGTGTATAGATTTGGTTGGGTCCAGTGACATGAATTTAGCCTAGATTGATAATCACTTTCAAAATGTTCCTTGATAGTTTACTTGAACATAGATATAAAAGTGTACAGATTTGGTTGGGTCCAGTGACATGAATTTAGCCTAGATTGATAATCATTTTCAAAATGTTCCTTGATAGTTTACTTGAACATAGATATAAAAGTGTACAGATTTGGTTCGGTCCAGTGATATGAATTTAGCCTAGATTGATAATCATTTTCAAAATGTTCCTTGATAGTTTACTTGAACATAGATATAAAAGTGTACAGATTTGGTTGGGTCCAGGGATATGAAGCTTGAATTAATAATCATTTTCAAAATGCTCCTCTATAGTCAACGTGAACATAGATATAAAGGTGTACAGATTTGGTTGGGTCAAGTGATATGAATTTAGCTTGAATTAATAATCACTTTCAAAATGTTCCTTGATAGTTTACTTGAACATAGATATAAAAGTGTACAGATTTGGTTGGGTCCAGTGATATGAATTTAGCATGAATTAATAATCACTTTCAAAATGTTCCTTGATAGTTTACTTGAACATAGATATAAAAGAGTACAGATTTGGTTGGGCCCAGTGATATGAATTTAGCTTGAATTAATAATCACTTTCAAAATGTTCCTTGATAGTTTACTTGAACATAGATATAAAAGTGTACAGATTTGGTTGGGTCCAGTGATATGAAGCTTGAATTAATAATCATTTTCAAAATGCTCCTCTATAGTCAACGTGAACATAGATATAAAGGTGTACAGATTTGGTTGGGTCCAGTGATATGAATTTAGCTTGAATTAATAATCACTTTCAAAATGTTCCTTGATAGTTTACTTGAACATAGATATAAAGAGTACAGATTTGGTTGGGTCCAGTGATATGAAGCTTGAATTAATAATCATTTTCAAAATGCTCCTCTATAGTCAACGTGAACATAGATATAAAAGTGTATAGATTTGGTTGGGTCCAGTGACATGAATTTAGCCTAGATTGATAATCATTTTCAAAATGTTCCTTGATAGTTTACTTGAACATAGATATAAAGGTGTACAGATTTGGTTGGGTCCAGTGATATGAATTTAGCTTGAATTAATAATCACTTTCAAAATGTTCCTTGATAGTTTACTTGAACATAGATATAAAGAGTACAGATTTGGTTGGGTCAAGTGATATGAAGCTTGAATTAATAATCATTTTCAAAATGCTCCTCTATAGTCAACGTGAACATAGATATAAAAGTGTACAGATTTGGTTGGGTCCAGTGACATGAATTTAGCCTAGATTGATAATCATTTTCAAAATGTTCCTTGATAGTTTACTTGAACATAGATATAAAAGTGTACAGATTTGGTTGGGTCCAGTGATATGAAGCTTGAATTAATAATCATTTTCAAAATGCTCCTCTATAGTCAACGTGAACATAGATATAAAAGTGTACAGATTTGGTTGGGTCCAGTGACATGAATTTAGCCTAGATTGATAATCATTTTCAAAATGTTCCTTGATAGTTTACTTGAACATAGATATAAAGGTGTACAGGTTTGGTTGGGTCCAGTAATATGAAGCTTGAATTAATAATCATTTTCAAAATGCTCCTCTATAGTCAACGTGAACATAGATATAAAAGTGTACAGATTTGGTTGGGTCCAGTGACATGAATTTAGCCTAGATTGATAATCATTTTCAAAATGTTCCTCGATAGTTTACTTGAACATAGATATAAAAGTGTACAGATTTGGTTGGGTCCAGTGATATGAAGCTTGAATTAATAATCATTTTCAAAATGCTCCTCTATAGTCAACGTGAACATAGATATAAAGGTGTACAGATTTGGTTGGGTCCAGTGATATGAATTTAGCTTGAATTAATAATCACTTTCAAAATGTTCCTTGATAGTTTACTTGAACATAGATATAAAAGTGTACAGATTTGGTTGAGTCCAGTGATATGAATTTAGCATGAATTAATAATCACTTTCAAAATGTTCCTTGATAGTTTACTTGAACATAGATATAAAAGAGTACAGATTTGGTTGGGTCAAGTGATATGAATTTAGCATGAATTAATAATCACTTTCAAAATGTTCCTCGATAGTTTACTTGAACATAGATATAAAGGTGCACAGATTTGGTTGGGCTCAGTGATATGAATTTAGCATGAATTAATAATCACTTTCAAAATGTTCCTCGATAGTTTACTTGAACATAGATATAAAGGTGTACAGATTTGGTTGGGCCCAGTGATATGAATTTAGCTTGAATTAATAATCACTTTCAAAATGTTCCTCGATAGTTTACTTGAACATAGATATAAAGGTGTACAGATTTGGTTGGGCCCAGTGATATGAATTTAGCATGAATTAATAATCACTTTCAAAATGTTCCTCGATAGTTTACTTGAACATAGATATAAAGGTGTACAGATTTGGTTGGGCCCAGTGATATGAATTTAGCTTGAATTAATAATCACTTTCAAAATGTTCCTTGATAGTTTACATGAACATAGATATAAAAGAGTACAGATTTGGTTGGGTCAAGTGATATGAATTTAGCATGAATTAATAATCACTTTCAAAATGTTCCTCGATAGTTTACTTGAACATAGATATAAAGGTGTACAGATTTGGTTGGGCCCAGTGATATGAATTTAGCATGAATTAATAATCACTTTCAAAATGTTCCTCGATAGTTTACTTGAACATAGATATAAAGGTGTACAGATTTGGTTGGGCCCAGTGATATGAATTTAGCATGAATTAATAATCACTTTCAAAATGTTCCTCGATAGTTTACTTGAACATAGATATAAAGGTGTACAGATTTGGTTGGGTCCAGTGACATGAATTTAGCCTAGATTGATAATCATTTTCAAAATGTTCCTTGATAGTTTACTTGAACATAGATATAAAAGTGTACAGATTTGGTTGGGTCCAGTGATATGAAGCTTGAATTAATAATCATTTTCAAAATGCTCCTCTATAGTCAACGTGAACATAGATATAAAAGTGTACAGATTTGGTTGGGTCCAGTGACATGAATTTAGCCTAGATTGATAATCATTTTCAAAATGTTCCTTGATAGTTTACTTGAACATAGATATAAAAGTGTACAGATTTGGTTGGGTCCAGTGATATGAATTTAGCCTAGATTGATAATCATTTTCAAAATGTTCCTTGATAGTTTACTTGAACATAGATATAAAGGTGTACAGATTTGGTTGGGTCAAGTGATATGAATTTAGCTTGAATTAATAATCACTTTCAAAATGTTCCTTGATAGTTTACTTGAACATAGATATAAAAGTGTACAGATTTGGTTGGGTCCAGTGATATGAATTTAGCATGAATTAATAATCACTTTCAAAATGTTCCTTGATAGTTTACTTGAACATAGATATAAAAGAGTACAGATTTGGTTGGGTCAAGTGATATGAATTTAGCATGAATTAATAATCACTTTCAAAATGTTCCTCGATAGTTTACTTGAACATAGATATAAAGGTGTACAGATTTGGTTGGGCCCAGTGATATGAATTTAGCATGAATTAATAATCACTTTCAAAATGTTCCTCGATAGTTTACTTGAACATAGATATAAAGGTGTACAGATTTGGTTGGGCCCAGTGATATGAATTTAGCATGAATTAATAATCACTTTCAAAATGTTCCTTGATAGTTTACTTGATCATAGATATAAAGGTGTACAGATTTGGTTGGGCCCAGTGATATGAATTTAGCATGAATTAATAATCACTTTCAAAATGTTCCTTGATAGTTTACTTGAACATAGATATAAAGGTGTACAGATTTGGTTGGGCCCAGTGATATGAATTTAGCATGAATTAATAATCACTTTCAAAATGTTCCTTGATAGTTTACTTGAACATAGATATAAAGGTGTACAGATTTGGTTGGGCCCAGTGATATGAATTTAGCATGAATTAATAATCACTTTCAAAATGTTCCTTGATAGTTTACTTGAACATAGATATAAAGGTGTACAGATTTGGTTGGGCCCAGTGATATGAATTTAGCATGAATTAATAATCACTTTCAAAATGTTCCTTGATAGTTTACTTGAACATAGATATAAAGGTGTACAGATTTGGTTGGGCCCAGTGATATGAATTTAGCTTGAATTAATAATCACTTTCAAAATGTTCCTTGATAGTTTACTTGAACATAGATATAAAGGTGTACAGATTTGGTTGGGCCCAGTGATATGAATTTAGCATGAATTAATAATCACTTTCAAAATGTTCCTTGATAGTTTACTTGAACATAGATATAAAGGTGTACAGATTTGGTTGGGCCCAGTGATATGAATTTAGCATGAATTAATAATCACTTTCAAAATGTTCCTTGATAGTTTACTTGAACATAGATATAAAGGTGTACAGATTTGGTTGGGCCCAGTGATATGAATTTAGCTTGAATTAATAATCACTTTCAAAATGTTCCTTGATAGTTTACTTGAACATAGATATAAAGGTGTACAGATTTGGTTGGGTCAAGTGATATGAATTTAGCATGAATTAATAATTACTTTCAAAATGTTCCTTGATAGTTTACTTGAACATAGATATAAAGAGTACAGATTTGGTTGGGTCAAGTGATATGAATTTAGCATGAATTAATAATCACTTTCAAAATGTTCCTCGATAGTTTACTTGAACATAGATATAAAGGTGTACAGATTTGGTTGGGCCCAGTGATATGAATTTAGCTTGAATTAATAATCACTTTCAAAATGTTCCTTGATAGTTTACTTGAACATAGATATAAAGAGTACAGATTTGGTTGGGTCAAGTGATATGAATTTAGCATGAATTAATAATCACTTTCAAAATGTTCCTTGATAGTTTACTTGAACATAGATATAAAAGTGTACAGATTTGGTTGGGTCCAGTGATATGAATTTAGCTTGAATTAATAATTACTTTCAAAATGTTCCTTGATAGTTTACTTGAACATAGATATAAAGGTGTACAGATTTGGTTGGGTCCAGTGATATGAATTTAGCATGAATTAATAATCACTTTCAAAATGTTCCTCGATAGTTTACTTGAACATAGATATAAAGGTGTACAGATTTGGTTGGGCCCAGTGATATGAATTTAGCATGAATTAATAATCACTTTCAAAATGTTCCTTGATAGTTTACTTGAACATAGATATAAAGGTGTACAGATTTGGTTGGGCCCAGTGATATGAATTTAGCATGAATTAATAATCACTTTCAAAATGTTCCTTGATAGTTTACTTGAACATAGATATAAAAGTGTACAGATTTGGTTGGGCCCAGTGACATGAATTTAGCCTAGATTGATAATCATTTTCAAAATGTTCCTTGATAGTTTACTTGAACATAGATATAAAAGGGTACAGATTTGGTTGGGCCCAGTGATATGAATTTAGCATGAATTAATAATTACTTTCAAAATGTTCCTTGATAGTTTACTTGAACATAGATATAAAAGGGTACAGATTTGGTTGGGTCCAGTGATATGAATTTAGCTTGAATTAATAATTGCTTTCAAAATGTTCCTTGATAGTTTACTTGAACATAGATATAAAGGTGTACAGATTTGGTTGGGCCCAGTGATATGAATTTAGCATGAATTAATAATCACTTTCAAAATGTTCCTTGATAGTTTACTTGAACATAGATATAAAGGTGTACAGATTTGGTTGGGCCCAGTGATATGAATTTAGCATGAATTAATAATCACTTTCAAAATGTTCCTTGATAGTTTACTTGAACATAGATATAAAGGTGTACAGATTTGGTTGGGCCCAGTGATATGAATTTAGCCTAGATTGATAATCATTTTCAAAATGTTCCTTGATAGTTTACTTGAACATAGATATAAAAGTGTACAGATTTGGTTGGGCCCAGTGACATGAATTTAGCCTAGATTGATAATCATTTTCAAAATGTTCCTTGATAGTTTACTTGAACATAGATATAAAAGTGTACAGATTTGGTTGGGCCCAGTGATATGAATTTAGCCTAGATTGATAATCATTTTCAAAATGTTCCTTGATAGTTTACTTGAACATAGATATAAAAGTGTACTGATTTGGTTGGGCCCAGTGACATGAATTTAGCCTAGATTGATAATCATTTTCAAAATGTTCCTTGATAGTTTACTTGAACATAGATATAAAAGTGTACAGATTTGGTTGGGTCCAGTGATATGAATTTAGCTTGAATTAATAATTGCTTTCAAAATGTTCCTTGATAGTTTACTTGAACATAGATATAAAAGTGTACAGATTTGGTTGGGTCCAGTGATATGAATTTAGCTTGAATTAATAATTGCTTTCAAAATGTTCCTTGATAGTTTACTTGAACATAGATATAAAGAGTACAGATTTGGTTGGGTCAAGTGATATGAATTTAGCATGAATTAATAATCACTTTCAAAATGTTCCTTGATAGTTTACTTGAACATAGATATAAAGAGTACAGATTTGGTTGGGTCAAGTGATATGAATTTAGCATGAATTAATAATCACTTTCAAAATGTTCCTCGATAGTTTACTTGAACATAGATATAAAGGTGTACAGATTTGGTTGGGCCCAGTGATATGAATTTAGCTTGAATTAATAATCACTTTCAAAATGTTCCTTGATAGTTTACTTGAACATAGATATAAAAGTGTACAGATTTGGTTGGGTCCAGTGATATGAATTTAGCTTGAATTAATAATTACTTTCAAAATGTTCCTTGATAGTTCACTTGAACATAGATATAAAAGGGTACAGATTTGTTTGGGTCCAGTGATATGAATTTAGCTTGAATTAATAATTTTTCCACAGCTCTTTTGAAACTGTATCATTTGTTCATCAATATAATACAAGACAGGCCTGCAAGGGTGATATTTTTATGTCTCATAAGAATACATTGCAGTATGGTTTAAGATCTGTTAGATATTCAGGCGCTAAGTCCTGGAACAACATTCCCCACATCATCAGACAATCTCCTTCCATAATCAGTTTTCGCCATCAATTGAAAACACATATGTTCTCAACCAGATATCAAATTTGAGGGGCGTATGGCATGAGCCTGACTGGTTTGTGCTTGGTGATTCTCCCTGTTGTTTGTTGCGGGGCGCGGGACCGAGGCTGAATTTTTATTGCAATGAGGATTTGGCCTTGTTCCGGTGCTTTGTGGTGGGCGGCGGGGGGAGTTGGCTTGCGGGGGCCGGTCGGGTTTCATGATGTATGCCCTTGAAATTTTATTTTTGTAACTGAATTAGAAAATTACACTTCTGTTTTGCACCAATCAATCCAAACCCTTCTTGTTCAAATTTGATTAATTTGTTTTTAATATAGGGGGTGCTCTCTCCTCGATTAGTCTACCTACTGAGAGAGTTCCTCCTTTAGAAGAATTCCTCCACATACAATTTTAAAATCCAGCAATTGTTTTTTTTTCTTTTTCCTATATGCATATTTATATTGAAATGTTATTAAATATAGTTGTTGTTGTTATCTTACTGTTGAATTGTATGTTGTGTGGAATTTAAAATTAAATGAAGTGAATAATCACTTTCAAAATGTTCCTTGATAGTTTACTTGAACATAGATATAAAGAGTACAGATTTGGTTGGGTCCAGTGATATGAATTTAGCATGAATTAATAATCACTTTCAAAATGTTCCTTGATAGTTTACTTGAACATAGATATAAAGGTGTACAGATTTGGTTGGGCCCAGTGATATGAATTTAGCATGAATTAATAATCACTTTCAAAATGTTCCTTGATAGTTTACTTGAACATAGATATAAAGGTGTACAGATTTGGTTGGGCCCAGTGATATGAATTTAGCATGAATTAATAATCACTTTCAAAATGCTCCTTGATAGTTTACTTGAACATAGATATAAAGAGTACAGATTTGGTTGGGCCCAGTGATATGAATTTAGCTTGAATTAATAATCACTTTCAAAATGTTCCTTGATAGTTTACTTGAACATAGATATAAAGAGTACAGATTTGGTTGGGTCAAGTGATATGAATTTAGCTTGAATTAATAATCACTTTCAAAATGTTCCTTGATAGTTTACTTGAACATAGATATAAAAGTGTACAGATTTGGTTGGGCCCAGTGACATGAATTTAGCCTAGATTGATAATCATTTTCAAAATGTTCCTTGATAGTTTACTTGAACATAGATATAAAAGTGTACAGATTTGGTTGGGTCCAGTGACACGAAGCTTGAATTAATAATCATTTTCAAAATGTTCCTCGATAGTTTACTTGAACATAGATATAAAGGTGCACAGATTTGGTTGGGCCCAGTGATATGAATTTAGCTTGAATTAATAATCACTTTCAAAATGTTCCTTGATAGTTTACTTGAACATAGATATAAAAGTGTACAGATTTGGTTGGGTCCAGTGATATGAATTTAGCTTGAATTAATAATCACTTTCAAAATGTTCATCGAAAATTAACTTGAGCATAGATATAAAAGTGTACAGATTTGGTAGGGTCCAGTGATATGAATTTAGCTTGAATTAATAATCACTTTCAAAATGTTCATCGACAGTTAACTTGAATATAGATATAAATGTGTACAGATTTGGTTGGGTCCAGTTATATGAATTTAGCTTGAATTAATAATAACTTTCAAAAGGTTTCCCGATAGTTAACTTGAACATAGGTACCTCGCTTGTTGGCATTGGTGCTTTTGGGCAGAAATATTGTTCTCAAAAGCTCAATTTTGCATCCTCCTGCAAACCAGACAATTTCTTGAAGCACGTCGGAATCCAAGTCTGCTTTAAAGGCGCCAATACGAAAAAACAACGGTATGGGATAATCTTTCGATCGGAAAATATATATAGATTTTCAATGGGTGTTTTGGGGGATGAGGACGGGAGTATTCGAAAAACGTCCAATGGGCGTTTTGCGAGAAAGAATGTGTTGTGTGTAGCCCCTAAGGAGATGTAGCATTCGCAGACAGAAGTGGCAAATATATTTGAGGCACCCAGGAGGTAGTCTGGTATATTTAGGATAGGGGGAGGTTCCTTGTTTGGATCTAAAATGTGTGGTTTGTGTAATTTTTGAAATTTTTATTTAAAAATTTGTGTAAAAGTCTTTTTTATAGTAATTTCCTTGGGTTCTTACAATTCTTGCTTACTTTTTTGGGTCTCAAATATTGGGAAAGTGACAATAAAAGAGACTAATATAATTTTCAAACAATATTAAAATGAAGCAACATTACTGACATCAAAAGACTTCAGATGGATGCCTGGTATTAAAATATGATTTTATTTTCAATTTTAGCAGTTTCTAAAAGCAAATTTAATGCAGAATAAGATTATTGATTTAGTTGTCCTTTTCGCAGTCATTTTTGCTAAGATTGTGAAATACCTGGTACGGTCCATGAAAAGTGTCCGAGCAACGCCTGAGCAACGGAAAGTAGTACCGGAATGAAATGAAAAGAATTAACTTTTACTATGTAATTTGCATCACTTTGACAGTGGCAACACTATTTGGCTGCTACTTGGCCTATTGACCAGTCTTGCATTGACAAAAAAGGCAACAATGAGGGCAGCTCAGCATACAAGTAAAATATGTCAACAGGGCATAGAGAGACCAGCAAACCTTCCAATTTCACGCGTATAAGCCAGTGATATCGTCGCATTCTGATCACATGATTGAAAATACAGTAGAAACCCGCACAAAAGAAACTAGGCTTTTTGGGGCAGCCTGAATAGGTTCTTAATTAAGTGGCTGCTATTCTAAATTCCAGCCTCTAAGGTGCTTAAAAAGGTTCTTATATATACGTACATGCCTTGCACACATTAAAACTGTTTTCCAGCGCAAGATAACATTTGTGGGTCTATAATACCCTTTTCACAATGATACAGTGAAACCAACTTCCTTGTTGGATTGACCAATTAGAATACAACATGCCATAACCTGATTTTTCAACTTTTCCCTGAGAACTTTTCCCAGTTTCAGCCTCTTTGGGTTCTTATTTAGGGGGTTTAACAGATTAAATTTCAGCCTCAATGTTCTTATAAAAACAGGTTATTTTGTGCGGGTTTCTACTGTAAGGTTTTTGAGACAACATTTCGAGTACCTTCACAAAAATAAAAAAGGATATTCGACCAAAAAAGATGCAGAGCTGGTTTTACCACGAATCGATTCTACAGGCCCCACTCCCTATTTGTTTTTCTGCATTTGGTTAAAATCTCATCAGAGGTCCGCGTTACACCGAATTTCATTCCTTCAAAAAATTAGCATATGATCAAGAATTTTTCAGCAACGCTATAAAAAGCTTTCAAAATTGCACATGTTATGTGAATTAAGTCGAGGAATAACATGAACATATTTGTTTGTGTGATTTTCGAAAATCCTTCACGAATTAAAACTATTTGCTACCAAGAGAGCTAATGGGCCTACCTTCACCAGCAGCAGAATCCCAGTATTCGGCATTACACCAGTCTCTGTCACAGTAATACCCAGCGGATGCATTTACCAATAAGATTACCGCCAATCCAATTTCTATCCACTATTTCATCATCGATAATTTCGATAAAATGTAATAATATTTCACAGCATCTGCAGCAAACCATCCAACTACCGTCGATTCAAGGTTTTCTTGTTGCAAACACCTTGGAAGGCTTGCATAAAACAAATATGTTCCAATTATATCAACCCCCCCCCCCCCCCCCCCAATTATATCAAATTCCAGAGGCTACCAAAGATTTTCCATTTATTTAGCTAAACAAGTTTGCGTGTCAATTTTGATATGGTTTGGGATAAAATTGTGTCGAATTTATGTATCTGACTCATAAAATTGTATGTTGAATCCGCAAAATATGGGGTAAAACAACTGAAAAAGCTGTTATCTATAATATATACCCCCTGTCATTTGACTTTGCGAATAAGCCTCCCCCCAATCCTTTAAACCCCCTCTGGAGTGCCTGAAATTATATATGCCACCCGTGGGCTTAATGGAGATTTTTCGGTATACTTTATACTGCTATTTTCAACGACGATAAATAGATTTTTGAAATAGATTTCTGCTGTTGTCAGGCTTTGTAGATAGACGGGCCAGCTCACGGCTGCGGTTCGCGGGCTCGCAGCTTGTGAGCATTTATCCAACAAACAACAACAAAAGTTCTCCAACAAAAGATTATGAGTTCTTTCTACCTACTTAACTACCTAACTACGTCAATGGACGACAAAGGTTTATTTCTGACAATGCAGAACTCAATATTACGGACCACGGAACCATGGAGTACAGAACTACGGAACCAAGAGCCTTGGACTCAGGAACTAGAAACCGGCCGGCGGAGGAGAGTAACTCAATATTCTAAATCATTTACCTTTTGAACCATTACCCAACTGTAAATTCAAACATAATACACATTTCCTCAGCGATAATCATTCAATTAATTTCTATAAAATTGACCTTGCTACTGTCGCATTTGGTACAAATACTAATCGGCAGCACTCGCTGACTGTTGTTATATCTAGTTTGTAAGCTAGTTAGTAGGCCTGGATTGGCAATAATTGTGTTATATGATGGATCTATGAGCCTACGTAAAACAAATTAATAATGATGATGATGATAATGATAATGATATTGACAATGACAATGACAGTGATGATGATAAGGATGATGATCATGATATTTCTGCGATCCCATAGCTCTAGTTTCGTCAGGGAGTCTCACCTTTGATTTGACGTCAAATGTAAATGCGTAGTACAAAAAAGTAACTAGTATTATCCTCAGGCTGATGATTCCTCATTGGAAGGATGAAACGCGTTCCATATGTATAGCGCTTCTTTCGCCTTTCGACCTCAACAGTTTTTCCCGTTAATGTTAGATTTGCAGATGGCTGTTTTCTATTTTACGCGACACTAATCGTTTTCGGTTAGTCAAACGTAGAAGAACTCATAAATAAGACACTGTAGTGTCTCGGGGCCTTTACAGTACTGAGATCGCTACGAAGAATATAATGTAGATGTTCGCTTCATCAACAATTTATCATGATAAAGCAGTGCAGATGGAATTTAAGCGAAGAAACGGGCAGTTGGATCAGATCTATTTTCAAAAGGTTTGATGTGGGACTTGATAATTAAGATGCGAAGCTGGCTGTCGACTATCGCCAAGCAAACCAAAGAATGTCTTGAAGAGAAGGATCACAAATTCGAGGTGAAGGGAGAACAGGTCGATTTTCAAAGAAAACAATCGAGCAGAATCTCCAGATCCAAAGCAAACAGGAACGCCAAAAAGACTCAACAACAAAGAATTCAGGCCCCCAAATTTGTTCCACGCAAGAAAGGAAGTATATTGCCGTTGGTGAAAATAGTCGGTAAAGGAAAAGAGGGGTCAATTACAACGGACAGAGAAAGAAGAGATAATAATCAGCAACATACTTTGATGTGCCTCGGTCAGAACATTCCTGTCATCAAACAACCAAAATTCAAAATAGCCGCCAATAATCTGAAGCTTCCACCCATACGGAAGACTGACTTCCCAACCCCTAGCACGGGGAAAATCGGAAGGAAGCAAGCGACTCGTGAAAGAACTGCCCCAAAGATCACTATCACAACCCAACAAAGCACCGGAGAGGGATACACATTGTTAGACGGCCCAAAGAGAACTTACGCTGTCTATCAAGAAGCACATGGCCAGACAAATGATAGGAAATTCACATCTGTGCTTTTCCCTGATGAACTTTGGAAACTTAGCAGGTCAAATTTATATGAAAGACAGTGGAGTGAAGGTTCTTCCGCTTCAATGTCAAATACGAATCTTAGCTTACCCTGCAAGACACCAGATAATAGCCCAATTCTGACACCAATAGCCGATGCTACGTTTGTTTTCCCAGCCATTTAGTGGGAACTGATTTAAATGAATGCAGCTAGTAGTGTAATTTGTATGGTATTAGTATGAGAAACTGTTTAGCAGTGTGAGTTTGCTGGTAACAATCGGGTGACCAAATAAAAAGTGAAGCTTTTTGAAAAAATACCAAAATTTGGCGATGCTATCGATCTTACAGGCTTATTTCCACTCAGTGGAATTTTCTGAGCGGGTGAAAACTCCTATTGTTTAGGAGAAAAAATATCGCTCTGTAGTTGAACAGAAACTTACGGCCGAGAGCCCTTTTACGGTGTAATATTGTAACTGCTCAGAAAATTCCAATGACTGGAAATCAGCCTTAACAGTTCTTCTTGCTGCATATTGCTCAAAGACCTATCAAAGACCACATTGATTTCAGGCGTAATTGTTACTCTACCACCACGGGAACGCAAAAGTGAATCACAGTACGACAACCAATACTTCGGGCAATTGTACTTTGCACAAGATGATATTCCTACCGGGTGTCCCAAAAAAGTACTCCTGTTTAAAAAAATTACCAAAAATTTATTATCAAACCTTTGATGAAATTTTTCTTGGACTTGTTTTGTAAAAGACCCAAAAATATATATAGATGCTAAAATTTTTGCTTTTGATGCAACAAGGTAGAAAAATTACACATTAAAAAACCTTATTTTGAGCTATACTTTTTAAGCGAAATACTCAATCTTGCCTAACAGTCAAAATTTTCAGGTTTTTCATCGTCATCGAAGTCTCCAATGATAGTGTGCATTTCTTTCTGTCATTTATGACCAAACTAGAAGCTTTATACAGCACAATGAAATTGATCTGGCAAGCATAAATGCTTTTCTGCAGTATGATTCAAAACCAGGTAGCCCTAAAAAGAGCAAAAATTTGTCAATTTTAAACCAATTACAAGGTCAGCTATGTCTGGCAAAATAATTTGGTCCTTGATCTACTTGGCAAACAAATAAAATTGAAGATCGGTAAGGTAATCAAATTTTGGTGATTTTCCAAACGGGAGTACTTTTTTTGGGACACCCGGCAGCTAAAAATAAATTTCTTGTAATCTTATATGAATGATTCAATCTTATATCACATACGAACTTTATCGAGGACACAATTGAGGTGATGGTATGAAATCGAGACTCAATCATATAATTATTTTTAGAGATGTCAAAATCAGGCAGCCTGCCAAAGCACCAATTCCCAAATTTAAACCAATTTCAAAACTTTGCCATTTAAAATTTACGATTTTAGCTTGCGAATTAAGATTTAACTGATGGCTTGAAAAAAGGAGTCAATCTTGCAATTATATCTATAGATGGCACTATATGCTTCAAAATCAGGCAGCCTGCAAAAATACAAGTTCCCAAAATTTTAAAGCAATTTCAAGATCTTGGATTATCTCTAGGATAAGTTGGGCCCTGCCAAATATACTCACGAAGAAATATTGCTAGAGTATTCAAAACTTTAAAGAAGTTCTAAAATGTTTCACTTTTTTAAGGGTAACCCAGGTAAACAAAATCATTGACTCGTAGTAAATTCGTTATCCAAAAACATCACTTTGTTTAATTTCATTTACGAGTTGTTCTTTTATTGGTTGTCTGATTTGGACTGTAAACGATGTAACCGTAATAACAGCATTGGACTCAACTCTTTAAAGAGGTGGTTGTAGAATTCTACTACAAAATTATTTTAATCAAATGGCTTGGAAGGAACTGAGGGTACTTTGTTGTAGATCTGCTATGGAAATTTTTTTATTTCTTGATTAGTTTCAAAATGACAGCATTTATTATATTTTAGGCTATGCCGTCACCAAATTTCTAAATCCTAAAGCAGAGAAGCTACAGATTTTTTCTTGCAACCATACTCTAGACCTTCATAAACTATGGTTTCCTTGAAGATTGGATCATTTTCCCAATATTTTTTTAGGATTTACGATGATTTGAGTTTCTTCAAAAGTTTCCATGAAGTCTGTCAAACATAATTACAGTGCCGTTATCTTGAAAACAATTAAGATAAACATAGGGCTCAAATCTTTAAAAAGGTCGGTGTAAAATTCTATTGCAGTTTTCTTTTAAATAAATGGCTTGGAAGGAACTTGACATTTCCTGCTGTAAATCTGCCGTGGAAATTTATTGATTTCTTGATCAGTTTCAAAATGGCAGCATTTATTAAATTTGAGGCTATGACGTCATCAAATTTATAAATCCTAAACTAGAAAAGCTATAGATTTCTGCTTGCCACCATAATGTAGACCTTTATAAACTATGGTTTTCTTGAAGGTTGTATACTTATACTGTTTCATCTGATATGATATATCTATTAGTTTAGGATTTACAATGTTTTATATTTTTTGAAAATTCTCCATGATTTTTTTCAAAAATGGTTAAATTGCCGCTATTTTGAAAAAAATGAAGAAATCAAAACATTTCCACGGCAGATTCACAGCAATGTACCATAAGTTCCTTTCAAGCCATCCAATTCAAAGAAAACTCGCGGAACCTTACTTTAGATATTGCTGCCCTGTTTGGGGGAATGTTGGTGAGACCTCTCTTAATAAACTCCAAAAGCTACAAAATCGTGCTGCCAGAATAGTTACCGGCAGTCGATATGACCAGTCAGCCTTGCCACTCTTTCGTGCCCTAGGATGGCCCACGGTTAGGGGATTGATTGATCTTGAAACACTAAAAATGGTTTTCAAGTCCCTAAACGGTGATGCGCCGTCCTATATGAGCGACATGTTCAATAGAGTGAACGAAACAACCTCTCGCGTACAGACGAATTCTAATATAAACCTTAGGACTCCAATGTTAAGAACATCAGCTGGTCAGAGATGTTTTTCATTCAGAGGGGCCAGTCTCTGGAATGAGTTGAATGACGAATTAAAAGGAGCACCTACTCTAAAGAAATTCCGGGAAGGGTTGATGAAATCCCACAAAGCATAAGTTGAGATGCGTTATGCAATGAACTCTTTCATTTTACTTTTATTGATATTATTTTAATCAGAAATTGTAATCTTAGTTTAGTTTTTAGTATTTTTATTGCATGGCCCCCTGTAGATCAGTTTTTCTCTAACTGAGGGGCTACCATGCCTAAAAAATTGAAAATGAAATGAAAAATGAAAACTGCAATAGAATTTTACACCGACCTTTTTAAAGATTTGAAAGATTTGAGCCCTATGCAATTAAGATATCAAAAAATTGTCAAGATAGATTTACAGCAAAGTACCCTCAGTTCCTTTCAAGCCATTCAATTCGAAAAAACATGTAATAGAATTTTTCACCCACATTTTCAAAGATTTGGACAATTTGAGCCATATGCTCGTAATAACGACTAGGGATGTAGAGTAGCGTCGCCCATTATGGCCGGTCGCCCAATATGGCCAGCTAGCAAGAGAAATTAAATTTCAGGGGACTGACGACTAGTAATAAAATTGCAATTGCGCGAAAAATCTTCGCTGACATCTGTTTTATCATGATTTGACCTTCACTGAAGTTTCAGTTCATTTGCATTGAAACCCGACGAGATGGTTTGTGCATATCTCTAATTGATTCTTTCAAGTATTGCAAATTTCACGATTCTATTTACATTCTTTCCTTCTTTTTCGTTCGCTCGGCCCTTTGCGGTTTGAAATTTTTCAAATATTTTTTTATTTTTCTGAAGTCCTGTCTCTTGAGGGGAAATATACAATGAAACCAAAGCAAAGTGACTTCTGATTCAGATTTAAGGTTATGAAGTCTGAGTGCTGCTAATTGCTATTTTCGTCGCCCATTATGCCCATCAGTGTACCAGAGAAGTTTCCAATCGCTTCAAAATATTAAAATGTAACATTTATTACAAAAAAGCACCAAATTGGGTGAAAATCTGACTTACTGACTTGGAAAATCATCGAAACCCAAAAAAATGCAGCATTATATTAAGTCTATTTTCATTTTATAAACTGATGCCAAAACTCATCCATCCATGCACAAGAGATAATGCCGGATTTAGAGCAACTCGAAGCATGTTTCAATTGCCAAAACTCGAAGTTTAGGTTAATTCTTATTGATATCTTTGGGTTTGAAGTACCAAATGATAAACAAAAAACAGTAATTAAAGCTGTTTTTCTTATTAAAACTTTTACCGGAGAATAGTGTTCATTGTTTCTCCTGCGGCCATAATGGGCGATGCCAGAAGAAAACGACGTTTTTACCCCCTTCCTTAAAATCTTCTAAAATCAGTATAAAGAGTTTACGTAAAAAATCAATACTCTGTGATCTTTTTCTCCATTAGTTGGTGATATAATCTGGCTATTTGGTTTTTTCATTAACTGCTCTGTTTGGATCTAACTCAGAACTTCGCGACGACATGGGCATAATGGGCGACACCACTCTAGTTCTCCGTGCGCAACATTTTTTTGCAAAATCCCTGATAAATTTTTGAAATCAACATCACGAAACAATTGCTTAAAGCATCGAATCTTTAAAAAGGATAGCCAGGAACAAGCACAGATATTGTAAGACAATAGCATCAGTTACTTTCGTTGACACCTAGATTCAAAGCGATTAGCGACTGCAGACAAAAGAAATTCTCTCAACTAGAAATCCAAAACAAACAAAGCCACAAAATTTCTCTGAAACCCAGGTAGAAAACGCGCTAGTTGTGCAATCCAGACATGGTTTCTAAGAGCTAACGTGAGCATATATCGAAAGACGAAGGGTATATCTACAAATCTGCCGCGGGTATTTTATTTGTTTGGCATAGGAGCCTATTGGGAGGCCATTCAGCTCTCGCATTTTTTGGGGGGGAACTAAAACACTTACTGCTCATCTCCTGAACCAAAGAAATAGAATGCCCGCGGTAGATGCTTAGACATATCCTTCTTCTTTGATATATGCTCGTGTTTATTCTTAAAAACAATTTCTGGAATGCACAACGAACGAGCTAGCTACCTGGATTTCAGAGAAACTTTTGCGGCTTTGCTTGTTTTGAATTAATGGTTGAGAAACTTTCTATTGTCTGCAATCGCCAATCGCTTTGAATTCAGGTGTCAACAAAAGAAACTGATGCTATTGTTTTACGAAATCTGTCCTTGTTATAGCCAGGACGGTTGGTTAACTCATCTTTAGTTTGATTTTATGGCTTGAATGGAATTTCAGGTACTTTTCTGCAACACTTCATCGAGCATCTTCTCTATATTGATTATTTTCAGGATTACGGCGCTTTTCTTTTCATAATAAATAAATAAAAAAATAAGAAAAATATTTACACAGGGTACTCATCGACACTCTTAGGGCCTGTTTATATGAGGAAAATCATCCCACCTTCCAGCCTGTGAGCTGAGAGGTGAGATCCCACCCTTCTATACGATCCCTTGTCATTTTCATCTTGCCTTTATATGGAAAATGAGCCAGCCCGCCTAGGTGAGATCTTACTGTACGAGAGGTGGGGTCTTACTGAAGTGGGATGACAATTTTCCCTATAAACGCTAGAAGGTGGGATGAAAAGCTGGAAGGTGGGATGAAATTATCCGTTTTGCGCATGAGCCAATATGAAAACAAAAGGAAACCTAATTGCTGCTGGCGCCAAACATCAATTACGATTGTTACTGTCTGAAATCATGGGCTGGGAGGTGGGATGAAAATGCTTTGAATCCCCATGTAATTCTGTTATTGCTATGCAGCAATGAGAAAAATTAATATTGCTTTTCCGTATTGCGCATGTCCTGTTGCACCGCCGCAGTGATATAATTTGATAGCCATAATTAGGTCTACAGAAACTGTTGAAAACAGACAGAATCAATTGCAAATTGCATGTAGCAAGAATATTGTGCTGCTTGGCATTAATGACAATAGTTTTTTTCTTTTGTGCTCCATCACAATGCATGTTTCGATTTTTGGTACAGAAATAATAAGGGCAGATTTTGTAATACAATAGCATCAGTTGCTTTGATTGACACCTCAATTCAAAGCAATTAGCGACTGTAGAAGAAGGAAATTCTCTCAACCAGTAATTCAAAATAAACAAAGCAGCAAAAGTGTTTTCCCAAACCCAAGTAGCTTGCGCTCTCGTTGTGCATTCCAGAAATCATTTTTAAGAGTAAACATGACCATATATCGAAAGAAGAGTATTATGAATATCATTTGCGGAGAATATATGAGATTATCAGAAGGATAAATCCACACATCTACCTTGGGCATTTCATTTCTTTGCTTCAGAAGCCGACTGGGAGGCGATTCAATTCTCTTATTTTTTGGGTGTAATTAAAACACTTACTACTCAGCTTCTGATCCAAAGAAATAAAATGCCCGAAGTAGATTTGTAGATATATCCTTCTTCTTTCAATACGTGCTCCTGTTTGCTCTTAATAATAATAATAATAATAACAATAATTTTTTTATAGCGCCAAAATCTATTAAATATATATTCTTTAGTGCTGTACAATACCCAAGACCTAAATTAAAGAAATAATGTCCATATTTACAAGTAAAAAAGTTCCAGAAACAAAAATCTACATTTGAAAAGCAATAGAAAATAAGAACGTTTTTAATCTAGATTTAAAAACATCAATGTTATGCGAGCTTCGAATGTCATAAGGTAGACGATTCCATAATGTAGCAGCAGCGACTGGAAATGCTCTGTCTCCGCATGTTTTATATTTCGTTCTTGGAATGTTCAACTGCAAAGATGCATTTGACCTGAGAGAGTATCTTGTTTGTGCTTGCAAAGAAAACATTGAAAACAATCTCTGGAATGCACAATGAGCGAGCTAGCTACTGGGGTTTCAGAGAAATTTTTGCGGCTGTGCTCGTTTTGAATTTCTGGTTGAGAGAATTTCCTTTTGTCTGCGATCGCTAATCGCTTTGAACTGGGGTGTCAATCAAAATCAATTCTTGCTATTGTCTTACCAAATTTGTCCTTGTTTCCAGAAATAGAATATTTTTCATGGCTTATTTGAAATATATAACGTCGTTCTACAGTTATGAGGGCATGTTTATTAGGAAGCTGTTGTTGGAAATGCTTAAAGATGAACCAGAAAGTGTGATGAAATTGGTCTAATGTCAGCGTCAAAGCAACGAGAGCAAGCATAGGAGGGCAAACAAATTACGAAAATGTTTACTTTCCATATCATGTGACAACATAGGGACATTGTTTTCGAAAGTGTATGACTATATTGCATAAAAGAGTGAAGTTGATCTTTCCATAACTATTTTCCAAAATGGTTTGAGAGTGTTGAAAGCACATTTGATAAATTCTCGGAAATTCCTACCTGACATCTATTTTGAGACAAAGGTAAGTGGCCAAAGGGCTGTTATGTAATTCCATGCTCGCAGTGGTATTGCCATGTGTCGTTTACAATCACCATTGTGATATTTTATCAGCATACAAGAGATGAGCATTTCCTCTTGTAAATGGTTTGGACTTATTATCGCTGTATCTCCAAACTTTACAATGTAAAAGTAGCAGATAAAACGAAATAAATGTACAGGCCTGCAGGTCTCCACAATGTTGTACGATGGTGTTTCCCCCAACCAAACATTGATATACAGCTCTTTAACTACATGAGACTTTACCGGCATGATATTAATTGACTTACAAAAAGCGTTTGACACAATCGACCACGAAATTTTCCTTGAAAAAATGAAACACATAGGCTTTGCCGATTCAGTTATTTTTTGGTTTAGATCATATCTAAAAAACCGAACTTTTTTCGTAAATATAGGGAAGGAGATCTCGTCACCTGGGGAACTATCATGTGGAGTCCCGCAAGGTTCTATTCTTGGCCCACTAATTTTCCTCTTGTATGTCAATGATATGCCTCAGGCAGTTGACTGTGACCTTCTTTTATATGCAGATGACTCCTGCCTTGTATTCAGTGACAATAGCGTCAATGAAATAGAAAAGCAACTAAATAAGAATTTTAATTCCCTCTGTGATTGGTTCGTTGATAACAAACTAAGCATTCATTTTGGAGAGGACAAAACAAAGTCTATACTTTTTGGCAGAGCAAAAATGAGAACCGACAATCAAAATCTGGACATCAGAAGGGGTGACATCAGGATTAAACAGCACACCTCAGTGACCTATCTGGGCTGTATTCTTGATGGAGACCTGTCTGGTGAATCAATGGCTACCAGGACCCTGGGCAAAATAAATGGCAGGCTAAGGTTCCTCTATAGAAAGCAAAATTTTCTTGACTTCTCTCTTCGTAGGTTACTAGCAAATGCTCTAATCCAGCCCCACTTTGACTATGCATGCAGTGCTTGGTTTCCATTGATTAATAAAAGGCTAACCAAAAAAATTCAAACAGCTCAAAATAAATGTATCAGGTTTTGCTTAAGTATGAATAACAGAGCACACATAGGAATCAAAGAATTTAAAAATATAAATTGGCTCCCTACTAAAGAGAGGTTTAAACAATGTACTGCTACAAACGTTTACAAATTTTTCGATAATTCAGCCCCATCCTATATGTCGGAGATGTTCTTACCAGCTGGCCAGAGTCGGATTACTCGAAGGTCTAAAAACAAATTAAATCAACCATTCCGAAAGAGCAACATAGGGCAAAGTGGTCTATCTTACCTAGGACCTAAGATCTGGAACAATCTACACTCTGACCTAAAGTCTGCTAAAAACGTTAACAGTTTCAAACATAAGATAAAGGACAATTTCTTTAAAGACCTCCAAAATCAAGAAAACAGTCCCTATATATATTATTAAATTTCTAAAAACTGCATAAATAACAAGCCCAACAGGCTGTTACACTTTCTTATGAACGTCTCTTTTTTTTCATGAAAACTTTTCTTTTCTATAATACCCCTGGAGGGACCATTATGGAAACAAGGTTGCACTGACCTTTTAATGCTATCCCTGCCATTTTAAACTAGGGGTATTTTTATACTAGATCTTTAGTTTTTATTACCATTTTATACATGTAAATAGCCTTTCTTTCCTTTATTACATTTTCAATTTTTACTTTGTATGGCAAAATTTTACATACATTACATACATACAGAATGCTGGTACCAACTGCCTTTTCCTAAAATTTAATGCTCTACACGATTCTATAAATTTTCTTTTAATTATATGAGTCATGTGACCATTGAATGCCCTTATTTGGAGAGATGTCACAAAAGAAAACACTAAATTGCTTCTAGTCTGGCCAATCCTTGTTCAATTTTGTCACAATTAGTGGTATTGAACTGCTCTCATTAAGAGCGTTCATATGATATATAGTTTATTAATTTTCATTAATGTTTATAGTTTTTTAGACATATGACGTCATAGATATTTATGACGTCATTATTTGAATAGATGTATACAAAATTAAAAGTTAATGCGTTATTTTGTGAGCAATTATTATGTCGCAGATATTTTACCCAGCCAGTAGAAAAAAGGTACAGGCAAAAAGTATTGGATGATTTTTAAGCGCTTTCGCACGATTAGAACGTCTGAAACTTTACCAACTTAAAATTGATCTTCTGTTGAATTTTAAACATAAAACTGAAATCCAATTACAGCAAAGAATAAGTTTTCATGCACTTAATCAACCTTGATTAAAAAATTCTCAATTTCCATGATATTCAAATGAATTTGTTACAGGAAAATTCGAGAAAGCCATAACTGAATTTCAGCTGGACTGCATTTAAGGGTTTAGATTTATGATCTTATTAAAACGATCTTGCAAGGCTAATGTACTAAATCCCTAGCTAAACAGTATAAGGAACATTTTAGACTTGGAAAGTTAATTGGAAAAAGAGTTGATTTTTCCAATCTAAAAAATTCGTGACGACAAGTTCAAAATGCTTACGTTACACTGCCGATATGTTCAATTAGAACAAAAGGTTTACGCGGCTTTAAAGAGAATCAACGGAGATAAAGCCCCGCGCGGAAGGAGTCTGGGTATTCTATTATTAGCCTATTGTATTTGATGATTTCGAGACGTTCGTGGATATTGTTTAGCAAGAGGAATAATATCGTGCGTAGGTGTTTACTTTGTCCTATTTATAGATTGCCTCTTCTTAGCTCCTCCGTTCATTCACTTTAATCAGTCATTCCTTCTCGTAAATATAGGAGATATTCTACAGAAAGCCCCTTTCAAAAACCTGCAAAAACCACAAGTTAATTCAAAGCAATTTTCAAAAAATATTTCATTCAAAAGAAAATACCTTCCCTTTCGTCACTATAGCATGTGTTGTTTTCTTGCGCCTTTCCAATTTGTTATTTGTGAAATAAATACGGCACTTAATTATTTCACAAATAACAAATAGCAAAGGCGTAAGAAAACAACACACGATATACCAGGTGCGCCAAAATAAACTATGTACGTTTGGCAGGCCACAATAAATCGTACACTGGACCAATCTTGAAGCTTTATTACTTAATCGTTAGCAGAAAGCCTGAATTCGATATTGGGATTATCGTTTTCAATGTTTTCGAAAATGAAAATTTTAAGAAACTCGCTTCCCCCGGGCCCCGGAGGGGGGGGGTACTTGACTAGAGAAGTGACGGGGGTGTGCGGAAAACCTCCCCACACCCTGCACCCTGTCACATAAAAAAATAGGCCAAAAGTATACCCTGTCGCATAAAAATTTTGCATCTCAAATATAGTGTAGAACGCAATTTTTGCTTGTGATACCCTGTCGCATAAATTTTTACCTATTATAATACCCTGTCGCATAATTTTCGTAAGAAAAGGACACCCTGTCGCATAATTTTTACCGTAAAAGGACACCCTGTTGAGCGGCACATCCCGTCAGGTCAAGTATGGGAGTACCCCCCCCCCCGGGCTCGGTTCTTGCTCTAAAAACTAAAAACGGAACAATTTGCAAAAAGTCCTAGAATCTAATTCAGGCTTTCTGCTAAAGATTAAGTCATAAATCTTCAAAATAGGTCCAGTGTACGATTTATTGTGGCCTGCCAAACGTGCATCGTCAAGATAGGCACTAAATCCTTACTGGCTGACAAAATTGACACGTGACAAGCCCTAAACCAATCAAATGGAACCGACAACCAACCGGGAAATTTGAAATGTCACATTTTAGGCCACTTTTTTGGATTTTAGGCCGCTTTTGGACGATTCTACCACCCTTCACCAAAATATAAATCGACAGAACGAGCATGGAAATTTTCAAAAAATTTCTTCACAGACCTGTTCCCAATACTCTAATACACAGTTAATCATCGTCGCTACAAATTATTTCAAAATTTGAAGAAATGCCAACGTTTTGAATTTGACCTCATTGACCTCACTGTGGCTTGCCATAGTAAAGATTTCAGCAATGGCTGAAACGTATGCACATGGAGAATAGATACTTTGCTTCGAAGGTCTTATTCTGTGTGTTTAAGTATCTCCAAAACTCTTCAAAAGATGTCAAATTTAGAGCAGTATCTGGAGTTTTTTTCAGTTTTAAATTAAAATAGATACATCAAAGAATTAATGCTGAGGGGTAGGATGAACAACAGGAAAAGTGAACTTTACGGGCCTAACAAAACACCGCACCGTCGTTATAAATTAGAGACGAATTTAACAGGTACTTACTTTTCTATCTCGCAAGAAGAGGACCACAAACTGAAAATGTGAACATACAATTCCAATGAACTTTGAATCAATAACAAATATATGACTTTGCTCAAGAATGGCAAGAGCTGTAACATCCAACGTGGCCAGAACAAACGATTTCGTGATGTCCTCTTCGATAACCAAACCCTTGCTCCCAATAGTTTATCCAACTCTGCCCTCATCGTTACGAGATCGTAAGAATGGGAATCGTCAATAACATTAGCCAAAACCTCTTATAATTCATCAATCGTGTGCCTTGCTTTTGGTGCAAGAAATGGCTTTCGTTTCGTCCTCAGTGTAGCAGGTACATGAAATAGATATGAAATGCTGTTGCTGACTTCAATGTACGTAAGAATAAAATAACAAACGGAAGAAATGTACATGTTGTTTTAGATATGAAAAATATATTGGCCACTTCATCAAAATAACATTTGAAATACTATTTTTAAAGCTCCTTCATATCAATTTCATTTTTTGAGCGGATATCAAAAGAAAAATATTTAACTTTCGACTATTTGCATTTGAAGGGGATTTGAGGTCATCCATTAGAAACTTTCCCTTTTTTTATGGCCAAACAACACAGCAGCACTGAGCAAAGCTGGACATTTGTATGGCACTTTGTAGACTCACAAGGACGTAGGAAGCATCTCAAACTTGGGGGGGGGGGAGCATGGCACTTCAAGGGCACATTTTTCATTAAGCTAAAGGGGCACTTCCTGAAAATAGGAAGGGTACTTCTTTGTTTATTGAAAACTCTTGGGGGGGGCACATGCCCCCAGTGCCTCCTGGTTCATACATCTCTGTAGACTCGTGGAAGCATACACATATTTTCTGGAAGATGGTAAAACTTTGACCCACTCCAACATTCAAGATTTTAATATTTTGTTGATCTGAGAGCCCCTGAGAGCTCAACTTCTTGAAACTTCTTGAAACTTCTTGAGTTTCCTGCCATGCAAATAGCCATAATAAGAATTTTTAAGAAACTTTCGATATCGTCTCAAAGTTTTATTATCTTACAGAAAATGTATGCATGCTTCCATGAGTCTACAAAGTGCCCTAGAAATGTCCTGCTTTACTCGATGCCCCAGGGGGGTCACTCGAACTTTTTATATACGGGGAGGTCCATCCGATAATTATGGGTAAGACTTTACTTTGTAATCTGATATTTTTGGGTACCTGATTTAAAATTATATCTTTTTGATACTTATGGGTAGCTGATTTAAAAAATATGGATTTTTGATACTTTTGGGTTCAACCAGATCAAAGACAGTTAGGATTTCTTTCAACATCCGTAAAAATGAGGTTTTTTGCGATCCATCCATACAGAAAAAACACATAGAAGGGACATACACTCGGCAAAATTTCACTTTTTCCCGCCAATTTCACTGTCTCGCTTTCGTTTCGTTCTAACAATTTTATCACAGGGAAACCACTGTTGGAACTTTTAAATTAATTTGAAAATATTTAGAATTGATTGAAAATGTTTTCAATTCATTGGGACTTAAAAAGGAACAATTTTCCAGTAAACCGACAAAAATTTTTTTCAAAAACATTCAACCATGTCAACAAAAATTTTAAACCAAATAAATTAAATTTCAATTATTTCAATGAAGGCTTTCCTGTGATATTCTATCGAGGCTGATGCACTCACAACAACAACGATAATGGCAGGCAGACAGAAATTTAGAAGACAAATGCGACCAGAAAAAGAACCAGCTTCTGTCTGCAGCACCAAAGTTGGTGGATTGATGATTCTATGATATTAGAATAGGTAGTAATAGATTGCACTGTGAGATCAATTGAATGGCTCTGGGGACTTTGGACTGGAGGAGTTTTTGTTGATCTAAGGCCTAGCCCCCTACTACACAAGGCGTTCCTTCTTGGCCTGGTTTCGAGTTTCACCTACCTACCACCCCAAATATGGGAGCAGCACTGGAACACTGGGTGCAGTTGTGATGATTAAAGGGTGAGTAGTTGGGGGGGGGGGTGTGAATTACTGTCAAGATGCAAAGAGGAATCCAAGTTTTGTGCTTTAAGCGATGCTCAGTAATGAAAAAAGACCAAGAATCCTAAGAAGTGAGGAACAAGGTAACAAAACATAGCAAAATAGCAGTATTTGCCAACAAAAATTATTCTGTCCCCCAAAATTGGATATCCCTTTCATAGCAACAGTAGCTCAGGTCAGTTTGACTTGTACGTAGTAAGCCATGTTAGTGAGGAGTAACCCATGATGGAGCAGCCATGGGTTACTCCATGGGTTTCCTTGGTTTCTGTCAATTATTGGTTCAATCTTGGAGTCACAAAGTGGGTTTTGTGACATGATTCTGGTAGTTTATTTATTAGTTTGCCACCTCTTCAGCACCTACTTTGAGTAAATATTTTCCATCAGTTGCTACACAGAAGAATGCACAGTGGATCTGCATGCTATTGTGTATCTGTCTCCCAAGACCTAGTGTCATGAAATAGATGCTGTTTAAACTAAGCAAGATTTTGTATTTTTGATACTTTTGGGTCTCATCAAAAATTTTTAGTTGATATTTTTGGGTCTGTGAAATTTTATTATGATACTTTTAGGTGAATTTGGGAAACTGCGGATGGACCCCCCCGTATATAAAAAGTTCAAGTGACCCCCCTGGGCTCGATGCTGCCGTGTTGTTTGACCGTAAAGGGGGAGTTTCTAATGGATTACCTCAAATGCAAGTAGTCGAAAGATAGATATTTTTCTATGGATATCCGCACAAAACGTCAAATCGATATGAAGGAGCTTTAAAAATAGTATTTCAAATGTTATTTTGACGAAATGGCCAATATATTTTTCATATTTAAAACCAGATGTACATTTCTTCCGTTTGTTATTCTATTCTTACGCGCATTGAATCCAACATTTCAAATCTATTTCATGTACCTGCTACACCGAGGAAGAAACGAAAGCCATTTCTTGCACCAAAAGCAAGGCGCACGATTGATAAATTTATAAGAGGTTTTGGCTAATGTAATTGCCGATTCCCATTCTTACGATCTCGTAACGGTGAGAGCAGAGTTGGATAAACTATTGGGAGCAAGGGTTTGGTTATCGAAGAGGACATCACGAAATCGTTTGTTCTGGCCACGTTGGATGTTACAGCTCTTGCCATTCTTGAGCAAAGTCGTTATTTGTTATTGATTCAAAGTTCATTGGAATTGTATGTTCACATTTTCAGTTTGTGGTCATCTTCTTGCGAGATAGAAAAGTAAATACCTGTTAAATTCGTCTCTAATTTATAACGACGGTGCGGTGTTTTGCTAGGCCCGTAAAGTTCACTTTTCCTGTTGTTCATCCTACCCCTCAGCATTAATTCTTTGATGTATCTATTTTAATTTAAAACTGAAAAAAACTCCAGATACTGCTCTAAATTTGACATCTTTTGAAGAGTTTTGGAGATACTTAAACACACAGAATAAGACCTTCGAAGCAAGTATCTATTCTCCATGTGCATACGTTTCAGCCATTGCTGAGATCTTTACTATGGCAAGCCACAGTGAGGTCAATGAGGTCAAATTCAAAACGTTGGCATTTCTCCAAATTTTGAAATAATTTGTAGCGACGATGATTAACTTTGTATTAGAGTATTGGGAACAGGTCTGTGAAGAAATTTTTTGAAAATTTCCATGCTCGTTCTGTCGATTTATATTTTGGTGAAGGGTGGTAAAATCGTCCAAAAGCGGCCTAAAATCCAAAAAAGTGGCCTAAAATGTGACATTTCAAATTTCCCGGTTGGTTGTCGGTTCCATTTGATTGGTTTAGGGCGTGTCACGTGTCAATTTTGTCAGCCAGTAAGGATTTAGTGCCTATCTTTGCATCGTCTATTTTAGCGCACCCGGTAGTGAAAAATAGGAAAATGTCTTTTTGAATACAATATCTTTTGAAATACTTTCTCAATTAATTGCAATGTGGGCTTCCTGTGCAAAAAACGAGTGAAACGACGTTCAAAATTTCCTCAGCTTTCTTTCTTTACAATTATGACGCTTACGCAAACAAGGGCAGATTTTGTAATACAATAGCAACAGTTGAATTTGATTGACACCTCAATTCAAAGCGATTACCGTCTTCAGACAAAACATGACTGTGAAACGCATGGTGCTTCACAGTGATCTGGTCCATAATAGCGCATTAATATTCAAGGGACGCACAAGTGCATCAGATCGATGACGCAGTAGATAATTGATCCCATTAGCGAGCAGCTTTGTTGCGAAACGCATAGGCCTAAGTGTATGTGGCAAATTTTAAGCTAGCGTTCACACGATACCTTTTTGAAAGAGTTCCGTTTTTAAAAATCTAGGGTAAGACGGGGTAAAGTGAACTATTTTGGAGGTTTTCGTAGAACCAAACTTTTATTATGAGAAAAACATCAAATATGTTTGGACCAAAGTGACATTATGTTAATTTTAAACGGTTGAAGTTTCCATGCATCAGCGTGTTTTTTGGCAGGCGGCCGGGTAGTTCACTGTACCCCGTAAAAAGGGGTAAAGTGAACTAGTAAACTAAAGGTCACAACACGGATGTTTTATCGACTTTAAACTGCCTGGTTGGGGATATTTACGTATTTTTAGGTAATTGGTAGTATAGACAGGACGCAGCGAGCTTTCGACGCTCAAGGAGAAACTCCGTTCACACTACACGTATTTTTTTTATAAGAAACTGCCTATAAGAAACTCAACTCTCAGATGGCCAAAAAATTTAGAAACTCCAGTACTGGGAGAATATAAGTTAAGAAATTATTTACTTTGATAAAGGGCATCCTTGACATATTTTTACTTTACCTTCACTCGTTTCCTGTATCATATTACTCGTAAGGTACTTGAGTAATGTGTAAACATTGGAAAGGCTTAAAAACATCGTTTTGAAATGTTTACGAGGTCACAGGTAGTGAACATGAAGATTGTTATGGAACCTCTAAGAAACTCGTATAAAGAAACTCTGAGTACTCAAAATCTGATAGTTTTCTTAGTTTCTTATAAAAAAAAATACGTGTATAAAGGAAAAGCGAAGAAAACACTCCGATCTAGTTGATGCTTTATCATGTGCTGGCATAATGAAATGGAATTATTTAGTTCATATAGGCCTACTTGGTAAGAATGTAAAGTCAAAAACAGTTTAGCAAGAGAAATCAAAGAGCATACAACTCAAAATTAACCATACTCAATGTTGCTTCAGCAATAAATTCGATGGATTGTTGTAGTTATTTTTGTAAACATGAGACCCATAGTCCTTTACAAATTTCACAGAAAAATACTTCGTAATGATCGAAATCTTGTGGAATGCATCCTGCACAGGTCCAAGCAACATTACATTGGTCGCAATCTAACCACTGCTCTTGGTTAGAAACTGTGCCAGAAAACCACTCCTTGCCACAGGAAACACATGAATTTGAATTTTCAGAAGCACGCTGTTGTTCTCCTGCATCCTCGTTTGCCGCAGAGACAAAGATTTGTCGACATGCAGATGCCTTCTCTTTTCCTTTTCCTTTTCCTGCAGAGGTTCCCTTTCATAACTTTGTTACTTTCGGAATCTTTCATTCTTTTGCATGACTCATCTGAGGTGAGGCACTCTCCACCATACGCTCTCTTCACTTTTCTTCTGGGTTTAGCCGCCCTGGCATCACCTTTTGAAACTTTAAGTTGTTCAATGATTGTTTCCCTTATTGCTTTACTCTTTGGGGTGGTCTGTTCGGAGGTGCTTCCTGATGATGGACCAGGGGTTGGGTTACTTGGGTTGCAAGTTGCCTCTGCTACAATAGCTGAATCTTTGCCTGTTGACTCCAAATTTAGATTTTGATCATCAATTGACACACGATCTCTTTCAAAGATATTCGAGGGAGCAAGCTTTTCTTTGCTTACTGCTGATGGGTCAAATGGAAATATTCCACATTTTGAGAAAGAGCTGACGATATGGCTTGGCTTGAAGGCACAGCGGTACAGCTGTGCAACTAATTTCGGGAAGACATTCTTGCTTACAGCTTTCAGTTTAGATTCCTTATACCAGTCCTTTAGTATTCTTCGCCATGTTTCCTTGCCTTGCTTGAAAATTCCAACATCGAGAGGCTGAAGAAGATGCGAGCAGTGTGCTGGTAGACACAGAATCATAATACCATTCTCTCTCGCAATCTCGACCGTTTTTAGAGAAACGTGGCTCATGTGGCCATCATAAATTAAAAGCACCGGCTTTGGAACACTCTCCACCCATTTTACAAGACAAGCCAAATACTCGCTGAAAACCTCTGATTCCATCCATCCATTTGCAGTGACACCATAGAGAGCTCCTGGTGGCCCTCCTTCCATCCAGTCGTGATATAGATTTTTTGCGCTGTACAGGATGAAGGGTGGGTAGTTTCTACCCCCTGCACTTATCGTTGAAAGCACAGTATATTGCTCTTTTCCACTTCCTGGGGCAATATTGACGGGATTTTTCTGACCCCTTCTGCAGATGATTTTAGTTATTTTAGGATTCGTAGACAAGCCTGTCTCATCACAGTTCAGGATCTGGGCCGGCTTATCGAAAAGCTGATACTCTGAAAGGACCCTCTCTAGTGTTGTGAACCCACCCCCGAGGGGGGGGGGGGGTACTTGACTAGGAAAGTGACGGGGGTGTGCGGAAAACCTCTCCACACCCTGCACCCTGTCGCATAAAAATTAGGCCAAAAGTATACCCTGTCGCATAAAAAACAGGCCAAAAGTATACCCTGTCGCATAAAAATTTTGCCTCTCAAATACAGTGTAGAACGCAATTTTTGCTTGTGATACCCTGTCGCATAAAAATTTTGCCTCTCAAATACAGTGTAGAACGCAATTTTTGCTTGTGATACCCTGTCGCATAATTTTTTTACCTATTATAATACCCTGTCGCATAATTTTCGCTAGAAAATGACACCCTGTCGCATAATTTTTACCGCAAAAGGACACCCTGTTGAGCGGCACATCCCGTCAGGTCAAGTATATGATGACAAAGGAATGGAATATCAAAGCAATGAGGAAGAAAGAAGTTATCAAGATCAACTTAACCTCGAAAGGCAAGCCATTAAAGAACTGGAGCAAGAGGCGGAGCTGTTAAATCTAAGGAAACACAAAGAAAATCTAAAGAACAAACTAACACCCCCTTCAACAAAAAATGTTAACAATCCAAACAAAAAGTATCAACGCCTATGTAGGTATGAGTTAGTCAGCCCAGGAAATTGCACAAGAGGAAAGGAATGCTGGTTTTCACACGACATAACAAGCAGAGGAAAAAATGAAATGAACGATTTGCAAGGGCAATGGCAAGGGCACCATGAAAGTGATGAAGAAAGAGAGTACTGGCGTAGCAGGGGATACTGCTTTTCATTCATGAGGGGAAATTGCAAAAACCAAAATTGCAGATACACCCATCCAGGAAATAGAGAATATGCAGGGAGAGCATCTGAAGATTGGAGAAGGCCACAAAAAGTGAACCCATATCAATACTCAGGGGAGAGAGGAGGAAAGGAAGAAAACAAGCAGGACCAAAAGTTTAAGGACATTATGGACATAGAAATTATAGTGAAACAACAAGTACAGGAAGCAATTAAGAATTTGTCAAGAGAAATTAGATCACCATTAACACAGTGCCCCCCTCAGGTATCTTGGGCTCCAGACCTTGTGTAACAAATACAAGACACAAAAGAAAGAAAAGGTATGGAAAACATTGCTTGAAAGTATATTACACTAATGCAAACGGCCTAAATTCAAAGTTAAACAGTCTAAATGAAATTGTTGATGAAATAAATCCGTCAATAATATGTGTAAATGAGTCTAAGATTAAACAATGTGACAAAACAATAGTAGTAAATGGATATTGTAAACCAATTGAACTAAGAAGGGAAACCAAAAATGGAGGTGGTATATGGATAACCTATAAGGAGTATTTAAAGAACAAAATAACAGTTCTTGAAATAGGAAATGATGAAATTGAACAAATTTGGCTTAATATTAAAACAGGACCAGAAGATACGATTCTAGGAGTGGTATATGGGAAGCAAGAATCAAGAGCGGATATAAATAATATTAAAAGTTTCTTAGAAAAAATTGATTACTATGCAATAAAAGCAAAAAATGAAGGTAAATCACTGCTTGTGGTTGGAGACTTTAACATGAAAGTAGGGGAAACAATTAAAGGAAACCATGAAGAAATCAGCAAAGGTGGTAAAATGCTACTGAAACTCATAAATAAGAGAAAACTTGAAATAGTTAACAACAGTCCAAAATGCTCAGGGTTATGGACAAGGATTGTAACAACTGACAGTGAAAATGATGAAAGGAAATCAGTTTTAGACTATGTCCTAACTAATCAAAAATGCTATCATAAAACTGAACAAATGTGTATAGATGAAGACAGAAACTTTGTCATGCAAAGGTACTCTAAGGATAGTGTGAAAGAATCAGACCACAATGCAATCATCATTAACTTGAATCTTAAAACAAATAATCCTTTCACAAGTAATCCTAAGTCATGTAAATGGATCCTAACAAAGAACTCACTTCTAGAATTTAAGAAACAAACAGAAGATTGCCAATTGAAGGTTGGAAAAAATGACAAGAATATAGATAGCATATATGAAAAGTGGGAAGAAGAGGTTAATAATGTAAGTGAGAAATGCTTTAGAAAATATCATAAAAGGAAAGGAGCAAAACAAGATGTGACAAAAAATGAAAAAGAATTAAGAGGAAAAAAGAGACAGCTAAAAAGGAAACTTACAAACTATGTAAACACAGGTAATTTAATAAAAGTGGAAATTTACAAAATTAGGATTAAATTAATCAATAAAAGAATCCTTAGGATCAAAAATGATCTTAAAAAGATAAATTTGGAAAAGAATATCGATCAAGTTAAAAAGGTTAAGGTGAACAGCACAGAATTCTACAATCTTAGAACGAAATTACTTGGCAAAAAACATGAATACCCAACCTCATTAATAAATGAGGAAGGGATAGAACTGACAGATGTTGGTGAAATTCTGAAAGAGCATGAGAACTACTTCAAAAAATTACTAACGAACAGAGAACCAGAAAAACAATATAGAAGACATATAAAATTTAAAAACAAATTATTTTTAGGCATTATGAAAAAACATGAAAAAATTAAGTTTCCCACTGATAGGCCATTTAAAAAATGGGAGCTTTTGGAGGCAATTCAACAACTGAAAACAAAAAAAGCACCGGGAGATGATAACATCTCCAATGAAATATATATGAATACAGGACAAAAATTTTTAGACTTCATGCTGAAAATTTTTAACATTTCTTTTGAGAAAGGGATAATTCCAAAAAAATGGAAGAAAATAATTGTTAAAACGTTATATAAAAAGAAAGGGAACAGAAGAGAGCTAAAAAATTGGCGTGGAATATTTCTCACATCTAGCATCAGTAAAATCTATGAAAAAATGATTTTAAATAGACAGATTACAAACATAGATAAAGGTTTTTCTGAGGCAGCGGCTGGTGGAAGGAAAGGTAGATCAACACTTGACCACTTATTTGTTAGCCAGGCTATCATTGATTATTACAAATATATAAGATGTAATATAAAATTCATGTTTCTTGACTTGGAGAAAGCGTTTGATAAACTACATTTAAAATCGTGTCTGATAGACCTATACAGAAGTGGAGTAAAAGGAAAATGTTTGAAAAGCATATATGAACTTAACAAAGAAAGCTCCATAAGAATTGATTCCCCAAATGGAACAACAACAGAGATAGGAATAGGGGAAAACCTAAAACAGGGTACAATTCTAGCAGCACCCATATGTGCCAACCACATTGATAAAGGAGTAAAACCAATATATGATCAAAATTTAGGAATAAGGTACGGAAATATCTTGATACCCCCGTTACTTTACCAAGATGATATCATGCTTGCTTCAATTTCAACAAACAAAATGCAAGAAATGTTAAATATTCTTGAAATATACCAGAAACAAAACTTACTTAATTTTAACATGGATAAAAGTGAATGTTTGACAATGAAATTCAATAAGCTCAAAAGAGGTAACCAATCAAATGAACTGAAATTAAACAACTGCACAGTAAAGGAGGTAGAAAGCTACAAATATCTTGGGGACATGAAAAATAATAAAGGAACATTAGATGATAACATTTCAAACAAAAAGAAAGCTGCAATGGGTATAATTAATGAAATAAAATTTTTGGTTGATCAACCAACTTTCAAAAAACAAAAAATGGAGATCAGTATAAAACTTATTGAGTCTATACTAATTCCCAAAATACTATATGGATGTGAAACATGGACAAATGTGTCAAAACAACAATTAAAAATACTAGAGAAAATACAAAAAGATGGAGTAACAAAAACTAATTCCATTCCAAGTACAACACCATATGAAGGTATAACATATGAATGTGGTCTTATGCCAATTACTTACAGGATAAAAATGAAAAGACTTGTATACCTTAGAAAGTTGATAAAAATGAAAGACAGTCGACTAACGAAAAAGGTTTATGAGGAGCAAAAACGTCTAAATCTAGATAAATGCTGGGACTCAGAAACAAAAAATGATTTAAAAGAGCTAAACATAGATGTCTCAGAGGAACAAATAGGCAAGCTGACAAGCAAAGAATGGAAAAATATGATAGTAAATAGAATAACTTCGATAATACAAAAAGATATGAAGGAATGTAACAAAACAAAATTAAGATTACTAAAAAACAATTGCTTTGGGAAAAAAGAATACATTAATCATAAACATGCAGCAAACCTATTGTCTTTGAAACTAAACATGACTGACTTAAAAGCTAACTATAAGGGAAAACATGAAAATGCCTTATGCAGAAGGTGTGGAGCTCAAGAAGAAACCATTGAACACTTATTTCAGTGCCAAAATTTTAAAGAAAGATCTTTGAACACAAATGATTTACTGAAAAGTGACCCAACAAAACTCGGAAAGATTTTTAAAATGGTTGAGATGTTTTTATCATAAATAGGAAAAAGAAAAACACCCAAAAAAACCTGTGTTACTGGTGCAATACCCATGTTTTGTAGCTTGTAACTGCTCCGGAATGGAGAATTGGTTGCCATTATTATTATTATTATTAAGTATGGGAGTGCCCCCCCCCGGGTGTGAACCATGCATTTACCACAGTCTCGTTGCAGGAAAGGGCTCTTGTCAGTGTCAGCAGCTCTGGGGTGCGAACGGAGATATCCTTGGACCATCTTTTCATAAAGTTGGTGTACCAATCTATTTTTGGTTGCCCAGCTCGAAATAGACGCTGCTTTCCGATTTTTAGAACAAATTGCTGGACAAAGTCCATCAAATCTGTTTTTGTGAGGGGAAACCCAAATTCAGCAAAAGATTTACAGGCTATGACAAGGTACCTTTCCTCTTCTAATGTAAGATTATGTTGGACGACCCTCTCCAATCTTGTGACATTTTATTCCCGCAACATGCCTTGCAATGGTACCCCTTGGCACCCCACACCTTCTTGAAGCTTCATATGAGGATATGTTCTTTTCTTTTACCAACGATATCGCTTTTTTAGCATTTCTTGACTATAAAATGTTTCTCTAGAGTCTTGCTTTTTCTTGTAATTTCGAGGCATGATGTTCCAGTGAATCAGCCTGGTAAAAGCCTGGCAGAGAACTAGTCCTAAATCATATTCTCAAACAACCTGTAGCACATGGCAGCCCCCAAGATACCCCTACTTGCAGATTTTAGGAATATGTAATCCCATAAGAAAAGCTGAAACTGAATCAATTTTATGAATATAAAATTAATCAAGGAGAAGTGATTCTTTGATTAAGAAATTCCCATTAGATCAATCGCTATTAGTTCTGAAGTGTGAACATTTAGCGCTGAAATATAATTCTTTTGCCAGCCAGACAAAGACATTAGACATTAAGCTATTTATGATCCACCTTACATTGAAATGCACAGAAAGTGATTTAAGTTGAGAAATCCGAGAAAAGCTACGCACTTTCACATTAGATAAGCTCACAATGCATCAAAACTCCCTTTTCATGCACGTAATACAGGTAGTTCACTTTACCCCGTTCGAAGCAAAATCTCGACTGAATCGTAGGTCTTTTAAAATGCCATGCTAGCGGACTAGAAAGTCTTTCTTGGTCATCTTTCTTTTGGAAAAAGGAAACACATAGTGTGTGCTTGAAATCAATTGAAAATATCACATAAATGATCTCAGCTTGGAGCCGAAAACTAAGACCAAAGACAGGAGGCCAAACCTAAGAACCGCAGTTTCCCAAGGTTGTTTTTACTGCCTCGGATAAGTCGATTTTTTACAGCAACAGAAAGAACTCTTTCGCAAAAATATTTCGATTTTCAGTGAGCACATGTATCAAATCATTGGGCATAAATCATGCTTTATCATTGCTTGATTACTTTTGGAGAGAATCGCTAATGTTCTCAGTAGTTCACTTTACCCCGTAGTTCACTTTACCCCGTAGTTCACTTTACCCCGTCTTACCCTACCGTTTCCAAAATCTGCCGGCAAAAAATGTGCCGTTTTCATATGAACGGGAGGCCTATCCGCCACATTGTTCACCGTTTTCAAAATGTGCCGGCATCGTGTGAACGCAGTCTTAAGAAACTACCCTACTGTACCTGAATTCAAACTAATAGCAACTGTTTTGACAATCAATCAATCAATCAATCAATCAATCAACTAATCAATCAATCAATCAATCAATCAAATATCTATTTAAAGTAGGCTAAAAAGAATGTGTGTATAGCTAAATTAGAGCAAATTAACGCCTACTATTTACAATACATATAATTTAGAATATGAATAAATAAAACTATTAACATGTCAATATGACCATATTTTGAGTGTGAATTACGTTTATCTTGTTTGGAGATGTTACAAAGTAATTTCGGAGCCATTCTAACAAAAACAAGAATTAACTCCACATTTCCAGCATTAAAATATAAGAGACTCATTCAAAACTTTTGGTAGCAAAAGTGAGAGCAAGTGTCCCAAAATGTAGGATACTAACTACCTGCCCCGTACCTTACTTTCTTATCAGGGAGCGGTCATTTTTAAACATGGGTACCAGGGCGGAGGATTTCTCGGAGGGGTATGAAACTTTTTTTCATTATTTTGTGGGGGCACGATAATATCAAGATAAATTTTTATGGGGTACGAAATGATTTTGCTTGAAATATTTAATATGAAGTCATCTATCATCATTTACAAAAAATATTAACTGACATCTGGAGATGATGAATCACTCGACCGTATGGAAATTGCCTTTGACAACTTGGTATGTGTCCATATACACTTCTTATAACAAAAAACGTCTGGATGAAGTACCAAACCATCTTGCCGAAAGAAGATGGATTACAGAAACAAGGGCAGATTTTGTAATACAATAGCAACAGTTGCGTTTGATTGACACCTCAATTCAAAGCGATTAGCGGATGCAGACAAAGGAAATTCTCTCAACCAGTAATTCAAAACAAACAAAGCCGCAAAAGTTTCCCCGAAACTAGTAGGGCAAACTCTCGCCTTGTGCAAGCGAAAGATGGTTTTTAAGAGAAGTTATGTGCTTATAGCGAAAAAAGAAGGGTAAATCTAAAGCTCTGTCGCTTAGATTATGTTTATTTGATTTAGGAGATGTTTTGTAATCGTTTCATTTTAAGCCCTAAAGACGCGAGAATTACAATGCCTTCTGCTCGGCTCCTGAATCAAATAAACATAATCTAACCGACAGAGCTTTAGATTTACCCTTCTTCTTTCGCTATAAGCACATAACTTCTCTTAAAAACCATCTTCGCTTGCACAAGGTGAGAGTTTGCCCTATTAGTTTCGGGGAAACATTTGCGGCTTTGCTTGTTTTGAATTACTGGTTGAGAGAATTTCCTTTGTCTGCATCCGCTAATCGCTTTGAATTGAGGTGTCGATCAAACCCAACTGTTGCTATTGTATTACAAAATTTGCCCTTGTTTGATTACAGAAACATTTTCTATATTTCAGATGGGGTATCAAATTTTTGCTTGTGTGAAAATGGTGTGAAATTATCCTCCGCCTTGGTAACCTGGATTAAAAATGACCGCTCCCTGAAGAAAATGAGAGCAACGGAATAGCTATTTTGCGAAGGATGCTGACTAATTCTTAGCGGTATCTTTAGAGCGGAAAAAATCAAACTTAAGCGGTAGCTATGGATTCTATTTACCACCGTGAATAACATGGAATAACTAATGACAATAGATCAGCTATCTACAACGTGAACATTAAAAGAAAGAAAAACCCGTGGAGAATTATCTGCTGCTCTATTGGGAATGTAGCGTTGAGTCATAATACTCGCTACTACCCGCCCACCCTACTCACTCATAAAGTCTATTGGGAATAGCGTCAATCTAGTATGCCGCCTGTGGGAATCGAACGAGCTGACAGCTGTACCTTCTGATCCAATGACGCAAGTGAACTTCATACAGTTGCTTAGACTTATGACGATGAGTCTCTCGCTTCCCTGTGCTCTTTGACTTGATGCTGGCGCTTCGGTCAACAGAGACTCATATTATTACTCTGAAAAACCATATTCTGATCACCACACGACGGCACGACAAAAACTTGTCGCCGATTGGCATTTTTGTCCGGTTTTACAGCTCTATGGTTATAAGGCCCTCAGTGCAGCGACAACAACAACAACAATTCAACTCAATTAGATGAGCGTAACTAGAGGGTCCTTATGTAGTGAGGCTAACAGTTAATCTTTGTGAGTCGTTTCATGGCCGCTGTAAGAAATCGCATTTAGAGCAGCGTCTACCACTAAAGACGAAGTACATAATTTGCAACGATTTTCAATGATGAAGCAAAGCAATATGCATTTTTGCACAGGCTGAGTCAGAAAAATGCATTCACTGATTGAAAAATTGAACTGGAAAAGATATAAAACCAATTTTTAACACTTGAGTTCTATCATCGCATTGAGGCTACAACTTAATTGTTGAGATATTTTTCATAATTCATGGTGCACGATGTCTTTCTAAAATTAGAAGTTGGCCAAAAGTCCTATTTCTAAATTTGCTCAGAAGCAGGTTGGACGAAGTATCATATAAATTTTGACTTGTTGATGCATAACAAAGAAGAAAAAGAATAATTATATTAGAACAGTTTTCCTATCATTAGAAAGCCTAGTCTGCGTGCAGACTCTACTCACTTCAATTCAGGGAATCAGTAGAGTCTGCACGCAGGCTATAGAAAGCCACGTATGAGCTAAGGACAGACATTATTTTCCATTGCAATAGTTGAAAAGTGGATTAAATTGAGCCATTCACGCAAAATCCACAATTTGTATCGTCTACCGGGTGAGTCAAAAAAGTTAACACGTTTGGGAGGATGTGGAATGAAAACTACGCGGCCGATATTCAAAACTGAAATGCTAATCTATCAGACAAAGGCTACCTTTGATATGAACCTTTTGTTTGATAAGATCACTCATTTCTAGACCTAGAAATTGGCAAAATGCCGGTAAGGCGTTTATATGAGAATGAGAATGAGAATTTAATTTTGATCCATGATATGCTTGGCACTGAAATTTAAGTTCTATTTCTGAGACTGACAATTGCATTGAATCTAAATTCATTAAAATAGGTTTAAGATTGGTGTTGTCCTTTAGACATTTTCTACTCCTTTGTTTTTTGCACATACTGACATTTTCTTGATCATGTTCGAATAGCTAAAATCTAAGTAACGCGTTAGTCCACTGGTTGAACAATGGTGGTTCGAGCATCGGCTCTGCCAAAACCTACTGCCTAGAGTGGCGAGGACAGTAGCCAAGTTTCTGCAATTTCAGCATTTGTTGGGGAGACGAGATACGGTTTGTCCGAGAAAACGAATGTGTCCCCCCGTACAGTATGGAGTGCATTTTCCGCCAAAATGTGCATCGATTTTTGTTTTATCACTTCTCCTAATTTTGTGTGCCAATGTCACGATATTTTTATTCATGAGGATGGTTTTCTCATTTAACTTCATTTCACGATATTTCTTTTTCGCTATATCCGTTTCTTTCAAACACGGTTTTTTTATTCAACTCTCATTCACTGCTGATCGATATTTCTATGTCAACGCCTTTCTCGATTTTTTCTATTGTTTGTGCGTTGCTTCGATTTTGCGGTTCTGCACATTGCTTCGGTTTTTCTGTTCGCTGCGCAGACGGCCGTTGCGCATCCTTATGGCAAAAAGGCGTGAAACTGCACGTGGGAGTAAACTTGATTTTTGTGGCAATGGCACATCAATCTCCGTATCAACATATTTACAGGTCACTGCTAAGTGTTAGCAATCAATTGGAAGCTGGAAATTTGGATGAAAATAGTCTTGATCACATGATAACAAGGGTTGATTTCTACAGGGAAGCTATCGCCAGGTTTGCTAACAACCAAAATCATGCGAATATCCACATTGACAGAGTCTCAGGCCTGCTAGGCGAGGTAGGACATATATTGGAATCAGAGCTGCATCACAGATATCCAACAGAATATGCAGAAACTCATGTTTTTTGGATACAGTGTGCATACAACGTTCACGGGGTCACCAGGACGGCTTGCTGTACTAGGCCCACTGGCATGACTAGAAACTGCAATCACAGCAGGCCTAGATGCTGCCGCTTGCGGCTGCTGCGTTGAGAGATGAGCATCATCCACGGGAACAGTACTAGTAGTACTTCAATCAATTTGTTTGCGCAACCAGCAATTGAGTGATTTCCTGCAACAAGGACACTGCTTTGGAAACGCCGTTCGTTGCCTGCATTTTCACTCATTTGCACTCATTTTCACTCATTTGCACTCATTTTAGACTCTCGTGTGGTTTCGCGCCTTTTTGCTATAAGGATGCGCAACGGCCGTCTGCGCAGCGAACAAAAAAACCGAAGCAATGTGCAGAACCGCAAAATCGAAGCAACGCACAAACAATAGAAAAATCGAGAAAGGCGTTGACATAGAAATATCGATCAGTAGTGAATGAGAGTTGAATAGAAAAACCGTGTTTGAAAGGAACGGATATAGCGAAAAAGAAATATCGTGAAATGAAGTTAAATGAGAAAACCATCCTCATGAATAAAAATATCGTGACATTGGCACACAAAATTAGGAGAAGTGATAAAACAAAAATCGACACACATTTTGGCGGAAAATGCACTCCATAGTACAGTACGTTAATGCTCATGCACAGTAGCGTTTTTGACGGGCGCATGAGCATTAACCTATTGCACAGGGGGACACATAAGTTTCCTAGAAAAAACCGTTTCTCGTCTCCCCAACAAATGATAGAGCATGGGTAGTTAGACGCCACCGCAGCAGATGTGCTTATATGCATCTGTGACGGAAAGCTTTCCCACAGAATAGACCTTTTAGCTATTCTACAAAAGAGCCTGGATCGAGCGTTGTTTCTATAACTTTTTATACGCGAGGTTCGATTGAGTGGCGTTAAAGCTTCTTTCACTATTGTGCACGTTCGAAGGTCCTACCAGGTGTATCAGAAAAACGGGCCACTTGAAAAGTGCCTCTGCGGTGGCGACTTAAACCTTGCAAAACTTATGGCATCGATGTTCGTAATCCATAAGCTTTAACTTAACTTTAGATATATTTCCCTTACCTATAATTGCGAACAAAAATATTTTTGACTCTAAAGTTACTCAAATTTGTTGACCGGTCGATGACAGACGGTCCCAATTTTCTAATGCGTCTCAATTCTTTAAAATTTCCAGAAAATAAATGTTTTGGTTGTTTTTGTTTGATTCATCAAAACTATGTTCTAAAAGGCAAGAAATAATTATTTCTAACCTCAAATCAGTAAATTGAGCGTTCCTGATAGCAAATGTTAGCCCATGAAAATGCTAATTTTTTACCATGATGGAAGAAATAGGCATCAATCTCCCTATGTTGGAATTGATAATCTCCCTCGGTACGAAATAGTTAGTTTCATGCTTGCAATTAAGTTTCTCTTTCGGTTTCCATCCCAAATTTGAGATTTCCCAACAAATCGTTTGCCTTATAACAAAGACAAGCTTAACCCTATTAATACCGGGCTTTTTGGACCCTTGTAGTACAAGGGGGGGGGGCACAAAGTGCCCCTCCGTAACTTCGTCAATATTACAGATATGAGGATGAAACTTAGTACGATGGTGCAAAGGAACAAAATCTACACAATAGACTACTGTTTTAATTTTTCATTACATCCATGACGTCAATATGACGTCATAATTGAGGAAAATTGCAGTAATTGCTTACCATTAGCAATATTGGCATTATTTAAGTTCTTGGTTGATAATTTCTTTCATAATGCTACTAAAATGTATCTCAAAGCATCACTGAGTAAAACTCGGCAATGTAATATAAATTTAAGCTCATTATTTATATAATATATTCATCATTTATTTACATCAGTTTATCATTGCTTCATTTAAACCCCAAATTACTGATGAAAATACTCTAAAATGCCTTAAAATTTTTCACAATGATTAATAGAACCAATTTTTGCCATTTAAAGTTATCTAATACATTTGTTATGATTCATATGACGTCATAACCGTTGATGACGTCATGAACATTACAATTGCTGATATCCTTAAAAATGGACAAAACTATACATTATCTGAAAGCTCTCGTCGAGAGCTATCGAATGGTGGTATTTTCAATGATACACGATCATCCTTGCAAAAAACTAGACTCATTTCTTTAATTTTCTACCTGACCAAGTGTTGAAAAGAGGTTGGTCACGTGATCAGTATCTACCATTTTAAAAAAAATTCAAATTTTTATTAGTCCATGAAATTCAAGGAAAAGTCGCAAATTTTCAGTTCTACATCTTTCGAACTGACGGTACTACATCAAATAAACTTTGCCCCCCCCCCACCCCGATAATAATAAATGGGGGGTATTTTGTGCCCCCCCCCCCACCCCAATAGTAATAGGCTTAAGATGCCATGCCAAGAGAATGCAATGCAAAACAAGGGAGTATGAGAGCCGTTGATGCAACGAGAGACCGATGCAGAGCATGCACAACTAGTGATGGCCAACTAATGGAATCTATTACAAAAATCATTAACGGTTACATTAGATAGGAATAAAGTAAAATATCATTAACCTGAGTGCTCAGATCATAGTTACCTTTCCTGTCGCCATTTTTCTCCACGAAATAGCCATCTGTGATTGCCCGTTCTAGAAATCTGAGTTGCTAGTGGTAATATTTTGCTGTTGAGCAAACCAAATTCAATTCAGAGGATGTCAGCTTTTAAAACATCTCAAAAAGATTGCAAACATTTATTGCATGAGTTCATGGCGTTTTAATTGCCATCGCGGAGGTATTTTAAAAGTGGCCCGTTTTTTTCTGATACATTCATTCATTCATTTTTTCCATCCTCGGATCGAGGGCTGGATGCAATGTTTCTCCACTCATCACAATCGTACTCTTTTTGCCTCTGCATATCTTAAGCCTGTCCACTGGTTGATGTTGTTAAACCAGGTTGCCCTGGGCCTTCCTCTTCCTCTTCTGCCATTTACTTTTCCTTCTAACAAAGTTCGTTGTATTGCGTTGTGTCTTACAAGGTGACCAAAGTATCTCAATTTTTTTATCTGCGGAAGCACACCTGCGGCGTCTAGCTAGCCATGGATAGTAGAACCTAGAAGTGTGGTCACATCAAGAGGAAGGGCCATGGCACTGCTTTCATATGCTTAGCTAGCTTTTTCAGCTGCGTTTACTCGATACCGGATCACTCACTTATGCACCGCAATACTTCTCGTACGGGATAGGGGTTTCGCTTAAGCGAAAGCTAGAATAGATTGAATAATTGCAGGCCTGAATTATTCGTAATCTTTTTTGTGTATATGTCTACTGTAAATAAATTGATGATGACGACGACGACGATTATGATGATGATGATGATGATGATGATGATGATGATGATGATGATGATGATGATGATGATGATGATGATGATGATGATGATGATGGTGATTGTGATGACAGTGATGGTGGTGATGATGATGATGATGATGATGATAGTGATGGTGTTGATGATGAAGATGATGATAATGATGGTGGTGATGATGATGATGATGATGGTGATTGTGATGACAGTGATGGTGGTGATGATGATGATGATGATGATAGTGATGGTGATGATGATGATGATGATGGTGATGGTGATTGTGATGATAGTGATGGTGGTGATGATGATGATGATGACAGTGATAATGATGGTGGTGATGATGATGATGGTGATGGTGATTGCGATGATAGTGTGGTGGTGATGATGATGATAGTGATGGTGGTGATGATGATGATGGTGATGGTGATTATAATGATAGTGATGGTGGTGATGATGATGATAGTGATGGTGGTGATGATGATGATAGTGTGGTGATGATGATGCTGATGATAATTATAATGGTGGTGATGATGATGATGATGATCGATGATGATGATGATGACGATGATGATGATGATGATAATGTTTGTCATGATGATGATGTTGATGAAATATCCTATATCGAGCAAACGCAGCCTCAGTGCTCCTAAAAGCTAAACATTACTGTGAAAACTTATACCAGATCAATTTCAAAACAGTTTGTAGCCACCTGTGCAGTATAATCAAAGTCTGGATGCAAAAGTTAGCAACTGATTTCAATTGTGTATGTATTTTTGTTTCGAAGTGTCACTCCTCATACATTTGTCGGTATGTTCCCGCTCATTTGAAGAAATGTGATAAAACAGCTACGCCGTGTGTTGTGCTAATAAATAATTGGAAATAAAATAAAATAAATAATTTGATATGGTGATATGATATGACCAAAGTTTACCATTACACGTATTTTGTATAAGAAACTAAGAATTTGAGTACTGGGAAAAACCCACAGTTCCTACAAGGTAGGCGCCCTTGGTTAATGAAAATTTCAAAATCTCGTAAAACAGCAATAAGGTGGTTCACTGCCAAGTAAAAATAAGTTAAAAACACACAAAAAACAATTGGTTAAGGTGGCTCATTATTGATAAACTTTCACAATGATACACACTCTTGATGTCCTATCGCTCATGGTTAAATTCAAAGAGAAATCAACAAGATTCAACTTTCATTTTGTGTTCCAGGGGGTTGTGACAAGGAAGCAATTAGATTGTCAGTTGTAACCCTTTTTGAGCACCCTGCAGTATTAAGATTCTCTGTGAAGCAATTATATCACTCCATGAGAACCTTGTATGCCTTTCATAAGAAATCCTCTTATATAAAAAAATGCCCAAAAAGCTCAAAAAAATCCCATTTTTGTACTAAATGCCATTCATTTTTTTCGAAACAGAGATACACCCCACCCTTGGTTAATGACAGAAAGATAAACGAAGGAGGGAATGGTAATCGGCTGCAATGCAGATACATTTTTGATGTTATTGAAGGGGAACTGCTCTAAATTCAACGAGAATGGGTTGAATCCTGCGAGAAAAGAGTTAACAGAAAAAAAGGTTGTTATTTTCTATGGATATTTGTCGGAGAAGGAAGGAATAATTTAAGGTGCAGTGATGGCCGATCTGTGCAATGATGAATCGAACATGTGCAGTGATGAATTGAATATTGTGCAGTGATGAATTTTTTCACCTTTCATTTTGAAATACTTGACACACTGCTGTTTTGGATGTTTTCAGAATAAAGACCAATAAATACTCCTTTGCATCGAATGTGAGCTTGACCACTGGCCGGGTCAATAACGCGAAACGCAAAAATTCCGCTGAACGGCAGAATTTCACTTCCGCGATCTGGTTTTCCGAGCTATTGATTTTTGCATATGGTCCAAATCAATAACATGGGATTAGATCTCGCAGAACTTTTTAAAATCTGAAAAATGCGTTGTAATACCAAAGTATGAATACCAGGCTGTAGCAGGGCACGAAAACCCACCTGACCTGACTATGCAACCGGGTGGTCACAGGAAATGTTTAATTCATAATGAGCTGCAGGAAGTTTTCTAACATATATCCCTTTTTCGTGCATCACTCTGTTTCTCGTTTTAAAAAAAGAAAAGCAACTTAAAAACTCAAAGAAAAGTCACCTGACATAGATTGCATCTCTGGTACAATTTGCGATCAATGTACCAGATAAGAGGGCGTATATTATTCAAATTATGGGCAGGTTTACAAGAAATTTCATTGTTTAAAATAATATTTTTACAGTTCTAACTGCAATAAAACTTTACGGAACGTCTAGCTGTTCAGAGCATCTGTCAGGCGAAGAAGGTTACTTCACAATCATTTTCAGATATTATGGCGCAAAAGAAAGTCTAAATTTAGAAAATGCCGTTCTTTTGTACCTCATCCTTTTGTGTTTCGAACTGCATTTGAATCAAATTGATATTTCACAGCAAAGGAAGCTCTTTCTTCCACGCCTATCGTATCTTACATAAACCAGGGCTGTTCTCACAAGATTAAACTTTCACAGTTTCAAGTATAATTTCTCAGATATTCATACTGAGACAAAGTGATAGGCAAATATACAACAATAGACGATTGCGCTAAAGATGGCGGCGAGGAATTTTTTACCAAGATGCACTGCGTTCTTTAATCGAATTCCTATAGAATCGTCAAAGAATCTTTACTAGAACGCAATGCATCTTGGTAAAAAATTCCTCGCCGCCATCGTTAGTAGACTGATGATATGGTCGTAGTTATCGCTATTGAAATACTGCCGGACGCTCCTAACTACGACTCATAATCAAACGCCATTATTTTGAAATGACTATGACTGCCTCGTTTCGATAAGGGCCTAGGCAGGAAAAGCACAAACATTTGTAGTTTTCAAATGAAACACATTGATTTGAAAACTTCACAATAAATCAGTTAATGCTTAGCGAAAGCAGCAAAATAGTACAAACGTACAAAATTTGATATTGTCGCCAACTGTTTTCATGGTATTCTTGTTCATAAGATTTTGTTCTGTCCGGCCAAGCTCCTTGAAACTCTGCTTTGAGCTTCGAGTTTCCGTTGGTCAACATCAATCAATCGAATTTGCAGAAATTCTAATGGCGTTGTATTTTGTTGTATACTATGTACATGACTTTGAATAGCAGCCTCGTTCCAATGGGCGTTCAAAAGTGAAAAAAGTCAGTCCAAACATATTGCCGTAATAATATGAGTCCCAGTAAGAGCGGTCTCGGTCTGGCGTAATAGTCTCGTTTTGGATAGCGATTACTGGGACTCATCGTAATCAGTCTACATCGTTAGTGCAATCATCTATTGCAAGATTAGCAAGTACTGAATATCCTTCATGCTTCGTAGGAATCATAATTTTTTTTATAAAGGTGCCCAGCTTTATCATTCCCAACTTCATACAGTTTTTTCTTGATGCCTGATGTGCAATTACATAAAACCAGTTACATATTATTGCATAGCTATCTTAGACTTACGACGTGATTCCTTGTATTCGTTCAACATTTTTAATCTGATATTTTATTTTCTCTCAGTATGAGCGATACCATCCAATTCAATATGAGCGATGCTGAGACTTATGTAATGAGTATATAGCTATCTCTGGATACTAAGCTCTTTTGCAAGCTGAGCACTTGTCTGTCCCTGCAGGAAATGTTTGCAAGACTTTTTCCCCGGTGGCAGGAAGAAAAATTTTTTCATGCCCTGAGCTGTAGAAATATTACTAGTTATGACCCCTAAAATGTTTGAACGTTTGTAAAACAGTTTTACTAAGAAGGATGTATTTGGCCTATAGTTAGGCCTATTTTCGAAAAAAACAACCTTTGTCCATGGCAGATTAGTAACGTCCAGTGTCGAAATTATTAACGTTTTGCTTTATTTTTGTGGAAAAGTTAATATAAAAGCACCTCAATTCCTCATCAGAAACCAAGAATAGCTATCTCCACAAACCACTGGCCTATCCGACGAGTTCCGCGAGAGGGAGTTCCGAGTTACTGATTTTTGCACAAAGCGACCGCAGAACACCCGATTGCGGAATTTAAGTTCCGCGGTTCCGCGCAATTTTCATGTTCCGCCTTATCGACATGGCCCTTGACCACCTCCCCTGACAGCAATTTAGCCCCTCTTTGGGAAACTGAGTTACCTTCTTTTAGTTTTTTCAAAAAGAATGTTGGAAAAGTATACAATTCAGGTGTTATTTAATGGAAAAACGAGTGAATTTTCCTTAACCAGCTTGGAAGAGAGTTGAACTTGAATGGGTGGTGAGAGATTGGGGGTAAAATGAACAACCAAATTTGTGCACAGTTCAGCAATTCGAGCCTGGGTGCTGCTCAAGATGTTCATAAGTTAGTCATAGCTATGGAAAGAAGTGCAAAAAGCCTCAATGTAGAAAGATTCCGCACAGACGAGTGAAAGATTCAGCACTGACGAATGTGCGACGAAACGCGTTTTTAGTAATTCAACGTTGCTCTTTATTGCAGTTACTGGCGAGTCACTAAGGCCCGTTTTATAAGTCGTGCCGCGCCGTGCCGAACCATACAAATTTGAGTTCAACTGAGGTTCGACTTGGAGCGCCTCTGTTTTATAAGGAAAATATTTTGCCGTGCCGTGCCGTACCGAACCACAGTGACGCATGCGCATGTTGGGTATGGTTGGGTTGCACATCCACAACAAACAATGGCATTGGAAATAAACTGAGTGGCAAAATTCCAGAAAAACCCAACCCACTTTTATCCAACGAGTATGAAGTGGGTAACGCTGTAACAAATTTCTGGTTGTGATGGTATCGCAAGCTTTTTGTAAAGATTGCTTTGCCATTAATCTCCGGATCATTATGCGATCTTTTTAATATGTCTTTGTTCTCTGGAAAATTTCCTACAGATTGGAAAATAGCACGTGTTGCTCCAATTTACAAGAGCGGAGCGAGAGATGATTGTTCTAACTATAGACCGATTTCTGTGTTGCCTGTATTGTCTCGTGCATTCGAAAAAGTAGTATATAATCAATTGTATGACTACTTAGATAGTAATAGGCTCATATACAAGCATCAGTCTGGTTTTCGATCTTTACACTCAGTCGTCACCAGCCTTATGGCTGGCACAAATGACTGGCATTTGAAAATAGATAGGGGCAAGTACACTGGCTTGATTTTCATTGACCTAAAAAGACATTTGATACAGTAAATCATGATATCCTACTGAAGAAGCTAGAAAAATACGGAATAAGTGGACTAGAGCTTGATTGGTTCACTTCCTACTTGCAAGAGCGAAAGCAATTCTGCAAGGTTAATTCCACCTCCTCTAGTATTAACGATATAGGTTGTGGTGTCCCCCAGGGCTCCTGTCTTGGCCCACTTCTGTTCCTTATTTATATAAATGATCTACCATTCTGCCTAAAGAAAGGAAAGGTCACTATGTACGCTGATGATACTGCGATTTCGCATTCCTCGAAATGCCTTTCTGAACTGCAGGATGATTTAAACCGGGATCTTGTAAATTTACAGAACTGGCTACATGGCAATAAACTGTCTCTAAACGTTGTAAAAACACAGTCTCTGATAATAGGATCCAGACCAAATATTCAAAAGATCGAAAAGCAGACTGACGCTAAGCCTACTTTTGAAATAGGTGATCAAAAGATCAATATGATAACCGATACAGAGTATCTGGTAGTTCAAATTGATGACAAACTCCAATGGGATCGCCATATTGAACAAGTTAAGGCTAAGGCACTACGAGCTCTCGGTCTCATTAAGCATGCCAAGAAATTTCTTCCATCAGGTGATCTGCAGAAAATGTATAGAGGAATTGTTGAGCCACATTTTAGTTATTGCTGCTCGGTCTGGGGTTGTTGTAGTGAAACCAAACTTAATTCTCTCCAAAAGATCCAGAATAGAGCTGCAAGAATAACTACAAATAGTCCTTACGATGCTTCGGCTGTCCCTCTGCTCAAAAACCTTGGCTGGCCATCAATTAAAGATCTTATCAGAAAAGAAACAGCATCGCTGACCTATAAAGCATTGAACTCACTTGCTCCTCAATATTTAGGGAAACTTTTCACTAAATGCTCAGAGAGTAGTGATCACAATCTTCGCTCTACCGACACACAAAATTTGCAGATACCTCTATTAAGAACATGCACAGGTCAAAAAGCATTTTCTTATCGAGGAGCAAAAGTATGGAATGAGCTAAATACGGAAACTAAATTGGCACCGTCCCTGGCTACCTTTAAAAAATCCATATGAGAGGTACATTTTATTTTTCTATTTAATTGCTTTTGTCGTTGTGCGCATGTGTGAAAATGCTGTGGCACGGCGCGAATGAAATTTGTTTTTAAGTCGCACCGGGTCGACCCAGTCGAGTCGCGCCGCACCGAACCGAACCAGACAAAATTGTTCGAAATTCACTCGATTCGGCACGGCGCGGCATGACTTACAAAACGGGCCTAACTATTTCTTTTAGATTAACTCGTTTTTCTCTTGCAGAATTCAACAGTTTTCTCTCCAGTTACAGGTTTATTTTGGTTGTTTTTTTTACAGGAGTTAACAGTCTTCTTTCTACAGATTACGGTGTTTTATTGCGTTAATGGGTTTAGTACGATGAGAACGTTACTTTAGGCTATTTTCAAATTTTGTACCACAAATCATTAGCTTAAAGATTCAGCAGTGCTTTTCGCTTCCAATCTCTTTCTCCATTCTTCACTTCATAACTGGGAAGGGCTTTAAAATATAGATTCAGGTCAGGTTTATTGAATTATTGTTTTTAAATTCTAAAATTAGACAAAAACTAAAGAATTTTCATAACCAGCAGTCTAAAATTTTACAGGACCTTCGGCGCTCCTCTTTGTTCCCTTATATTTTTGGCACCCCCGTTGCAAGTTGCCCCCTTCAAAATTTGGCTGATACCCCTTGGAGAGCAGAAGATTTCTGGGTGGATAGCAGCGTCTACAACAGAATATCAATGACTAACATTCAATGACCTCTATTTCCATTTCTAGCTCATATTCCAGAAAATCAGCTGCGTGACAAACTGCCTTGAAAAAACGCTTGAAAAAAGCAGAAATAAGTGCATCCTGGCCCGGGGGGGGCGGTACATGACTTGCGGATGAACGGGGGTCTGCCGACCGGTTGCCAGGAAGCTACCCTCTTCTGATTACCGAAACTTGCCTTTGTACCCATTTAACTTGCCTTTGTACGAACTAGAGGCTTGTAAGCAGCTTGAGTTTCTTATCAAAATTACTTGAAAAGGCTGCTTCTAGTACAATTAATGGAACATTGATGCAGCAATGCTTTACTTCCAGACTATCAGTCAGCATACAGAGAGGGATATAGTTGTGAAACAGCACTTGTTAGAATATCTAATGATAACTTATGGCAGATGAAAAAGCAAGAAGTAACAGCATTGGTAGCAATTGATCTTAATGCTGCATTTGATACAGTGGACCATGATATCCTGTTAGATGTACTTTCCATGCGCTTTGGTGTTGAAGGGGTAGCTCTTGGCTGGCTTGAATCATATCTACAGCTTCGCCAGTTCAAGGTCAATGTGGGATCAGACTATTCTCCACAAAAGGATGTGATGTGCTCTGTTCCCCAAGGGTCATGTTTGGGGCCAGTTCTTTACTTAATCTATTATGCCAGCACAATGGCAACTGTTATTCCTGAAAACTTACATATCTATGGTTATGCTGATGATGATCATGGTTAGTAATAGTTTTTAAAGCCCCTCTTGCAAGAATAGAGGAAATATAAAATGGAAAAAATTACAGGTCGTTCACAGCAACCCTGCGAACATAGGAAGTTCCTCAGCGGACACCCTGTACTCCATAGTGTCTCAGAAAACACATTAAAAATGACATAACCAAGATACATTGAACATAAAATAAACATCACATTCAACCTGACATAACCTTGGAAAATACAGGATATTATTGCTGATACGGGTGTTGTGAGAACCAGCTCACGTGCCCTGAAGTCGGAAATCAAACCACATTTACTCATATGCGTCACACTCCTAAATTAAACACCTGAAAAATGCAATAAGTAATAGCAAGTCATGCTGTCATTTCTGAAAAAATCTGGCTCGCATGCGAGAAACGTGGTCCATATGCGGCATGGGAGACGTCAGTGGACTATGCTCAGGAGTGACGTATGCGAGAGACAGATCGATTCTGGAGAAGGGCACGGGCGATAACCAGCCCGGGCTCAATGGGTTGCTTTTCACAGGTTTTTTTGGCTCTAGCTTATCAACTTCATCTGGGAAAACAACAGTGAATGATCTTTGTTGTGAAGTGAGGAAAGGTGAGCGTTGGTTAACAACATACGTTCTTTTCTCGTGTTTAAATTCAGGTAATGAATGCGTATCTGGGACGAAACTGGTCTCTGGCATTTTATTTCCTTCTTCTTGCTCCTCCTCGTCGTCCACATTTGCGCAAGGTGATGGCAATCGAATCTCAATCTGCTGACCTCGCCTTGCGCATATCGCCGCAGCTTTCTGCTGCGTTTTCTTCCCATTACTCTCGGTTTCTGGCGGTATTTCAACTGTGAGTTTGGGTGGTTCTTTTCTCGTTTCTTCGGCCATTGATGTCTGTGGCATATCTTTGGATTGGCTTCGAGTCTTCAATTTATTTCCTGTCTTGGCTGCGGGTGCTTTTCTTAAAACAATTTTAGCACTTACTTTTGGCACCTTGACTCTTGATTGCAACGTAGCGCTTCTGCCTTGAACACATAGGTCAATGGAAGAGACATCAGAGCCTGAAGAACAGCCACTGCGGGGGCTTATGGAATTTCCTGACTTGATCGTGCGCCTATCTTTTTCAGATGGCAACTTATTTCCCATCTTCATGTAACTGTTTGTTGATTGATCTTTAATGAAATCGCTGTTGCTTCCCAAAGTAGCCTCAAAAACTTCGAACACACTTTGGTTGAGTTGTGAGTCAGTTTGACGCGGATTTCGCACTTCTTTTCTCTTCTTATCAATGTGGTTACCGAAGAAGAAAAATGCTCGTGAACTTTTCACCTTTTTGTACGTGTTGCCACGGTAAGAGAGATTCGGTGATCGTGATAGACCCTTTTCGCTACGCTGATATGACGGTGTGGTATGTCCACTAATCAATGGGCTCTCGGTCTCCACATCATGCCACGACATCGGAGAATTATGGCCCGACCAACTTTCCGTTTTAGGTGAAAAATCATTCTTTAAAGAAGAGGTTTTGAACTGAGATGTCTTTCTACCCCAAGCTTCAATGTTCGTCTTGAATCCTGCTCCCAGTGTTGACATTTGGCGCCGTTTATGATTCAGAATGTTCACGGGAAAGTTCTTGTCCCTTGTGGAGTTTATCATTATGATCTTTTATAAATACTCACTCACTTCCTTTGTTATTCGAAATCAATGCTCCTTCCAAGCGTTCCTGCGGCGTTCAAAATCAGCGCTACGTCCTTCTCAGAATCAGCGCTCTTTGCAACCAAAGATGAGCCAGAAGCTTTCTTTCCAATTCAGTATTTATGATACGAAAACTGCATTCATACAGGATCTCCTTAATGTGACATTCAAGTTCAGTTATTCCAATTGCGATGAGTCCCAACAAAGCTCGTTAGATCTTTAGATCGTCCATATTCCCTCCGAATTGGTGAAGAAGATAGCCACTCAAAGTTCTTCAAACAATCACGTTCTCTTCTCAAAATGCTAGCACATGTCCGTTATGTAATAGACTTCCCAAGGCAGTTCTTGATAATGTCTCAAATCTTTTGCAGCAGTCAGTCAAGTTACATCTAACCAATGAAAGATCCTAAGTTGACCTTCAACTCTTTCGGTTTTGAGTGAATGTTAGCCTATTCTCGTGCCAAGAATTCATCGATTTAAGTTTATCAATTTATTAAACTATGTGTGAATCAAACAAACCCTGGTCTTCTATGAATAGATTTGGCATGAAAATATTCTTCTAGCATATGTTTATTATCGACGAGAAATTATCAGAGCAACTAACTCAACTAGCAACTTTTGCAAGTAACGTTGTACACTTTTAGTTGCAAACTCTTCTGTACTGTAACGTCTTACTATGTGATCCTGTCTGTGCTATGGATCACTATCAACAAGTCGCTCATTCATCAGTCAAATTATAACAAGAATCCGAAGCAAAACATCTGCGAACTTTGAGCGTTGTGAGAGCAATAGCAGATGCTGAACTATATTGATTGTCTAATGAAGTCATAAACACAGCGTCGGTTATCGATCAAAGCTAGCTACATCTGTACACAACATCGAAACTTGCTAGAGCCTAAATTGTGCTATGATGTCACTTTCAATTATCTTAAAGCGAATCAATATCAATACACATGTAATGTGCCGAATGAAAAATGTCGGGTCAGTCAAAAAAGTATCAATATTAGCCATCAAGAATTCCCGAAGGGAGGGAGGCGAAGGTACTTCAATGCTCGAAATAGTGATAGTCATATCAATCCAAACCAGGGGGGGCGAAAATTAAAGGGAGCGAAACTCCAGCGAAACTTCTGCACAAGGGGGCGAAAATTAAAGGGAGCCAAAATTGAAGGCAGGCGAAATTTGAAAGGACTGAGGTAGTTAACTTCGTCAGCTAATGATGAAAATGATTTTGACCTTATTCTTTAAATGCATTAGTTGTCAATGTGGTCTCTAAAACTGCTGCAGATATGTTTCTTGACATTTAAGACATCAGAGCAGAATAAATAGTAACCTATTCTCATCCAATTAGTCACTCTCCCTCTCAAATCAACTAAGATACCCGAGTGCGAAGGAAGATCGCTATTTGAGAGGAATTGTGACTAATGGACAATTTTCACTTCACTTTTCTAGGCTTAAAGGCCTATTGTCCCCAGTTAATGCCCCTTTTTGCCTTTAAGCCCATGACACACATAAGAAAAAATAGGAAAACTGCAAATACTGTAATAGTTGAAAAGTGAAGTGGAAATGGCCACTGTTGGCGGAAAGAACCGTCGCCGAGGGAGGAGAGGTGGGTCGCTTTTACACGTGTGACTGCTTGTTGCGTAGAAAGAGACGGAATAAACCAATTCTAAGCTTTAAATACCTTGCTTGAGCCTCAAGGGGCTACACACATAGCTAAGCAGATCCCGTGGGGGTAAAGAATGGAGTTTTCATGCGTTATTTTGAGATTTCAGAGTGACCCCTTGGGTGAGAATAGTAACCTATTCTCATCCAATTAGTCACTCTCCCTCTCAAATCAACTAAGATACCCGAGTGCTTCGGAAGTCACAATTTCGGTAATGTACCATGCAGAGAATACAAAGAAAGATGAAACATTAGTAGCAAAATATAGCTATACCATAAAACCTCAAGGCTATCTACTCCATAACTCAGAAAAAACCAACCCCTGCAAAAACAGAAATTAGGTACCACATATGTATTACTTTTGATCAGCTCTAACTCCGTCAAAAATGAAGTTTCATCCTTGATACATTCCTGTTTGAATGCCGTATGCATAATGTTTAGATTTTTCTAAATTCTTAGAAATTAATTGCAAATGATACAAAGCTGAAATTTTATGGATATGATGCCACTGGGTATATGCTTCCGTTGAAAAATGTTTTGGTTCGGTAGATGCAGCATAGGTTGACGAAGCCACACACCAAATTTGAGTCTGAAATCTTCTATTGATTATTGTTATATAATTTCCCAAAAATGCAAAAAGTGCAATCTTGTAAAAACTGAAATGAAAGATCAGTATTTCGTGACTTGATATTTGAATGTCTCCCTCTCTTACTCTTTTCCCTTGGTCTTCATAACCTTTTTTGCTGATCTTAGTTTGTTTCTCCATGATTTCCTTTCCTTGCTTTTGTGGAAAGGGGCCAGAAGTGGTGCATAATTTTAGTTTCTTTGCACTTGCAGAAAGAAGGGCCTATTTTTAAATTCAAAAATCTGTCGGATGGACATTAGATACTTTGGAAGCCTACCAAATTCTTAGCTTTGATGTAAAACCATAATGTAACCTTGCATGATATAAAGCATCCGAAGGGTAATGAAAACAAGAAACTGATTTGTTTTCAAAACGAATGTTGCTCTGGGAATAACGAAGAACATCGACATGTCGGATGGACTAGATAGAAAATGCACATGTGCAAAAATAGTTACTTCAACCTCAATTCTATCTCAGCATTAAGCATAACTCACAAAAGACTGTAACTGTTCTATGGTATTGTCTATTGCTGACAATGTAACTCATGTAACACTTAGAAAAATAACAACTTGTTCGTCAAAAAAGGATAACAAACGTGTCAGATGGACATGTCGGATGGACAAAAACGTACTGCAAAATTGAACTTCTGAAAACACAAACAGAAGTAATTCTAAATTAATAACAACATGGCACTGCGTAGGTTCCACATACTCGTTGGTGTTATTGTTGGCCCAGGCACAAGATAAGCATTATCTTATTGGAATGTCCGTCCGACAGATTTTTAGAATGGAGAGTTTGGTGCCAAAATACGCATAAATATATTTTTGATGCATACTTTCTACCTATTCATGACACAGTAATGTCCACTTTTCAACATTGGAACACATTATTGACTTCTATTGCGGATAAAAAATATAACGAAAGTCCGTCCGACAGGTTTTATAGAAAATATGCTTGAAACAAAACAATGCTGAATTAAGCTTCAAAACGCATTGCGAACAATTCCTGTTGTTCCCATTGTGAGCAACTCCAATTGCTGTATGCATTGTTGCATAATTGAAGAGTACTGTGAAAAGTACACACCAGCAACTGTCGGACGGACACACTCTTTAGTCAAAATTTAAAGGCTGTAGATACTTTTCTTCGTGCAAAGGTGATTCCTCCAAACAAATTAGCAAGTTGGGAGATAGCTCCAACAAAATTCCGTGGCTTTATCACTACCATTTGTTTTGGGAAAAATAAATCCTCTCTTTTTTCTGTCGGACGGACAATTACCAAGATGTTTTGTTTCCAACTCTGCGTGGAATTACAAATGATTGCCAAATTTTGTATGTCAGTTATATGAACTATGAAGACTACCATGAAAGGCAAACAACAAATCTTAAGTCAACTAATTCGAAATTAGAGAAAATTCTTTTTTAGTCAAGCATGCAGCAAAGTTAGACCTCATATTAAAAAAAAAAAAAAAAAAAAAAAAAAAAAATTCATCACAGCAAGCAAGAAATGGATAAATTATTTAACTTAACCTGAATTCGGAAGACCTAAATGTGTATCTTTGAAAATGTGAGGTCAAGAAGTTCGGAAATATGGTTTCAATTTTCACCTCTTTGCGTGACCAATTTCAAAGTAGGCCAGAATGCCATTTTCAACTTCATTTTGTGCGCCTAACTAGGCAGATTTTGAGGAGGTTGAAAGGCGCTTTTTGCCTTACTCTTCGGATCGTTCACGGCCTCTGAAAAATCCATTTTCATGATAAAGCTGCTTGTGAGTTTTTCCCCTCTTCATCAATATCTTTATTTCCCATTCTTGGCTGATATTACGATCGTTGCCGATGAATATCATGACTCAACTTTACTTCTTGTCCGCTACAAATATTTTGATAAATATTGAGGCTTGATAACGGGCTATGCTCGAACAATGGCCGAAGCCAGTGGGGGGGGGGGGCTGGGGGGCGGAGCAAGGCCATTTGTCGGAAATTTTACTCCACTTGTCGGATTTTGTTGTTGTTACAGGCCCACATTTAGAAGATTTCACTGGGACAATGATGCATAGAACATGAATTTATTGTCTTTCGAGGATAAAATTTAACATGGATTTTGAATCTACAGCATTTTTTTTTTCTTCATATTGACCAATGTTGAAGGCTGCAACGTTGAAACTACAAAATAATTCCAAAATCTAGTCATTAAAGGAGCACATCAGTCTTTTCGTGCATGTTTTAACGTATGTCCCTAAAATTGGGGTTGTTGCTGTTGTTGTTGTTGACTTTAGAGCGTCGGAAAATTTTGGTTCTTTGCCCCTCTAAGAATTAAGGCTGGTATCGGGCCTGGCTCGAACGTCGTGCTTATTTCAAATCGCATAAAAGTGCGTATAAATATAAATATATTCTACTCTAATTACTTGTGTATACAAATATTTTGAACTCTCAACCACTCAACCATTATGCTAGAGCCTCCTATTCACTTTGAAAATGGAATGGTGGAATAGAAGGCAGAGAAGAATTGCAGACCTCAAGCCCAAAATTCGAAATTCGGCCTCCAAATAGTTAACAAAATAGCCGTTGCTGGGGCCTTGTCAGGGAATGATTTGTTGACCAACTGTTAGAATGTTGGTCCATAATTCAGAAATTAGTGGCCCAGGGAGATTTTCGTTTACAGAGCTGGAATCTACATTTATCCAAGAAAGTGTAAAGTTGAAATTTTGAAGTTTTAATCGAGAATTACATATGTAGTACATTAAGATAAACAATGTAATGAAGCCTTTAAAGAGCTTTTGTGACGGAAAACTGGCCAAGACTGCTCGCTGCACATGCACCAAAATGAATATATTTCGTCTATCCACGATACATTGTTCATCTACCTCAACAAGTTGTAGGTTGAATGTTAGCGTGAGGAGGACCTTACTGACTGTTACATTTATTACAGAGGTGGAAGCCAGAATTATTCTGTCAGCAGCATCGCCTGTAGCTGGCGGCCGATTCCCGCATTCTAGCGATTGTAAGTGCGGCCTGCAACAGTTAAAAGAACAGTCTGAATGCAAGCAAATCCCATTGCAAAAGGTTTTGTATGCCATCCAAGTATTTTGCTAGGAGGATATAAAGGATATCACCTCATGATTTTGTTTTTCTACTGAGACAAAAACAAGGTTATAAACTGCTAAGAAGGATACCACTGGGCGAAATATGTCCTAGGGGAAATCGGAGATAACAAGGGTAACTTGTAGATCATAAACAAGCAATGATCCAAAAAGAAGACGGCAGGAAAAAACATTGCAGTTTGGAATCTCCGAATCGTTGTGCAAAAATATTGAAACCATTTGATGGATACTGGTAAAAGAAAGTTGCACTTAAAGATAGATACTAGAAAAAATCAGATGCGAAAAACGGAAACATTCTTGGCAAACAAAGGCCTTTGAAATTTGTGTTATCATCAGAATGGGACTGACTAAAGCTCACAGGAGTCTATGAGACAGAGGCACATTTCGTGTCTCCCGTGTGTAGTGCAGTAGTTTTATCTATTTTTTTTTCCAATTTTGCATTGTCTGTAATTGTGCTTGGGTTGCATAGAAAAAACAACTGCAACAGATAAAATCCTTAGAACAATCACGGGCCACCATAAGCTACCGATTTTATACGTCAAGGGGGGGCCTTATCGAGCATGGCATTATTTCGTCTTATAAGTCATAACTTTAGGAATGTTTGAGCCAAGCTGGAGTCGATATGAAGCACTGCAACTATGTGAAACCACCATCGACGAACAATGTCATACGTCATAAGACATACGAAATTAAAGCTCAAATGCAAGCATTGATTCGAGTGACTTTCATCATTGCACGAAACAGCGTAAACAGGAGCTTTTGGGTCAAAAGAAGTGACAAAAAAGGGTGTAACAATAGGTTTAGCAAATCTCTTGTGGACAATGTCTGCATAAAATGTAAATTAACGCTAAACAGTGCTCTTTAAAATTCATCAATCAAGTTCTTTTTGGCTACCGAAACGAAGACTTACGCTAGACGGTGCTCTTTCAAATTCATAAATCAAATTCCCTTTGGCTACCGTAACGAAGATGTATAAGAATATATACGCTAGACGGTGCTCTTTCAAATTCATAAATCAAATTCTCTTTGGCTACCGTAACGAAGTGTACGCTAAACGGTGCTCTTTCAAATTCATAAATCAAATTCTCTTTGGCCACCGTAACGAAGATATACGCTAGACGGTGCTCTTTCAAATTCATAAATCAAATTCTCTTTGGCTACCGTAATACGCAAAAACGGTGCTCTTTCAAATTCATAAGTCAAATTCTCTTTGGCTACCGTAACGAAGATTTACGCTAGACGGTGCTCTTGCAAATTCATAAATCAAATTATCTTTGGCTACCGTAACGAATATATACGCTAGACGGTGCTCTTGCAAATTCATAAATCAAATTCTCTTTGGCTACTGTAACGAATATATACGCTAGACGGTGCTCTTTCAAATTCATAAATCAAATTCTCTTTGGCTACCGTAACGAAGATATACGCTAGACGGTGCTCTTTCAAATTCATAAATCAAATTCTCTTTGGCTACCGTAACGAATATATACGCTAGACGGTGCTCTTTCAAATTCATAAATCAAATTATCTTTGGCTACCGTAACGAATATATACGCTAGACGGTGCTCTTTCAAATTCATAAATCAAATTCTCTTTGGCTACCGTAACGAAGATATACGCTAGACGGTGCTCTTTCAAATTCATAAATCAAATTATCTTTGGCTACCGTAACGAATATATACGCTAGACGGTGCTCTTTCAAATTCATAAATCAAATTCTCTTTGGCTACCGTAACGAAGATATACGCTAGACGGTGCTCTTGCAAATTCATAAATCAAATTATCTTTGGCTACCGTAACGAATATATACGCTAGACGGTGCTCTTTCAAATTCATAAATCAAATTCTCTTTGGCTACCGTAACGAAGATATACGCTAGACGGTGCTCTTTCAAATTCATAAATCAAATTCTCTTTGGCTACCGTAACGAAGATGTACGCTAAAACGGTGCTCTTTCAAATTCATAAATCAAATTCTCTTTGGCTACCGTAACGAATATATACGCTAGACGGTGCTCTTGCAAATTCATAAATCAAATTCTCTTTGGCTACCGTAACGAAGATTTACGCTAGACGGTGCTCTTGCAAATTCATAAATCAAATTCTCTTTGGCTACCGTAACGAAGATGTACGCTAAAACGGTGCTCTTTCAAATTCATAAATCAAATTCTCTTTGGCTACCGTAACGAAGATTTACGCTAGACGGTGCTCTTGCAAATTCATAAATCAAATTCTCTTTGGCTACCGTAACGAAGATGTACGCTAAACGGTGCTCTTTCAAATTCATAAATCAAATTCTCTTTGGCTACCGTAACGAAGATTTACGCTAGACGGTGCTCTTGCAAATTCATAAATCAAATTCCCTTTGGCTACCGTAACGAAGATATAGGCTAAACGATGCACCTTCAAATTCATAAATCAAATTCTCTTTGGCTACCGTAACGAAGTGTACGCTAAACGGTGCTCTTTCAAATTCATAAATCAAATTCTCTTTGGCTACCGTAACGAAGATGTACGCTAAACGGTGCTCTTTCAAATTCATAAATCAAATTCTCTTTGGCTACCGTAACGAAGATTTACGCTAGACGGTGCTCTTGCAAATTCATAAATCAAATTCTCTTTGGCTACCGTAACGAAGATGTACGCTAAACGGTGCTCTTTCAAATTCATAAATCAAATTCTCTTTGGCTACCGTAACGAAGATTTACGCTAGACGGTGCTCTTGCAAATTCATAAATCAAATTCTCTTTGGCTACTGTAACGAAGATGTACGCTAAACGGTTCTCTTTCAAATTCATAAATCAAATTCTCTTTGGCTACCGTAACGAAGTGTACGCTAAACGGTGCTCTTTCAAATTCATAAATCAAATTCTCTTTGGCTACCGTAACGAAGATGTACGCTAAACGGTGCTCTTGCAAATTCATAAATCAAATTCTCTTTGGCTACCGTAACGAATATATACGCTAGACGGTGCTCTTTCAAATTCATAAATCAAATTCTCTTTGGCTACCGTAACGAAGATGTACGCTAAACGGTGCTCTTTCAAAATTATTTGGCGGAAGACATTCAAAATGTGAAAGACTTGCAAAAGGACAGTGAGTCCCTACAAGGGTCGTTTGATATTTGCATTGCTGATGTTCCTTGAGACTGGGCTGAGCGCCCTCCTACTGCTTAATGTTGATAAAGAATGACATCTTGCAATATTAAAGAACAATATTTAATAAATTTAATTTCATAAATAGGTTTTATTAACTTAGCAATAGGGTAGGGGGTCACGCAGCCCAGCCACAAGGAACCCAGCCACAGACCGAGTGTAAGGTTTTTAGATAAACCCCCAAGTGGCTAGGAGCGACTTATTATCTAAGGAGAAAATTAATCAAATTTAACAACCAGGTTTTAGGGAGTTACACAGAGATTACTTAAGGAACGAGAAATGTTTACTAAAAAATTCCATCGGACACTGGCCACATAAAATTATATAACAACCAAATCACACACACATTATGGCTACCGTAACGAAGAAATACGCTAGACGGTGCTCTTTCAAATTCATAAATCAAAATCTTTTTGGCTACCGTAACGAAGATTTACCCAAGACAGTGCTCTTTCAAATCCATAAATAAAATTCTATTTGGCTACCGTAACGAAGATGTACGCTAGACGGTGCTCTTACAAATTGACAAATAAAATTCTCTTTGGTTGTAAACAGTAAGGAAGATTTATGCTAATAAGCGGTGCCCTTCAACTTATAAATGAAATTTTGGCAAAAAGATGAAATTTTGAAAAAAGATGTACGTAAGACAAAGCTCCCTTCGTAATCAAAAAGTCCTTTTTACAACTGTTACGAAAATGTCGCTAAATGATGTCTCTGTAAAATTATACAAGAAATATTTTTGCAGCTAGGACCTACTGGCACATTGAAAAAACAGCACGTGGTGTTGTGTTTTTATGCAAAAATACCGAGAGAGCTTTCCATTGCAAAATAAATGGAGCAACCCGCACAAAGAAACGCATATAAAGCCCAGGCAAGCATAATAAAACCTATAGTAAGGTAAAGAGCGGGATATCCTACGATGTTCGAGACAACGAACGAGACGCAGATTATTGATTGAAAAATGGGCCTAAATGATAGAATGAATATTGATATTAGCTTACAGCACTTGCTACTGGCTCGGTCTGCTGGCTTTCCACTGCTTGCCGAACTCGTTGTAAAGAAACTTCAGCTACCTGGTTAGCTGGCTGTTGTATTTCATCTTCATAAATGCCTAGTATATTTCGACTTCGATATCAGGTACCTGCTCAAAAGGGCTTGGGCTATGTCGGCGACGGTTCTTTCACGACATAACTGAAGCGAGAGCTTTTACACGTGTGACTGCTTGTTGCGTAGAAAGAGACGGAATAAACCAATTCTAAGCTTTAAATACCTTGCTTGAGCCTCAAGGGGCTACACACATAGCTAAGCAGATCCCGTGGGGGTAAAGAATGGAGTTTTCATGCGTTATTTTGAGATTTCAGAGTGACCCCTTGGGTGAGAATAGTTTTCTATCATACTAAAACATAAACGGTTAGTTAATATCATTCAAAAATAGAGTTGTAACACAATATTTGCCACAATATCCTTGCATGTAGCTTATAAAACTTTCTTAATACTTCTCGGATCAGTTGATTCTGCTAAATGTTGTCTTTGGCAGCCTTGCTATACTTAACGAGTTCCAATTTCAAAATATGAGCAACTGAGAGAGGGATGATGCTCCAGATATCCAGTATTGCCAAATTTTCACATTTTAACTGTATGTTTAATCTCTTGCTAAGACAAGAGATTTTGCTAAGGCTCCGTGAGTCCCCCCAAGGGTCCTTTGATAATCAATTGTAGTTTTCAATTGTTGCGAAATATTGTTACTGGAAAGGAAAACTTAGTCAAACTAATATATTTCATGACTAATTATCAAGCCATCTTTACCTTTCTTAACTGATAGCAAATGCTGAAAAACTGTAGTAGTTCATCTTTATAATTTGTAATAATCTATTGTTGCAAAATACTGTTACTGGAAAGGAAAATTTAGTCAAACTGACATATTTCATAAATGATTATCAAGTCATCTTTACCTTCCTTAACTGATAGCAAATGCTGAAAAACTGTAGTAGTTCATCTTTATAATTTGTAATAATCTATTGTTGCAAAATACTGTTACTGGAAAGGAAATTTTGCAAACTGACATATTTAATAAATAATTATCAAGCCATCTTTACCGTCCTTAACTGATAGCAAATGCTAAAAAACTGTAGTAGTTCATCTTTATAATTTGTAACCATCTATTGTTGCAAAATATTGTTACTCGAAAGGAAAATTTAGTCAAACTGACATATTTCATAAATGATTATCAAGCCATCTTTACCTTCCTTAACTGATAGCAAATGCTGAAAAACTGTAAATCTTTATAATTTGTAATCATCTATTGTTGCAAAATATTGTTACTCGAAAGGAAAATTTAGTCAAACTGACATATTTCATAGATTATCAAGTCATCGGTACCTTCCTTACTGATAGCAAATGCTGAAAAACTGTAGTAGTTCATCTTTATAATTTGTAATCATCTATTGTTGCAAAATATTGTTACTGGAAAGGAAATTTAGTCAAACTGACATATTTCATAAATAATTATCAAGCCATCTTTACCTTCCTTAACTGATAGCAAATGCTAAAAAACTGTAGTAGTTCATCTTTATAATTTGTAATCATCTATTGTTGCAAAATATTGTTACTGGAAAGGAAATTTAGTCAAACTGACATATTTCATAAATAATTACCAAGCCATCTTTACCTTCCTTAACTGATAGCAAATGCTAAAAAACTGTAGTAGTTCATCTTTATAATTTGTAATCATCTATTGTTGCAAAATATTGTTACTGGAAAGGAAATTTAGTCAAACTGACATATTTCATAAATAATTACCAAGCCATCTTTACCTTCCTTAACTGATAGCAAATGCTAAAAAACTAGTAGTAGTTCATCTTTATAATTTGTAATCATCTATTGTTGCAAAATACTGTTACTGGAAAGGAAATTTTGCAAACTGACATATTTCATAAATAATTATCAAGCCATCTTTACCTTCCTTAACTGATAGCAAATGCTAAAAAACTAGTAGTAGTTCATCTTTATAATTTGTAATCATCTATTGTTGCAAAATATTGTTACTGGAAAGGAAAATTTAGTCAAACTGACATATTTCATAAATGATTATCAAGTCATCTTTACCTTCCTTAACTGATAGCAAATGCTAAAAAACTGTAGTAGTTCATCTTTATAATTTGTAATCATCTATTGTTGCAAAATATTGTTACTGGAAAGAAAAACTTAGTCAAACTGACATATTTCATAAATAATTACCAAGCTATCTTTACCTTCCTTTACTGATAGAAAATGCAAAAAACTGTAGTAGTTCATCTTTATAATTTGTAATCATCTATTGTTGCAAAATATTGTTACTGGAAAGGAAAATTTAGTCAAACTGACATATTTCATAAATAATTATCAAGTCATCTTTACCTTCCTTTACTGATAGAAAATGCAAAAAACTGTAGTAGTTCATCTTTATAATTTGTAATCATCTATTGTTGCAAAATATTGTTACTGGAAAGGAAAATTTAGTCAAACTGACATATTTCATAAATAATTACCAAGCTATCTTTACCTTCCTTAACTGACAGCAAATGCTAAAAAACTGTAGTAGTTCATCTTTATAATTTGTAATCATCTATTGTTGCAAAATATTGTTACTGGAAAGGAAATTTAGTCAAACTGACATATTTCATAAATAATTATCAAGCATCTTTACCTTCCTTAACTGATAGCAAATGCAAAAAACTGTAGTAGTTCATCTTTATAATTTGTAATCATCTATTGTTGCAAAATATTGTTACTGGAAAGGAAATTTAGTCAAACTGACATATTTCATAAATAATTACCAAGCTATCTTTACCTTCCTTAACTGATAGCAAATGCTAAAAAACTGTAGTAGTTCATCTTTATAATTTGTAATCATCTATTGTTGCAAAATATTGTTACTGGAAAGGAAATTTAGTCAAACTGACATATTTTATAAATAATTACCAAGCCATCTTTACCTTCCTTAACTGATAGCAAATGCTAAAAAACTGTAGTAGTTCATCTTTATAATTTGTAATCATCTATTGTTGCAAAATATTGTTACTGGAAAGGAAAATTTAGTCAAACTGACATATTTCATAAATGATTATCAAGCCATCTTTACCTTCCTTAACTGATAGCAAATGCTAAAAAACTAGTAGTAGTTCATCTTTATAATTTGTAATCATCTATTGTTGCAAAATATTGTTACTGGAAAGGAAAGTTTGCAAACTGACATATTTTATAAATAATTACCAAGCCATCTTTACCGTCCTTAACTGATAGCAAATGCTAAAAAACTAGTAGTAGTTCATCTTTATAATTTGTAATCATCTATTGTTGCAAAATATTGTTACTGGAAAGGAAAATTTGCAAACTGACATATTTTATAAATGATTACCAAGCCATCTTTACCTTCCTTTACTGATAGAAATTGATGAAAAACTGTAACAGTTCATTTTTGTCAAATGTACGTTGCAAAGTATTGTTAATGGAATGGAAAACTTGGTCAAACTTCTAAATTTCAGAAATAATTGTCAAACTATTCTTATCTTCCCTAACTGATAGCAAATGATGAAAGACAGTAATAGGTCATTCTTATCAGCTGCAATTATTAATGGTGATAAAGCTTTCAGATATTTTTACTTGAACTGAAAATTTCCTAAAACATCACAGTTATAAACCATTTTAATCAGCTGCAGCGATTACTGGTGAAACAGATTGTAAACTTTTCCTCTTATCCGATAGCAAATGATGAAAAACTGTAATAATTTATTTTTATCAGCTGCAAATTATCAATGGCGATAATAATTGCCAAATAGTGTTACTGGGACGGACAACTAAGTCAAACTGATATATTTCACAAATAATTGTCAAACTATTTTTATCTCCCTAGCTGACAGCAAATGATGTACGTCAGTAAATATAATTAGTCATTCTTATCAGCTGCAATTAATGATGGCGATAAAAATTTCAAGATACTGTTACTTGAACTGAAAATTTCCTCACACATCACAGTTATATTAAGCAGCTGCGGCGATTACTGGTGAAACAGATTGTAAACTTTTCCTCTTATCCGATAGCAAATGATGAAAAACTGTAATAATTTATTTTTATCAGCTGCAAATTATCAATGGCGATAATAATTGCCAAATAGTGTTACTGGGACGGACAACTTAGTCAAACTGATATATTTCACAAATAATTGTCAAACTATTTTTATCTTCCTAGCTGACAGCAAATGATGTACGTCAGTAAAATATAATTAGTCATTCTTATCAGCTGCAAAATCAATATTAATTGCCAAATAGTGTTACTGGGAAAACTTAGTCAAACTGATATATTTCACAAATAATTGTCAAACTATTTTTATCTTCCTAGCTGACAGCAAAATGTACGTGCAAAAATAATGGGTCATTCTTATCAGCTGCAATTAATAGTGGCATTTCAATATACTGTTACTTGAACTGAAAATTTAGTCAAACACATATTTAAGCAGCTGCGGCGATTACTGGTGAAACAGATTGTAAACTTTTCCTCTTATCCGATAGCAAATGATGAAAAACTGTAATAATTTATTTTTATCAGCTGCAAATTATCAATGGCGATAATAATTGCCAAATAGTGTTACTGGGACGGACAACTTAGTCAAACTGATATATTTCACAAATAATTGTCAAACTATTTTTATCTTCCTAGCTGACAGCAAATGATGTACGTCAGTAAAATATAATTAGTCATTCTTATCAGCTGCAAATTATCAATGGCGATAATAATTGCCAAATAGTGTTACTGGGACGGACAACTTAGTCAAACTGAACCATATTTCAGCTGCAAATAATTATCAAACAGATTTTTATCTCCCTAGCTGACAGCAAATGATGTACGTCAGTAAAATATAATTAGTCATTCTTATCAGCTGCAAATTATCAATGGCGATAATAATTGCCAAATAGTGTTACTGGGACGGACAACTTAGTCAAACTGATATATTTCACAAATAATTGTCAAACTATTTTTATCTTCCTAGCTGACAGCAAATGATGTACGTCAGTAAAATATAATTAGTCATTCTTATCAGCTGCAATTATTAATGGCGATAAAAATTTCAAGATACTTTTACTTAACTGAAAATTTCCACACACATCACAGTTATAAACAATTTTAATCAGCTGCAACGAATACTGGTGAAACAGATTGTGAAATTTTCACATTATTCGATAGCAAATGATAAAAGATTTTCATAGTTCATGTTCATCAGCTACAATTATCTATGGTGAAAAGATTGTGAAATATTGCTATTTGCAAATATCTTTCTTCCCATATAGCTATTAAATGGAGAATTATCAAACTATTATAATCTTCCTTAACTGATGGCAAATGATGAAAGATAACATTGGTTCATTATCATCAGCGACAATCATTAACGGTGAAAATAAGCTAAGCAAGGAAAATAAAGAACCTGTAGTACTTTTACTATTAATTTGTTTAATTGCGCGACAGCAGATTAATCCATCATATCATTTGGCTTAATTCCTTCAACCAATTATGTGATTCACGTAAACTAACTAAGTGATTGTTGTTGTTGTTCATTTATTTTAATTCGATATTTACATAGCTAAACAATATATATACAATATATACAAAGTTAACTAATCTAAATCGAATGAAACTAAAATGCATAAGAAACTTAATGCTTAATAAAATTAAAACTACAGCAGGCGCTACATTTGCATATTGGGCCATTCCATTGCTTTATCAAAAGTTTAAAGCTTTTCAAGTTGTCTGCGGATTTCATTTTGATTGGTAGGTCATTCCATATTTGCATGCCAAAAGATATGTAACATTTGCTTAAGAACTTACTTCCGCTTACGCGGTCAGCCAAATCTGCTTCGAAAATGAGCCAAAAATGGTCTGTTTCCTTCTTTCTGCAAAAATCCATCACTTATTTCAAAAACATACAGGTGGATTCCAATAATTCAGCTCTCTTCTGACAAATTGAGACAGAAACAAACTGCCTTTCTTCAAGATTCGAGGCATAAAAATTGAGATAGAATTTTACATTTCGGCTCCAAGCAATAGGAGATTTGTACGTAGGCCAAGTCTTGTGATTTCAAAGTGCCCTGTTGCTTTAGCCTCGGACTTGATATGAAAATAATACAGGTGGATCAGAGGTCGCTATTCTTTTGCCTACCATAGGGTACCAAATAAACCAGTCTCTTTAAAAAATTCGAGGCATAAAAATGAGAATTTCTTCTAATCATCGCGACGACTCATCGCGTCAAATCGACTCATCGCGACAAATCATCGCGTGTCACATGAGGGCAAAGGAATACACACGGAGCATGCGCACGTTGCTACACTTAGCTGTGAGGGAAATGTTACAAATCCTATACTTGTCTTTTCGCATGGGCCAACGGACTCAAGACTGTTTGAACCAAAAGTTACTTGATTTGGTCTTATATGTTTTAAGTCATAAGGATTTCTGGTAGAATATTGCGAAGATCTGAATTTGAAGAAATTTTTCATGGATGGTGGATTTAGATTATTCAATGTTTTGTAAATTTCAATGCAAAGAGTTCTTTGACGCGAGACTTGCAAAGTACATCTTCCTGACTTTTGTCTCAAATCATCATATGAGCTCTTATGATCATTGTAAAGAAATCTTAGTGCACGCTCTTGTAACTTTTCAATTATAAAATTTAAAAAGTGATGGGACTAAACTGCTGAATCACCTTATTTTCGTTTCACTAACAATCCCAACCACTATTTACGTAATACCAATTATTCGGTCCTGTACAATAACGTATAGATAAATAATTGCCAAGTATTTTTTTTTGCAAACATTATTTTCCTACACAACTATTGCAAGGAGGATTATCAAAATATGTTTATCTGTTTTAACTGATGGAACATGATAAACAAATAACATTAATTTATTTTCATCAGTTACAATTATGAATAGTCAAAGCAATTACGAAATATTTTTACGTGCAAACAGGATTTTCTCACATAACTATTACATGGGATATTGTTAAACTAGTTTCCCTTATCTGATCGCAAATGATGAAATACAGTGCTATTAATTTTAGAAGCTATTGCAAAATATTGGTACATGGATAAGTAATGTTCTGACATGGCTATTCCATGAAAAAAATATTAACTATTTCAAACTCAATGAAGAAAGGCATGACTTGTTTTAATAGATCATTCAAAGTTTGAACATCCGATTTTGAAAATGACGAGAAAATCATTAATCTCAAAAAATGTTGCAACATGGACCAAGGGCGCCTACCTTGTACTGTATGCGTGACCTACTGTTCACAGAGTAATTGGTGTCCTGTGACCCAGTCCTGTTTATCTGTGCATATCATAAGAAACAAAAGTTTCGCTAGTTACAGGGATTTTCAAATTCTAACGTCTGTTAGTATTGACCAATCAAAGATCACGCTGTCTGATTCCCTGTGGCCAGCTCGTATAAAAGTTGATCTCGTATTACATAAACACCGGAATTTGAAACCACAAAGTTATTCATACGTCATCTCGACCTTGAGAAGACTGACTCGGTGCTGTGTACTGCTAGATCACGGTACGGTTCTGGGACACCCTCTGTACTGGGTCACAGGACACCAATTACTCTACAGTACTGGGAATAAACACACTTCCTACAAGGTAGGCGCCCTTGCATGGACAGATCATTTTCACACATTTCAAAATATCATCCTGTTATCCTATCTCATCGTAGACAGCATGACTGCGTCGATCAAAGGATATTTTCGAGCACTTCAATGCAAACAATCACGTGAATCCAGATTCAGAAAATAACCACCAAAGCTGCTTCTGACGATCAGTTCAGAGGAACTGCTCAGTCAAGAGTGGAATATGGTGGCTGTCCTCCCACTATGGATGAAACAAGAGCTTCCTGCATGGTGTACCACAAGGATCATATCAATATAGCCACCAAACGACAAACGTTCCCAATCACAGATGAAGGCCTTTAATTCCGTAACAGTCTTGGCAACATTGTGGGGTTAGCCTCATGAAAGATCACACGGGCCAATTTTAGCAACAAGCAGGTCTCGGTACATACACGCAGCAGGATCAGAAATCTAACTGTAAAAATTCCATTAACTCTTACCTCTTGTTTCGAATTACTTGGGGATGGAAAATCGACTTGCAGTATAGCCTTGAGATTTGCCAGAGCGGATTGATTTTCTTCCCTAAAACATAAGATATCCTTTCGTAGGAAATTGATACTGCATGAAATAAAAGTTCATTTTAGTCATGTACTGGGCGATTTAAAGGACAAGTCCGGGGTTGGTATTATTGATGATAAAATACAAGATAATACTGCTATCAATGATGTATGATACTCTTTTCTACTATATTTCGCCCTCTCCTTGTGAAATTATGCATTAAAATAAGCAATTTGAGTGAAGTGACGTCATATCACACAAACGAAACTAGGCTGTGTGATTGTTTTTCGTCTCTTTATTGTTGCAAGCCTCTTTATCGTGTACTCATGCATTGAAAATGGCACAACAACACGATAAAGAGACTTGCAACATTAAAGAGGCGAAAAACAATCACACAACCTCGTTTTCGTTTGCACGATATGACGTCACTTTGCTCAAATTGCTTATTTTAATAAGTAATTTCACAAGGAGAAGGCGAAAAATAGTGGAAAAAAGTATCATACATCATTCATAACAGTATAATCTTGTATTTTATCATCAATCATACCAACCCCGGACTTGTCCTTTAACATGTGTACCCCTGTTTGAAGAATCATTGCAGGATGTACCAGGTACGCATAAAGGATGTACGAGAAGAGGTATCTGAAGCTTTGACATACATTAAAGCACCTTAAATCCTAACCTAATTGAGGAAATCATCATGACCAATACAAGAAATGCTCAATTTTTGAAGGTCTACAAGATGGTAGCACGCAAATGTTTGTAGCTTTTATGGTTTTACGATTTAGCGATTTGATGACGTTACAACTTCAAACTACCGGGTGTCCCAAAAAAGTACTCTCGTTTGAAAATTCACCAAAATTTGATTTCATGGCTGATCTTCAATTTTCTTTTTTTGTTAAGTAAATCAAGGACCAAATTGTTTTGCAAGACATAGCTGATCTTGTAATTAGCTAGAAAAATAGCAAATTTAGCTCTTTTTAGAGCTACCTGGTTTTGAATCATACTGCAAAAAAGCACTAATGATTGCCAGATCAATTTCTTTGTGCATGTAAAATTTTTAGTTTAGTTATAAATGACAGAAATAAATGTACACTAACATTGGAGACTTCAAATGATGATAACAAATCTGAAAAATGTGACTCTTAGGCAAGATTGAGTATTTGGCTTAAAAACTATAGCTCAACATAAGGCTTTTCAACTTGTAATTTGTCTACCTTGCTACGCCAAAAGTAGACATTTTGCCATCTGTGAATATTTTTAGGTCTTTGACAAAGCAATTCAAACAGAAAAAATTTTATGAAAGGTTTGATGATCAATTTTTAGTGATCTCTTAAACAGGAGTACTTGTTTGGGACACCCGGCAGCAGAAATTTTTAAAATGCTGCAATTCTTTCCTTTTTACATGCAATCCAAAATGTACAGTACATGATACTATTTAACAACTTCAACGCTACTTACAAACTACTTTACGATACTACAAGGACGATGTTACGGTGAGAAAAGGTCTGTCGCAACTCCGCAGTCATTACATAGGAAACTAAAGTCTATTTCAAGTTAGACATTGAATGCAATTCTGATTCTGAAAATGATGGCGATAGCAAATATAATCCATGGGTAGTTAGACGCCGCAGTTGTGCTTGATTCCTAGACTTATGACATTTCGTCCCTTGTTTCCCTGCGCTCTTTGATTTGCAGATATCACTTTCTCAATAGGGACTCATATCATTATTCTTATAAAGTGTGGCCACTTAATCCAATATGGTGTGGATCCGTATTGACCAATCAAATTGCTAGAATTTAGTTTTCAATCAATAAGGAGGCGCTATTTAGACTGTTGTTGTTGTTGCGTACAAAAACGGTTTGATACGATCTAGAGTTCTCGTACCTGCGATGGATCTATTTTGTTTCTACAGAGGAAGATTACTGCTTGAAAGGCATGTATTTTGCGATGAGTAGGTCTGGAAAACATTATTCTTTGTACTACAAGCTTGCCTTTCAATGTTGAAGCACTTTAGACCAGACATTGAAGCGATTTTGTTGAGTGTACGAGAACTCACGCTAGTTTAGACCATTTTGGCACAGGGGGCCTACTTTATAAGAGTAGTGATATGAGTCCCTATTGAGCAACAAGTATCTGCAAATCAAAGAACGCAGGGAAACAAAGGACGAAATGTCATAAGTCTACTTGATTCCCACAGCTTTGTTATTTTGCGGAGGAAAATATTTACTATTATGGAGGAGCGTTACCTCATCCGCAGATCTGAAGGTGAAGGTGAAGTTGCGTTTTTCAGCGCCAAGCGCTGGGATCGCAGAAATAGAGCAGACCTAATCGAGTCCGCGACCCCTTGTCATGACGCTCAAGTGGTGGGGCCCTACCGGGTTTCGAACCCACTCCGTCCGACTGTTCTGGCTGCAAAGTCAGAGGATTACACCACTGCGCCACAACACCTTCAACTATATAAATCTATATAGATTCTATATAAATTATATCTATATATCTATATAAATCGATCTATATAAATTTTTCCTCCGCAGGTACATAATAGCTGCAGCGCTCCTCCATGGAAGCACAATAGCAGTGTCTAGCTACCCATGGATAATCTAGTCGGGAAATTATCAAAGTTCCCTTCAAGCAGTTCATTTGAAAGAATCGGGCAATAACATTTTACACATAAACCTATGTAAAATAAAACCTGGTTTGATTCTGATTGACTTGTCCAATATTTGCTGGTTTCTTTAGCATTTCCATTTATAAGTCTGTTAACGGTTTAAACTTGCTGTTATATTAAAAACTTCGCGAGTATTCACTTTTGGTCGCGAAAGTATTGTATTTTGGTCGTCGCTTTAACAATATTTATCACAACTCTTTTTTGAATAGCCATCCTCCATCTTCATTCATTTCATTTCATTCATTTTATAATATTTATACAGGTTAAAATAGGTTTCATATGTAAATATGTTTTTCAACCTGACCTGTTTAAAATCCTAAGCAATAAAACTAAGAACAAAAGAAATTTACATGCCTAATTTACAATATCATACAAAACTAGGTCTATTTATAAAATAAAAGTTGTCCCTGTCTATAGCTGTTCTTTGAAGGTCTTCGGGGAGGGTGCCAATTATGTCTCTCTTTCTAGATTTTTCCACAGTTTCGCACCGCGATAAGAAAAAGCCTTTTGGCCATTGATAGTTTTTAGGAGCGGCATCTTAAGATCAGTTTCTGATGAGCGCAGAAACCTTTCTCTACCGTCCGAACATTTTCAAGTAGTCTGGGGCAAGCAAATTCAACGATTTGTAAGTTAGCGTGGCTGTCTCTTTTCTTACAAGATTACTGATATTTGACCAGCCAAGATTCTCAATTATCGGAGCAGCAGAAGCATTGTAAGGGCTGCTCGTTACAATTCTTGCAGCTCTATTTTCGATATTTTGCAAGGCGTCCGTTTTTTATTCACTACAGCAGCCCCAAACAGAAAACAGTAACTCAAAAGGGGCTCAACAATTCCTCTATACATTTTGTTGAGTACGTCAGATGGAAGATATTTCTTAGAATACTTAATAAGTCCAAGGGCTCGATTTGCCTTGGTCTTGATAGTATCAATATGCTTGTCCCAATAGACTATCTGAACACCTAAGTATCTTGTATTGGTAATCATTTCAATGTCCTGATCACCTATTGAAAACGATGGTTGAGCATCAGGCTGGCTTTCGATCTTACGGATGTTTGGACCAGAGCGTTTGATAAGTGCCTGCGTTTTCACAACGTTCAGAGAAAGTTTGTTTGCATGCAGCCAATCCTGTAGCTTCAAAAGATCTGAGTTTAGGTCATTTCCGTGATCATAACAACCCAAAATATATAGCAAAGGGGCTTCCTTGAAACAGTCCCTTATAATTTCAAAACGGATTGGTCGATTTCAGTCAGGTAAACTTTAAAATTTATTTGAACGTATCGGCTATCAACAAATATTTGTCAGTATTATAATCTTGATATCCAGGGAGCAATGCGCTTTCAAATGGGAATTATTTTTCACTCACCTGGTAGAAAGAGTATTTCACATGTGTTCAGTGATCGTGGGCCAGCCAGAATAAACATAATCGACAGACCCATATCCGTCTTATCCCTGAAGCGAGTGAGTCAATCACAACAGGCAGCCATATCCATGAGAATTACCGATCGTGAATCCAGTAAGGATACGCATTTAAGAAACCACTTTTTCACACCTTAGCTTGAAAGTTTTCTTATATCTAGACTATGATATTTTTCATTTTTTTAGGCTGAAGGTTTCTTAAGTTTCTAGTCTATCTTCTCAAAAGTCCTGCAAAAATTGGTTACAACAGAATGGGGTTATGTATAGATATATTAGCCATGTGTGTGTTATCAATAATTGTCAAGAGTACATCAATTTAAATTTAGGTAAAAATCTGTTAAATCTAAGACATCTTGTTAGCAATTTCTTACGAGCCCTGCATGAAGTGGAATACTCCCCGGGCCGTCAGACCTGGACTTAGTGCTGATCAAAATACAAGAAACTTCATTTTGGGTATGTGCCTCAAGAGTTTCTTATAAGTAGGGAGGCTAATTATTTTTCAGTAGCATAAAGTTTCTTTTAGGTGGTTTCTTAAATGCGGAGCCTTAATGAATGTGTTTGTTGATTATCATATTTAGAAGGGTCCACGGTCAACACATGCGCTACATACATTAGCAGAGATCTTCAGAAGTGTGGACATCTTCAAGAACAGTTAAAGACAAGTGAACGGGTCAGCAAAAGTGCAGAAGGTTTCAGTTAATGACGCAAAACGTTGATTTTAGATATACAGGGTGTCCCAGAAAAATTATTCGACGTTTGATTAAATATTAAAAAGTAACGATAAAAATTACAGCTTCCTTGTTAGATAAGCCTGTTCCTAAGATTTTTAATTAATTTTTGACACCAGAATCTTGCCGAATCCGCTACGAATTCACGGAGTTACAAGCTTTTGAAGTTCAAGTTTGTGAGAAAGCTGAAACCAGACGCCCTTTCGGCGGGCGTCCTATTGTTCAGCATCATAGTCTACGGTTGCCTGACATCCAATGTGAAACCGACTCCAGTGTTTATCAGTAAAAGCTGTTTATGCGTAGGCTTTAGTAATTGTATTTGATTGTACATTTAGGTTTGATTTAGTTGCCTGTCTTTATGTTAAAGCCATGGGGTAGTCATAGTCTTTTGCTCCCCATTGTATCTCCTCCTTGTAGTGTCGTAAAGTAGTTCATAAGTGTTGTTATAAGTTATTTAGTTTTTGCAAAATTTTATGTTGAATATATATCAAAAACCAGATGTCCCTGACTGACTTGTTTTGAAAAAGATGTACCAAAATCGAGGTATCATAGCAAACCAAATAGGACTTAAAATGCAATTCAATTATTGTAATTGTTGCCAAAATTTACTTAAGAATGCAATGTATCAAAAACATGGAATGAGAACTAAATCAATGAGAGAAGGGGCCATTCCAAATTGTGCTCAACAGGATACCTCCAAGAATCGATAACCTTGAGTCAATGTAAGAGAAAGCTAGTTTATCGAAAGTGCTTTTTAATTTCCATTCTATTTGCTTTAAATAAACCAGATACTACTTTCAGAAAATATGCAATTTAGGGGCGTCTGGTTTCAGCTTTCGCACAAACTTGAACTTCAAAAGCTCGTAGCTCCGTGAATATTTAGCCGATTTGCTAGCTTCTGGTGTCTAAAATTGATTTAAAATGTCAGCAATATGGTTATCTTACCATGGAGCCCATTCACTATTTCGCTATTTTTTAATATTTAATCAAACGTTGAACAATTTTTTGGGGACACCCTGTAGGGTTTCGAAACCGACATCTACCGAGTGAAGCGGAAACAAACTTAAAACGCTTGCAAGCCTGCAGTTTGCTAGATACAAATCAGATTCTTTAAAATTGATTATCATTGTGCGGGTGACAGGTCAACTTAGATAGGAAACTTTAATTGGTTAAAATCGGTCACACTTTTCTCGATTTACAAGTAACTTTATGGAAGTGTTCAATTTTTTTATATTTATATTGCTATAAGAAAATTTGTTTAAACTACAAAACAGATACATTTCTATGTACCAGCCACAGCAGGGAAGGACACTGGGTCATCTGGTCTCCACTATGGCTGGCACTTAAAAATTCAACTATAATAGATATAAAGAAAAAGAACAAAAATAAACATATAAAGGGAGAGGGGTTTCTGATTTGTGTTATGACATGATATACTGGCTGAGTAAAAAATGCCCACCGATGTCTGGCACATAAAACAATTTGAGTAGCCAGCCATTTCCACGCGCCATGCACCACCCCACAGCAAAGTGCCCACCAAGATGCAAAGGCCCACCCCACTGCATACAGTGAAATAGAATCCTTACACCCAGGCCAACACCACCGCCACATGGTGAGCGACAGCACGTGGAAGTGCTTGGAAGGTAATAAGGAAGATAAAAGTGTTTAATTTCAGACTCGTTCAAAACAGGCCTAAACATCTGGATCAAGGATCGTCATGACGAATTGTTAGTAACTTTGATGAACGATTTCAGGCCTTTTTTGGAGGATTCTAAGAATGAAGAACTTCATACAGTCGCTCATAACTGAGGAACTATACAACCGATTTAAAACGAAAAATTTTTTTTATCTAAGTTGGCATGATACCTACACAATAGTGACCGGTTCTAAGGCATCTGATTGGTAGGAAGCAAACAACAGTCTTTGAAATGTTTTAACTTCTCTTACTAGCCCCGTACTCTCTGTCTGTCTCAAATTAAGATGTTACGTGAAAATGCTCGCGAATAACAACAATTGAAGTGTTTTGCATAAGGAATTGTTCGTTATCGCAAAATCTCACGTGGCATCTAAGTTGGGATAGACTTTAATTCTGATCTCCATAATTCTTTACTGCTTCAATATTTTAAAATTGCTGCCAAGCTAGATACTAAAATCAAACATAAAATATCACCTGGTATGCAATGTTATTTACTAGAAACTGTTAAGAAGTATATGGACAGTGGAGAGATGTATGCGAATTATACTGGGTATGCCAAAAAGTGCCCAATTTTGACAGAACATGGTAAATCGTAGCCTACGCGTAGACCCATGAGTGGGCTAGGTAAATCGCACACAATGTCGATTTCGGTTTGGGTTAAAATCGGTTAGGGGTTGTTGAAGTGAAACTAAACTTGATTCTCTCCAAAAGATCCAGAATAGAGTTGCTAGAATAACTAAAAATAGTCCTTACGATGCTCCTGCTGTCCCTCTGCTCCAAAATCTTGGTTGGCCATCAATTAAAGATCTTATCAGAAAAGAAACAGCATTGCTGTCCTGCACCTCGATATTTAGGGGAACTTTTCACTAAATGCTCAGAGAGTAATGGTCACAATCTTCGCTCTACCGAAACAAACAATATGCAGTTACCAGAAATATGCACAAGTCAAAAAGCATTTTCTCATCGAGAAGCAAAATTATGGAATGAGCTGAAAACGGAAACTAAATTTGCACCGTCCCTGGCTACCTTTAAAAAATCCATATGAGTGGTGCATTTTAATTTTCTATTTACTTTTGTTATGCTCGATGTCCCAAGTATAGTATATAAGCTATATCTAAAAATTGTATATATTGTAATTTTCTTTAATTTAGGCTTTCCTGTTTCTGCACAGGTCAATTTGTAAAACAGTTATGTGTTAGTGAAATATGAAACCTGTATAAATATTTAAAAATGAATGAATAAAATGAATTCAAAGATCGATGATGTGGTCTATAGTAAAAATCCAAACTAAGACCCCGTTTACAAGAGAGAAAACTGGATCCAGTTCGGGATCGATCCCAAAATGTTGCAGGTGTTTACACGGGATCGACCCCAAATTATGTTGCGTTTACACAGGATTGATCCAAGCACCTTATCACTGATTCCCAGACTCCTTATAAAGACTTGGGCATGCGTAAAGACTTCGCGCCATTTGTTGTCAGGGTGACCAAACAGTGTCATTATGAAAACGCCTCGATTTCCTTTTTCGGTTGGCCTCATTTTACATCCGTGCCAGACTGGCACTGCCAGTTTGGGATCGGTCCAGCCGTTTACATGAGGCTCTAACGGGATTCATCCCAAACTGGATCGCTCTGGCAATCGATCCCAAACTAGCACGGATAGCGGATCGATCCCGAGCGATCCCGAGCGATCCCGTGTAAACGCAAGGCCGATCCGTAGCAGTTTGGGATCGATCCCGTTCTGGATCGTGCAAGAATCGAGAAGCAATCGACGTGCAACTGATAACAATTTATCAACTTATCAATTCCCAAGCCGTTTCCAATAGTTTTCTCGTCCTCTTGTCTTGCTCAGTCATTTGAAAACTTCATCGTTGTTTTCCGATCAATTTAGGCTGTTTCCAGCCTAAGGATCTTTCGACGGATCGTTGGTAGCGCGAGAAGTGGGGGGGGGGGGGGAGCAAAAAATTGAGAGAAAAATCGCTAAGTGTCATGTGGGATTTTGAGCCCAGATTACATCATAAATCTTTTACATAGACGATTCATCATAGCTTGGCAAAACTGGGAACTTTTTTTTGAATCCAGTATAATTCGTATACATCTCTCTTTACATCCTTACACTTTTGAACAGTGCCTAACAAACAACATTTCAGTATACAGCTAAAATTAATTAACTGTAATTTCCATATGGTTTTGGATTAAAACTGGATTAAAAATTGGTGTATTTGAACCTCGGGGGGCACATGACATGTGGATGGACGGGGTCTGCCATCCGGCTTTCAGAAAGCTACAAAACCCACTCATATTGGAGGTACATACCCATACCCTCAACATGTTATATACACCCCCCCCCCCCACCCACCGCGTTGATTCTGAAAAAGTTTAGATGAAAGATTCAAAATCCTGGTCTTGTCATTTTATAGTTAAAAACAAGCTTGAGCAATCCATTGCTAAACTTAAACCTGGTAAAGCAGCAGGACTAGATGGAATAACAACAAGAGAGGTTACAAATACTGCAGCAGTTTTTAAAGAATCATTCTCAATAGTCTGTGTCAAAAGCTTAGCAACTGATCAATTCCCAGCAGAGTACAAGATTGCAAAACTAAAGGCAGCAGAAAAAAGGGGAACAAGACCAAGAGGGAAGCCTACAGACCACTTAGCTTGTTAAGTGTGCCAGGAAAGCTATTAGAAGGGGTTATTTCAATTGGAATAGATGAACATGCAATTGAAGTGCCAAATCCTAATCAGTGGGGATTTAAGAAAGGACATTCAACTGAGCTCTTATTTATCTACCTTACTGAAACTTGGAAAAAGGCTATTGAAGAAGGAAAAGCTGTTGGAGTCATTTTTATTGACTTCAGCAAAGCATTTGATACTGTGGACCATGAGATACTTAGGCTAAAGTTGCAGAGTAGCGGTATCTCAGGGAAAGTAGCTACCTGGATTCAAGACTACCTATGCAACCGTAAACAACTTACAGTGATAGAAACTGAATCATCTGAAGTACTTGATGTTAGCATGGGAGTCCCACAGGGGTCACTTTTAGGACCAAGATTATTTACAGCCTATACAAATGATCTTCCAAAAGCTGTCAAGTCAGGTCAAGTTGAGATGTATGCAGATGACACTACTGCATTCTGTATTGGTGAAAAAATTGATGACGTATGCATAAAACTACAAGAAACATTAAAAGAAATAAATAATGGGTGCACAAAAAATAAGCTAACTGTACACCCTACAAAAACACAAGTTCTCATCATGAAAAGGCATAAGCTCATTGGTCCATTGCCAGAAATGAAATTACTAGGAGAAAATTCATTCGAATACACAGATGTGACAGAGTGCTTAGGAGTCAAAATTGACAACAGACTCAACTGGAAGGCTCAAACAGAGAAAGTTGGAAAAGCATTTTCAGCAAAAGTGAAGACAATAAGATCTATGTCTTATCTCCCAAAAGACATGCTAGAAGAGATATACTTCAGAACAGTCATTCCAGTAGTGCTATACATCATTGTTGTATGGGGAAATTGTTCCTTAGGAGCTATGACTGGAATTGAAAGAATCCACAGAACTGCAGCTAGAATAATTCATAAACTTGACACAAATACACCATCAGACCAAGTGCTGCAAGTTGCTAAATGGGATTCAATTGATTACATGTACAAGAAAAGACTCGTAACATTAATGCATAGAGTTAAAGCAGGAACCATGAACCCAAGAATAAGCTCATTTTTGAGGAAGAAAATTGCACATACAATCTGCGTAACAACAAAGACTTCAAAATTCCACAAATAAGATCAGAAAGTGGTAGAAAGTCAGTGTTGTTCAGAGGACCCTTCCTATGGAGTATGATTGATAATGACATTAAAGCTTTGAAACAAGAAAAATTTAAGAAGTGTATACATAGATATAAGGAAAAATTAGATAAGATTAATTTTCAATCAGGGACATTAGCAATCAAATCAAAAGATCATTATTTTGTGTATTGAACATTAAACTTGAATTTACATTTTCCAATTTATAGACTACAGTATTCCATTGGACATTAAGTTTTTCTAGTTACATTTTATCAAGATTTAATTTCAACTATTTACTCAATTTTTTCCTGTAAACATTTTAATCATAGATATAGTTCTCACTTGTAATTTTAAGTTATATTTTAGTTTTAGTAAAACAGGTCCACATCAGCTGTACAGCTGCCTTAGATTTAACCTGTAAAATCAAAAATATGTATGTATGTAGTAGTTAATATTAATCTATTTATCTCTTTGTTCATTTATAGCCTTTTCATTTGACTTCATGCACATACCCCCTCCTAGTAAGATCTCTAAACAAGCTCACGAGCCTTCTCTCTATCAAGCCACCGTCTCCGAAGGTAAAGAAGCCCCACAGGTGCTTAATAGAGCTGTTATGGTCTCACAGTAACAATTTAAAGTCTACGGTAACAGGATTGAGACAAAAAGAAAGATTACATTCTTTGCTGTTACTCAAAGTTTCACGCTATACGGCAATCATCAGACAACTGAAAATTCTACTCAACTTTTGTGCATTTATAAATTGAGTAGAGTTTTCAGTTGTCTGATGATCGCCGTATAGCGTGAAACTCTAAGTAACAGCAAAGAATGTAATCTTTTTTTTTTTGTCTCAATCCTGCTATAATTCGCTCTGTCTTCATGGCATTGAGCACTGTTTTAACCAGTAAAGACACATACAACTTTTTGTACTAAAGTCTACGGTAGATATATCACCGTGGCGAATTTTCTAGCCTAGCCGACATATCGGTCTCTAAATAGACTGGTGTCCCAGAGAAAAAAAGGACTAACACTTATGTTTTTTTAGATTTCTCTTGCGCAGCTTCATTCGGAAAACCTACATAATAAAAATTCGTTTTTCTAAAAATTACTTACCAGGTATAGCGTCCTTGGTTCCATTTCTCTCGCAGTGGTATTATAACTACAAGACAAAAACAAATTTGAAGTTTCACACGTTAGATGATGTTCTGATGTTTGAATGTTGAAAAAGCTGCAGGGTTACCAGAAAAAAAACGGAAAATTAATTTCAATCTTATGTCGTACTACATTTTCGGATATGTAATGTTTTGTCACTGGCATGGACTTGTCTATATATCTAACCGGATTGTCTCTACGTTCTACGGATTTGTCACTATATTACTAATGAATTAGTCGATTTATTATCATTTTTTTTAATTTTTTTTTTCATTTTAAAATTATTTATGCACGGTAGCCCCGTCAGTCAGTATGACTGATTTTCAGGGGGCCGTGCCAAAAACTTTACAAATTAAAAAATCTACTAAAATTAATAACGGGAAAAGGAAACTAATTACAACCATAAATAATTTATCTACAACTATTTACAATAAATTTACAACCGACCCTTTATCTTGTTCTTAAAAGAAGATAAAGAGGGAGCTTGCTTGGCCTCGCGGCTGAGATCATTATGCTAGAGGCATACATTTGTATACCTCTAGCATAAGTATTTGCACATTTTTTACATGTATTGTGATTTCCCCGTTCTTGTGTAAGAGTTCTTCAAAACTGGAGTCAAAATCATTTAGCAGCACTCTCAGGGCACGCTTATGAACCCAATTGACTTTATCGTTGGCTGTTTTTATGGACATTCATGAGTATGTATCAATGGAAAAAGGATACAGGGTGAGCCAGAAAAAGTTCCCAATTTTGAAAATTCATAGCATCAAGAGGACTGGATGGATTGAAATGAATAAATATTTGCTTGACAGCCAAAAGATCGAAGTATATTTGTGATTTTTCTCGCTTTGTTACAAGCATTGGAAAAATTGGTAAATTCAAATATAGAAAAACTTTGTGGTTGCAAAATGATTGAAAAAGGCCTATAATACATGATCAAATCATAAAGGACTCCTCCCTCAGAACAACAGAGAAAAAGCAATTTCTCATGGGTTAGAGATATCGTCTTAACATTTATTGCCATGGGGTTGAAAATCTTCAGTATCTGTTTAAGAATCTATGTCTTATTACTCTTGAGAGAGGTGAAACGCCCGTGTGTATTGTTGTGTGAGGGGAGTCCTAACGATTTGATCAAGTGTTTTATTCCCTTTTTCAGTCATTTTGAAAACATGAAATTTTTGTAAAGTTGATTTTACCTATATTTGCAGTGCTCGTAAGAAGACGAGAAAAATCACAAAAATACTTTGATCTTTTGGCTTTTAACTAGAATTTGAATCATTCAAATCCATGAAGTACTTGTGGTGCTACGAATTTTCGAAAGTTAGAACTTTTTTCTGGCTCACCCGGTATATATAAATATCTGCCATGTGGAGTTTACTCATATGATTCAGAGGCCGACCATTAGGTGCTTTATTTATACTCTAAATATGCGAAAATTACAATGCATTCTGCTCAGCTTCTGAATTAAATAAATAAAATGCGCACGGCAGATGTTAAAAACTATCCCTCGTCTGTCAATACTCATGATATCTCTTAACAACTTATTTTCATGCGCACAATGCAACCGTGCACAATGCAATAGTGCAATGCAATAGTGCTCAGTGCTCAGTGCACAATGCAACAAATCATAAATTCAGTATTGAAAGAAAACATACCATGGTCTGCTCCAAGCAATCGGCATTCAGGTAAAGCATTTGGTTTGACTGGACTCAAAGTCACAAGCATTGACGACTTGTTGCCTGGAATTAAAGAAACATTGGGACAACCTGAGTCTGCAGTTTGTTCACACAAGATTGTAAGGGGTGTTCCTAATGATGACTCGGCGTTTCAAAATGTACGGGGTGTCTCATACGAAAGTCCCACCGATGATACAATCTTGTGGAACAAGGAAACAAGGCGAACTGTACCAGGTATATTTTGCTGTTTCTTGAAACCTAACATAGATTTTTACACCTTGTTTTTGCTACACCGGGTGACTCAAAAAATTTCTCAAAGTTTGGATAATTGTTGCAGAAAAAGCAGTTGTGCTATTAGACTCACAAAATAGTTCCAGTTATCGCAACAACAACAGCAATGACAACAACAACAACAACAACATATTAATTTTCTCAAACTGGGACCTATGGACTCTCACATCAAAAATTTGGACGAAAATAAACAATGGGGGCATCAATTTTTCTATTCATGTTGAAACGAGGTTAATTCGTAGTCATGGCAACTTTTCAGTAGTTCGAAAATTTCATCGCTGTGGCGTGCCTTCTTGTCAGCTGAAGGAAGCTAAGTGGCCTTCAAAATGAGGACATTCTGATTGAAACTGAAAGGTTTGTTGATTCTTGGATTGAGGAAACATTCATCTGGATACTTGTGGCTTTTGTTCATTGCTAACGTCACTTAAAACGTGAATTTTGAGGCGTTTTATTATATGAGGATTGAGCTGACAAGTTAGGCCCATCCACCATTGCCTGGAGCACTCGGCTTTTAGTACAGTGTTGCTATGGTTTCCATATCGGACGTGACGTCAAGGGAAAACAATGTCGTCCCAATTTTCAATGTGAAAGTCCATGAGTCGTAGTTATATCGTCCATCAGCCTATCAATCTATAGCAACAACTAAGAACTTGTAATCAGTCTATTGTGCTATAATCATGCAGAAAGATTTTTCTGATAGCTAAAGATTGAAGTAGGTTTCATACCTGGTGAGCCACAAAAAATTGCCCACTTTCGAAAATTCGTAGCATCACAAGTACTTCATTGATTTGAATCATTCAAATTCTAGTTATAAGCCAAAAGGTCAAAGTATTTTTGTGATTTTTCTCGTTTTCTTACGAGCACTGCGAATATAGGTAAAGTCAACTTTACAAAACTTTCATGTTTTCAAAATGATTGAAAAAGGGCCTAAAACACTTGATCAAATCGTTAGGACTCTCCTTACACAGAACGATATACACGGGCGTTTCACCTCTCTCAGGAGTAATAAGACATAGATTCTCAAACAGATAGTAAAGATTTTCAACCCCATGGCAATAAATGTTAAGAAGATATCTCTCACCCATGAGAAATTGGATTGTCTTTGTTGTTCTGAGAGAGGAGTCCTTTATGATTTGATCACGTATTTTAGCCCTTTTTCAGTCATTTTGCAGCCACAAAGTTTTCCTAAATTTGAATTTACCAATTTTTCCAATGCTTGTAACAAAGCGAGAAAAATCACAAATATACTTCGATCTTTTGGCTGTCAAGCGAATATTGATTCATTCAAATCCATCCAGTACTCTTGTTGCTGTGAATTTTCAAATGTGGGAACTTTTTTCTGGTTCACCCTGTATAATTTTAATTTTTAAAGTAATAGTTCGTTGGTAAATTCGCCCTCTTTTAGGCATCAGTCTTGCAGAACGGCCAGAAAATGGCCTAAAACGCACGATCAAGTCTTCCAGATCTTTTGATGCTCATTCAAAATTCTTTGGAGAATTAGCATATCTTTATAACGATAATCTGAAACTGAGACAAAAGCTGAAATCAATACATTATTTATTGCTATGAAAAGGGAGTATTAACAATAGAAAGCCTGGCAAGTTGTGTTTCTTTTAATAAGAGATGCCTTTGATCATATGTTTTAGGCCACTTTCTGGATGTTCCCAGGGGAGAACTCCCTATTGCATGTGACGGGGGGATCAGACACAGCATATTTTCGAAAAACCCAAAAAGATACAGAATTTAGGACATTTTTAGACCCCAAAAATATACCCATTGCTTCATATTAAATAAAAACTAGAGGTTTTATAGCTTTTTCAGCAACTGCACTGCAATATTTCGGTGAAAACTCAGCTTAGCACTCACCTTGTCAAATTTTCTCATCAGCAACCCCAAGAAATATACTTATTTTGCACCAGATAGCGTACCCAAAGGTATATTAGAGACAACGTTTCCCAAACCCAAAAAATGTCTGACCAACCCGTCACCTACTAATAGGGAGTCCCCCCTTGGGTTCTGGGAAACCAATTTTGTTATCCTTCGAATTTTCAACGGGAGCACTATTTTGAAAATTACCAAAAACTACTTCAACCTTGTAGCTATCGGCAAAATTAATGTTGATGCTTATAGCGCAACAAATCTGCTACAAAAATTTTTCAAACAGGGGGACATTTTTTTGAGTCACTCCGTAGATCAATGAGTCTCGGATTCATGAATTAGGAAACTTATTGATCATGGTTTCCACAGGCCTTAACAGCATAGGTTCCAAATCTTTAAAAAGGCTGGTGTAAAATTCAGTTACTTATTTCTTTGAACTGAAATGACTTCAAAGAAACTTTAGCTACTTCTCTATAATTCTACCGTTGGACTTTTCTGAAATCTTCAATATTTTCAGAATTAGAGTGTTTTTCTAATTTTATAAGAATTGAAGAAAGATTTTCAAAAAACTATCGTAATTTCTAAACTGTTTGAAGTAACATGAAATAATTTCGAAGAAAACCATAGTATATGGATGTCTACGATATGATATCAAGCAAATGTCTGTCACTTTTCTGGTTTATGATTTAGAAATTTGATGACGTCACACCCTCAAATGAGTTGAAATGTAACATACGCTGAAATTTCGAAAAATATTGAAAACTTCTGAAAAGTCCAACGGTAGGATTAAAGATAAATAACTGAAGTTTTTTTTCAAGCCACTCAGTCAGAAGAAATAGATCACAGAACTTTATACCCACCTTTTTACGCCGAGTTAAAGATTTGGAAGCTATGCTGGCCTTAACAGTGGGCCCAAATACTGTACCGAAACAAATGCATTTTTCCCTTTTGATATTGCTTTTGCTGTATTTTCCAAAGGAATTTAAAACTTTAATCTCTGGTTTTTGCTTTTGAAAAGAATTATGGACGGATACTACAACCTAATTAACTGCGAGGTACTGCTTTGCCCTTCACTTTTGGATATACCAATGTCCAAAATAATGTTTTAAAGCAGATTTTATTGTTTGGTGCCAAAAATGTCCCCAACGAACTCAACAAAGATATACGCCTTCTGACTCTAAAATTTATCCATAAATCTGGTCGATTCGGTTAGAAAATTCCAAAGAACTCCGTCATAAGTCACTTAACCACAGCCACCATGTTGCATGTCCCATTTTAGTTTATTTTATTTTGTTTTGTTTTTGCTTTTATTTTTATTTTTCTTTGGTTAAGTCGTGTATTTTAAACGTCAATCTCAAATTAGATGCCACGCAATATTTGAGATAATGCTTAATTTACCAATCCAAACGGACATAAGTCAACCAGATCGCAGATATTTCTCGTGGCAAATAATTTGAGACAGACCATAGTAGTTTTAGCTCCATGTCTAAATGGCCTCGGGGTAGTCACAGCCTTTTGCTCCTCGGGGTATCGTTCCAGTAGTATTGTATAGTAATTTGTAGGTAGTGTAAGTAATATATATTGTAATTTTTAGTGTATATAAAAAAATTAATAAAGAAGAGAAATTATAACAATAAACTCGTGCCACATCTCCAAGATAAGACTACATATGCGCTATTTCTTCTTCTTTGATACGTATACTGTTTGCAATGGAATGTAATGTAATGAATGATTCCTCCAAAGAACAGTAATTTCAAGGAGAATTGAAACATCTCAAATTAAATTACTTTCAAAAGTAAAAACTAAACGTTCATGTTTGAGATTCCTTTGCAAAATGCCTATAATATCATGACTAGGCCATTTTCCAAAACCTCTGATTTCAGGTGAACCCTCAATTTTGAATTTGCAATTTCCTATCTGCGGTATTTGGTAGATGATTCTAAAATGCAAGGTACATGCATTCAGGTTAAAGATCAACAAATGTAGTTCATATTCTGAAAGTGCTGATATCTTGTCGATTTTCCTTTATCCAATCAAAAGGGGGTACTGTTTTAGACGCCTTGTATATTTCAACAAATGCCGATACCTCATTTTGGTACATCTGGTTTAGAAAGACAATCTGATCATATTTTCCAATGTTGTTGGGGAGGTGAGGTACGCTTTGTCCTTGGAAACTTATTGTGGGGTGCATGCGTCCCCTTGTGCAATGGGTTAAAGCTCATGCACAGTAGCGTTTTTGGGTTGGAGTTGTAATTGGCGCATGAGGTTTAACCCACTGCACGGGGGGGGGGCACATAAGTTTCCTCGGACGGAGCGTATGTCGTCTCCCTAACAAAATGGGCATATCAAATAAAACGATACATTTTACTACATGATTGTCGTCGAAAAGTTTGCTATTCGACCTTAAGAAATATCAAAGTGTCTCACCAATGGCAATTCTGCGATAACAACAAGAACGAAGTCTAGTTTCTGGTTCAAGGATCCAACAATTTTCATCAATTTCATCCATAACATCCCACAAGTCCTGGTACTTGCTCAGCTCCTGTTAAATGATGCAAAAATATAAGTGAAACAGGCCAATACGAAATTCTAGCAATAAGTAAACCATTTACAGTAAGAACCCGCAAAATAGAAACCAGTAATACCAAAACTGCCTGTTTAGCTTCCTATTAAAAGAAACAATCTAATCTTGTATGCAGTGCTGCACGATGTTTCATTAAATCACATGGTTAAGAAACCTTCAGTTATTTCAACTTAAATCTCGTACGAATAAAAAAGTTTATCTCGTACGAATTTTTGGGCTCAAACCCATTATCAAGTCAAATAAAATGAAAAGTTTCCAAAAACCAGTTGTTAATTTCCAAAGTTGTGACTTGACAATTGGTTTCAGCTTGAAAAATCGTACAAAATAAAACTCTGTTCAAAGCACAATTATCTATATTTTGTTTGCTTGTATTATCTTAAACAAAGAGTGACGTCATATCGTCCAAACGAAAACGAGTCTGTGTGATTGTTTTGTCGCCTCTTTATCGTTCCAAGCCTCTTTATGTTGTTCTTGAGCCATTTTCAATGCAAGAGTACCTTACTGTTACCTTACTGTTAAAATATGTCTTCCAGATTCAAAACTTGCCTTTATTAGCATTCAAACACATAATTCATTTTTTTGAAAAATGGAAGAGTCTCAGTTGCACTATTTTCTGAGGTACAAATTGGCCCAAGTCCATAACGCGGAACTCGCGGAACTCGCGGAAGCCGCGGAACAGAATTTTTCCGCGAGATATAGTTCCGTGTTATTCACTGGTGTATTAGGCAAAATTCAATAACGCGGAATTTAAAAACGCAGAAATTTTTTTCAAGCCCAATATTCAAGGTCATCCTTGGATCTTCGAAACAGTGCACATGTGACTCGCTTCAGGATCGGCTTACTATTGCATCGATGTTGTTATTATTCATTTGGCTAGGCCCAACGAGGTCAGTGGCCTAACTTTGAACGATGTTTACTTATTCAGAAGTAAAGCCACGTTCTCCGTTTAACTCATCAGTAGGAAGAATCAGACAAACAAATTTCCATCTGTTTTTCCTGCAAACTTTTGCTGAGAAAATTCTCGAAAAATTTCCTTGTTTTTCAATTCTGCGTTATGGACTTTTGCCTAATACGCCAGTGAATAACGCGGAACTGAATCTCGCAGAAATGTTTCGAGATTTTTCTCAGCAAATTTTGAAGGAAAAACAGATGAATTTCTGTTTGTTTGATTCTTCCTACTGATGGGTTCATCAGAGAACATAGCATTACCTCTGAATTTGTCAACATCGTTCATAGTAACGCCACTGACCTTGATGGGCCTGGCCAAGTGAATGATAACAACGCCGATGCAATTGTAGGCCGACCCTGAAGAGGGGTGCAAGTGCACTGTTTAAAAGTGTTTCGGAAATCCAAGGATGACTTTGAACAAAGAATGTAATTTTCAGGGCTTGAAACAAATTTCGACGTGTTTAAACTCCACGTTATGGACTTTTGCCTAATACACCAGTGAATAACGCGGGACTATATCTCGCGGAAAAATTCTGTTCCGCGAGTTCCACGAGCTCCGCGTTATGGACCTGGCCGTAGAAATTGCCACATTTTATTTCCAACATAGGCTAAAGATTCAATTCCAAAAGACGTGGTGCTTACCTTTTTTCCAACATCTTTCATCTTTTTTTAAGTAGATATTTAAAATGAGGCAGCCTGAACGAGGCAGATCCACTGTCCTCCGCCGGTTTTACAGACCACGGAACAATGGACTACATAACTACGGAGGCAGGAACCATGGACTACAGAACTAGAAACCGGTGGAGGAGAGTAATGCTGATCTACTGTTTAGGGTGCGTCCTGATGTCACAATGTTGTCTCTAAATCATCAAAAGTAGCAAATGATGACGGTGAAGGTGAAGTTGCGGTTTTTTAGCGCCAAGCGCTGGGATCACAGAAGTAGAACAGGCCTAATCGATTCCGCAACCCCGTGACATAACGCTCAAGTGGTGGGGCTCTACCGGGTATCGAGCCCTGTCCGCCTGATTTTTCTAACTGCAAAGACAGTGAATTCCACCACTGTACCACAACACTATCAATGGTGGCCTGAATCAGGCTATTTTAGGCCTAAATTATAAACGATTTTGACAGGGCATGAGGTAAGAGCGTGAAAGGATACAAAGGAGAACTAAATCCTGCTTATCAAGAAGTTACATTTGTTTTACAGCAACCTTTCAAAGAACCCCTTTGAAATGTGCATTTTGAAAAGGACATTTGCGGTTGCATCTGCACGAGTTCCAACAAAAGCAGAGTAAAAAGTTTCACAACAAACCAGAACAAACTGCTCGTAGATCTTGGTGAGAGATGCATCCTATGATATAAAAAGAAAGTTAGATAGATATTTCTAACAAAAGCAAAATTTTGAATTTCAAAACAATTATAAAAACCGGAGGTTAGATTTGATGGAAATAACTCGGTAGCAGCAGAGGTCAGTCCGATATTTCTGGGCTAGAACATTGTCGAAAGTGATATTATTGGGTCTAAAATCAATTGATATTTGGCCATGATATTTTTGGCATCAAACATAGTCAAACTGATATTTCAGGGTTCTTTAGAGGCAACTTTAGTGTCTGACCTCCCCCTCCCGTATGCGTATGTGCTGAGATCCCAAGACAAATAAAAAGTAAATCTAGAACAAAGTGTTGATGCCATAATTCTATACCTGCTGCTGTTCAGCTACAAATTAACGATAATTCACCCATGCTAAAGATGTCCCTTAAAGTTATGCGGCTATCTGATCATAACTCAAAACAATAAAAAGTGAGCAAGCTGTAATGAGCACTGCTGAAAAACTCATAATAGGATGCAGTAGGGGATATCTTTTCAAAATATTCGCTTATTATCATATTTTCTGCAATATGATTTGAAACGCATGTGACAATAAAGCAGTTATAACGGCTCGTTGGGGAACACTTACCGTAACGGCTCTACTTAGCCCCACTCTCTATCAAGCCTCTCTCTCTTATAAGCCCCTGCCTCGTATGTCAAAATTTCAAACAAGTACTCTCTCTATTATACCAAAAATTATCCGATACTCTCGGGCGTTCCAATTCTAAATGACAGTGGATCAACTAGAAACGAAATGGCTACAAATCTTTACAACAAGACACATCAGTGCCCCGTTAAGCGAAAGCGCATTAAAGGGGCTCCGTCGTCAAAATGTAAACAAAACGATGATTTTTGCAGTTTTTTGAAAGGTGATATCACACAGGATGTTCGCATTTTTTTTTAAATGGAAGTTGCTGTTTGGGCATTAATCCTTGTACTTCACTAAGGAACAAACCAAACATTCATATCTTCTACGATTGCTCGGATATAAGTGGATTTTTAACGGTCACTTTTTTGTGGCTTGGGTGAAGCCACCAAACAAACTGCAGAGAACAATGGATGAACAATGGATAATCCCCGACACGTGCGAGTTTACGGATTTGTTTACTGTTTGACGACTGAGCCCCTAAAAAGAAAGTATGACTGGAGTTACCTGTTTGGTCAATAATGGTCGAAACACGCTGGGGAGATCACTCTGGATTGATGGCATTTTTGACATATCCTATCAAAGAAGGATATATCATTTCAAACAAGTGACACTAAAACTACCAGGTGTCTCAAAAATGCATCCGTTTAAAATAACGTATTAAGTTGTATATGTATAATTACAATAATTTCACTAACTATCCTGTTATGAACCCAACCTGCTGTACACATGTTTTGCAAAGCCTACAGTTGCATTTATCACCATTCCAGCACCTTATTTGCTTTTTGAAAATTTGAAGGGTGCTGGAGTCTTTTATCTCGTATGGTAGCAGCTGCCACACTCTATTTCCAAGGAAAGCTACAGACTCGATTCCAAAGGACACAGTGCGTACTTTTGGAAGCAGCGCGTCGGTCCCATGCCTCAAGTCGTAGCCAGTGTTCCGCTGCGTGAAAATATCCTTCATACAAGTTGGACTTAGATCTAATTTTGTTTTAAAAATCTCAGTCATAAGCAACTGTAGGTTTCTTATATGGATGGGCACTGAATTTGTTTGCCCCAGGAGAAAACCAAAATCATGTTCGTAATCTTTCTGTGCAATGCGCAAAGCCATTTCGTGAACGTGATTTATTCTTTGATTCAAGGTTAACGTTATCCTTATAACAAGTGCGCTGGTGACTAGTGTCATATACCGAATTAACTTGTTATATGCTCCGTAGTAGCACGGACGGCTTAGTGTTTGGACACCAATCTGAAGATTCGTGGCTCGAATCCCAACCCTTGCAACCTGCTACATAAAATGGGGAAAGTCACCAACTCTCTGTAATTCTTAGACTGATGATATGGTCGTAGTTATCGCTATTGAAATACTGCCGGACGCTCCTAACTACGACTCATAATCAAACGCCATTATTTTGAAATTACTATGACTGCCTCGTTTCGATAAGGGCCTAGGCAGAAAAGCACAAGCATTTGTAGTTTTCAAATGAAACACATTGATTTGAAAACTTCACAATAAATCAGTTAATGCTTAGCGAAAGCAGCAAAATAGTACCTACGTACAAGATTTGATATTGTCGCCAACTGTTTTCATGGTATTCTTGTTCGTAAGACTTTGTTCTGTCCGGCCAAGCTCCTTGAAACTCTGCTTTGAGCTTCGAGTTTCCGTTGGTCAACATCAATCAATCGAATTTGCAGAAATTCTAATGGCGTTGTATTTTGTTGTATACTATGTACATGAAGAAAGGCGACATTTGTCAGAGCATGCGCAAAGCAGGCAAATATCTTTGGGGATGCCCGAGGGCAACTCTGCAAGTGGCTTGGGATCAAATTAATATTGGCGGGAATTTTGGCACAGTGTTCTTAGGCCACTAGGCGAATGCTGCGTTTACAGCGTGGTTTACGGAGAAAGGTCAAAGGCAAAGATAAGATACAACCATCACAAACAATACGGTGAATATTTTCTCTGAAATGATGTATTTTCTAAACTAGGCCGTTCTAAAAATTGTTATGATTAGGCCGATCTTCTTGTGCTGAGCTGTACTGCCTGTCTCGCTTCTGAATGATGAATGAATCGTGTTTGTGTATCACCACGCACGGACGAAGGGCTGATGAATATCGAGGTATTATATAGATAAAGGTACCTAGAAATAAGCTGCCTTCAGGGGTATACTTTTTCGGACCTTTATTCTATCAAGTCCCAAGGGTTTGCTGTTTGGCATTTTGGCCTCAGGCAGCGATACACCTTTTGGCAGTTTTTGGTCTATCTAGCGGTGATCAAATGTTGATAAACTTGCGATCTATTAAGGACACCGCATATTGGTGATTTTTGGCATAAAGGAGGCCAAGCTGAGGTAATGTTATCCTGAAAACATAAAATCTTGGCACTTGGGCTAGAAGTTAGTTTTCCACACGCCTTTACCCAAACATTTGGCAGAGAAACCCCCCCCCCCCCATCCCCCTTATACATTCTAATCACTGCCAACAGGATTTTTTGTCTACTTTTGGACTCAAAAGAGACAGAAGTTGCAACATAAACGGTAAAAATGGACAGGAATTACACAATGCTGCACACACTTTTCAAAATATTATTTTTTAAATCAAATCACATTTCCTATCTGTTCTGTTGCTGGCACAAACTTTTATCCGATCTTTTGGAAGGTTTAGGAGCTAAGCTAACATATTGTATTCTCAAGTACTAAATAATTGTCCCCTCTGCTTCTTATTTTTTGAATTATTTTCCACCCCCCCCCCCCTATTTTTACTACCCCTTTTATCAATTCTTAATTCTTGAAGAATTGAAATGATAGTGAACATGATCAGTGAACATGATCAGTGAACATGAAAAAAGGATAGTACGTATTTAAGCAAGAAAACAATTATTTTTTTGTTTTTCCAGTCCCCCATTGTTCAAATGCCCCAATTATTATTATTATTTTGAACCATTTACAACCCCCTGATTATTCTCACCACATGTACCCATGAGTTGGCTAAAAATGAGGTATAATTCAAATTTTAAGGTGCAGTTTCCAGAACAGATTGCTACAGGCATGCACATTATTGCAGGAAACATCCCAAACAATTTCATAGACCATGGAATAATTAAAATATATGTTATAATTAAGGAGTAAAGTCAACCTTACAAAAATAGGAGTTGCATACTGCATGAGGCACCCACAGAGTACCCTTTGACATTTATTCGCCAAATTCAGTATTTTAAAATGATTATTTTTATGCCAGCAAGAAACTAAAACATTAGACATTTACTACAAAAAGTAAATTCTGTGATTTCATTTGACATACATTGAAAACTTCTTCATTTATAGAAAGTATTTGAAATACAATGAAGGTTTGTTGATGAATTTGCCAAAATGAATGGCAATTCTCAATTGATTGAAAGCTACTTGCTATAAGTAAAGGAATATGAACCAACATAACTTGGATCATTTTCCAAATCTGCAGAAATTTGAGTAGATTTTGCACAAAGGCAGTTTGCTACCATTTAAAGTTTTGCGTTACAGATTTCTACAAACTCAAAACAAGCTTGCAAAATCCAAAAGAACAATAGAGCATTTCAATGCAATGCAAAGTTTTTTGAAAATTAGTTTTTATATTCAAGGCAAAACTCATGATATGTGCAGGCAGGCACTGTGCACATGAATCTCCAATATGTCAATCTGGTAAATGTAAGAGCCTTGGATCTTGAGATGATTGGTCTGTGCTTAGCCTTTCAACTTTGAAACTGGTCTTCCTACAAAAGATAATAATAAAACATCAAATAATACAGGGCAGAGCATGGGTGTTGAGGGGCCTTTTGACAACCAACAAACAGCTTTGCAAATGTTAAACTGTATGAAGGTATGACTATGAATATCAAAGTATATGAAAATATCAAAAACAAGATTCCTCTATTTTAAGAGTTCAGGTTAGTCTGTTTCTTAAATAAAATATCAGATGAGATTTGCAATAATGTAAATTAATAACATGCAAATCCCTTTTTGACTGTTTTATGCACATAATGTTCATCTACATCTATTCTGAAACACAGTGGTGGCTAGGGGGCAACTGGGTGCAACTTCCCCTTTCATGATGAGAACTCAGCTTGGCACCCCTTCTTGGCGAGAAGAACACCTCTCCTCATCATGACCCTAACACACTCGTTTTTAATTTTTGTGGGGGGAAAATATAAATTAAGGTGTTAGTTAGCACTAAAATAGAAGTCCGAAAATGTTCACAAATGCCTTAGGCATGCTCACTTTCTCTCATACTTATGGCACCCCCTTTGCAGGCTGCCCCCTCCAACTTAGGGCTGCATCCACCCCTGGTGAAACAGATTTATGTATGTATGCATGTATGTAATACAATAAATTGTAAAGAGATTCGGATGCAAAAAACGAGAAGATTTAGCACACTGAGGCCTTTCTGACTTGTGTCGTCATCAGAGTGTGACTTTAAACAGAACTAAATGAAATTTTGTTCTACGGTCTTACTTATACATGGTTATGATTAGGTGACAGATGGATATATTTGTTCACTGATTTCTTGATGAGTGATATTTGGCATGCGGTTAAATGCTAGTTCAATATCGCATGTCCGGCTTTGAATAACTTGTCTTCGTGGGTTAACAAAAGTTTCGAGTCTTTCAGCTCCATGAAAACGTATATTTTGAAAAAGGGTTCCTTGAGGTTCTTATTTCTTTGTCCACATTCGTGTACGTGTTTTGGAAAATTGCAAGATGAAGTTCCCGTACGAGATTCAGAAATGTGATTGTTCATGCGTTTACGAAAATTGGTTGTTTGACCTATGTATGTGGTTCTTTCTTCGCAGAGATTACATGATAAGAAATAAACCACGTTTTTACTGTTGCAATTGATCTGGCATCTGATTTCCCATAAAGTGCCATTTGACGTTGTAAATGAGTTGACAGGCACTAAAATGAATCAATTTTGAATCAAATGAATCAATCAATTTCCAAGGAAATTTTCAAAAAAACTATCACGGCAACCAATTCCAGCCACCACCCCGATTACTGCCCCAAAACTCATCAATTTATCCACATTCTCCTTGGCAAAACGCCATGTTTCAATATTAACAAAAGGCCCGAAATTCACTCCCGTCTCAACCCCTAGATCCAACTTCAAAAGTGATTTAAAAGATTTTACAAGAAGAGTTAGAATAAAAGACGTTTTCTGGGAAAAAGAATCAAGCGATGAATCAATACATAGAAACAAATCAAATCGTCCAATTTTTACCGATAATTTCGAAGTCAATAGTGTATGCAATTTAAGGTGGTCGCAGGGTAAAAACTCTAACTTTTTTGTTTTATGAGTTAAGAACCTATCCAAGGGATAGAAAGAGACTGTTGGTAGCCAAATGAAGAAATTTGATGAAAATTTTGATAAAAATTAATTTATGCGCATAATTAATGAGATCAAAGCGTCGCGGAATGGTGGGTCTTTCAAGGAAAATAACTTTGTCAAATCAAACAGAAATGCCATGAAATTTTCAGCGTTTGTTATTTAGACATGTTTTCATGTGCTGAACCTTTGAGTTCAGTGCAGTAAGGGAAATAACATTGAAATTTTTTTGAAAACCTTTGCATGCAAGAAAATTGCGATAATCGCTATTATCATTAAAATACTTTTCAATGTCACAATGCTAGGTAGAAGAACTATCTTAGGTCCAGAACATACCTTATTACATGCATCACAAACTGTGAAAATTTGAAGGCAAAATCTCTTACCACTTTTCTTAAATTTTCCTTGAAAGTTTGAGAATTGATCAAAATATCAAACTCCGGAAAATGGCAAAAATAGAAAATGTCAATAAATGAACATACTTCTCCACTGAGAAATAAAGCTCCCTTGTTACTGTAGAAGCTAGTGGTTTTTAACTACACTAGAACAAGTCCCTTACAGTGTTTTTCCATTGTTCAGTTGATTATTTTTGACATTTTTACACAATAACTTAGATTTTCTCTCTGCAAAACAACATTTCTTCATTATGCTGTGACCGTCAGTGTCTGTTTGTTTCCCTATGATGTATTCTTTTTCTTACTCTTGGTTGCTTTGTCCTGTAATTCACTTTTGAGACCCATTTTTTCTCAGCAGCAGATACCTCTTGCCATTTTCAATGCAAAATTTTGCAAATCGGGTGCCTGGCTGGCTCAATATCAAGCGGTTCATAAAATTTTGAATTTGAATTGTCTCTCTGTTAACATTGATGATTGCTTATCAACGATAACTTCCTGAGATAATCTTTCTGCATATGGAGATGTCTTTTACTGCATGAATCTCTTCTAGATAAGGTTGCAAGTGCTTCACGGAAATTTTGTGTCCTGCTAATGCGCTCAAGTCTGCGCTCAACCTGACAAATATCAACTTTCCCTTTTTGTGAATAGGAAATGGAATGCATCTGTTTGCTTTATGATAATACCATATATCTTCTTCCACAGTAGTATCATCTGTATTTGATTGATATCTGCAACTTGAAAATGCCATTGGCATTGGTGCCTCTTCTATTCCGACCTCCCCAGACCAGACCCCATTTGCCTTTGGAGATGATGCTGATCATCTCATTTTCTTTGGGATGGTAGTGGTTGGTTGGTTCCACATCCGATTTGAAAGGGCAGTTTGGTTTGAATTTAAATCTTTACCAGTAATTGATGATGTTTGCTTTTGGTTGTCGATAACTGCCACATCATCGCATATGCCCGAATAGACTAGGCCTTTGTTTGTTTGTCTAGGCCAAGTTCTGCTTGTTGTCTTTTTTCTATATGGATTACTACGACTTAAAAGAGACTTCACTTGATCATTTTTGGCTTCCTTGCTACCTGGTCTTCCCTTTGAACTTCTACTATCATGTAGTCTTCTCTCTGTAGCTTGAATTACTTCCCATTTCAAAATAAACAACACCGAAGTTTGCAGCTGAAGGAGTGCATCAACAAACGAGGTCTTGTTTTTCTCGATGGCAGACCTAATAAGTACTTCATGTAATCATAACAATCCAATTCAACAGCAAAGCCTCGTTATCGACAGTGGGCCCCCAAAATTGACAAAATCAGTTCTTTGGGCGAGAAGAAATGGGGCCAGAATTGGTTGCTATGAACGTTGCTAAGGAAATTTAGTCCGACTAGGGTAGTTTAACTAAGAAATATGTCAGAAATACGATTCTCCACGTTAAAAAGGACTGTAGCATCGAATTCCTCGATAATTTTAGCACCTGAATCGATGATAAAAATTTTTTTGATAATTTTGAAAAAAATCCAAAAGTTTTACCCTGCGACCACCTTAATGGAAATCTTACAGCCAGATCAAACGGACTGCAAGGACAATTTAACCGAGGAAGAACGTTTTGCATTGAAAGAACTTTCCGAGAATGAGGACATAATTATCAAACGTGCTGACAAAAGTGGCAATTTCGTATTACTTGACAAAATTTTCAACCGCGATAAACTAGTTTTGGAAAGTCACCTAGCAACCGAATCCTACAAACAAATATCGGAGAATGAAGATACACTCGTTTTGAAAAAACTGAAAAAACTAATAAAAAAGCATGAAAACTCATTAACAACAAAGGAACAAGATTTTATTACAAATTTTGAATGGAAAACAAGCAATTTTTACGTACTACCTAAGATACACAAAAGTAAAGAAATAATTAACCACATAAAGTCATGTGACCAAGATTTCATAGAAATGTTACCACCTGAAGATTTAAAAAGTAGGCCCATCATTGCCGGACCAATCTCCCCAACTCAAAGACTAAGCGAATTCCTTGACACTTTACTAAAACCAGTGGTAACAAAGTTGAAAACGTATATCAAAGATGACTGGGATTTTATCCGGAAGCTATCCACAGAATTCAAGTCACCATCGACTTTATACTCATACGACGTCACAAGCTTATACACAAGTATTCCACATGAACTGGGACTTGAAGCAATCGAATTTTGGATTAACAAAAGACGAGACTTGATCCCTGACCGTTTCTCTAATGAATTCATTCTCGAAGCAGCCAGTTTTGTTCTCAAAAACAACAATTTTCTTTTCGACAACGTTTTATATAAACAAGTAAAGGGAACAGCAATGGGTACGAAATTCGCACCATCTTACGGAGGGTGTAGAAGGGGTTTTGACTAGCTGACTAACATGCTGTTTTGCGCAATGACTAATGACTAATTTTGTTCAAAAGCTTAGACTAATGACTAACTATATTCTGTTGCTGACTTATGACTAAGCCTATTTTTCACTGCATTTAGTCAAAAAGTACACTTGCACACAGAGGCCAGAAGTAACATAACCCTGTTTTTTCAGCAATGAATGTCAAAAGGAATGGAAAAACAACTAACTTTCACCATACATAAAATATTCTTTTTAAAGACATTCAGTGGCAGGGACGTAGGTACCCTGGGTAGGACGTAGGAAGCATCTCAAATTTGGGGGGGGGGGGCACGACACCTCAAAAGCATTTTTTCGTTAAGCTGAAGGGGCACTTCCTGAAAATAAAAGGGCACTTCTTTGTTTATTGCAAAATCTTGGGGGAGGCACGTGCTCCCAAAATGGGTACCAATGCCCAACCCCCCCGGTTACTACCAATGACCAACCCCCCCCCCGGTTATTACGTCTCTGATCAATGGTAGGCTGAGATTTTTCCATTCTTCTTTCCTTCAGCATCAATTTCTCGAGAATAGGGCCCGAACATGGTTGTAACACATATAAAGTTTATGTTCCCTTTTCTTCCCCCATTCAGGAAAGCACTTCTACCCTGAACGTTCAATTCAAAATTATTTTGGGTTACCCATGGTTGTACCTCTTGGCCAAGCAAGGGACACAAAACGACCTAATCGTGTAATAGTCAGCAACCTGGTTCTGTACGTTTTCGGCTGAGAGAAAAGCGTATTTTATCACACACAATTACAATACAATTTTGGCACTGTCTTGGGACAAAGGTGATATTTTGGGAGAATAACTGGTCTTCCTGACAAAGAAATAAGCATCCAATTGTGAGGTGCATATCTATGGCTGTATGCAATATATATTGTCACTTTTACGCCGTTCTCAGGGATCTACAACTCAGGGCCGTAGGAAGGAGCTTCGGATTGGGGGGGCAATTGTTCTCAAAACAATAGAGAACAATACATCTAATTAATTCATGTGACGTAGCACCATTGTTTTGAAAAATTATTGGGGGGGCTTGAGCCCCCCCTGCCCCCCCCCCCGCTTCCTACGGGCATGTACAACTAGAACACAGGCTACAACTGTATGATGCTGGTGTCATCAAGAAGCCTGGTCTTGAGATACATAGGCCCAAATAGGCCACTTATGTCATGTTCTAAATCGAAAAAGGGGACAGATAAAGTGTTTGTGTATAACAGTGTCACCCGCAGCTTGGCACTCCTATTCGGAAACTGGTGATGCACCCACGAAATCAGAGTTAACGTAAAAGAAGGTTTGATTGATTTTCCATTCAGACATAGGTAATTCATGCAATTCATCATCCACTTTTGCATAGAAGAGCTCATAACAGAAATTTCACTTTCAAAGGAAACTTTGACTAATTGAAGCCAAATGTCTTGACTAGTGACTAACTGGATGCTTTACTGCTTGACTAGTGACTAGCGGTACCCCCCTTTCTACACCCTCCTTACGCATGCCTTACCATCGGATTTCTTGAAGAAACACAACTTTTTCCGATAATCTTACCAAAATATTTTAACCACGAAACTTGTAAATATATCGAAGACAATTATTACCGTTACATGGATGACGGCTTTATCGCTTTACCAAAAGACTTAAATCCGATTTTATTAAAAGACGCATTAAACTCGCTGGATGATTCGATAAGATTCACCATGGAATCAGGAAGGAAAGAACCCGAAGACACCGAATCGCTGAATTTTTTAGATATAAAAATAATCCTCAAAAATGAAAAACATATCAGTACAGATATTTACTACAAAGAAACCAACCCGCACAAATACTTACATTTCTATAGCGCCCACCCTTCTCATATCAAGGATTCCATTCCATACAACCTCGCCAAAAGAATAATCGTATTCGTTTCAGATGCAAATCAAGTAGAATTTCGTTTAAAGGAACTCGAACAATGGCTTTTAGAATGTAATTACCCTAAAGGCCTAATAAAACAAGCATTTCATCGCGCAAAAGTACAAGGCCCAGCACCCGAACCTCACAAAAAGGACATAATCCCTCTGGTCACAACATACTACCCGAACTTGCAATATAAAAACGTTATGAAAACCATTTCCTTGCTACTCAAGAATTTCAAAGATCCAACAACACAACTCAAATTCGCAAACTCGAAACCAGTCTTAGCACTTAAACAACCTCGAAATATTACATCTCTTTTGACTAAAGCCAAGTTTAATTCAAAGGCCATCGTCAAAATACCACCCACACCAGGAATCGCGTTATGCAACAACAATCGTTGTAAGATCTGTAAACTATATCTTCAGCCTGTCAACTCATTTACAACGTCAAATGGCACTTTATGGGAAATCAGATGCCAGATCAATTGCAACAGTAAAAACGTGGTTTATTTCTTATCATGTAATCTCTGCGAAGAAAGAACCACATACATAGGTCAAACAACCAATTTTCGTAAACGCATGAACAATCACATTTCTGAGTCTCGTACGGGAACTTCATCTTGCAATTTTCCAAAACACGTACACGAATGTGGACAAAGAAATAAGAACCTCAAGGAACCCTTTTTCAAAATATACGTTTTCATGGAGCTGAAAGACTCGAAACTTTTGTTAACCCACGAAGACAAGTTATTCAAAGCCGGACATGCGATATTGAACTAGCATTTAACCGCATGCCAAATATCACTCATCAAGAAATCAGTGAACAAATATATCCATCTGTCACCTAATCATAACCATGTATAAGTAAGACCGTAGAACAAAATTTCATTTAGTTCTGTTTAAAGTCACACTCTGATGACGACACAAGTCAGAAAGGCCTCAGTGTGCTAAATCTTCTCGTTTTTTTGCATCCGAATCTCTTTACAATTTATTATTAAGTACCTTACCTGATCGAGCAGTGAAAATGAAATGTTTTCGATCGTAAAATGCTTCTTTGCGGCAGTTTATAGAGGGAAAATATTGATTACATGGTACACATCTTGTTCAGTTTTCTTTCGTCTTTCTGTTAAAGGTAAAAACATTTATGTAAGCGGAATATATTTCTGTCAAAATAGCTCAATGAAATTGCAAGTGAAAGCTAGGACTGGCAATTTCTCAAGTGTCGCCCCTATGAAAGTCCCAAACATAAGGCCGTTTCTTAACACATAAGGGATTTTATGCTTTTAATCTAAGAGGTGGGGATGCCTCCGCCATATATCAAGAGTTCTCGTGAATCCAAGGTTGTTCTTGCTCGCAACACCGAAAGAAAGTCGAGGTTTGATTAATTTCGAAAATTTTCAACGCCCTCGATATTTCACAACAGTGTTGATTCACGGCAGGGACCTTATTTGGTGGAAATTGCTTGAAATCACTTACCAATGAATGAATTCTTGTTAAAACCAGTTGCAAAATTTGTGTATCCTCCAAATACAAGAATTTTAGTCACAAATTGACAATTATTTGCGATGGATACCGGCAATGTTTCAAATAAATCCAGAAGTCTTGCCTAAAATGGGCGCCTTCCATGTTTCTAGTCGCTGGAAATGCTTCAAGTCGTCACTGAAACTCGACTGACGCGTAAAAGATATACTCTGAGTATTTAAAAATCAAAGGCATGCCTTTTCTAGAAAAAAATAAGCTTCTCCACAACTTCTTCTTGCCAAAACAATGCCAAAAAAGTTATAAGAATTTCGCAAGGAGAACATGCTATTTCTCTGACGCGACAGTGTATTCGAATTTCGAATAACAGAGGGGCAAATATAAAGTTTTACAAAGGTTTCATCATAATTTTGAAAAATATTTTTCAAAGAAGCCAAATAGACAAATATTTTCGAAATCCAAGATCAGGAGGGAAATTGATTTTCATCCATACACGTACTTTTTCATAAGAAATTGCCCATAGTATAAGAAACTCAACTCTCGGAGCGCCAAAAAATTAAGAAACTCCAGTACTGGGAAAATATACTATTTATTTTGATGAAGGTAATCCTTGACATATTTTTAAATTACTTTCCTTTGTTTCCTATATCATATTATTCGTATTAAGAAAAGGCTTAAAAAAGCCTTGTTTTGAAATATTCACGAGGGCACATGTAGTGAACAGTTATGGCTCGTGTTATGGAGCCTCTAAAGAAAGCCGTAAGAAATTCTGAGTACTCAAAATCTGATAATGTTAAGAAGCTTTCAGTACTGGCCCATATTCTTAGTTTCATATGAAAAAATACGTGCAATGTGTTTTTGATTACACTCTGCTATGAATTTAGAACGGTTTCAGAAAAATGGAGAAAAAGGCCACTAAACTGACATATCAAATTTCTTCAAAAAGTATTTGAAATCTACCCAGCTGCAGCTTTGGAATGAGCAATAGAAATCTCGCATGCTTGAAGATCGTTCGGGATTGTTCAGTAACGGGACTCAAGCAACGGCGAGTGACGGGGCGGAATATGCGGAGGAAAGGAGAGATAGGAAAAGAGAGATAGGCTCTGGGACAGTTGATACAATGCTTCGTTCCTGTGAGGTGTGATCATAAATAAACACGACAGAAAGTTGTCTGTGACATCTTTTCATCCTGCTCCTAAAATAGGAATATTGATTTTTATTTGTTCAGAGCATGTCAAGAGTTCTCATCCCTCTTTCTGTCTTTCGTTGCTCGGACTTTTGTTCCTTTTCTTTGCCTCTCAATTCTTTTGGTTCTGGTACCCAGGGAAATAAAACTTAAAATGGTTAAGACTACAACTGTAACTGAGGTGTCTTGGCAAGGGAAAAGATTATCATATTGATGTTTGTCAAATGCTTTCGATTCTTTAATTATAACCGCCCGTGTTTCAGGCATATTTGTTCAGACTGTCTAAGCAAGTTTCTGCAACAAAAGGGCCCGTACCAGAGCCTACTAAAAATTAACTGCGAGAAAGCTATTCATTTTACGCTAAAAACATTTTGTTCAAAATCGTGCCTAAAGTGCAAAAGAAATATTAGTTTGGTAGGAAAAATATAAAAGGTCGTACAGCCAGGCAGACTTTCACTACTTTTTCGGGAAAACTTGAATGATCATTGGTAGAAAGTTTCTTGATTTTTTTAAATGTTTCCTAACTTTTTGAGTGGATTCTTTTCTTTCTGATCTTGACTTCTGTCTGTTATTTCAACTGCTATTTACTTGATTCATTTCGAAAACATTGGTCTATTTGGCTTCTTTGAAAAACATTTTTCAAAATTATGATGAAACCTTTGTAAAACTTTATATTTGCCCCTCTGTTATTCGAAATTCGAATACACTGTCGCGTCAGAGAAATAGCATGTTCTCCTTGCGAAATTCTTATAACTTTTTTGGCATTGTTTTGGCAAGAAGAAGTTGTGGAGAAGCTTATTTTTTTCTAGAAAAGGCATGCCTTTGATTTTTAAATACTCAGAGTATATCTTTTACGCGTCAGTCGAGTTTCAGTGACGACTTGAAGCATTTCCAGCGACTAGAAACATGGAAGGCGCCCATTTTAGGCAAGACTTCTGGATTTATTTGAAACATTGCCGGTATCCATCGCAAATAATTGTCAATTTGTGACTAAAATTCTTGTATTTGGAGGATACACAAATTTTGCAACTGGTTTTAACAAGAATTCATTCATTGGTAAGTGATTTCAAGCAATTTCCACCAAATAAGGTCCCTGCCGTGAATCAACACTGTTGTGAAATATCGAGGGCGTTGAAAATTTTCGAAATTAATCAAACCTCGACTTTCTTTCGGTGTTGCGAGCAAGAACAACCTTGGATTCACGAGAACTCTTGATATATGGCGGAGGCATCCCCACCTCTTAGATTAAAAGCATAAAATCCCTTATGTGTTAAGAAACGGCCTTATGTTTGGGACTTTCATAGGGGCGACACTTGAGAAATTGCCAGTCCTAGCTTTCACTTGCAATTTCATTGAGCTATTTTGACAGAAATATATTCCGCTTACATAAATGTTTTTACCTTTAACAGAAAGACGAAAGAAAACTGAACAAGATGTGTACCATGTAATCAATATTTTCCCTCTATAAACTGCCGCAAAGAAGCATTTTACGATCGAAAACATTTCATTTTCACTGCTCGATCAGAATTTCGACGGCGTGAGTTTTTGCCTTCCATCCTTCGATTTAGGCAACATTAGTGCGCAGGCGCGCATCGTTTCCGCTCTGTCACCTTACCTACCAAAGTATGTAATACAATGTATGTATGTATGTATGTATGTATGTATGTATGTATCAATTTGCCACAAGAATAATTTGAAAGATTTACAATATCTATCTAGCTGAAAATAGCTACATAATTACAAGTTGTATACACATTAAATAAATACCAATAAAAACACCCCTAATTGTTGTGGCAGGGATAGCATTAAAAGGTCCAATTGACCTTATTTCCATAATGGTCCCCTCAGAAAATGTAAGATTGTCCGAAAAAATAAATAAATAAATAAGCTCTGGTTCACATATATGCTAACTTGTGGAATTTATGAAGTTAGAGGTTCAGTACATTGGAGGAATGCCACTGACTAACTTCTACAACATTGAACACCTCCACAGAAACATCACAACCTCCACAGCACTGATTGTACCATACTTTTTTGCTACTCAGTTGACCTTTACTGACCATCTGCTGTTTGCATAAGCGTTTATCGAAAATGAGCCCCAATCGGGCAAAACAAATGCCCTCAGTCGGGCAAAAATTATGCTAAACAATTGACTTTGTGTTGGGCAGCCCCCCCTATATTTTTTCTTCCTGTACGCTTATGGCTGTTTGGTTACTTTTATCAAAATTATGCTGTAGCTCACATAATGATCTTTGAACTTTATTGTCTAGCTCACATGAAAATTTGCAGCAAATCTTTCTTTAGGAAATGTGATGGTTAGATAGCTTGCACTTAAATACAGTCTACATTAACTTCTCTACTGGCTGTCATCTTGAACATTTACATATTTTGAAAAAGTTTTTATTTCTCCTTGTAAGGATTTCTTATGAAGTACTGCCATTAACTGGAACATATAAATCAATTTCTCAAACAGATTTTAATTCCTCCCATAGCGTTCAAGACAACAGATGACTCCTTTTTGGTTTACAAAATCCTGCACTTTAGTTCATGGTTTAAAATATCCGACTCTGTGTAGAAGACACCATGTCCTTATTTGCATATCCAATGCACAATAATTTTTTAATCTTTTCTTGAAACATATTCATATATTCTAGATGATGTCAATATTTTCTTATCTTGAGGTATCACAAAGCCGTTTTAAAAATATTGAGCTTTTTCTGGAGCCGGCCAATTCAACACATTTTTAGGGCGCATAGGCCCTCTTAAGAAGGACATCCGGAAAGACATTAATTTGTACACGCAATGCACGATAAATTTTCAAATTTTTTTCTTAAATCTGTTTAAATACATTAGAAGACTTCGACATTTTCTTATCTTTAGGTATTATAGGGCCGATTTCAAAATATTTGACTTTCTTTGGAGTCGGCCGTTACAGCACATTGTACGGCGCCAAATTCTGTTGTCATAAAATACCATGCAAAAATATCTCCTTGGCGGACGCAATGCACGATAAATTTTCAAATTTTTTGCTTAAATCTGTTTAAATATATTAGAAGACTTCGACATTTTCTTATCTTTAGGTATTATAGGGCCGATTTAAAAATATTTGACTTTCTTTGGAGTCGGCCGTTACAGCACATTGTACGGCGCCAAATTCTGTTGTCATAAAATACCATGCAAAAATATCTCCTTGGCGGACGCAATGCACGATAAATTTTCAAATTTTTTGCTTAAATCTGTTTAAATATATTAGAAGACTTCGACATTTTCTTATCTTTAGGTATTATAGGGCCGATTTCAAAATATTTGACTTTCTTTGGAGTCGGCCGTTACAGCACATTGTACGGCGCCAAATTCTGTTGTCATAAAATACCATGCAAAAATATCTCCTTGGCGGACGCAATGCACGATAAATTTTCAATTTTTTTGCTTAAATCTGTTTAAATATATTAGAAGACTTCGACATTTTCTTATCTTTAGGTATTATAGGGCCGATTTCAAAATATTTGACTTTCTTTGGAATCGGCCGTTACAGCACATTGCACGGCGCCAAATTCTGTTGTCATAATATACCATGCAAGAATATCTCCTTGGCAGACGCAATGCACGATAAATTTTCAATTTTTTTGCTTAAATCTGTTTAGATATATTAGAAGACTTCGACAGTTTCTTATCTTTAGGTATTATAGGGCCGATTTAAAAATATTTGACTTTCTTTGGAGTCGGCCGTTACAGCACATTGTACGGCACCAAATTCTGTTGTCATAATATACCATGCAAGAATATCTCCTTGGCGGACGCAATGCACGATAAATTTTCAAATTTTTTGCTTAAATCTGTTTAGATATATTAGAAGACTTCGACAGTTTCTTATCTTTAGGTATTATAGGGCCGATTTAAAAATATTTGACTTTCTTTGGAGTCGGCCGTTACAGCACATTGTACGGCACCAAATTCTGTTGTCATAATATACCATGCAAGAATATCTCCTTGGCGGACGCAATGCACGATAAATTTTCAATTTTTTTGCTTAAATCTGTTTAGATATATTAGAAGACTTCGACAGTTTCTTATCTTTTGGTATTATAGGGCCGATTTAAAAATATTTGACTTTCTTTGGAGTCGGCCGTTACAGCACATTGTACGGCACCAAATTCTGTTGTCATAATATACCATGCAAGAATATCTCCTTGGCAGACGCAATGCACGATAAATTTTCAAATTTTTTGCTTAAATCTGTTTAGATATATTAGAAGACTTCGACATTTTCTTATCTTTAGGTATTATAGGGCCGATTTAAAAATATTTAACTTTCTTTGGAGTCGGCCGTTACAGCACATTGTACGGCACCAAATTCTGTTGTCATAAAATACCATGCAAGAATATCTCCTTGGCGGACGCAATGCACGATAAATTTTCAAATTTTTTGCTTAAATCTGTTTAAATATATTAGAAGACTTCGAAATTTTCTTATCTTTAGGTATTATAGGGCCGATTTCAAAATATTTGACTTTCTTTTGAGTTGGCCGTTACAGCACATTGTACGGCGTCAAATTCTGTTGTCATAAAATACCATGCAAAAATATCTCCTTGGCGGACGCAATGCACGATAAATTTTCAAATTTTTTGCTTAAATCTGTTTAAATATATAAGAAGACTTCGACATTTTCTTATCTTTAGGTATTATAGGGCCGATTTAAAAATATTTAACTTTCTTTGGAGTCGGCCGTTACAGCACATTGTACGGCACCAAATTCTGTTGTCATAAAATACCATGCAAGAATATCTCCTTGGCGGACGCAATGCACGATAAATTTTCAAATTTTTTGCTTAAATCTGTTTAAATATATTAGGAGACTTCGAAATTTTCTTATCTTTAGGTATTATAGGGCCGATTTCAAAATATTTGACTTTCTTTCGAGCTGGCCATCACAACGAACGCTGGGCCTGGGGTTTCCTAGATTAGGCCAGTTGCGTCTGAAAATAATGGAATCGGGAATTATTAAAATGAATAAAATACCAAATTTGTGTGACTTACCTGTGGATTGATTGCCTGCCCACTTTTAACTCCAGCTATGTAGCCATGCAAAGCCCCTGATCGCAAGTTTCTTGGTTCCAAGAGTGTGGTTGTCTCAGTGTCGCCGCCCAGCGAGTAAGAAAGAAAACTTAAGTGAAAGAAAGCCACAGCACGAGGCCTGCTGATGCCGCGATCCTAACTCATGTTGGTCAGCGGTTATGCAAATGTCGCCTTTCTTATGTACATGACTTTGAATAGCAGCCTCGTTCCAATGGGCGTTCAAAAGTGAAAAAAGTCAGTCCAAACATATTGCCGTAATAATATGAGTCCCAGTAAGAGCGGTCTCGGTCTGGTGTAATAGTCTCGTTTTGAATAGCGATTACTGGGACTCATCGTAATCAGTCTATGTAATTCTAGGCTGAGAGAATCATGCTATGTGGTCGCATCGAGAGGAAGGACCAGGACACTACTTCCTCTTACTTCGCTTCTCAGGGTCCTAAAAACTACCTCCGGATGCTAAATATAAATGATAAAAAATTAGCTCCATTAAATAGCTAATATCTTCAGATTCACAGTGTTAACTTGTACCGAATGGTTATTTCGTACGTATGCATATGGCTGTACACTCATAGAAATAAGGTGGTTTTGAGAAGCACTCTGGAGTACCTTCAGGGGTATTCTGGAGTACCTTCAGGGCATTCTGGACAACCTTGCCAGGTTTAGAGTACCCCTGGAAAGTCTTTCTACGGTACCTTTAGTGGTATTCTAGAGTACCATTCTTAGGGCAATCTATAGTAGCCCTGCATTGAGTTACTCTATATGACCTTTAGGGGTCCATATATGCACCCGGCGGGAGTACCCTAAAAGGTAGTCCGGAAACAACCTTATTTCTGTGAGTGAAGCCTCAACTATAGTGGAGGATTAACGCTGAAGAACGAATCAAAATTTATTCTGTACGCGGCAACACAGAAATCAGATACTGCTCAGATTTCTCCGACAACAGACCGTTGAGCTTTCTCCACAACAGTCTAGTTCGAACAATTTTTTTAGATCTTAATAAGAACTGTTCAGTTGAGTGGCGTTAGAGATTCTATCAGTTTTGTGCACAATCAAAAATTCCTCAGATTTCTACAAAATGAATAAAAATATAATTCGATTCAGACACTTTAGTGAAATAGCCAAAACGTCTATTATATTGGATTCTATTGGCAACAATATATTTGTTGCGAGAATTTTAGGGAGTCTCCCGGGCGGCAGAATTATATATTAATTTTCCCATTGCGATAGACCCCTGCTGATGATAGTAAAAGCATGGAAATATACTAAACCAGAAAACCAAACAGGCTGTTTCAAAATAAAGGTTTGATTTTATCTAAATTTGTTGAACCTATCTCCGAGATCGACGATGGATTTAATAAGTTAATTCTGTAAATTTTGACGAAGCTGCAGTATTTCGAACAGTTTATGTTCTCTTATTAACCCTCCATGAGTCATAATCATATTTACAGGGTGACCCAACAAAATTTCTCGGGCTAGATCGCACATACCGGGTGAGTAGAAAAAAAACTCTCGTTTGAAAGGCTACTGCTCCCTGAATATCAAAGCAAGAGCATTGAAAATTGGCTACTATTATTGCCAATATGTTCAAAAAGGTTCAGTAATTTACCCGGCTTTAATCAGCCATTCCTTCCAGTGGATATGGGAGATTTTCTGCAGAAAGCCCCTTCCAAAAACCTGCAAAATCGAGTGAAAATGACGAGCAAAATTTCCTTGGTTTTCCTTCCTAAAAATGATGACACCCACATTTATTCATATATTTTGTCCTCTTGAGAGAATGCAATCCCCTTGAATAGGTTATTCATACCAGGGGAAAGACTTGTTCGTCCTCCCAAGAGGATAGCACGTGCTAAAGCCTGCAGAGGTCATTGCTGTAAGACCATTGTAAGGCAGAACTGTTAGGGAAATCTGTTCATGATTTTGGGCACGTTTTGCAGGTTTTTTGAAGAGGCTTGTAGCCCATGTAAAGCAAAAATGTTAGGTAAATTTGCTCGTGCTTTTGGGGATGTTTTGAAGGTTTCTTCAAGAGGCTTTTTCGAGAAAATCCTATATAATCTCACAACAGAGCGGCCGATTTCGGTCAGGTAAATTTCAAAGTAGATTTGAAGATGTCTACTATTGAATTATATATTTATCATCGTTTTGATATCCTGGGAGTCGTGGCCTTCCAAACGGGGATTGTTTTCATTGACTCACCTTGTAGCTTCATAACAGCAAATGTTATGAACAAAAACAAGGTATCGGCATGTAGCTGAAAGGCTGAGCTATCCTTTGAGATGTTGCTTGGCCAGTTTAGAGTATGACTACCTTATGAAAAACCAGAAAGTTTTACGTTCACTAAATTCACTAAAAATGTTACCTCATTGTCAAATCTTAGGCAGATTGTGTGTTTTCTTCCGGCAGCATCTCTGAAAAAAAATGGTAACGGATGTAGCAAAAACAACTTTCATCATGCGCAAAAATTTTTGGAGAAATAAGGAGAATCTATGGTCAGAAGCTCCGTAGGCATGGGTTCTACCGTAAAAGCTCTACTAAGCCCCCGGGGGGCTTATTTAATTTTGGACACTTTATAGTCCTTTTACACCACATCTTGCGGTTTAAACATAAAGTTTTACGAGTTAAATACATGAATTCAATACAGGTTTATCTCAAACCATATCAAAATTAACATGCAAACTTATTTAGCTCAATAAATGGAAAATCTTTGCCAACCTCTGGAATTTAATATAAGTGGGGGGGGGTTTAATAGAGAGGGGCGCTCAATAGAGAGGGGGCTTAAAGTGCCACTGAAGTGTGTTAGTCAAAAAAATGTTAATACGATCCCTGATGGAAAAATCATCGATGATTCGATTGATGTAAATATTTTTTCATTTTGGTGCCGGGAAATGCCATTTTTTGGGGTGTTTTTACCCCTTGGTCTTGCGAAAAGAGCCTGGGCCTAGTGACGTAGATTGATTTATCAAGCGTTCCATTCAATTCATCACACACGAAGACACCACTGTGAACGACTGGAAGGAAGGTTCCTGGCTGCCAATGTGCCGTGAGGAAAAGTGAATATTATTGCATGTTTTGCTGAGACTTTGGAGATAAATTGGATTCCAATCGCATCAGTAGTACCAAGTGACCACGGGATGATAAATAACAAATGCTGCGGAGTGATGTAGCCGGTTTAAAACTGTTTGAAAGCCGCCGTTTATTGACGATGATTTAGGCCCGCTTGCCCGTATCAAATTCAGGGAAGAGGCGATGATGGCGAGATTGGAAGCATCAATTACGGCATGTTGGGAGATCAGATATTCCAATTAATGGACACCTGGAAGTGCTTCTACAATTAAATGGTGAGAATTTGTGCTTGAATGCTTTATTCGTTTTTCTTTCATGTGTTGATATGATAGGTCATTTGAATTGGTGTTCGTTGTGATTGTGAGGCTTTTCACCACCACTTGAGCAAACTTGTCTTGACCAGAAGCACGAAGGGGATCAGATATGAGTTTTCTGCAAACTTATTAAATCAGCAGTAACCTAAAAAGGAGCGAATTAAGTGAGCCTAAGATGGTATGAAACTGAACATGATTTTTGTTACCAGGATTTGCGGTTATCTGTTATTATTGCAATAAATAGAAAATCAAGGTTTGCCTGTAAGGTAGCCAATGTAGAAACATGAAGTTTTGCCTTTTTGTCACTATTGACTGTGGTTGGTAAGCCAATTCAGAGTTAAATGTTTTGTTATTTATTGTTATTCAGGTCCAACAAATCTGGTATAAACATTGCTTAGAGCATGGTTGACTCCAATTGGATGAGAATATTTCATGCAAAATGGCCTAGAACTTGAACCCTGCAGGACAAGCTGGAAATTCAAAATTTTATGGATACCAAAACATTTTACAAGCAACTGAAACTTTGCCGCTGATGCTATTTTGTATTGTATTGTATAACAAGAAAAGAGTGTGGCTTATCTTAAACAGTGAATTCCACACATGGCAGCATATATTTTTCTCAGCCCAAAATTCTGAGTCTAACACAGTCTCTTGGCCTCACATCACAATACCTGATATTTCTTGTCACAGTAAAAAATAAGTTCAGCTTTTGTCATTTTTCATTTCATTTTAAATTCTTTATACACGGTGGCCCCATCAACCAAGAGTGGCTGCTTTTCAGGGGGCCGTGGCAAAAACCTACTTACAATACTACCAAAATTAAAAATAAAAAGAATATTTACAATGTTAAATTAGAATAAATGAAAAATTAAAAGCTATTTACATTTCAGTCTACATTTAAAAGTAGACAGAGAGGGGGCTAGCTTGACTTCATGCTCCAACTCATTCCAAAGCTTTGTCCTGTTGTATTCGTTCATTCATGTGTCCATGGTCGACTACGCGAAAGAGAATTGATCGGTTTTACCGAGAATTCTCGTTTTCTGTCTCGGATTCAAATTCCAGGATATGGCTGAGTTCTCGGTCTCTATTTTGAAAAATACCTGTTTCGTTTTTGGCCGGTTTGAGCTTTATTCAAGTTGGAGAAATATTGGAAAATGTTTATGATGATAAGCATGTTCGTTTTAAAAGCAAACAACGCAGTTCACCGATATCCAGTTTTTTTCTGCGGAATGCCCCTTTAAAAGTGAAAAAATTAACTCAGACTTTAGGGCCCAGCTGCACAATAGCAGTAAATCCTTTTGCTAAAATGAAAGGTATGATCTGTTTCAAGTGAGGATGGTAGTATACTCTACAATATAAAATTAGTTTGAAGAATTTGGGAAAACCAAACTCCAAATAACGTTTCTCAATTATGTCTGATATTCAACCTAATGTCTCATTCTATTCCTGCCCTGACCATCCTCTGCAGGCAGCCCAGGGGTCAAAAAATTGCTTGTACAGATGCCTCAGGGGATGGGGCAAGTCTTTTGGCAAATGCCCAGGACTTGGCACTGAACACATGCATACTCCCAAAAACTTTATAAGCAAACGCTATAATCACTACTATTACCAAATGCCCCTGGAAGCAGGGGAAAATTTGCAGTCAAACGCATGGGGGCCAGGAATATTTTATGAGCAAATACCCAGGGGTGTCCCAGGGAAATGACCAGAGTAGGAATTGAATGAAACATAGGTGCACACCAGTTTCCAAATGTTGTAAAATAGGCCCTGTATGCAGTTGTTGAGTTCTTTACATGTACTTCCTCATATGCAAAAAATGTGAGTTGTATTTAAGAAAGTTAACAAACAAACTGTGGTTCTATCTGACATTGGTATTGACATTATACCAAAGAGTTCCAATCAGGGATATCAGCAGGGAAGGGTTATCTTTATTTACAAAATTGTCTTTGCTCTTCATCAGGCATATTTAAACTGGCAACTGTGTTTTTGTCCTGCCCTACTTCAGTATTTCTTTTAAAACTTGCATGTAGGTTAGAAGGTAGCAATAATCCATTTAACATCATTACTGCTTATTTTCTGTTACTTTCTTACTGAGCATGTGTAGCCAAACTGAAGAAAAATATTGGTAGATTAGGGGCCATCACCATAGCTTCTCATACTCACAGGTTGAAGAAAATCACAGGAAGTGTTTGTCAAATTCTCTGGATACAACTTAGTGAACATTACACATATTTTTTACAAGAAACCAGCCATAAGAAGCTCAACTCTCAGGTCGCCAAAACATTAAGAAACTCCAGTTCTAGGAAAATTTAACTTAAGAAACTGTTTATTCCAATAAAGAAACTCCTCAGCTTAATTTTACTTCATTTTTACTTGTAGCATATTACTCGGAAGGTGCCTGGGCTTTTATCAGAAACATAGAAAGGGAGGACACTGGGGGCATGTGCCCCCCCCAAGATTTTGCAATAAAAAGAGTGTGCTTTCTATTTTCAGCAAGTGCCCCTTTAGCTTTATGAGAAAGATGCCTTTGAAGTGTCATGCCCCCCCAAAGTTTGAGATGCTTCCTACATCCCTGCCTTTTATAAGAAAGAATCTGAGTCAGTACTGAAAGTTTCTTAACATCATCAGATTTGCAGTTCTCAGAGTGAAAAGTTTCTCAAAGGTTTCAACAACCTTTGTATTTATGGCCTTTGCCTTTGTGAATATTTGAAAGCAACATTTGTTGAAGCCTTTCCAGTGTTAGACATTTACTCAAGTACCTCGTGAGTAATATCAGACAGAAAACAAGTGAAAATAAAGTACAAATATGACGAGGATGTCCTTTATTAAAACTTGATAGTTTCCTAAGTTATATGTTCCCAGTATTGGAGTCTCATAATTTTGGAGGATCTTAGAGTTGAGTTTCTTGTAAGCAGTTTCTCATAAAAAGCATGTGTAAATGTCTAAAAAATAGAGGCTTCAACAACTTTGTTTTGAAATTTTCACAAGGGCATCGGTAGTAGACATGGAGATTGTTATATACAGTAGAACCTTGAAGTCTGATAATTTTAAGAAACTCGATACTGGTTCAAATTCTTAGTTTCTTCCAAAATAAGTGGTTTAATTTTGCACTGAAAGTACATTATCCCAGGAACAGGAAAAGAGAGTTTGATCTCAAGATTTTATTCCTCTTACTACTCTTATTGGTACCTACTCTTACAAGATCAATGGCAGGCAGCATTATACTCCATAAATAAACAAGTGTTAAACTAACTCTTTGTCAAAATAAATGTAACTGTTTCAGTATCTTGAGGCAGTGAAGGCTGTCGTCAGGTCACCTTCATTTTCAAACCCAATTCTGTTTGCACTGAGATCATTTTTCATCAAAGAGATTATTGAACAGATATGTCAAATGAGTTCTGCATCTGCTCTTCATCTTGGTTGACTTGATCTTTCATTTCATCTAAAATATCAAATAAAAATCATAACTCAATGGACAGCAGTCCTTTGGTTAACAAGAGCCAAAATAACTGCATCTGCTTTGCTTTTTTATTATTTAGGTAATAGGCACCATATGAGTGGTAAACAAAACCGGTTTCCACCAGGTTGAGAGCATTTTCCTTTCTGTATTGGTTTGGAAACTAGGACCACAAAAGGCAAGGAACGGTCCTCAGAATTTGGGGTCAGGAGACCGACCTGTTACTAGCTGTGCATCCACAGTGCTTTCATTCAAATCAAATCTGAAAATACCATTTCATTCATTATAATTCAAAACGGTCCTCGATACTAAACTTAAAACAATTACTGCATCGATATGCTATACCGTCAAATCTCAGAGAGCAGCAACACAAGCACAACAAAACTTGCACCCACCTGAAGGAATGAACTCGGGATTTTTTCTTCGCTCCTCAGAGCAACACAGCACAATCTCTCAGCTTCCAAACGTTGATACTATGTTGATCTTACGACGTCTTAGCAGTCTAATTTCGTCAAAAGCCAAGTGTAAAATGAAAATCAATGTTCTCTGCAGCAAACAGGCTTGTCGAGTTAGTTTTGTTGCTTCAGCTGCCAATAGGCCTAATAACCCTTTTGCGTAGATACCATGCTTATACCAAGTTCTCGATGATTCTGCTCTTGTTATGGAAGTTTTCCCGAGAACCTGCGAGCTCGTGATTATATCTCATGCAGCTGGCGTTGTTAAAGTCACCAGAAAGTGGCATTTTCTGCTTTTTAAAACAGTTTACCAGAGGCTTCGCGTCGAGCTTCGCGTGACTTCCAGGCTGAACTGCAGTTAAAAACATACCACGCCACAGCGAGTGATAAATCAAAGTACGTCACACATTCCTGTTTGGCCGCGCATTATTTTTCGCACAAAGAAACTTGATAATTGGCACTTTAGGGCTTAAAATATGATACTTATAGAAACAATATACAGGAAATAATTACATCATTCGATTCAGCGGCTCTTGTTTATTCGTAATCATTACAAAAATGGCATTATCAAAATTTTCACTACTACACTTCAGTGGCACTTTAATAGAGCTTTTACGGTAATCCTTCTGTTTTTGTTCTAATTATTCATATCTATCCTTTAACGTCAAATTTCGCTGATCCTGCAATTAATATAAATACTTCCCACTTACTTTGCCAGTAATGACAGTGAGTCAAATGTCGGACTGAGGTACATTAACCTGAAAGAATGAAAAGATCATGAAACCTTGTAATAAAAAAAACGTTGTATTGAACAACGAGTTTTAAAAGGTTTCAGTAAAAGATAAATTCTTTTGAAAACAGCAACAGTACCATCGTTTGAAAAATAAATTCTTTTCAAAACATGATCTAATAATAATACCTATATTATGATCAAAATTGGGTTGTCTTCCCAAAAAAGTACTATCGTTATTCTCTTGCAAGGAAAAATGGCCAAAATTCGACTAGTTTGAAATCGTATCACTGCGTAGGGCTCCAATCAACAAAATTCATCGGTTTTCACTTCAGTTTAGTTATCATTTGGTAAGATTATTTATTTCAATTATTTTATGTTTTTATTTCGTTATTTGGAAAGTTGGGAATTCAGAAATCCGGTTTCTGGGTTATCAAGAATTGGCGAATGTATCCATAATTTGTCAATGATTCAAATATATCCAAAGACGATAGAATGTTCGTTTTCATTACTTAAAGGGCATGCATCATGAACCTGAATGGCTAATGTGACACAATTATCTCTTTTGTTTAGTACAAAGCACAAGACCGAGGCTGGATTTTTACAGCAGTAAAAATTCATGAGGCAGAAATGAAAGTCACGAAACAATGTCGCGACACATGCCCTTTAAAGGGGCCTGTGCAAGATAGAGCCTTTGCGCGCCGACTTCGACTTTCTGATTATCAGAAAGTAAGATGGCTACCGCACAGCAGCAAGTTTCTTGTTTTCAGCGTTTTCCGTTTTGTGTATTAGAAATAGGTGTCTGGCACTGGCAGTAAGCTTGAAAGACCAAAAAGGGGAGCAAGTGGACCTGTTGTGTATTTTTCCGAGTTGATATAAGTTCTGGATGAGAGGAAAACAGTAAGTTCAAATTCAAACCTTATAAATGTAAAGGTGCTTTTTCTACGAACCCCAAATTTTGGTGGTCTAATTAGGCACAATCTATAGATTTGCGGGCATGTTGGCCATATCATGACGATCGAATTTCAAGCTTTATTTACGACAGAGAAGATCAGGCCATGTTTGTCTTCAAAAGGACTGTATTTCGATGTAATGTGAACACAACAGAACGCTTTTTGTGAATAAAGGGTTTAAACAATGTTGGGTAATCTGTGTTGAAATATTCAGCAATATTTCCATCAGTTATTGTGTAACTTACTCGGCTCAAATCAATAAAGACAATAAGCATAACAATCATCTAAATTAGCTTAATTTTGCTCAGTTGAACGGAACGAAATTGATGCCTGTTCACTGTACCGAAAGGCCAAGTATTTGTTTTGATTGCATGCACGCCCGCAAAGGCTCTATCTTGCACAGGCACCTTTAAAGGGGATCATTACTTTACTGCGTCATTCTCATTCTGAGCTATACTCTTCAAGCAACATCGTTAATCTTATAAAAGAGCCATTATATTGAGATTTTCATTATCATTCAAGTCTACCATAATAGTTTGGGTTTCATTCTGACATTTCTGACCAAACTAGAAGATTAATATACAAAAAGAAAATATTCTAGTAATCATCATTGCTTTGTGCAGTAAGCTTCAAAACCAGGCATCCCTATAATTAGCTAAATTTACTAACCAAACCCAATCAAAAGATCAGCTATGCCTAGAAAAATAATTTGGTCTTTGATCTACTTGCCAAAAAAGAAATTGTAAGATCGGCCTTCTAGCAAACTGTTTTTTTTCCATATACACAATCTACAAATATACAATTTAACAAAGACATAGTTACAAAAGACGATACCATTGGGAGCATGATAGGCATGGCTACCCTAAATGATCTTAACAAATAACAATACAGATACTAAAGGCTATACCAAAGTTTCTGTTGGTCTCTCCTAAGGGAGAAACCGGCTTAATCAGAAGATATGGCGACACTACTGCTTGAATCAAAATTGAAAATTGACAGATTTTGGTATAGTCTTTAGTAACATAGATACATTTACTATACATATATTATTTTATAAGAAGTTAAAGATTAGACAGAAGATTAATTTACCTAGGTTTGCAAACTGGTGGTGAGCTTTCAAACAGGAGTAATTTTTTCTGGGACAGCCGGTACTGCTTCAGTCAACAAATGTACAAACGATTGAAAGTCTGTAGCTCTCAAAAATGTCACATTCCTACAAACTGATAATCTTTGTGAAGCAAACAGGGGTAGATTTTGTAATAAAATAGCAGCAGTTGCGTTTGACTGACACCTCAATTAAAAGCGATTAGTGACTGCAGACATAGGAAATTCTCTCAACCAGTAATTCAAAACAATCAAAGCCGCAAAAGTTTCCCCGAAACTAGTAGGGAAAAACTCTCGCCTTGTGCAAAGGAAAGTTGGTTTTTAAGAGATGTTATGTGCTTATAACGAAAGAAGAAGGGTAAATCTAAAGTTCTGTGTTGTGGATTTTGTATATTTGATTCAGGAGCTGTTTTGTAATCGTTTCGCTTAAGCCATAAATGCGCAAGAATTACAATGCCTTCTGCCCGGATTCTGAATCAAATAATCAAAATCCACAACACAGAACTTTAGATTTACCCTTCTTCTGTCGTCGTAAGCGCATAACTTCTTCTAAAAACCACCTTTCGCTTGCCCAAGGCGAGCGTTTGCCCCAATAGTTTCGGGGAAACTTTTGCGGCTTTGTCTGTTTTGAATTACTGGTTGAGATAATTTCCTTTGCCTACAGTCGCTAATCGCTTTGAAATGAGGTGTCAATCAAACGCAACTTTTGCTATTGTATTACAAAATCTGCTCTTGTTTCTTGAAAATGATACTAGCGAGGGGCTTTATATAGAGGGGTGCTTCTTTAGAATTTTTGTTACAAAGGGAGTGACTTATTAGAGAAGGGGCCAAATAGAGCTTTTACGGAAAATAGGTAGGTGAATCGTCACACATCAATCCAATTAATATTCATAACTTACTTTTCCCATCCTAACTTCTCTATCTCCTTGATTAGTTTCTCTTGAAGATCCAAGGCTCCAGTTTTAACAGCTTTTCTAGAATTCCTGTCTCTGATACTTTGTATTTTCGTCTAAAACAGAGGAAAGATGAATAATGAGAACCTTTTGGACAAGGAAAACAGTTTTATTTAAACAAAAGTAAAATTTTAACCAATTAAATCGCTTCGATTACTTCTATTGTGCTGGATTAACCAATCAGAATTCAACATTTGATAATTTGTAAGTGTGGACGAGGCATTGGGCACCGCATATTACATCATATTAGACTTACTACCATGGTAGTAGTTTTGCTCTACCGCTAAAAACTGATATAAGATGCTATAACTACTGTGAGTGTAAAGACATGTACAGCATACGCACCAAATCTTTATAAAGCCTACGGGGTAAGTAAGACAAAATGGCCGACCACTGCTTTCAGTCATCAGACAAATTTGGTCTTCTGAGGGTCATAGCTTCATCATTTTTCAACGGATCTTTACGAGGATGGCAACAAACTTTATTTGAACATCTGAAGAGCAACTTCATATAAAATTTTTGCGAGAATCTGTGGCCGTTTTGTTGCAATATTTAGGCAAACGGGGCACCATTTTTTGGGGACACCCTGTCGTGTAATTGATCTTTCCTATTATTCAATTCAAGCGTTGGATTCTTCTGAAATCTTGAATATTTGTCGAACTTACAGCGTACCGGGTGTCCCAAAAAAAGTTTTCCTGTTTGATCAGTTCCAGGAAAACAACCATTATATCGTTTTGAACGATGTAAACGGCAATCACTTGCTTGGATCCTTATGATCTTTTCCGATGTTTTGCTGACCAAAAGACCTCCAAACAAAGAATTTTCCGTAAACTTATGCTCGGGAACACCTCGAAAAGGTGAAAGTCTAGCGATGGAGATATGTTCCATTTCTTCCATGTTTTGCATCGCATGTGTGAAGGCATACAACCGCTTGACAATTTCATAGACTGGCATTCAAACTCGGCCATATGATAAAGTGCAAACCACAGGACCTTGTCTTATATAGTATACTTTTTCTTGCAACATCACGCCAAATCGTGCTTTTTACGGACAAAACAGAAAAATGTGATTTTTCCTGTGTCCTTTCCTAGAGTTCAAGCCCCATACACTAGGAATTAACTAAAAAGCAGAATTTCTGTGCATTTTGAGGTGCTGGTTTAACGATCTTATCCATAAACTGTGTTTAGCTCCTTCTTGAAAATTTCAGGTATTCTGTTTTTCAGGAAAATAATTATAGAAGATCAATGCGCGCAGATACAGAAATGAAATATCTAAATTGGGCAATTTAGATTAGATTTATTTCATGATCTTTATCAGTAACATGCACATTTACAAAAATAACAGCTCAAATCGGGAAACTTTTTGTTGGGACACCCGTATTTCAAATTCAAACTCATTAAAAGACGTAACGTCATAAAATTTCTAAATCGTAAACCAGCATGGACTTGCCCAAGTCTCTCACGTGTTTATAACGAAACAAATTGCCAACAAAAATTGCCCCAACTGCCGCTGCGTATGAGAGTAGATATTTTGGTTTTTATTTTCGCGGAAGAGACTTGGGGCAAGTCCAAAACCAGCAGAGTGACAGGCTTTTGGTTGATACCATACTTTACACATCTATAAACGATGGTTTTCTTCACAATTATTTCATGTTTCGTCAAAAACTTTAGAAATTACAATAATGTTTTCTTAGTTTCTATATTCCTCGAATTCTTAAAAAAGAAGAAAACCATTCTAATTATGAACATATAAAGACTTCAACGGTACAATTATAACGAAATAAATACAGTTTCATTGAAGCTATTCAGTACAAAGACATAGGTCATCTAGAATTTTACACGAACCTTGTTAGATTTGGAACTGATGCTACTAAAATGTACAACACCACACTTACCGCTAAGCAATGTATTTCGTTCAGGAAATCATCTGGTGTGTTAAACTGGTGCAGTCTCTACAATACAAAAAGATTTCCTTTTATTGTTTTACCCTTGAAATATGAGCCATCTACGAAAAACTTGCAGTATCTAATAGTTCAAGAACTAAGGGCCCCCGATCAAAAGGGGCCCCCAACAAATTGTTCGTATTGTGTGCTTTTTGGTCATACTGTGCAAAAAGTCTGCTAACACAACACTGGATTTTCATTCCGCTTTCGTTCATTCCCTATAATTTGTCTCAAAACTTTATTCTTATGAGCAAGAGCACCTTTCAAATCCTCGACCGAGGCCTGGACAAAATTTTCGTTGAAGCCTCTTTGACACGTCGTTTAAATCTCTATGAAATTGTGTGAATCGGTTGGGTGGCTCTTGGGGTGCGGTTTTGCGGGCGGGTGGTACATCTTTCCTGATTCACCCAGTAGTTTTTATTTCTTTCTATATTAGTTACCGCGGGGTTGTCATAGTCTATTGCTCCCCGTGGTATTATCGTCCTTGTAGTGTTTCGTAGAGTAATTAGTAGGTAGCGTCATTAGTAATTCGTCTTGTAAAAAATTTATAATGGAATATAAAAAAAAAAAAAAAAAAAAAAAAAAGAGCACCTAATAACATACTGTGGCTGTGCGTTATGTTTTCTAAATTCTTTTTAAAACTATTGTGTTTATTTGCATGGATAACTTTCAGGTAGAAAGGGAGAACACTTATTCTGCACTAAATTTACTGCACCTATTACACTATCCGCAGAAGCTGAAACATAGGTTTCAAGCCATAGAACCTGCCATGGAGGACATTTTTGGTAACATTTGTGTGTTCAAAGCAGTCTTCATCAAGCAGCACAACAGTACCGTCCGAACCTTTGAATATTGCCGTATTTCTTCAAAAAAGATTCAGATATCATATAATTCCATACCGAAGAGCAACAATTTGTTATTTATTTTCTAATTCATTGCATTCAACCGAAAATAACTTTATTCATTAACTAAACTACAACACACATATAGTAGTGAGGTCAGTTTAGCAAGATTGTATATAGGTGTGCCAAATAGAGCTAACACGGAAGACACATTATTCCTATCGCTCGTACGTTCATTTGATACATGTAACCTAAATCTCTGAAAACAGGGAGGGGATGGGCGGGAGGGATCCTATCTTTCATAACAGTACTTGCTATCGACCTGTGATTCTCCACGCCTTGAAGAGCTTTTTATATCTGCCTACTAAGCACGCCTCCACGGAGATCGTGCAACAGTATTCCCTTAAGAAACTTAACAATGCTACTACAAAATAGTTTCCTATTGTACTGTTAATAAATTCCTGTAAACTACGTAGCTTTTTGAAACGCAATTCCTATGCTAAGTTTAGGGTAAGACGGGGTAAAGTGAACTACGGGGTAAAGTGAACTACTCAGAACATTCACGCTTCTCTCCAAAAGTAAACATGCAATGGTAAAACATGATTTATGCCCAATGCTTTGTTATATGTGCTCACAGAAAATAAAAACATTTTGGCAAAATAGTTCTTCCTGTTGTTGCAAAAAATCCCTTTACCCGAGGCAGTAAAAACAACCTCGGGAAATCATGGTTGTTAGGTTTGGGTTCCTATCTTTGGTCTTAATTTTTGACCCCAAGACGAAATTCATTTCTATAATTGTTTTGATCGATTTGAAGCACATACCATGTGTTTACATTTTCCAAAAGGAAAGGGCCAAGAAAGACTTTTTTGTAAGCTTACATAATATTTCAAAAAATCTATTGTCCAGTCGATATTTTGCTTCGACCGGGGTAAAGTGAACTACCTATGATTTTTCATTTTCTCATGTGAACATGAAGTCAGATGAAGAAGACCTTTTCAATCTCATTTGGTTCATAATTCTGCCTTCAGAAAATCATAATTTGCAGGATAATTTTTCGCTCTGATGACACAGAAATATATTCTGATACCAGCTCCCTGAAAAACCTCCAAACATTTGACAGCTGAAGTTTGACCTTCATTCAAAAATGCGGTTACTGATCTAAGAATTTTGTTGGGATTTGATGAAGCAAGCATACCTATCGACATGAAAAGGATAAATGGTCATCACTGTGAAATTAGAATATTGATAATTGTTATAGATTTATAACTATTTTTGGTTTTATTTCTGGGTGGAGGTTTCAGGGCAAAGTGAGCTACTTTTAAAATATTGTTTCTCTTTGTGGTAATTTGGTATTTATATGCAATATAGTATTTTCGAAGAATATTCCCATTATTGTTCATCGACTTGCATTCAGGTCTCGCAATCTGACTCGAATTTGTGACTTAGACAATAGCTTTTGGTTAATATTTGATCTGCAAAGATCGTTCTCAACATAGGTCACAATTTAATTTTTTTTAAACATCATTCTTGTGAAATTTTTGGGTTTGTTTCATTTTGACATGCGAAGAACTCCTTAGAGTTGCAAAATAAATCATATTTTCGGGTATTACCAGCATTATTTTGGTTTTATCGAACAATTGCCAAGTAGTTCACTTTACCCCGGTCCGGGGTAAAGTGAACTAGGCAGAGCGGTCGCCAAAGAAAGCTCTTTTGTGAGAAAATGGAAAAAGATTTGAAAAATATTTTTGCTGGATAAACTGTCCCAAAGGCTTAATGTCAGAACAACGTTAAAAAGTTTGCCCTCAGCTACAATCTCTTTAGGATATTCTTGAAAAACCTCCAAAGTAGTTCACTTTACCCCGTCTTACCCTACTGTTGATTTTTCTTATTTGAAAACTTTCTTTTCAACATAACGTGGATTTTCGAGGTTTCGAATGGCATGGTTTCAAAAACTTACCCACCACCCCGAACCCCCTTCCAACATAAGGGCCCCATCTTACCAAACTCCTACGGGCCCCGTGTGTCTCCGTTACGCCACTGGAAGGATGTGAGCCCCGAGTTGAAAAAACTTTGCGTTTACATGAGAATTTCAACCCGTGTTGAAATTTTAACACGGGTTGAGTTGCCAAGTTGAGTTGAACCCGTGTTGAGTTTCTACTCGGTCTCCTTCATGTAAACACGATGAAGGCTTTTACCGTCCAACCGAGTTGAAACTCAACCCGTGTTCAACTCAACCCGGGTTGAAATTTCTCATGTAAAGGGCCTCTAACGTGCCTGACATTTTGACAAAGATTTCTTCTGTAAGACTTGCAACATTAGATTTAGAATTTGCTTACACTGTATAGACTTATGACTTTTCGTCCCTTATTTTCCTGCGTTATTTGATTTGCTGATATCATTTGGTAAAAGGGACTCATACCATTACTCTTATAAAGTGGGCCCCCTTTAGGCCCTTATGGAGTGGTTCCGTATTGACCAATCAAATTGCTAGAATTTAGTTTTCAACCAATGAGGAGGCGCTATTTAGAGAGTTGTTGTTGTTGCATACAAAAAACGGTTGATACGGCCTAGCGTTCTCGTAGCTGCGATGAATCTCATTTGTTTCTACAGAGGAAGATTACTGTTTGAAAGGTATGTATCTTGCGATTAGTAGGTCAGGAAAAAATATTATTCTTTGTACTAAAAGTTTGCTTTTCAATGTTGAAGCTCGTTAAACCAGACTTTGAAGCGATTGTGTTGAGTTTACGAGAACTCCCGCTACTTTGGGCCATTTTGAAACAGGAGGCCCATTTTATAAGAGTAATGGTATGAGTCCATATTGAGCAAGTGATATCAGCAAATCAAAGAACGCAGGAAAACAAGGGACGAAAAGTCATAAGTCTGTACACTGTACGGACACAAGTGTGGATCCGTAAGAAAATGTAATGAAGCATCCTCCCGTTGACACTATACTCCTGTTAATTCGCCAAAAATGTCAGTAAAAGTCAGGGAGCGCCGAAGAAGCTACGTGATGGCTTGCATAGCGTCCAAAGCAGCAGCCTACACACTGAGCAACACAGTCGTTTGTGTATGGTTCTTGAGTGCAAGTCCAACTGCAAAAAAGCTCAAAGCCAATAATAGGCCCTTTCTGAATCTCTTGCATGAAAATAGCTTTGCTGGAAAGATAAACAAATTCGCTGTCTTTCAAAAGTGAAGATGGTGTCATCTGCTTATCTCGTTTCACCTATACCAGACGCATCAGATGCATGAACATCAATTTGAAGATCCCTGGCCAGCAACTTCAACGGGTTAATAACAAACATTGGAAGAAATGTTGAATTCTCTTGCCTAACCATTTTCGCTTTTCCACAGCTTTCCATCTTCCCGCCGGCATTTTGCCTTGAGAGCGCTCGACCTTGTTTTCAATCTGCGCATCAAACATCAATTTTCAAAACATTAGCCGTTTCGCCTCCCGCGCCTTCGGCGCTCCCTGGTAAAACTCTTGTATCTGCTACGAAAGGGGAGCAACTTTATACCGTTACAGTTCCATTCCTGTTCTGGTACTGTGTAAACCCCTTATCCGCAACACTGCTGTAATGGATAAATAACAAGGTTAAACTTTTGTTTTGGGGATTAGATAATTCGTGGCTCTAGGTGGGCTGGTAGAGTTCCTTCTTCAAACGCTCTAACATAGAAAGACAAGCATTAATTAGGTACAATGCAAACAGTAGAGGTATCCGAACTGCACTTACTTCAAAATATTAACTGCCAGCAAACATTTAGACTTGCTAGATACATGTGTGTGTAACTTTATTTTGATTCGATTATTTACAAAGTAGCTAACAATATATATACATTATTCAATATATACAAGTTAACTGATCTAAATCGAATTTATATAACTAACAACAATAAACAAATATTTTCTGAATTATATAACTAAATTGGTTGGCACTTACAGGCACTACATTTACAGTTTGGACCATCCATTGTTTTGTCAAAACGTTAACAGTTTTCAAATTTTCTGCTGATTTTATTTCGTTTGGTAAGCCATTCCAAATATGTGGCCCTAAGACTTATCCAAATCTGGGACTTCAGACTTTTGGACCCAAATGTTGTTTGATTAGGCCTAACATGGGCTAGGTTATTTGGATTTCTTAACGAATAATTTGAAGAGAGAAGAGCGTAATTCAAAAATCCTCTGCATAGATGGTGGTGGCTTCAAATGATTCAGATTTTTGAATATTTCAAAGCAAATGAGTCTTTGGCGAGCAACTTCATGCATTTACTATCAAGTCCAGCAAACATTAATGACTAAACGCTCTTTAACACCATCATAAATAACATCTTCTTCAAAGAAAGTTCTTCATTCAAATATTTAAATATTGACAAACAAATCGACAGGTATACAGCAAGGCCCCGCATTTAAGAAAACAATTTTTCACACATTAGCCTAAAATGGCTGAAAGTTTCCCAAGTTTCAAATTTCTTTACTGGAAAGTCGTGGAAAAATAGATTACAAAAAAATGGGATCCTTTATAGATACATTTGCCCTATGCATATGTCATTAATGATTGTCACGAAAATCAGTTAACATTCAGGTAAAATGATTTCATTTTTTTCATTTCATTTTTAATCATTTAGGGAGGGTGACCTTTTAACAAAGGTTGATTGTCAAGGGACCCTCCATTTAAAATACAATAACTATAATAATACAATAATTAATATTTAATAGGAAAATAAAAAGAAGCTAATATGTTTATTAAAATACAATATTTACAATATATTCAGTATAGAAAAAGAAAGTAAGGCAGGGAAGTTTATTAGACGACCAAGGAATCCACCCCACCACCAACCTCAAGCCCGACCCCCACCATATCGACCTAAGACACCCAGTACAGAAACGGCAACATCCCCATCTCCCACCACAAGCCACGAAGCCCGTCCAGAATCCGAATGGCCGACCCAGCAGAAATCAAGCCCAAAGCCAAAGGCCAGGCAGGCCCCAGATAATCCGAGAAACCCCACTGCCAATATTTAAATGCTTTTTTGAATTTGTAAAGGGAGGGTGCCAGTTTAGCCTCGGTAGAGAGGCTGTTCCATAACTTAGCACCTCGGAATGAAAAGGCTTTTTGTCCTTGCGCTGTGTTTTTCTTAGGCAACCTAACATCAGTATTTGTGTTGCGGGGGTTGCAGGAAGAACATACACTATTTTTATTGAAAAGGTCACAAAGGTATTTTGGGGCAAGATTCTGCAGAAACTTGAAAGTTACAATCTTTGACTGTGTGTTAATCAACTGCTGTATGGTTTTCCACCCCAAACTTTCAAACATAGGCTTGATAGCAGCATCAAATCTACAATTTGTAGCAATCCTAGCTGCCCTGTTCTGGAGCTTCTGCAGATGCTGAATTTCTGCAGCATTACAGCGACCCCACACTGAGCAGCAATATTGAAAATGAGGTTCTACAATGCTAGTATAATCCTTGCCGTTCGATACATACTGACCTCTAAAATTGCCTTTTCATGTGCACGACCGTGACAGCTAGCATTACTGGTTTCAGGGCATCTTTTCCAGTTTCCTTTGTCTGATTTGATGTTTGAGAGAATCTGATTATGAATGGAATTCTTCTCGGCAATTCTGTCCTCACAGTGGTCAGTCTGCCACGCCTGTTTTCTCGAGAGAATTCATTTTTCTCTGCGATCGTTTTGAATTCCAGTGTCAGTTCAATGCAGCTAATGCTATTGTGCTGCAAAATCTGTCCTAGTTCTGCTATCGCTAATTGCTTTTAATTGAGTGTCAATCAAAGCAGCTGACGCTATTTGTGTTGCAAAATCTGTCCTCGTTTCTGCAATCACAAATCGTTTTGAATTCCAACGTCAGTCCAATACAGCTAATGCAATTGTGTCGCAAAATCTGTGCTAGTTCTGCTACCGCTAATTGCTTTAAATTGAGTGTCAATCAAAGCAGCTGACGCTATTTGTGTTGCAAAATCTGTCCTCGTTTCTGCAATCACAAATCGTTTTGAATTCCAACGTCAGTCCAATACAGCTAATCTGTCCTAGTTCTGCTACCGCTAATTGCTTTCAATTGAGTGTCAATCAAAGCAGCTGACGCTATTTGTGTTGCAAAATCTGTCCTTGTTTCTGCAATCACAAATCGTTTTGAATTCCAACGTCAGTCCAATACAGCTAATGCAATTGTGTTGCAAAATCTGTCCTAGTACTGCTATCGCTAATTGCTTCCATTTGCAGTGTCAATCAAAGCAGCTAAAAAAAGAGGCGAACATTTTCGTGACTTTAGATAATGATTCTCGTGTCCACGGCAACTATGAATTAAATACACGATTCCGACTCGAAGTTTGCCCTTAGCTATTTTCCCAGCAGCAAAAACGCATCATCAGGGAAATTTTGAGACAGCTGCTGAGTGATTAACCATTGTCCACATGAGCTGCTTCATGATAGGTGGGAATTTCGTCAATTTCACACGATGCATCACAACTTCTCCGTAGAACCTGACCATAAAAGCAACTCTCTTGTAGAAGCGGTCAGTTGCCAGGGATTCACCATGGAGAACAGTACTTCGTCAACGAGCAATAAAGCATTATCTATGGTTATATGGCCAATTACTCCGACACTCGTTTGGTCATCAAGCAGCACAACATCGTCGAAAACTGTACGGCCAACTATTGTCACTACTCCTGCATTAGTTTTGTGTGTAGTGCTAATAATTGCAAGCAGTATCGGTCAAGGATTACTTTTCTCCTTCCTGCGCGATGAAAAGAAAAGGCGAAGTGGCTTTTGGAAGACAGCAAGCAAAACTTTCATTCAAGCAATCTCCATCGTCTCATTTATAGGCACAAATCTAGGTATGTACAATAGAAAGGGGTTTTCTTTTGCACACATCTTCAAACTGTGAAGTCTTATGCTTCTCGTACCGAGACGCCAAATTTTGGAACAGTCTTGGCACTGAAGTCAGAAATTCTTCAACCCTAAGAGCACTCAAAAAGGAGGTGCAAAAATGGACATCAAATATTCCTGTCTTTCTTCTTTGGTTTATTTGTGACAAATTATAATTTAGTTTAGTAGATATAACAAATATTGTACTTATTGTAAAATTATTAGTTATTGTAAATTTTTAACATGGTGCCCTGTAAATCAGATATTACAACTGAGGGGCTACCAAGGGTAAAAAAGATAATATCAAATCGATCAAATAAAATCATTTTCTTAAAAAGCTTGAACATTAAAGGCAAGTACCGGATGACTGAAACAAAGTGCGCGCGCGAGCTAGATGTAGCTTCCTGCAAAGACGCATGCTTCGCATTGCGATCCAGTGGAGAAGCTTTTGAGATGCTACATGGTCACTTTAAGCTACCAACCACTAAGTACTGTCCGAAAAATCGGCTTTGAAGAAACTCGCGCATCCAACTTTCTCAGCCAAAATGAAATAATCGACATTTTTTCCTAGTCTACTCTTTGTAAAGCATAATTTGCAGTGCAGAATTTAAAAATAGCCTTAAATAACGGACTCATCGTCATAAATCCACAATGGTAACATAGTCACTGTAATCTGTGCAAAGAAAACTGTTAACCCCTGAAAAAGAATAACACCAAATTAACCTTAAACCAGGAAGAAAGCTGTTAAATCCTGCAGGAGAAACAACGAATTGATCTGAAACCCAGAAAGGAGAGAAAATAAGTTAATAGCTGCAATAAAGAGCAACGTTAAAAAAACCCCGAAAATGGGTTTCGTCGCACATTGGCAATTCGGTCCGTGCGAAGAGAAAATTCACGATACAAACAAGCCAATTTAACGCGAGAAGAACAAAACAACATTTCGCATACAGGAAAGAATGATCAAATTGAACAGACAGCACATGGGCTATGAAACAAGATATTTTTCTATCTATTATTGCTTTGATATTCAGGAAGCTCTAGTCTTCAAACGCCGTACGTCTTTTACTCATCCTGTATTAATTTACTCTTCGACAGGTTCAACAAGCTGCATCCTAATGATTTCACTTGACTTCTCTCCAACAACTCCATGCAACATTACACTTCGTCTGTTTCACAGTATCCTATCCTTGTCCTTCTTTTTGGTTCTTCACAACGTAGCTTGCATTACCATCGAGCGTTTTTGTGCAATAACACAAAGCAAATACAAAATAACCAAAGAAAATGTCTGGAAATGGGTTACCTGTACAACGACATATGTTTTTTCAACGTGGCTCATCATAGAGATCGCCTATTACAACAATGGTTGTTGGACGTACAATAGTATAATTTGCAGCAAATTTGGTATACAAACAACAACAAAAATTGTCAAAGAGAGTCACTCTGTAGCGATAGCTGTTCTTGCAACGTGGCTGTCAGGTTGTAACATCACCATAATCATATGCACTTGCTTAACTTTGATCAGCATTGGCAAAACAAAAAAACTCCTCCAACAGAAACTGCAAGGTCAAATGGACAAAGTGAACACGCGACGAATTAAAGCAACATTTGCCTTGTCAGTCTTTTTCGTTGCACTTTGGATTCCCTACGGGGTAATCATTGGGCAAAGGAACAACATAGATCACATGGTCTACGCTCATTTGAGTTTGTACTTTCCGTTGCTTTCATATGCATCTTTTACTGTTGTACCAGCAACATACTTCTTTCTGGACAGAAGATTCGAGAGGTACGTTAAAGGTTCTTTGAAGAAAAGAGTTGGCGCACAGGCAAATGCTGCACATAATGAAAATCAAAGAGCACGGCCAATACATGCGGAGAAAGCATGTTAAAGCGTGAGCGATACGACACAAAATGAGCATCAAATCTAAATTCTTAAAGAGCCATTGTCACCCAGGGTCCTTTGCGGGCAAGCTATAATTCCAGACTGTTTGAAAATAAAATATTGCTAACCAGAAAATATCCATTCACTATAGACTACTTTTCTTGAACAAGTCGGGATGACTGTTGCTTCTCTCATAGGATAAAGCCGGATCTCCAACAGGCGCAAAAATGTTGCAGCGGGCGATTTTTCTTGCAGTGATTTTCCGTGCCAGAAACCAAGACATGATCGCCACATGCGCTCTGTCTGCATCGTTGTCGCGTTGCATCAGAAAATAAACGATTTATATTGGCTATTTCCTTGCGGACAAATGTCAAACCGCGAAAAGTAGAACGTATTCCTACTTTTTCGCGGCTCGACATCTTCCGCAGTGACAATTTCGATCAACCAATTAGATTGCAGGAATTTTTTCCGCCTCTACATTTTCAGCCAAGTGGAGACCCGGCTTAACACTTGCTAAAGCGTTTTCAAGTCATTGCTATCAAGTAAAATTATGGGGAAAACTTCGTCATCATTTTAGGCCATTTTCGAGAATTTTCAAAGAGGCCTAGAGAAAATCTTTGTTTAGGTGTGTATTTATCATACTTTGTTCAAAGTATTTCATTTTCAAAGGTTTATATGCCTGGAGGAAATCCTTACTAAAACGAAACGGAGTGACTGATTTCCACCAGGAAAATGTCTAATTTAATTGAGCATGTTGGATATTCAAGAAGATACTACCAAAACTATGGCTGAGATATGTAGGAAACAGTGCCTTTAAACAAATGATTTGCGGTGCAGAATCAAAAAACTGTCTTTAAAAACGGGCACATCGTAATCCTGTACATGTACCTGTAGATTCCTCCTTCTTGGTCTTCACCGTCACGGAGACGAGGTAGTGCATCTCTGCACTAACTCGGCAAACTCTTTCCTCGACTGTGTGGCTCTCTTTGCCTGTTCAACTGACACGCCTAGTTAGGATGATATCTTTATCCATGGGTCTCTGTAATATCCTCCGGTTGCCTTTGCAAACATCATTTTCTTTGTATCCCACGAACCCCCACCCCCACAACCCAAATGAACCCCAACAAACGCAACATTAGAGACTGTAATCTGTGAAAAGAAACTGTTAACAACAAATTAACCTGTACCTAGGGAGAAAACTTTCACTCCTGAAAAAATAACCAACGAGTGCAACCCAGAAAAGAGAAAATAAGCTAATAGCTGCAATAAAGAGTAACGTTGAAAAACCAAAAACGCCTTTCGTGGCACATTTGTCACTTTGGTTCATATGAAGAAAAAATTATCAATACAAACAAACAGATTTAACACCAGAATGATGGAGCGTTCACACCTTAATCGGTTAGTATCCCTCGGAGGCCCCCTAAATTCGAGAATTGTAAGGGGCGGGCCAATTAGACACAGTGAATGCATCACTGCTTGGTCCTATTACCACATTATCATTATTATTATCAATATTTCTTATATGCACCTTTATTGCTATTGGATCGTTATTTTTTTTTTTTATTCAATATAAAATTTTACAAACAAACTACTTCAAAGCACTACGTACGAGCTACTTTACTACACTACAAGGACGATACCACGGAGTGCAAAAGACCATGACAACTCCGCAGTCATTAACATAGAGAACGTGTAACTAAACTAAAATTAAATGTATAGCTACGAAAAATACACATGACCAATTTCTACTGATAAATACTAAGGTTCGTTTCACATTGTATGTCGAGCTAACTTTGGGCAATCAGGTCTAATTCACAAGAATGGGTGAACTGGAGATTCGATTATCAAATTAGAATGGATTGTGCCCAATGAGTCAAACATACAATGTGAAACAAACTTACAGCAAAAAGAAAGAATGGCAAAGGGAATTGGGGACTATGAATTGTAAACAATCGCAAATACTGTGAATTTCCTTAGTTAAATCGACCAGCTTGGTGAATGAACTTTAGGGTCAGTTCAAGTACATGTTTATTAACGTCGCTAGAAAGGTCTTTATCACCATACAATAAAAGTTGTATCAGAGCGCTGTTTGAAAGACTGTTGATTTGAACAAATGGTCGCAATACTACCGAAATTCCAGCGAGAAGATCTCGTCGATGGATGTCAAACAAAGGGCAAGACAGCAAAAAGTGCTCCGTATCTTCAATGCCGTCATTCGTAGGACACATTGGGTTTACTGTGTCCTTAAAGTCGTGCTTAAATTTGTGAAAATTTAATTTACTGAGACCGGCTCTCAATTGGGAAAGATATGATAAACCTATTGGGTCATGAATTCCAAAGACAGGCTTTGCCGGGGGACGAATTATCGATAGAAGCTTTGACTTAAAAACAGCAATGGACGGTGCAACCCTAATCCCAGGATCGAGTTGTTCCATTCAGAAATGCAGTTAGGATAGAAACTAGATTTAAATTGTTCAGTTCTTGCCCATATTCGCCCAATAACACCCTGATTGCGAAGAGAGTATTGCGACTGATGAAGTAGTGGGATTGGCTCCTTTGTATACAAGGGAGTGAGATCATTCATGATCTTATAGAACAACGTCATCCGTCTACTCCACCTACGGGAGCTTAGTGACTCCCAGCCAAGCTCTGCATATATTTTTTCGCGCCAAGCTCTCCAAGCTCTGCATAGATGTCCCCCTCCATGTTCCTGATACAGCTAGTGCAGCAGAATACTGAACAGACTCTAGTTTTTCCATTAAGTTAGGCAAAAGGATGTTTTGACTGAATTCACATACTTTAGCTGGAGTATGATAAATAACATCCCCATAGTCCAGGTGGGGGCGCACATAAAGCTTATACAGTTCGTTTAGGGTATGTCTAGGCAAATATTTGGAGAGATACTTTAGCAAGCCAATGCCCTTCCTCGTTTTAGAGATAGCGGATTTAGTATGAGCTGAAAAAGAAAGCTTCGAGTCCAGGATGATACCTAGATGTTTATGTCCATCTACTTTCTTCACGGGTACGTTGTTAAAGAGTAGAACGGGGTGATCCACATCATGTCTTTTCTTAGAAAGCACTAATTCGACGGCTTGTTTTTGCGGATCAGGATTAAATGACATCCTCCAATCATGGGCCCACAGGCTTATCAACTCAAGGTCATGGTTCATGTCCTCGGCAGCTGCATTTGGTTCTTGAACAACCGTAAACAAGGATGTATCATCGGCAAAAAGTATTGGATCGTTATCATTAAGCTTAAGCTAGCTTAGCTTGGTCATATACTGTATCTACGTAGTTACCTAATATATCACATAAGTAATAGTCACATATTTAGCTAGAGTGAGGCAGGAAAATATTCAGAGACTGGAGTTTCGAATTTTGGCACGAGGGTATATCAACAAGAAATACTGATACCCGATCTTTATTGCATGTGTCTTGAGCCACTTTATATGTTTAGATACCCTTTAACAGTTACATCTGGGGAAATTAGTTAGGCTATCGAGGTAAAGTATGCTTAAAGTTTATACGTCGTTCGAGAGATTTGTGTTGATATTGGCTTGCAGTTCCAAATTGATTTTTCTTTGTATTGCTTAGAATGAATTGCTTAGATTTGGCCTATTCTGTGCTTCGTTCCTTTTTATTGAGAGTTTAGATGGCGGATAGTAGATGAGCTTACATGCATTAATGAATGTCGTACATAACATATGTCTACCAATAGAGTCAATAATAATACTCACACGTGTATTTTCAATTTGCTGAAGATGAGACAAGCCCGTCTCGAAACGCAGTATACTGTAAACATGGCCTAGTCTAGTTAACCTTTTAAATACTACAGACTTTGTCACCATGGAATAGTCATAATCCATAGAAATGTAAATGTAATTATACTATAAATCGACACTGTCTCTTTTTCTGAAAAGACCAAGGCATGAAAACCCACTCGAATATGCGACCGTGCGGTCATAGGAAATTCTTAATTCATAATGAACTGCAGGAAACTTTCCAATATATATCCCTTTTCCATGTATCACTCTGTTTTTCATTTCTTTTTCAAGAAAATCAACTTAAGCCCCGGTCAAGCGCATCCAAAATTTCATCCAATATGCTAAAAACAACTGTTGGATGAAACGTTCCATGCGTATGACCTAGATTGATTAGAAGAAGAGTTTCACTCCTCCGCCAAACTGATATGCCTCGGTTTGGTAGGCTGTAGTCTCGTTTTGATGAGTGAATAACTGGGACTCTTCTACTTCTACTTCTACCAATATACTGAATGCCTTCAAAAAAGAAGCTTAGCATCAGTTTCTAAATGATATTGAAAACAAACAAAATAAAAACAAAATAAAAAATTTGTATATATTTTTGTGTTAATTTTCTAAGTTAAATAGAATCTAAGCATATATAGGCCTTTAATATAAATGACAAGCATTTGAACTTGGATTGGATGAAGCTTGAGCCACTTTTATATGCTTAGTTTCCCTTTGAGGCTACAATACAGTGAAATAAGAGTTTTTTAACATGAACATAATAAGAGTATGTCATTGTACAAATCTTTCATGTTGCATTTCCTGCACTCTGTCTTTGAAAACTTCTAGACTTTGACTAGCAGTCACGTTTGAATGTAAGCCTCTCCATTGTATGATTGTACATGGCAGGAATGAGAACCTAACATAATCTGTTTTTGTTTGAAGCTGTATTGGCTTCTCATTTCTAACAGATTATTTCAGATGATCATTTAGTTGAGTAGACACAACTCCATGTATGATCTTACCATGTATGAACATTGTCAGTCTGGTGTCAACTCTGCGCTGTTCTAAGCTGCGCCATCCAAGTGACTGCAGCATATCAGAAACGCTGGATGTATTATTATGATGTCCTGTCGCCGATATCGCAGGTCGACGTTGAACCATTTCAATTTGATTAACAAGGCGATGATTTCTCATTGATCCTGTAAATTCGTCTGATGTTGCCTTAGGATCCCATACCGTCGCACAGTATTCCAATTTAGGCCTGACTAAAGCTTTGTATGCTTGCTCTTTAACTTCTGCCGAATGGACATAATTTCAACCTTTCATTTTACGCCACACAGCCACTATGTACTTTTCCATGTTTATTTGTAAGTCTGTTTCATATCTGATGTTAGGAACTAAAAGTGTGAAGGGAAGTTCATCCACACAAAGTCGAAAGTATCTCAGATCAATGACACTGGACATCAGGATCAGAAACCCTGACCTGACAGCATATGCGTAGTGTATTGTGCGGTGGGGACTATGGAGGGGGAATCAGTGGTGGTAGCAACTGCTGTCGGTGTTGTTCTCTATTATTATTATCAATCTTACCAGAATCTTCCATTTCACCTTTCCCGTGAAAAGTTGCTATAATCCTCCATTTTTTTTCATTCGCATTATCTGTTTAAAACCAGGCTAGCCTCAGTCGTACGTAATCTTTTGGCGCCTAAACACTCACTACTCCCCCCCCCCCCCTCCCCAAGGCCGGCGGGTACAACAAAACACAAACTAACCAAACAATTAGCGAAATTCGAATTCTGGTCTTCCTAGAACCATGCTTTTGTGCACTGGGTGTTCCGTTTTGTCTTTCACAATTGATATTTGCATACGAAAACTCCTGATGAGCCTCCATTCCGTTTAATTATTATCATTATTATTATTGTTTTATAATTTGTATCATTATTATCATTAGTCTTATTTTACACGTTTAAAAGAAGGTGGTTTTAATAGCATACGCCCTACTGCTACTCTCGTTTGTGGGGAATTGCGAAGCAATTTGTGGCGGTGAAGTTCCTGTTTAAACAAAACACTTCAAACACAAACTCGAAAAATGGTCTAACATCAAAATAACGTTTATGGTTCCTCATGACAAGCTGGGAGCCAAAATCCTCCACAGTTGTCATGTGCTCCTGTTTCCAGTAGGAGCCCAAATTCAGTATTTCGAGTCGAGGCCCATCTCCCCCGCACCAAATTCAGTGTTTCGAATCGGAGCCTATCTCCTCCGCATGCACGCAGCAAAAATCACGAGGCCCATCTCCTTCGTTGGGGACCGCGTTTATAGGTAAGGATAGAGCCCCTGGCTTGTAGGCCCATCTCCCGACAGACAGGCTAGGTCGAGGCCCAGCTCCCTCCATGGCTCACCAGTGGCTATTGGGGCCCAGCTCCCCCGACACCACACTCGAGGCCAAAATTCCTCGAGTTTCTATTCTATTAGGTTACTGGCACCTCACAGTCGCGAGGCATTTCCATTCCCCACACATTTGCACATCATGAGATTTATAATGGAAATAGAATTGAGATTTATAATGGAAGTAGAACGAAGATTTAGAATGTATTAGCTGCAAATTATGTTGTGGATGATCTGACTGGTGAAAGATAAGATTCCTTTTTGGGCCTGTTTACCTTGATTTTCTGGAAGGGGAGAAATTAAAGCAAATGTGCAATGGTAAATAGGCTCCTCTATAAATAGAATAAAGAAATAACTCAGACACAGCATTGTCTCTTAGCAAGATAAAAATCTCATTCTTAGGCTACCCTTTGTTGACATTGTGTGCAACTTAGATTTGAATGGGATATTTTTAGATTTTCCTGCTCTCTGCAAATGCAAGCTTTTAACCTTGCACAAACCCTTTAAAGTGAATGAACGGAGCTGAGAGGAGGTCATCTATAAATAGGGCATTGAAAACTCCTACGCATGTTATTGTTCCTCTTGCTAAACAATATCCATGATCGTTTCGAAATCATCAAATACAATAGGTTAATAATAGAATACCCAGACTCCTTCCGCGCGGGGCTTTTATCTCCGTTGATTCTCTTTAAATTTTAGTGAGAGGAAGATTTTACTTCGGTTAATTTCGACCCTGGAAATCACTAAATTCTTAACTTGTTTATCTTTTAATGCATCTCATTACGATTTGCAAATCACGGCGTCTAATTGATCCCCTTGCCAACCAATAAATTTCATTGGCTCCTATCTTCTGCAGATCTTAGAAAAATCTGCTTCGCGAATCATAAATTATCCCCATTGTCAGTAATTTGAGGATAGGCAGTTCTTTCGTAATAGCTTATTTTCAACACGTATGGCAGTAGGCAACCAATCATAAGCCCGCTCAATGGTGCGATTCTGGGTCAACCAATCAGCCTTTCGCAAATGCCTAATCACGACATGTGATGATCTATGAAGTGTCATCAACGCCATAATTGAAAACAACTTTCCTAAATACATTTCGAAATCAAAACTTCGTTTTGAAATAGAATTATGTCAAATGAATATCCAAATTGTATTCTTAGGATACGAATTGATATACAAACTGATAAACAATCCCAAACCGAAATGACAAAACGAAACTCCAAACCGAAAAGCTAAACGAAATCACAAACCGAAATCACAAATCGGAATTCAATTCAGACCGAAATCACAAATCGGAATTGAATTCAAACCGAAATTATAAATCGGAATTCAAGTAAAACCAAAATTACAAAAGAAATCCCAAACCGAAATGACAAATCGGAATTCAATTCAGACCGAAATTACAAAACGAAATTCCAAACTGAAATGACAAAACGAAATTCCAAAATAATAAAGGGTCTACTCATATAACAAAAGAAATAAATGATTCGTTAATGAAGAAAAGATCCGACAAGAAATAAATGATTCGACAAGAAATAGATGATTCGACAAGAAATAGGGGATTAAGCTGACGAACAAAGCACTTATTGCCATCTGTCTGCACAAGCGCGAGGGGTCTTATGGTACCCCAGTTTACAAAAAGTTCACAGATGTCCGTTGTTAGGTTAGGTCTACACAGTATGGCAGCTTTATCAGACGGTGTGCTATATACCATGGTAAGTTAATCCTTTGACTGCTTAACTTTAACTATTTGGGGGAGTTCAATGAGCCTATCTTTGAGACCAATGCAAAAGCCTCTTTATTGGCCTAGGTAGGTAGACGGTAGCCCTACGACTTCCTTCATCAAAATAAATAGTTTCTCAATTAACTTATATTTTCCTAGTACTGGAGTTTCTTAATTTTTCGACGATCTGAGAGTTGAGTTTTTTATGAGTAGTTTCTTATAAAAAAATACGTGTAATAGATATATGGATCTGCTGAAAGGGTATTAGATAGGCCTATCCAGATCTATCCTATCCCCACTTGTCAAAAACAACAACAACAGATAGAAATTGCCACACAGAAATTATGATAATAAGCAGGTCAATTTCGTATTTTACAGGTTCCAGAAAAATATAAGTTAATTGAGAAACTATTTATTTTGATGAAGGAAATCGTAGGGCTACCGTCTACCTACCTAGGCCAATAAAGAGGCTTTTGCATTGGTCTCAAAGATAGGCTCATTGAACTCCCCCAAATAGTTAAAGTTAAGCAGTCAAAGGATTAACTTACCATGGTATATAGCACACCGTCTGATAAAGCTGCCATACTGTGTAGACCTAACCTAACAACGGACATCTGTGAACTTTTTGTAAACTGGGGTGAAGTGCCGCTATACCATAAGACCCCTCGCGCTTGTGCAGACAGATGGCAATAAGTGCTTTGTTCGTCAGCTTAATCCCCTATTTCTTGTCGAATCATCTATTTCTTGTCGAATCATTTATTTCTTGTCGGATCTTTTCTTCATTAACGAATCATTTATTTCTTTTGTTATATGAGTAGACCCTTTATTATTTTGGAATTTCGTTTTGTCATTTCAGTTTGGAATTTCGTTTTGTAATTTCGGTCTGAATTGAATTCCGATTTGTCATTTCGGTTTGGGATTTCTTTTGTAATTTTGGTTTTACTTGAATTCCGATTTATAATTTCGGTTTGAATTCAATTCCGATTTGTGATTTCGGTCTGAATTGAATTCCGATTTGTGATTTCGGTTTGTGATTTCGTTTAGCTTTTCGGTTTGGAGTTTCGTTTTGTCATTTCGGTTTGGGATTGTTTATCAGTTTGTATATCAATTCGTATCCTAAGAATACAATTTGGATATTCATTTGACATAATTCTATTTCAAAACGAAGTTTTGATTTCGAAATGTATTTAGGAAAGTTGTTTTCAATTATGGCGTTGATGACACTTCATAATGATCCTCTGTCTCTCTCATCTCAAATACTAATGCACTTGTTGGGGAGATGAGATCGGGTTTGTTCGCGGAAATTAAATGTCCCCCCGTGCTTACAGTAGATACGCATGCGTATTAGCAATTTTAACATCGATACGTTGCAGCCCCCGTCTATTATCCACAACAAACCATTACGACTGCTGGATGCTTTTGTATCAACGGCAGATTGGCGAAGCGGTAGCCTCGAGCTCCTCACACGCCTGCAACCCGAGTTCGAATCCCTATAGGAGTAACTTTTTATTTTATAATTTTTTTCTTCACGTCCGGGTCCCTGCTTGTTCTGCTAGTGCAATCTGGTATGAACATCATATTCTGAGCTCTCCATAATGCAAGCAACGGGCTTTAAACCAAAACCAACCCCACGTTTAGGCTAAGAGCAAAGAGGCATCGCACCACACTTGGACCGACAGGTATCTGTCTCACGACACAAGCACTCTACAGCATACTGTGTCGAGCTGTGTGCTGTTGTATCCCTGCTTACCCCTGATAACAACGAGTGAAGATTGCCGTGAAGTGTCCTAATTTTGCGGGAAACTCTCCGTAATTTTTATTTTCCTTGTTATTCCTTGTTAGAACTCTAGTACTACCAGTAGTAATTCAAAACCTAACTGTAATACGCATGCGCATCTACCGCAAGAAGCAGATTGCTCTGTGAACAAACCACTTACGCTTTTGTTCTACACAATAGAATGTAGATCAGGCTACGAATGAGGTACGGGTCACTTCTAAGCGGAGAAATTTAGATGGGCATTTTGAGGTACCTATGACCCTAGGCATCTTGGAATGTGATGGTGATCAGCGATCTGTTGGGGTTTAAGGGGTTAAATCGGGGGTTAAAGTTTGACCACTATGAGCAAGCACCTCTGCGGAGGAGAAACAAGGTTTTCCTTTTAAATGACGCGCGGGCTGACTTAGATCGGACCAAATTAAGCTCATAACCACTGTATAAAGGAGTTAGATGCTGAAGGATAATTAAAAGCTTCTCGAAACAATGGTCACGTGACATGAAATCACCCTTTTCCTTATATGGTAACTATCAATAAATGGCCAAATGTGTTACGAAAAGAGGAAAATGCGATTGGCATAACTTCCATATTTTACTTGGAAGTACTTGCACCATGGGCAACATACCAAATACAACGTAATGACTTAAAAGAAAGTATCTCTGATACTCCGTGTCACTATTGTCGCCATTTTCGTCGCAATCATCAAAGGAAGTGTCATCTTCCACTCTACCAGCAGTTCTTCAGTTCTTCAGCGAATGCACTCTCAGTCCACTTGATTTCAAATGTTCTTTCTGTATCATTAGAGTGTGACTCCTTTTCTGTGGAATCCTAGTCCAAGAGCCAAGTATACATTTGTCTTTCTTTGAACTTTTGAAAAAAACTATCACCAAGATGTGTATATCAGCTGATTGTAACTTGATGGTTCCCTTTGGCTCCTTCTCCAAGGCAATGCAAAAGTAAATCGTTTTCTTGGTTGGTAGTCAGCATTTTTGCATTCGTTCCATTCGACGACATTATTTTAGAGCACTGGTTAGGAAAACATTTCTGCGCAACAAAGAATATTGAGGGTTTTTTGACGATTTATAGAGATCGTTTCGAAAATCAAATTGATCAGTCAACTCTTATTTTCTGCATTTCTAAAAGCCCGTTTTGATTCAGCTGGCTGACTAATTATCCTGCTAAAGCAACGTCTCTTACTTCATTCACTTGATGTGACAGGGTGCTCTTGGTACGTGTCTGGTACTATATCTATACTTTCATATCTACTTGGTAAAGTTTTTAGGAACTTTCATGTTAGTAGGACCAGGGGCGGTCAAGTACTGTAAAATATTTGACCCTATGTTTTTCCAAAGAAATTGGAAAAAATAACCGGTTAATTTATCAGACAGTACAACTTTCCTGCCCAAAACAACCAGTTTTTGGGACAAAGGTGAAATTTTAAAACCAGTCTTCCTACTCCATTAATTTGTGACAAAAATTACGTTTTCTAACCTCCCATCTAATCAAAATCCTACAGTTTACCTGAAAGCTGGTTCTACCTTTGTCCGCCAAATTTAAGCACAAAAGACCAGTATTTCAAATTTTCAGTACGCGGTTTTACCTTTGTCCGCCAAATCTACGCAAAAAGACCAGAAAATCCAACTTTTCACCACAGTGGTTCTACCTTTGTCCTGTAAATTTCTGAAAAAGAGACCAGGATTTCAATTTTTTTCACCACAGCGCTTACACCTTTGTCTGGCAACCGCTTTTGGGACACATACTTTCATGGCTACAATTACTACTTGCTTTCCAAAACAGTATTTGGTCGAAACTACCGGTTTTTGAAGCAAACATCGTCAGTGATACATCATTTTAGAATTGTCCGCCAAATTAAAGATAAACAAAGGTGGTGCAAAATGTTTTCTTGAACTATCGGTTTTCGGACAAAGGTGGAACCATCATTCCTAGTGTGACATGCCAGCCCTTGGTATGACTCAAAGCATTTACAGACGACGATTACATCTCTTCCTTTTCTTTGAAATTGCAAATTAGCATGTTGGAGTGGGGCTGCTAAAAATTTATGAGCCATAGGGTCATCTCGTTGGGTATCAAAGAAAGAGTAATAGAAGAACTTGCTAAATGTGCTTAAATTTGATATAGATGTTGTTAGAATAATGTGAAGATCTGTTGTAAGAAGCTTTTCGACAGAAAGTACCTCATTGAAAACAAAGTAGTAGATCATCGCTGCTTCCTGCATACCAATAATCGTTGCGACTGTTTACTTTACGTGCAAATGTTATCGCGAGAATCAGGAACCTCTCAGACCAAAGAATGTTTATATGGTACCCGATATATCTCAGCATGGATGGGAAAGAACATTTTGAAATCAAGTGGACTGAGAGTGCATTCCCAGAAGACATTGAAGAACTGCTGGTAGAGTGGAAGATGACATTTCCTTTGATGATTGCGACGAAAATGGCGACAATAGTGACACGGAGTATCAGAGATACTTTCTTTTAAGTCATTACGTTGTATTTGGTATGTTGCCCATGGTGCAAATACTTCTAAGTAAAACATAGAAGTTATGCCAATCGCATTTTCCTCTTTTCGTAACACATTTGGCCATTTTATTGATAGTTACCATATAAGGAAAAGGGTGATTTCATGTCACGTGACCATTGTTTGGAGAAGCTACTAATTATCCTTCAGCATCTAACTTCTTTATACAGTGGTTTTGAGCTTAATTTGGTCCGATCTAAGCCAGCCCGCGCGTCATTTAAAAGGAAAACCTTGTTTCTCCTCCGCAGAGGTGCTTGCTCGGAGTGGTCAAACTTTAACCCCCGATTTAACCCCTTAAACCCCAACAGATCGCTGATCACCATCACATTCCAAGATGCCTAGGGTCATAGGTATCTCAAAATACCCATCTAAATTTCTCCGCTTAGAAGTGACCCGTACCTCATTCGTAGCCTGGTCTATTATACCCAGACCCAGGACCAGTAGCACCGGACCCTAACGGACCAGACCCTAGGGGAATATCCATTCCTTTCCTTCCAGCGCGTTTGTTTGCAATGGCGGCCAACACAGAAGCTTCGCTCCATAGTAAGATAAGGCAGTCACTTCTCTGCTGTAAGGAAGTCCTACCTTCTGGATGCCACAACAAACGCAAAAATGCATGGTATATTAAATCATATTAAATCAGCAGACAAACTATGATCCAGCATCAAGCCATTGCCCAATGGGCCTAAGCATTTAACTACATGTCCTAAATATTTTACCTTTCAACCTTGCTTGGTGTGATTCAAGTAGTTGCAATGACGTCGTGATGCCAGCCACGTTGTATTCCATCTCCACAATCTCAATTTCTGGACTTGATTCTGGCTTCTCCATGCTCTTTAAAAGTTTGGGACTCCAAAATAATTTAGCAGGCAGCTTTTTGAAAACATATCTGTTCATAATGTTTATTGTGAAGGTGGCAATTGGCAGATATATGGGGTAAGGCGATTACGAAAGAAAGAGTGACAATTTTGGGAATTTTAATAGAACCATTCTCTCAAATCACGCACTGACCCGGGCATTGACCCCACTTGTCTTTGGTAAATCCCATGATCACAATATTGCATCTCAAAATGTGCATTTGTGTGCATTTGTTTTCTTGTATCATGTATGTGCATTCACCTATTTACGGGGCCGTAGGAAGCAGCTTTTGATTGGGGGATTGTTCTTAGAACAATAGAGAACAATACATCTAAATAATACTTGTGGCGTGGCACCATTGTTTTCAAAATTATTGGGGGGCTTAAACCCCCTTGCCCCCCCCCCCGCTTCTTACGGGCCTGCTTTTTTATAGGGAACAGCTCATAAGAAACAGCTCATCAGAAACAGTAGGCTAAAATTTTCGAAAAATACTACCCCACCACCAGTATCAAAATGCTAAGAAACTTTCGTAATTTTCATTCAAAATTACTATTACTGTTGCTATTACCATACTGTACAGTAAAAACCCGCATATAAGAACCTAGTGGATTAAGAACCTACAGGCTGAAATTTTGCAATTAAACCCCAATTATATAAGAACCCATTCAGCCTGGAATTTAAAATGGGTTCTTATTTTTAGAGAGCATGGGGGGGGGGCCTTATTCACAACAGAAGTCTGTGGAAGAATAAAAAATATTTATATTACCTGATGAGAAGCTTTTGAAAGATTTTCTCTGGATTATATAAACATTTCTGATTCTTCCACAAATTTCTGTCGGGGAATATATCTCATAAGCTCAACTAATGTGAACTGACAGTAAATAATAGGCCTGAAGTTTGAATCTGAAGAAAATAAATTCCTGAAAGCCATGAATAAAATAAGAACCAATTTAAGAACCTGAACAGCCTCATTTCCCACTAAATACCCAAAACATAAGAACCTAGTTAGGCTGACTTGCAAAATTGTAGGTTCTTATATGTGGCTTTTTACTGTACCGTGTCCAATTATTTTTGAGTGAAGTGTACGAGATTTTTCAGAACAGAACGATTTCGTGTACGAGATATTTTGAATGAAATTCCCCTCCTCTCGGTGTCTGACTTCCTATCCAACGTCAAAGCGAGGGTACTGGGTAAGGCATCCCCCTAGGGTCTGGTCCGTTAGTGTCTGGTCCTAGTGGTCCTGGGTCTGGTTATTCCGTTATGCCAAAAGTTTTGTCTTCATTCATTTTGTCACATGACGGAAAAATTATTGTATTTTTCATTTACCATTGAGATGCCAATTTAAAAAAAATATTTGTAGCCTTGGTCAGGTAGGAAAAATTATTGTCTATATCTGGTCACGTGGCGGAAAATTTATTGAATGTATTCATTTGCGATTGAGATCTTCCTGCCACGTGACCATATCAATTAATGGTTAGTGCGAATGAATCCCATTGCATGCGGAATTTTGCATGGAATACCAAGCTGAAGAAACTTCGAGGATACCAAGCCGAATTTCGAAAAGAAAAGTTGACTTTAAGAGAGAGAGAGAAGAAAGTTAAATATCAGAGCTCAGTTTATGGAGGTGTTTCGACGCAAAGGCAAGTTCCTTACAGTTCTATCTTTGCTTCGCTAACCGTGCCATACATCCAATGGCATAATGTTTATTTGGGGTCATCTACTAAAGACTTGTCGTGCCCGTTAAGATCTGCCTCCCATTCCTGCTAAACTTTTTTGCCTCCGGTGAAGGTTGCCGAGTCTCCATAGACCCGCAAATATTGTTGCTAGAATCTGAATGTTTAGAGGGGGGGTTGCTGTATATTGTGTTAGTATGAAAGAATGTCGACTGCATTCAGGAACGTAAGAATCATCTCATTAGGAATGCATAGGAAGAAGTGCTCCAATCGAAATTGTATGGGCGGAAGAAGACTTCAAAATGGGCAGGATTTCAATTTTTGCATCAAGCACCCCTATCCCAGAGTACCCCCCTGGGACATGAAAGGATTGATTTCCCGGTCATACATCGAAAAGATTGATTGTTCAAATTCAATGATTTATTGTTATCTTACAATGGAGTAGTGTTAAATTGACAATGGTTGACAAAAGAAGAAAGCTAATTGGATAAACGGCTTCGTGCCTTATATATATAGATTTCTTTACCGTTGGATACATAAAAATATAGCTAAAAGTAATCAGCTAATTAATCCCAACGTTAGTTAAAATTTTAAAATACAAATGTTACATCAGAAAAAAGGGGATAAAATATTTACAATTCATCAAAAGTATACAGTATAAAGGCATAAAAGTGTATAAAAGCAGATATTCAAATATCATCATCATAAAAAGCCCAAGTTCGGAATAAAAACGCGGCATAATTTACATGGGCAATTTTCTCCGTTCCAATTTCTTATTTTTGTTTTAAACTGACAAAGAGATTCTGAATTTCGTATAGTTGGTGGTAACGTTTGCCACAGCTGTGGACCTTTAAATCGGATGCTTTCTGTCCCGTTGTTGACAGATCTCACCCTAGGCTGGAAGAATTCGTTATTGTTACGCAAATTGTAATGACTTTCATTTTCGCAGAAAATTTCGTGCATGAATGAAGGGCTCAGGTTATTTTTTGTTTTGTACATCTCAGTCATAAGTAACTGCAAGTTCTTTGCATGAATCGTAACGGCACAGTCCTTCTCTAATAGCTCACTATAAGTAGATTCGGTATCCTTATAAGAAATTCTCAGAGCCCTTTCCTGTATTTTGTTAATTTTTTGGCTGAGCTGCCTGCTGTGAAACATCCAGATTAAAGGACAGTATTGAAACTGACTGGTAATAAATGACCAGCCTTCCTGTTGTTCGGCATAGTGCGCCTATGCTGGCCTGGCATCCAATGAGAAACAGACCCCATTCCAGTATTTATCTCAGTAATTAATCGTATTTGTAGCTTTTTGTCGTTGTTAACTTAATGTTCGTCCATTTGCATTTCTTTATTTTAATGGCCACGGGGATAGTAATTGTCTTCTGCTACCTGTGAGATCGTCTCTGTAGTGTTGCATAGTCGTATAGTAATCAGAAAGTATAGCAGGATGTAGATGTAGCATGTATTGTAATAGTTAAGATGAATATAACAAAACACACATCATGCATGGCCATCCCATCCTCATGGGTGGAAAAGAGGTGTGTCGCTTTCTTCACGGAGATCCGTTTCAGCGGGGTCGTTACAGGGGGTATTTCAACACCCAATTCCAATCTAGCTATTGGTGTTTCCAACTTTTTACTTGCTGATATCATTTTGACAATTTTGAATTTAACAAACCTCTTTTAAAATTTTTTCATAGCCACTCAACAATTGCTTTAGCTCCCAATCGCAATTAAAACTGTGAAGAGAAAGGAAAAAGTCTAAAACTCTGATATACTGAATCAACAAAAAACATAACATGTCGCAAACGATTGTGGACACAACATTTTTAGTTGATGCAAATTACGATTGGAGAGAGGAGAGCTAAGATGGGAGTCAGGGGGATTGCCCTCGAAAAAAACTTTTAAATCCACGCCCTTCCTATCGATGGAACATGCCACTCCACTGTTGTGAAAATGTGACAAGTCATAGAGGAAAATATCTCGACTGACACAAGCTTCCCCAAGAAATTTTAAAAATTAAGGTTTTAGAATTCATTTAGAATTGGCTTGTTTTGCCATATAACCGACAGAATTTTCTCTACCATCTAAATATTGGCTAATGGCTTGAAAATAAACAGCAACTTAAATCTCAACGACATGATCTCAACGAAAACCAAAATAAAGACTTGAACTGCCTCAACCAATGGCTTCAAGGCAATAAACTGTCTTTAAATGTCATTTCTGATAATGAGGTCTTTCATGGTGTCACACTATAGACATTTTCCTTTAATTTGTATGTAACATGATGGAGCGCTCACACCTTAATACGTTAGTATCCCCAACAAAGTCAGAAACTTAATGCCTTATCAAGGGTGTCTAATTACCATGGATGCGGACAAAGAATTTTGAAGAGGTAACAAAAACAATTCAACGTCAAAGGGCATTCAATTTCAAGGCGAAAGAAAGGATATCCTCTCAGATATGGTCACAAGCAGAACAAAAGTGTTCTGAATCAATGGGGATATTCAACACCCATTACCAAAATTTCTTGTATAATAATCAACCCGAATCCCTGAAAATTCCATGTGAAAGTATACCCCAATCACAGAAATTTTCCAGTAAGAGTATATTGCAATCCCAGAATTTTCAGGCCAAAAACTGTCCATAACTGGCGCACATCCCCCATCTGATCCGATAGTGAAGAACCCCCCCCCCCCTCCCACTGCCGGGTTCATAAATCCCACTTCCCACCAAACATGAGAGTTCAGATGAAATACATCAACTAACACTAGCCTGCAAAAAAATTTTTTAAATACTGCAATTTTGCTACTCTCTTCGCGAAAACTGTGATTTGAGATTTACGATTTTGACAGAGTCAGTCCCGGGAAATTGTCTCCCTCCCCCTCATATGTCAAATTATTTCAATTAAACTTTACTAGTAGTAGCACAATAGGTAACTGCTGCAAAAAGGCAGAAAGTTTCATTGCCATAAACTTCCTCATTGCAGAGTTATCAGAAATATCAGAAAAAATCTACTAAGGAGGGGGCCAAAATTTGCCCCCTCCCCAAACGGACTCTTTATCTACATATTTTGCATGAGCAACTGTACACTCCCATATTTTGCATGAGCAACTGTCACCCCTCCATTCTTTAATTGATCTCTTAAAGCTAGCACTGGTTGCCAGGCTTTTTTATCGAGCCAGACAAAGTGTTCCAAAGGCTGCCCCCCCCTGAAAGATAATCAATCATTCCCATATGACAAGATGTTGGTGCTCGGTAACCGTAGAAGATTTTTAGTCCTTAGGTTATAGGCTACATCTTTGGCTGGAGATCGATTTTCCAAAGTGAGGCATTTATAAATTTCCAGCATTAATTTTTGCAAATTTCGAGTTTGAATAGCACATTCGCTACCCCCAGCTAAGAGTTCAGCAAAGGGGGCTGCGAAATCCTCCCACAATATTCTCAGTGCCCTTTTGTGGACTCTTTTTATTGCTGCATTGGCATCTTTCCCACATAAAATCCAGATTAAAGGACAATAATTGAAATTGGACATGATAAATGTATTATAAAGAATACGTCTCTTGTCCTGATCTAAATATTCTGCTACTCATGAAAACGCGCTGGTCTTGTTGTTGGCTTTTGTGAAAAGTGTATTTACATGTTCGGAAAACTTTAGCCGGGAGTCAATAGTAATAGCTTCTCTATTTTGCCTGAAGCAAAACTTCGGTTCTTTTCTAGTCATATTTCATTACTTGGTACAACTTGAGTAAGGTACAAACAGAGGCATGCTTCCATAAAGCTGCTAATGAAATGTTCATGAAGGAACATGAGGTCTCCAACAGTAGTGGGCATAAATAGGGGGTCATGAGGTCATTTCACATATACCAAATATAGATCACGTTTGAAAGCCATATATTGTTGGGGATACGAATCGTCAAAGTTCAAAACAACGGTTATCCCCCAAAAAGGAAACCTGTGATCATGCGCAGAAAGCATGTTTGGTTCTGTGGAAAGAATGCGGGCGGATAATCCGGCCACAATCCAAACAAGAATTAAAAAAGAAACAAAGAGATTCTCGCGCATGGTAATAGGTTTCCAAGCTGTTGATCTGCTTGAAACTTTACCAGCATAACAAAAGGCTCAGATAAGATAAAATATAGATAAGATACAGAAATGTTTCAAATAACTATACATCAAATCGTTGTGGCAAACATAGGAAACAAAAATACGGATGTTTTATTCGGTCAAAAAGCAGCACTTGACTGTGCAGATATGTTGAAATTACACCCTCGAGAACAAAGATATGTTCTTTTGCAAGTCTTGGCAAACCTCTGCATTGATCAATTTTCAGAAGTTGATTGCAAGTTGTCTAGAGCTCCAATTCCTCCGGGATTCCTACTGGTTTTAAATCTGTAATTAACTTCTCAAAAAGATGCGCACTTTATGAATCACAATGCCAACATTTAATATCAAACTGAAAAATACCAACCGAAATCCTATTCAAAAGAAAGTAAGTGATTATAACATTGAAATAAACACAAAAACTGAGTTTTGAAACAATTTTCTTCAGTCTCGTGAATGAACATCTAAGAATTGGATAATTTTACATTATATTAAATTCAAATTACAATATCTCTTGACTGCAAAAAATAAGCACATTTTATCCTTTTATTTAATCATAATATCATATGGCTTTCAGAATATCACCATGGATAACGTTGTTTCGAAAAGTCATTATTCAGCAAAATGTCCTTCGTGTGCCCCTTGACAGAAACATTCACCATTAATTTCAAAAACCTTTGAAAAAACTGTTAAGAACAATGCTGGTACTTAAAATCTAATAATTTCAAGAACTTCCATTGCCGGGTCAATTTCATGGTATCCTATACTTAAAAAGCCTGTGTATATGCCAACAGAACATAGCAACTTGCATTAATCAGAAATATGACTCTACCTTGAACTCTTCAGTGGTGCATCCTTTTCTAGCAGAAACTCTATTCTGAATTCTCTGTTCTATACAAAAATGAATAAGGGTTGTGTTTAAACTCATATCACAACAATACTGGAAAAATAGATCTGATCAAACATTCTGGAGAGTATCTTATGGCCTGTTTGTAAGGGGAAAACACCTCACCTGCCAGACCCGGAGCAGACAGGCGAGATTCCTCCTTCCTATAGAATCCCATTGCTTTTTATTTCATGTTTATATGACAAACATAGCACCACCGGTATAGTGAGATGTTGCCTCACCAGAGGTGGAATCTCACGAGGGTGAGGTGAAATGTTTCCGTATAAACGAAACGCTACAGGTATGGTGAGGTGTGTTGGCTTCCTTTGTTGATTCCTATTGGTTAATTCGTTGTGATTTCACGGATGAGAGATTTTACTCCACCTCGCCTCTCAATCCCGGGGCTGACAGATGAGGTAAAATATCCCATATAAACAGTGAGTGAAATTTACCTTGCCTGTCAGCCCCGGGTCTGGTAGGTGAGGTGTTTTTCCTCATATAAACACCTTATTGCTGCTATACTACAGGGTGTCCCAAAAAACATGTACGCCGTTTGAATGGCTACTGTGGGGGAGCCAGAAATCCAACATTTCCGTTTTTCAAATTTTTGAATAGATGAGATCTCAAGTTAAAGTTTGGCACCGAGTTTGAGTAAATCTGAGAAGTGGTTGTTGATTTATTGAGAAAGACAATCAAACTCGCTGGTTGTTTCAAAAGAATAGGATTTGATCTCCGTACTTAAACTTATAACTGAAATTTTAGCATCAAATGGACTTAAACTCTACAGTTATGTCAGGAAACACATTTGGAAGCAATTCATGAAAACATAACTCAAGAATATTGACCAGGCAGCCTTCCGAGCGCCCCCCCCCCCCCCCCCCAAGTGCGAACGCAATATTGCTGGTTTAAAACGACTTCATCACTTTTGAGAAGGAAAATAACTCACTGATGGGCGCATGTCATGGCCTGCAGCACTTGTATTGTACAAACGATTTTTCAATCAGTTTCTTTTATTTTAACATAATGGAGAATAATGAATCCTCTGGTTCTGAGGAAGCCAAAAATTTTGACTTTCTTGCTCCATATATTAGCAACTACTGATCAGATTTACTCAAACTTGGTGTCAACATTTAAGTTGAAGTCTCTTCTATTACAAATCTTACACACAGAAAAATTGGATTTATGGCTGCTCCGCAATATAGCAGCCAATCAAACAGCGCACATATTTTTTGGACACCCTGTATAATAACTGCTACACTGAAGCATCGCTCAAACTAAGACTCATATTATCACAGCTAGAAAACAGGACTTTACCAGAACAGTTTCACCTTCAAACAAGCAAAGGTCATCGAGTATTGGATCAATGAAGTGAAACTTTTTACTATGGTGTTTAGAATTACCACTTCAACCAATATCCATAGCTATGGCTTGATTAAAGGAATTGAATCAGCACAAGACAGCAAGGTAGACTCTATCTTTCAGAATTTGCTGACTCATGGTTCTGGATGGCGCATCTGATTGGCTAACGCTCATGTGAAATGAAACTGATCACATGAAACGCATTGTGCTACAGCAGGTCCTTTTAGTTTATTGGGAGTGACAATTGAGCTTTCACGTGGGTCACATGAGACATGGCAAAGCAGGTCTATTTATCATGACTAAATACCTTTAATTGATGTGAAAAGATGTAACATAAAGTGAGTCTTGTTTTTGAGTTGTAAAATTACTGTATTCCTCTTTTGGGCAGGATCGGAGGTAATGGTTACAGTACAAGCCTTGCACACATGAGCATAGTTTTCCTTCTAAAGAGTTCTTGTTTTTAAAAATGTACAGTCTTTGATATGGCTCAAGAATTCTGATCAGAATGTAAAGGATCCTTGTCATGTTGTTAATGTGCAGAAGGCCTGTACCATGATGTAATAACTACAGTACAGGCCTTGCACATATCAACATGGCTTTTCCTGGCTAGAATTCTCAAAAATTCTTAAGATTTGTTTAAGAATTCTTGTAAAAAAATTATGATTTTCATATGGCTCATTGTCATAATTTGAATAATCCTTTGAAAGTTCTTACATTTCTTTAGAATATTTGCCATGTTAATGGATCCACAAGGCCTGTACTGTAGGACAAGATCATCAGTATACTACTCTGAACTTTTTTAAATTCTTGCTTATCTTAGCATTGAGCTGTGATAGTGGTAAATGATGCACCTATCAATAAGCTACAATGTGATGAAGGGATTTGCAGAATGATACCAAATTCAATTCAATTTCATTTGTAAAATACGAGCTAATATAAAAATAAAAAACTCCTAAAATATTCGTATTCTACGCGACCCAAGAAAAGCAAAGCTTATCTAGCTTGGGCCGCAAAAATAAAGTTTTAAAGGACTACAATATGTGCTATTACAAAACAACTACAATTTTGTTTAACTATAAGATTAATAAGGAACAGCTACTTGAAATACATATGAATCAACTGTATGGTATTACTATTATCATTTTTTTTTTACTTTTTATCATTTAACCAAGCTGAATGGCAGTCAGGTTAGTATTGATCAATAACACTTTTCCTTAGTTTGAATGCGAACTTTGCTGGGTTTTGAATGCTTTTGAGCGAGGAAGGTAAAGCATTCCACAGTCGAGCCCCTTTGTTTCGCATCATTTTGTTGCCCCATGTTTTGTTTGCCTTATGAATTTGATAATGTTTACTTTGACGAGTGTCGTATTTATGTAAATTTTCATTTGTTACGAAGTAATTTTGAAATACAGTTGGAAGTTTATCATTGTTATGATGAAAATGTTGCATGAATTTTAAGATTTTGAATTCATATAAGTCAGTTAGTTTAAGAAAGTTAGCTTCTTTATGAAGTGCATTAGTTGGATATCTATAGTCTTATATTGAAGTATTCGTAGAATCCTGTTTTGTAGAACTTGAAGTTCTTTAAGAGACTTTGCCGCAGCACAGCCGTAAGCTTCGAATCCATAGGCTATCTTTGATAAAACTAGTGCGTCGTAGAGGGTTGTTAAGCAAGCTTTAGGCACGTAATAACGCAGCTTAGAAAAAATCGAAGTATATTTAATAATCTCATTTCTGATCTTAATAATTTGCTTTTCCCAGGAAAGTTGAGTGTCCAGTACGACACCAAGGTACTTAGTGTCATCAGATTGGCTTAGAATATCTCCCATTTTTATTTTGTGTGTTTCATTTGCACTTGCACACTTATTTGATGAAGAGCGAATAAGGCAATAATTTGTTTTTGCAGTATTTACCTTGAGCATATTTGCCTTCAACCAGTCATCAAGTTGATGTAGCTCTGTATTCGTTTCGTCAATTAATTGAGGTATATTTTGTCCAAAATTAAAAACGTTTGTATCGTCCGCAAATAGTCTGGGAACCAAATTTTGTAGAATTGGGCATATCGTTTACGTATATAGTGAAGAGAATGGGCCCAAGTACCGACCCTTGCGGGACGCCTTTAGTAATTTGACCCAGGCAGGCGCGCAACTAGGAATTTTACAGGGCAGGGGTCCAAACCAGAAAAAGGGCACACTCCATATCATTTCAAGAAGTGGTGTCGCCTGGGATGTCAGTTTTTCAAGCTCAAAAAGCGAAGGCAGAAATCAGGGGATATTTTTCTAATGTTCACCTCTCTAAAGCATATCAATAAACAAATATGTCAACACATAAGAGAAGCAGTTAGAACACAAACGAAACGAGCTGGGAGGGGATTCGGGGGCTTGCCCCCGAACATTTTTAAAATCACGCTCTCTAGATCATCGGAGAATGCCTATCTTAAAAGAGATCAAAACTAGAATAGAATGAAAAACACCCTCCTAGGACAGACAAGAAACACTGAAAAGGCTGCTCGTACACGCTTTTTACAAGAAACTGTGCTCTGAAGTTTGTTGTATGGTTTCTCAATTTTGGGCCAATTTTTTTACCAAGTGAGAATTTGAAAGGCCACTGCTCCTTGGATAAGAGAACGAAAATATTGCCAAAAATATCATTCAATGGTGAACAGGTTCAAATCTTTTTGCGAATTTACCTGAATAAATTCGGCCACTCCGCTCTAAAATTGTGAGGGATTTTCTGGAAAAGCCCCCTCAGGAAACCTTTAAAGCTGGCCTAAAATGACGATCAATTTTTCCTAATATTCCTGCTTCACAGCGATGACTTCAACAAGCATGAGCACCTGTTGTGTTATACTCTTGAGAGGACGAAGCCACCCGGAATTGTGCTGTAATGCTCTCAGAGAGAGAAATGACACTTCCATAATTCCAAAGAGATTAAACGTGCTAATAATGCATGTAAAAGCCATTGCTGCAAGGAAAAAAATTCGATCAAGATTTTTGGCCTGCTTTGAGGGTTTGTTGAAGGGGCTTTGTTTCTTGAGAAAACTTTGGAATGAAGTTGCCGATTTCGGTCAGGCAAATGTAAAATGAATTTGAACATTAACAATGTCATTACCTTGATTTCCAGACAGCGCTGGTCTTTCAAATGAGATTGTTTTTACTCACCCGAGTCGTAAAAGTTTCTTGCAACGGCTTCTTTTAACAAAATGAGTCTTGTCTTTGAGCATCTGATTTGTAGTGCTTTTACATGTGCCATGTAAGACATCTCTTGAAATTTTTCAGCCGTATTTGCAAGTTTTTGAGCCTCAGCATTCAGAAAATCGCTGCCAGGGTTGATCTTTCCCCATTTGCGAAAGTAAATTGCTTTCGATTTTTAAGATAGCTAGAAAACTATTCGTGAATTTTCCCTCTGAAACCATAATGTTGGAGTTTGTACAAGAGAATGTCATGATCAATTGTATCAAACGCTTTAGTGAGATCGAGGAAAATTCCAAGGCAGGTATTACCCTTGTCTAAGTTAGAATAAAGCTCTTCAAGAAATTCTAACAGAGCATGCGTGGTTGAATGGCCTTCACGAAAACCAAATTGGAGTTTGTACAGAATGCTATGTTTTTTGAGGAATGAAATTATTCTTCTCGCTAATAGTCTCTCCAATATTTTTTTTCGAAACACGATAGCAGGGATATTGGCCTGTAGTTACCAGGGAGGTTTCTCTCCCCAGACTTGAAAATTGGAATAACCTTAGCGATCTTACAAACGTCTGGCATTATCCCAGATGAAAAAGAAACGTTGAAGACATGCGTGAGTGGCCTTGCTAGAATAGAGCAAGAAGTTTTAATGATGCCAGGTCTTATATCGCCATTTCCTGGTAATTTCTTAACATTAAGGTTCTGGATTTCTTTTGTAACCTCACTTTCATCCACCAATGATAGGTAGAAAGTATTTTGGATAGGGTTTAGAAGATTCTTTGAGTAGTCTTTATTTGGTTGCTTTATTTTGCTTGCGATGTTTTTTCCAATGTTGCAGAAATGTAAATTTAAGGCATTTGCAACTTTACTGTTGTCTTGGAGAATTTCTCCATCATATAGGAGACTTTTCATTGCATTTTCTCTTTTTTGTTTTTTGGGGTTTAAAAAGCCTCCCAAAACAGACCACATCTTAGTTATTCTTGTCGACTTCTTGTTAAAAAGTTCTTTGAAATAGTCATTATTGGAGGAGCGAAGACACGATGTTAGTATATTGCGGTAGCAAGAATATTTTTCTTTGCTTTCCTTGGTTCTGTCCTTAAGATATTTATAGACAGGGCATATGGTATAACAATCTAACAAACATGCTAACCGTTGTTTTCTCGACTGAATCTTATAGATTAGGCTATGGGCTTTCAAAATCCGTCCGGTACCTTTTTTTTAAATTCCTTGTTATCACGTGATTGATGACGCCAGTTACTGACATTTTGAGAACTAATATGACTATAGCTTTTCACAGGTAAATTTGATCAGCTTCTAAATAACACAGTTGAATTCAGCTTGATTAAAGCATTCGAATGATATATAGTTTTTTATATTTTGATGAAGTTAGAAAAATATCGATGACGTCATCAGCCCTATGACGTTATAATTGATATTTTCTCATAATCATGAAAATTAAAATTTTTTCACTGAATTTTGCTAAATCGATAATGCTGATTCTGAATCCACAGCCAGTAGATTGTCATTATGTCTAGAAATTACTTTTTTTGCCATGTCATTTTCTCCACATTTTTCAGACAGTGGGAAAATGACATGTGTCAAAAAATCATTTCCTTATGCAATAATGGCTCAGCAACGCCAGATTTGGAATCAGATTAACGAAAAGGCTATGTTTTTTGAGAATGCATTTTTTAATGAAGTTGTAACCCACGGTTTATCTTTTAATCTTTTTGTGACATGATTTTGTAGGGAAACGCCTCGTTGTAGAATTTTTGAACAATGCTATTTAACATTTCCGTGCATTTGTTTGCATCATTCTCTTGGTACAAGAGATTCCAATCAGCATTTTGCAAAATTTCTAAAAATTTCTCAGTGTTTTTTGTGCTGAAAACGCGAGTTTTTCGTTTTTGTGGTTTTTAATTAGTATTATTTTTGGGGATAAAGAGGAAGTTAGCAAAATGGTCAGAAATATCAGTAAAGATGTTACCTGAGGTAGTATTTTCACTTTGTATTCTTTCTTTGATAAAGATATGATCAATCAAGGTCGCCGTATGGCCGTATGGTCTGTAATTCTTGATGCGAGGACTGTGCAGGGCAGGAAACCGTGTGTGAGCATTATATCGAGGTATTCTTTGGTCTTTGCTCTTCCTGGTTGGTTGTATTTTACAAGATCAATGTTTACGTCGCCCACTATTATGCATTTGACATGTTTTAAATTTTGTACCATGCAAATAGTTTCGGATTGGATCAGTAACAGCTACAGCACAGGCCTGCTGCACATTAACATGACACAAATTCTTTACATTATGATAAGAATTCTTGAGCCATATGAAAGACTATAAGGGTTTCAAACAAGAATTCTTAGGCAGAAAAACCATGTTAATCTGTGCAAGGCTTATACTGTATGTCTCCATGACTGCATTAAAGGCACACTGTCCCCTCGGTAATTTGCTTCATGTCATTCATGCATAATTTTCATGGCCATGAGAATTACGCATGAATGATCCTGCCTGCATCAAGCCATACTAATGTCGTAAAGCTTCAGCTGTGTTAGCTCTGATAACAGTTAATGGAATTCAAAATATCTCATGGAAATCAAAGCTGGCCATGTGCCATGAACAAAGCCTACCCAAAGAAACAAAAATGCTATCACTGTATGTATTCTTTGTTCTATTTCTGAATAAACCTATAGACCTTGCCTCCTTGATTTACAAGTAACTTTCAATACTTGAATATAAACTGAACAAAGTTTTGTCACTGTTCGCTTACCTTAATAAATATTACTCCCTTGTACCAGTTACTTTTAAGATTTTGAGGAATCAATATCCAGTTGCTATTGATTTTATCCATTCAAAATCGCTAAGAACTGTCATTGATCAGGATTGCTGTCCCATTTCATACCTGGTAAAAAGTTTCACAATGTCAAATACAGTTAGCATTGTTGCACAATTGTAGCAAGTCTTGGAATTATTCAAAAGAGGGAAATATGGATTGATTTTGAAAAAATCAAATGGCCAAAGGTTGCCAACATTACAAAAAGGTATCCACCAGAGCCACAAACAGCAGCAGCAAATAGCAATTGTGGCCTTTTTGCAGAAAAAGTAGAAAAATGAGGGCCAATGGCCAATAATTGTTAATAGGAAATTGACATGGTTAAATTTTTCTTGGGCCACGTCTATTTTTACCAGTCCAATCAAGGGCGCCTACCTTGTAGGAAGTGTGTTTATTCCCGGTACTGTACGCGTAGTAATTGGTGTCCTATGACCCGGTCCTGTTAATCTTTGTATATCATAAGAAACTAAGGGGTATGCAACTTCTGCAGATAAACCAATCAGCGAGCAGGATCTCAAGAGAAGATTATCACAAGCGCGTTCTATCCGTTGTGGTTTCGGTCAAGCAAAATTGTTTACATACGCATTTGTTCCATGGGGGTATAACTGTATCAAAATTTGACAGCCCTAACAGCACCTAAATCCAGTACATCAAAACACAACAGTGGCAGATTCAGGGGGCAAGTGGGGGCAATTGCCCCCCCCCCTTCACGATGAAAACTCAGCTTGGCGCCCCTATTTTGGAGAGAAAAGCGCCCCTCATCCTGACTCTAACGCATAATTTTCTAACTGTTTCGACTTAAATATGGGGGAAACACATAAATCAAGGCCTTATTTAGTAATGAATCAAAGAATTTCTTTAAAAAACGTCCAAAAAATTTTTGCACGCCTTCCGCGCGCTCATTTTCTACCATATTCTTGGCACCCTCTTTGCAAGTTGCCCCCCTTCAACTTCGGGCTGGATCCACCCCTGAAACACAAAACATCTAAAAGTAAACCTAAATACATCAAATTGCAATCCTGGGTACGTCTAATTTTGATACACCTAACCTCAATACATCTAACCTGAATACATCTAATCAGAATACATCTAACCTCAATACATCTAACCTGAATACATCCAATCAGAATACATCTAACCTCAATACATCTAACCTCAATACATCTAATCAGAATACATCTAACCTAAATACATCTAATCAGAATACATCTAACCTAAATACATCTAATCAGAATACATCTAACCTAAATACATCTAATCAGAATACATCTAACCTGAAGACATCTAATCAGAATACATCTAACCTAAATACATCTAACCTAAATACATCTAATCAGAATACATCTAACCTGAATACATCTAATCAGAAAACATCTAGCCAGAATACATCTAACCTAAATACATCTAATCAGAATACATCTAACCTGAATACATCTAATCAGAATACATCTAGCCAGAATACAACTAACCAAAATACATCTAAACGGAATACATCTTATCAGAATACATCTAAACGGAATACATCTTATCAGAATACATCTAAACGGAATACATCTTATCAGAAAACATCTAGCCAGAATACAACCACTCTCAAGTACCGAATAATCGTCCCCCCCCCCCCGCTTATTAATTTTTGAAAAATTTTCCAACCCCCCCACTTTTATTCCAACCCCCCCTTTTATTAATTCTTGAAAAATAGAAGTAATAGTGAACAAATTTTTTTAATAATTCCTGCTAAGCAAATGTACTTACTGTATTTATTAACTTTATTCTCCTTTGTTTGTCTGACCCGTGTTACATACGTGCTTTACATACGTGGTACCCATGTTAGATACGTGTTTTACTAAGAAAACGAAAAACGACTATTCTCAATTTTTCCAACCCCCCCGATTGTTCCAACCCCCCCGATTATTATTATATTGAACCATTTCCAACCCCCCCCCCCGATTATTCTCACCCCCCCGTTTATTCGGTACTTGAGAGTAACCAAAATACATCTAAACGGAATACATCTAATCAGAAAACATCTAGCCAGAATACAACTAACCAAAATACATCTAAACGGAATACATCTTATCAGAATACATCTAAACAGAATGCATCTAAACGGAATGCATCTAACCAGAATACATCTAACCAAAATACATCTAACCTCAATACATCTAACCTCAATACATCTAATCCTCCTAAAACATGTAATTAGAGTATGTGTGTAACGACACCAAAGCAAATGCTACTGACCTGATTACACTTTACCTAAGTACATTTCACAGGAAGATCTTGCCGGTAATCACCAATCACTAATCAATGGAAATCACTTAAGTATCGTCGTTCTTCTGTTTTTCCTTTTAACTCCCTTGTTTCCATGTGCTCCCTCAAAAAGTGCTGTAAATCACTTTCACTTTTTCACAAATAACAAATTGGAAAGGTGTAAGAAAACAACACAAGCAATAGTGACGAAAGGGAAGATATTTTCTTTGAATAAAATATTTTTGAAACATTTTTTGAATTAAATGTATTGTGGGCTACATGTGTCTTGAAATGTTATGTTCATTTGAAAACGTCATCCCTGGGGGGGGGTCCTAGGGCAACTTTGACCTGAGAGAAAAAAGTTGTCTATAAAGCAGGGGAGAGGGGGTTCAGAACTTAACGGATAAAATCCGTTAATGAGGACACAAATCTTTAGTCGATGACCCCTAATGCAGTTTCGCACACTGTGCCTACACTCATTTTTTTATAAGAAACTAGGGTCCGGGGCTGGTAGGCAGTTTCTTAAATTTTTGGGCCACTTTCCTACCAAAAGTTTCTTACCTGTTTCTCATATTTCTAATCCCAGAAGTGTAGAGTTAATCTTGTTTTGTCTAAAGGGTTCCCAAATTACTTAGTAAGGTCAAGTCAATAACATAATTCGCAATCAAAATAATGTCAAAACAGTTGCTATAACTGTATACAGTGTCAAAAAATTTTTGACTGCGACAGCAAAATTAAAACTGTAAATTACAAAAGTTTCTTAACTTTCTAAATCCAGGTAGGGTTGTTTCTTAACTTTCGAAAAATTGAGCCTACCGTTTCTTATAAGCGTTTTCTTATAAAAAAAATGAGTGTATACTGATCCTAACTAAACCCTGCCAAAACCCTATCAATGAGATACTGCATCTAGCCCCTGAAAGTGGAGTTAAAATTGAAATGAAAATTGAGTCGTTCCATTTCCAACTATGATTTGATGCCAGATAAAATGTAGCAACCATGGCAAATGGTAATATCTGTGACACAAAAAGTTCCACAAGAACCCAAAGGGTAGTAACTTTTTGAGACCCTCCTCCTTCCAGTCTGCTTCTGCAGAGTACTGTATGTATGGAACTTTTAGAATTTTCGATGAGATCTCTAGATCTCCTGTGTCGGATATTTTTCACACACAGAAAATTGCGTCGGGAATTTGGATAAAGAGTAGCTGGAATTCGGGAATGAGTGAGGAAAACTCGTCAACTATAACTATATCTATAAAAACATTCAAAGATTTACATCGACCAGGTTCTTAATTGAAGGAAAATCTGTAATGCTCTACTCACGACATCAAACTTTACCTTGACTTCAGCAGCTGCATTCGGCAAAAACTACAACAGCAACAACAACAGCAACAAAAGTAACATTTTGGCGCCAAACGATAACGAGGCTGCACTCAACTTGCCGAAAATTCCACAGTAATAAATAACCAAAAAAGGCTAACAAATTTAACGCAAAAATCAAGCCAGGGTTTGAAATAGAAATTGGGAGAAACGAGAAAGTTTTGAAATGGAATGGAAGGAAGAACACTTCAAACTATGCATCAGCCCAAAGTTTGTTTAGATGCTTTTATGCTTTTAAATTTTGAGATGCCTCTTTCACCAACAGATTTAATTACACGGATCCTATATAACTAGCTATCAATCTACAATCCTTCACAAAAATTGTGAGACTGCATTCCCTTCTCCCTCAGTCAATGTTGATTGGTGTAAACTTAGTGTGACTGCATGCAAATTTGCATCAAACCATTGTTTAGAACCACAGCATTGACTGAAGGGGGAAGGGGACGTTACGGGCAAGAAAATATGTGTTTTCTGCAACAGAGACAATGGAGTACTAAATGTTTGGGATTTGATATGTTGGTCTCAATATCTTTTGTGAATGATTGTCTGAAGAAATGTTAGACTCAGAAAAATTTCTCAAACTTGGATTGCCTTGTCAAAATCATTTTCCATGTCAGTTTCGATAAAGAATCAACTGTTATTTGAAATTTATTCTTTAATTCATGAAAATGGTACATGGGAGGGGGGGGACGATGGTAAAGATTTCAGGATTTTTATGAATATATGGAAGTTTGCAGGTGAATTCACACTTAATTTGATTTGCGGTGCGATGCGATGCAATGCTTGCTGCAAAGTTGAATTAATCAAATTCTGTCACATCGTGGCACTTCATTGCTATCTGGAAGACACTGAGAACAGCACTTTAAGTGTTAATTCAGTGCAAAGATTGTTCTAGTTAGGCGATTTCATATTTCATCCTTCCATCCCCTCTGTTGCATCCTTCTACGATTTTTCAAAGTTCAACATTTCACATTAGTCATAATTTACAGCGTGCTATTACAACGTGTTAGCAACGTGTTACCATAAAAAAAACATATAGAGAGATCACTTGTTACCACGTGTTACAATCAAAATTAAAAACATATAGAGAGATCTATATTTTTTTATTTCTAATGGTAAAACGTGGTAACACGTTGAATCCCATATAATCCCCATACATTTTATAGTAACACGTATAGTAACACGTATAGTAACACGTTGGTAACACGTGGTAGCACGTGGTAACTCGTGGTACGTCATTGAGAGCACGTGACCTCAGTAATTTGCTGACGTCTACTTAACGAAGCTGTTTAATGATGGCTGCAAACTTTATCAGATTACATCGCAGCTACCATTCCTATCCATGAATGTCTTCTTACGTTCTCCTTTTCCAAAAAAACTTCTGATAGTTTACATAATCATTTTAAATAGAATACATATCATATCTTTGTATATCATATCTTATATATCTTTATATGCAGGACGATAATAAAGTCTAGCATAAGCCAAAAACCCCTTCACAATTCTTGTTAATTTTCAAACAATCCTTCACAAAAAATGTGAGACTGCATCCCCTTCCCCCTCAGTCAATGTTGATTGGTGTTAACTTAGTGTGACTGCATGTAAATTTGCATCAAAACATTGCTTTGCACCACAACATTGACTGAGGAGGGAGGGAAAGTTACAGGGGCAAGAAAATATGTGTTTTCTGCAACAGAGACAATGGAATACTAAATGCTTGGGATTTGATATGTTGGTCTCAATATCTTTTGTGAATGATTGTAGCTCGTGCGCGCACTTTATTTGATTCGCCCGGTACTTACCATTAATGCCTACGGATTAACTTCAACACTGCAATCTGCACTGATCACTTTGAATATAATAGAGACACTATCGATTAATTCTTGAAACTAGACATAATTGTACTTTCAAATCATTAACGATAGGGCACCAAGTGTGTATCAAAAATCACTGTGAAATTTTTATCATTAGCGAGCCATCTTAAAGGTGATGTGTCAATGTAAGTGGCTCGCTAACATGGCTCGCTAATGATGACAATTTCACACTAATACACACTTGGTGTCACGATGTCACGATACCGTTTTCGTTTCATACCGGATTGGTTTCATATCGGATTGGCCTTCGGTTGACACAAGAACGTACCAATCCGATATGCTTCATACCGTTTTCGAGTTTTCAAATGAAAAAGCTCTGAAAGTGGCATGAAATGAATCCAACACCTTGTAAACGGTCGAATTTGGTATCAACTCAAAACGGAACCTCTCTATCAATTCTACGAGCCTCCTATTCATCTGGTGCACTGCGCAGTGTTTCGTAAAACCTGGGTAAAACAAAGGTGAATCCTTCGCAGCACAAGACAAAGCATTTCCGTGTAAACGGAACCACAATCTGATATGAAATGAAAACGGTGTCATGTAAACGGAACCCCAATCCAATATCAAATGAAAACGGTACCGTGTAAACAGAACTATTTTTGTACCGGATTGCCACCCCTAATCGGCTATGAAATGAAAACGGTATCGTGTAAACGGGGCCTACATTATATGATTTTTTTGTGCTAGCCAGTGCTATGCCATCTGATTTCAAAATTTTAGAATAAATTCTTCAATGCTCCCAGTGCAATCCTTGGTGCAAAACGTCGTGTGCACAAGATCTTCATTGTTTAAAAGTAAAACTCGACGCTCCTTAATTGACAACGCCATAAAGTTGAAAATGTAGGGAGTCTTACATTTTAGCAAGTTGTGGTTTCCATTCAGCTGAATTTTCCCAGTGGATAGAATTTCTATTGTTCACGAAAGAGAACGTTGCTTTTTATTGAAGAGTAATTTGGGTTGAATGATCGTGATTGTGATTGTGAAAAATTCCGCATGCTCGGAAAAGTCCACTGACTGGAAACCAGCCCTCGGGCTCAACAATATTTAGTTGAGGGGTATTTCGTTCACATCATCCGCAGCATGTTTATTCCATTATTTGTTCAAGGTTCTTCTGTTTACATTATCTGCAGCCTGTTGTGGTTGTATGCCAACTCTCCTCTTCAAAAAGCTTTTAACATAATTCTCGAATCTTCGGTCCATACAGTAATATATTCCTGGTACCACGATGAATGATGTATAACAGACCAATGCGGAGTACAAATTTATATGAACGTAGACTAATCTAGACATACTGTCATCTTCTTGAGTAGTTACACCATAGGGAATCCAGAACAAGATGATGAAGACTATTAAAACAACTGTTACTTTAATTCTCTTTATGTTCACCTTCCTACTTTGACCATCTAGTTGTTGATTCAATCTCCGAGATGTCTTTCTGATGTGAAGCAATGTTAAAAGTGTACATGTCAAAATAGTCACATTACAAGTAAACATCCATATTGTGATCACGAATATTGCTAAAGAATGACTTCCTTTGTTGACAATGTCTCCTTCATGTTCATTTTCAGGAAGCCCTCTGCAAGGTATAGATTTGTATGATGTCCAAAATCCAATGTTATAATAATCGATTTCTATGACTAGCCATGTTGAAATGACATATATTGTTGTAAAAGTAACCCATTTCCAGGCATTTTCATTGGTTATTCTGTATTTTTTCGAAGTTATAGTACAAAAACGCTCGAAAGTTATGCAAGCAACGTTATGTAGAACCAAGGAGAAAGATAGGGACAGGATACCGTGAAAAACACGCAGTGTAATGTTGCATCTTACCAATGGAGTGAAGTCATATGAAATCGAGAGGATGCAGCTTGTTAAACCTGCAAAAAAATACCATTTACAAAACCTAGTTTACACTTGATCTATTAGTCCTTTGGGTTGCTGGATTCTAGGGTTGTTGAAAAAGGCCCAAATGACTCGTTTGTTCACACATGGTCTTTTGGGGCGTCGGTCATTGAAAGAAATCCCGAACAGGACTTGATCGAAGAAATTAGAATCAGCCAAGCCTGCAAATATATAACCACAAAGATATTTGGGTCTTTTGGGAAGTTGGATGGCTCAAACTTGGTAAAACCACTCAAGATTGCGTCTTTCTGGTCTTTGACATAGATCTTTGTCTGTCTCGATGACTGAGATAGACACCTCACTTGTTTCATTTGTGTCGCTATGTACGTTATTCAGATCTGGTCATTTGAATCTTTGGGTCTTTCTGAACGATACCAACAACCCAAAAAAGACATAGGTGGAAACCAGGCTCAAGCAAGTTAAAGCATTTGGACAACCACGACAATGCTACTATTGTATTTTTGTAACATTATTTGCTTTCTGACATGCAATTCAAAACGATTAGTGATAGTAGAACAAGGACAGAGTTTGCAACACAACAGCATTAGCTCCTTTGATTGACACTGCAATTGAAAGCAATTAGCGATAGCAAAACAAGGACAGATTTTGCAACACAACAGCATCAGCTGCTTTGATAGACACTGCAATAGGAATAAAATTAGTGATAGCAGAATAATGACAGATTTTGCAACACAATAGCATCAGCTGCTTTGATAGACGCTGCAATAGGAAGCAATTAGCGATAGCAGAATAATGACAGATTTTGCAGCACAATAGCCTCAGCTGCTTTGATAGACGCTGCAATAGGAAGCAATTAGCGATAGCAGAATAATGACAGATTTTGCAACACAATAGCCTCAGCTGCTTTGATAGACGCTGCAATAGAAAGCAATTAGCCATAGCAGAAAAATGACAGATTTTGCAACACAATAGCAGCAGCTGTTTTGATAGACACTGCAATAGGAAGCAATTAGCGATAGCAGAATAATGACAGATTTTGAAACGCAATAGCATCAGCTGCATTGATAGACGCTGCAATAGGAAGCAATTGGCGATAGCAGAATAATGACAGATTTTCAAACGCAATAGCATCAGCTGCTTTGATCGACGCTGCAATAGGAAGCAATTAGCGATAGCAGAATAATGACAGCTTTTGCAACACGATAGCATCGGCTGCTTTGATAGAACGCTGCAATAGGAAGCAATTAGCGATAGCAGAATAATGACAGATTTTGCAACACAATATCATGAGCTGCTTTGATAGACGCTGCAATAGAAAGCAATCAGCGATAGCAGAATAATGACAGATTTTGAAATGCAATAGCATCAGCTGCTTTGGTAGACGCTGCAATAGGAAGCAATTAGCGATAGAAGAATAATGACAGATTTTGCAACACAATAGCATGAGCTGCTTTGATAGACGCTGCAATAGGAAGCAATTAGCGATAGCAGAATAATGACAGATTTTGCAACACAATAGCATCAGCTGCTTTGATAGACACTGCAAAAGGAAGTAATTCGCGATAACAGAATAATGAGAGATTTTGCAGCACAATAGTATCGGCTGCTTTGATAGACGCTGCAATAGGAAGCAATTAGCGATAGCAGAATAATGACAGATTCTGAAACGCAATAGCATCAGCTGCTTTGATAGACCCTGCAATAGGAAGCAATTAGCGATAGCAGAATAATGACAGATTTTGCAACACAATAGCATCAGCTGCTTTGATTGACACTGCAAATGACAGCAATTAGCGAAAGCAGAATAATGACAGATTGTGCATCACAATAGCATTAGCTGCATTGGATTGACACCGGAATTCAAAACGATTAGTGATTGCAGAAAAAGGAGATTCTTTCATCCAGTAAATGAAAACAATCAATGATGCAAAAGATGCTCTGAAACAGTATTGAAAACTGCTATCTTATGAACGCGAAAGGTTGTTTAAGAGAAGTCCCGTGTTCATAACGAATGGAGAAGGATATCTAAAGATCTGCCTCGATTATCTTGATTATTTGATTGAGGAGCTGAGAAGTTATTGTTTCATTTAAGGACTAACTATACCAGAATTGCAATGCCCTCTGCTTGACTTCTGAATCAAATAAACAAACTCCGCCGGGCAGATTTATCCTCGTTCTTTGTTACATACCAAAAACTTTTATTGAAACCATTTTTCGCTTGCACAAGGCGACAGTTTTGCTCTGCTCGTTTCAGGGTAAATGTTGCTGCCTTCTTCGTTTTGAAGTACTAGTTGAGAGAATTTTCTCTGTCTGCAGTCGCTAATCGCTTGGAATGGCGTTGTCAATCAAAAGCAACTAATGATTTCGTGTTACAAAATCTGCGCTCTATTGATCGCAGAGAAAAATTATTTCTCTCAAGAAAACAGGCGTGGCAGACTGACCAATGTGAAGACAGAATTGCCGAGAATTCCATTCATAATCGATTCTCTCAAACATCAAGTCAGACAGAGGAAACCGGAAAAGATGCCCTGAAACCAGTAATGCTGGCTGTCATGGTCGTGCACATGAAAAGGCAATTTTAGATGTCTGTATGTATCGAACTTCCAGTACATATCAAGATATATGCCTCGTAATGTACCTTATTCGTCTGCTCAGAAGCTATTAAACGCTGAAAATAAGTATGGCGCAAAGCAACAAGTTTCTGGCGCCCAAGTAACATTTTATAAGGCTAATCCTTGCAACAGAGCATCCCGATAATACATACCTATATTTGTGCCTATAAATGAGACGACAGAGATTGCTTGTATGAATGTCTTGCTTGCTGTCTTCCAAAAACCACTTCGCCTTTTCTTCTCAGCGCGCAGGAAGAAGAAAAGTAATCCTTGACTAATGCTGCCTGCAATTATCAGCACTACACACAAAACCAATGCAGGAGCAGTGACAATAGTTGGCCATAACATTTTAGATGATGTTGTGTTGCTTGATGATAAAGCTTGTGCCTCAGTAATTGGCCTTATACTCATAGAATATGATCTATTGCTGGTTGACGAAGTACCGTTCTCCATCGTGAATTCTTGGCAGCTGGCCGTTTTTACAAAAATATTTTCTTTTATACGTGCAATTTTACGACCAAGCTGACAGTTTTTTAAACAGGTGAAAATTGCTCAATTCAAGCTTGGGCCCTAATTGGCCCTAATTGGCACTAATTACTTATTGTAAAATAACAATTCGAAAAAGGAAAGGAGACGTCGATCGTTGGATCCGAAGATGCTTGTGGTGACGAGTGAATGGATAAATTTGTTGGCAGAAACGCCGCAACACGACGAAAAACAACAGCAAAAATGTGTGAATTTATTCTTTACCAATATCTCGTCCTACCATGCAGGACTTCATCTGGGCTGTCAGGTGACAGTTATATTCAGGTTTTAATTATGTGTAACGATTTGAAAAGGAGAGGTTACACGTGATTGGAGAGATATGATGTCTAGGCCGAGGATTTATCGGTTAGGTTTACAAGGGTTATGTTATATAATGATGATAATGATAATAACAACGATGATGATAATAATTATGTTAGTGCAACAAGGACAGATAATGTTACAATAGGACTCGCTACTTTATATTGACACCTAGATGCAAACCAATTTGTGATTGCAGACAAAAGGAATTCCATGCTCGGTTGGTCAAGACATAAACAAAAACAAAGCAAACAGCAAAAACTTCCCTGAAACCTGGGTCGCTAGCTCACTCGTTGTGCATTCCAGAAATGGTTTTTAAGAGCAGATATTAGCTCATATAAAAAGACGAAGGATATATCTAAACTTCTGCCTCGGGCATTTCATTTGTTACATATAGAAGCTGGGCAGTAAGTGTTTTAATTACACTTAAAAAGTACGAGAACTGAATCCCCTCGCAATTGGCTTCTGCACGAAATAAACAAAATGCCCGAGGCAGATGTTTAGATATATCCTTCTTCTTTCGATATGTGCTAATATTTGCTTTTAAAAACCATTTCTTGAATGCACAACGAGCGAGCTAGCGAATTGGGTTTCAGGGCAATTTTTGCAGCTTGCTTTGGTTTTGTTGATGTCTTGACCAACCGAGCATGGAATTCCTTTCGTCTGCAATCACAAATTGCTTTGCCTCTAGGTGTCAATAAAAAGTAGCGAGTCCTATTTTAACATTATCTGTCCTTGATTGTTAGTGCAATGTAAAAAAATAACAACGATGATAATAATAACGGTGGTGATAATGAGCAAGGATAGGTGAGATTAGAGAGTGAGTAGATTTGGTTAATGTTTGGGCGAATAAAACTTGATACCAACGTGAAATTCAAAGAAACAGCCTCCGGCAAACTCAAAGTCTTGGGAATAAATAGCTTTATCAGCGGAAGAGGAATCACCTAAGGATACGTTGTTTAAATAGGACTAACACAACTTCACAAAAAAACAAGAAGTTAATTTACATTAAATAAGAAAATACAAGGATTACAAGAAATAACTTTGACTGCAATAGACAATGTATTCATTCAAAAGCACAATATTGCTATTGCAATGACACAGTAACTGCGCGTTAGTCATTGATATCAAGGATGCAGCGAATGTATGCGCGGGAAATGAAATGAAACTTTAAAGGCCTAAAACATTTGCATGGTAATTGAACTGCGAAGTGTAGGATTTGTATTACGAAATAGATTTAACGATGAGCTGATGTTGACGAGCATAGCACTGATGGAAAGCAAGAAATGGGGGAAATGAGAGCACCGTCAAATAAGATGTTCATAGATATAAATATGACAATTGTAATGGTTATGTGATCAAGTCTATTGCTAAGCAGGTAAATTGCTTATTGCCGCTTGCGAACAACATATCACTATGGTTTTGTAATGTTTGTTTGTCAACTTATTTTCATTCGATTATCTTTATCTAGCTATACATATTTACAATATATACAACTAATCCAAATCGAACATACAAATATATAAATTAAGAAATGAAGAGATTAATAGATAAGTTAATTAAGTTAAATATTCAAGACATATATGGGCAAAGTTTACAAGATATAATTGAATTGACAGGCGTAACAAATATACAAATATTTTCTACTATTTCATAATCCAGATAACTTTCTAAAATTCGGGTGAATGTTGACAAGCATTGCATTTACAATTTGGTCCATTCCATTGTTTTATCATGCGTTTAAAAGAATTTAAGTTGTCGGCAGATTTAGTTTCATTTGGCAATGCATTCCAGATTTGAGGTCCTAGTGATCGAAGACTGTTTGAACCAAAAGTGACTTGATTTGGTCTATAATGTTGTAAGTCGTACGGATTTCGTGATGAATATCTGGAAGATCTTATTTTGAAAATATCACGCATGAAAGATGGGTTGAGATGTTTCAAGGTCTTGAAAACTTCTATACAGAGAATTCTAAGACGGGAAACATGCATAGTACATCTTTCTGATTTCAAGAGTAATTCACTGTAAGAAGATTAGTGATCATTGTACAAAAATCGAAGAGCACGTTCTTGAATCTTCTCAATTTTTTTTGCAAAGACTTAGCTGATGAGAAGTACCATACAAGCGGGCAATAGTTGAAATTGGAATATACAAAACTTTGCACAAGAATTTTCCTTTCATTAAAGCCAATGAATTGTTTGAGTCTTTTTAACACATTAAGTTGTGATGCTGCTTTTCTGCAAAGTTCAGAGATATGCTGTTCAAAATTTAGCTTATAATCTAGCTGAATACCTAACAATTTGACTGTTTCTTCCGACTGGATAATTTTGCCTTGGATGTTGATATTCTCTCCGCAGGTATTTGTTTGATCCTTTCTAATAAGGAGTGCATGGAATTTTTCTGGGTTAGCAATCATTTGATTCTGTTTCAGCCAAGTCAAAGCAACTCCAGCTTCTTCTTCCAGTACCCCAATCAAATCTGATAGGGTCCTGGAAAAATAAGCCAGAGTATTATCGTCGGCATAATTATGCAATGTTGCTTGTTTGATAAACAAAAAGAGATCGTTTATGTAAACATTAAACAGAATAGGGCCCAAAACTGAGCCTTGAGGTACCCCTGATAAAATAGTTTGGAAAGAACTGTATGTATTATTGATTCTCACAGACTGTTTCCGCCGTTTTAGATAAGAGTAGATAAGGACAAGAGCATTTTCATCCAAGCCATAGGCATGTAGTTTGGCTATTAGCAGGTCGTGTGGAATACAATCAAAGGCTTTCGATAGATCCATAAGGATGGCCCCTACAATATTATCATTATCAAGTTTAGCTCTCCATTCTTCGATCATTCTTATCAAGACATGTTGCGTGCCATATGCTTTTCTGTAGGCAGCGATGAAGATTGAAAGGGTCTCATCTACGTATGGGATAAGTTGGTTTTCAAAATTTTTTCATAGATTTTGGAAAAGATATTTAAAATACTGACTGGACGAAAGTTTCTTTCGACTGTACGATTAGGCTCCCCTTTATCTAAAGGGCATACTGCGGCTCGTTTTCCATTATCTGGAAACCTATGTGTACGTATGCTGCTGTTAATAGCATCTGTAAGAGGAACTGTGAGCTCGTCTGCTGCCAATAAAACAAGTTTTGGAGGTATTTGATCTTCTCCAGTAGATTTTCTACTGTCCAAAGACCTTAGTTGTTTCCTAACTTCGGAATTTTGCACTTCGTTAAAGGAAAATGAGTCAAACTTGTTGTCAGGGTTTTGAATGATAGCTAAAACACTAGGATGATTTTTGTATTTTTCAAGAATCAGTCAAAAAAGTTGCCGATCATCATCGATCGCGGCTGTATCAGCTATGTTGCAAGGTTTTGTACCACTAGATTTTTCCACGATATTAATTTAGTGGTCATTAAAGATTTCGGTCAGTTTTTGGTCATCAGTGACAATTTCATTGTTTTTAACAAGGGAAATATCATTACCAGCCAATCCTCCTTTGTTAGAAAGAAATGGTTTAACAAGATTCCAGAAAGCACGATTCGACGCGAGACCATTTTCTGTTGCTTTTTTGAAGTGCTGTTTGATTGCCTTTTTTCTCAAGGAAACGCATTTATTTCTTTGTCTTTTAAAATTATTTTCATTTTCTTTCGTAGGATTTTTGTTGAATTTTTTCTTTAGTTTTGTTCTGGTATAAATTCCCTTCTTTAGTTCATGAGTCATGAAAGGAGCACTGTTTCCTCGTTGCACTTTTGTTTTTAGAGGGGCATGTTTGTCAACAATTTCTCGAAAAGTACAGACAAGATTATCATAAGCTTGTTCAGGATCCTCAGGAGCACCAAGATTTGCCAGCTTTACATCTGACAAGAAGTTTTCGGCAACAAATTGGATGACGAGTAATGGACGAGTAATGTGAACAGAGCTCTTGTCGATCTTCCAAAACATAGTTCTTGTCGTCATTATGTCGGAAAACGAATTTCTAATATGTCGGGGAACACAATAGCATTGGCTGCATTGGACTGATACCGAAATTCAAAACGATTAGTGATTGCAGGAACAAGGACAGATTTTGCAACTCAATAGCGTAAGCTGCCTTGATTGACACTGCAATAGAAAGCAATTAGCGATAGCAGAACAATAGCAGATTTTGCAACACAATAGCATTAGCTGCATTGAACTGATACCGAAATTCAAAACGATTAGTGATTGCAGAAACGAGGACAGATTTTGCAACACAAATAGCGTCAGCTGCTTTGATTGACACTCAATTGAAAGCAATTAGCGATAGCAGAACTAGGACAGATTTTGCAACACAATAGCATTAGCTGCATTGAACTGATACCGAAATTCAAAACGATTAGTGATTGCAGAAACGAGGACAGATTTTGCAACACAAATAGCGTCAGCTGCTTTGATTGACACTGCAATAGAAAGCAATTAGCGATAGCAGAACTAGGACAGATTTTGCAACACAATAGCATTGGCTGCATTGAACTAACACTGGAATTCAAAACGATCGCAGAGAAAAATGAATTCTCTCAAGAAAACAGGCGTGGCAGACTGACCAATGTGAAGACAGAATTGCTGAGAATTCCATTCATAATCGATTCTCTCAAACATGAAATCAGACGAAGGAAACCGGGAAAGATGCCCAGAAACGAGTAATGTTAGCTGTCACGGTCGGGCACATGAAAAGGCAATTTTAGAGGTCAGTATGTATCGAAAGGCAAGGATATATCAAGATATATGCCTCGGAATGTATTCGTCTGCTCAGAAGCTATTAAAAGCTTAAATAAGTATGGCGAAAAACAACAAGTTTCTGGCGCCCAAGTAACATTTTATAAGGCTAATCCTTGCAACAGAACATCCCGATAATACATACCTATATTTGTGCCTATAAATGAGACAGCAGAGATTGCTTGTATAAATTTCTTGCTTGCTGTCTTCCAAAAACCACTTCGCCTTTTCTTCTCAGCGCGCAGGCGCAGGTATAATAAAAGTAATCCTTGACTAATGCTGCCTGCAATTATCAGCACTACGCACAAAACTAGCGCAGGAGTAGTGGCAAAAGTTGGTAGTGAATCCACAGATGATAGTTTGCTGCTTGATGACGAGACTGGTGCAAGTAATTAACATCGTTGTCCGCAGAATTTGTGGTGATATTATGTTAGTCAGAAGCGGACTGGCCCACCGGGACACCGGGAAATTTGTGGTGTGCCGTTTGCCTCAAGTTCATTTCTCAAAAAAATTGTTATTTCAAAAGGCAAACAAAACAATCATCGCACAGAACTAAAAATGATTACAGCCATCAATTGACCTGTTGGAAAGTAATACATATTTTTCATGCATTCCAAATGCAAATGCAGTCTATTTAGATGAGAATATTCTTTTTCTCAAAAGCAAATTATGTATAAAGAAGCCTTTATTATTCATGATGGGGGATTTTCCGGCATTGTAAATGGTGTGGTTTCAAGAATTTTCAGGGGGCAGGTCCTCGGACCCAGTAGCGAGGCAACGGGAAGCATGGGGGGCAATTGCCCCCCCCCCCCCACTTTTGACGAAAGATGGTCCTCGAGATTCCTTTAAAACCGAAGAGAAGATAGCTGGGTATAGGTTGGGTAAAAATATTACGAGAAATGTCAAATCTTTACTTTTAGCACTGGCAATTATGATATCATCGGGAGATGCATTCTATGCCAAAGTAAGGGTCTTTCTTCAAAAATTTTCCTCTTGTTCTAATTCATGGGATAACTGTCACAAAGCCATCAAAGTTTTCTTGTTGCTAGTGGCAAGCATGATATTGGGAGATGCATTCTAAGCCAAAGTAATGGGCGTGGCCCCGAAAATTTTCCTGGGGGCTTAATTTACCCTGGCTATGCCGCTGAAAGGACCCCATTTTTAGGCCATTCCACGGTCCACGGTGAGGGGTTTAAAAAGACGATATGAGATAGTTTTGAATAAAGCTGATTCTCCCCACACACAGTTTTTCGGGGCCCTTTCACTAACCCCAAAGTCAAGCAGCTTGACGACCTATTGGCGCCCTTTTGGTTGTTTTTCCCGGTGGGTTGAATGGTAGCCAGTCTGCCACTGATGTTAGTCGTAGATGACCTGCTGTTCTCCATGCAGCCTTGGCAAATAGTCGCTTCGACGAGAGAGAATCAGATTTTAAGGAGAACTTGGTGAAAAATAGCGTGAAATTGACCTAATCACAAGAAAGCACAGGTGCAGTTAAGTAGGGTGGCCTGCAGCTGCATAAAAATTTGCCTAATTATCTATTTTTCTACATAGAGAATGGAATTTTTAGTCAGATTTGAGTGAGAAGTTGATGAAAGATGGCGTGAAATGCCTCCCTGGTGGCCTGATGATCTATTTTTCTACATAGAGAATGGAATTTTTAGTCAGATTTGAGTGAGAAGTTGATGAAAGATGGCTTGAAATGCCTCCCTGGCGGCCTGATGATCTGTTTTCCTACATAGAAGACGTTGCAAACGAACATAGGTGAAGAGAGAATTGCATTCTTAATTGTGACTTTGGTGAAGCATAGTGTGAAATTGCCCCAATCATGATGAAGCCCAAGTGGGTGCAATATGCTGTTCTTTTCTGTAGTTGTTTCATCAAAATTGCCATATGATCTGTTTTTCTCCAAAACCCAAATAGAGGTTTGAAGAAAGAATTGCATTTATAACCCGGGTGGGTACTTCACTTTCAATTGTACGTGGATGTGCACTCCAAGAAAAAAATTGTTCACCTGGCTTTAGAAATTTTCCCTCTAAATGATATTCGCTTTTGAAAATATCGGCGAAAAGCATACCCCAAAACGAAAAAATCGGTCAAAAACATATCCCTAAACGTAAAAATTCGTCGAAAAACAATGAAATAACAATTTTTACAACCGGTTTTAGATAAATTGCCTTCTTTTGACACCCGGCCTTAGAAAAAAGAGTGAGGAGCGAACGCGATCCCGGTAAGGAGTGCACATCCCTTTAACAAAATACATTAAGTACCCCCCCCCCCCCCGGGATTTATAGTCAGGTGGTGAAACATTGTGTGAAGCTGTCTTAATGATTAGGAAGCACATGTGACAGGTGACAGGTAGAGTGGAGTAATTTTCTTCTGCAGTTGACTCAAAGTATGCCTGATGAGCTGTTTCACTACAAGGCTAACTGAGATGCTTGAAGAGAATTTCATACATATAATCAGATATAATCGAGAATTTCGTGAACCCTAGCGTGAAATTGCCGTAATCTTGAAGAAGCACAAGTAGAATGGAGTGGGTTCTTCAGTTGGAGTGTAGTAGGCTCAGTCTCTAAGTATGCCTGATGATCCGCTTTGCGATAAAGGCAAACTGAGATCTGAGAAGAGAACATTTCATTCATAGTCTGATTCTACAGAGTTAGAAGGCGTTGAAACTTAGTATGAAATTGGCTTCATCATAAAGAAGTACAAGTAGCGTGAATTAGGTTCTTGTGCAGTTGTCTCAAAGTACCGGGTGTCCCAAAAAAGTACTCCCGTTTGAAAAATCACCAGAATTTGCTTACACAACTGATCTTAAATTTTCTTTTTTTGTCAAGTAGATCAAGGACCAAATAATTTTCCCAGATATAGCAAATTTTGTAATTGGTTTAAAAATTAGCAAATTTAGCTCTTTTTAGGGTAACCTGGTTTTGAATCATACTGCAAAAAATCACTGGTGATTGCCAGATCAAATTTTTGTGCATGGAAAGCTTCTAATTTGGTCACGAATGAAAGAAAGAAATGCACAATATCCGTAGAGACTTAAATGATGTTATAAAATCTGAAAATTTTGACTCTTAGGCACGATTGAGTATTTTGCTAAAAAACTATAGCTCAAAATAAGGTTTTTCAGCCTGGAATTGTTCTACCTTGTTGTATCAAAAGCAAAACTTTTACAATTTAGAAATATGTTTGGGTCCTTGACAAAACAAGTGAAAAGAAAATCTTATCAAAGGTTTGATAATTGATTTTTGGTGATTTTTTAAACCGGAGTACTTTTTTGGGACACCCGGTAGCATAACAAGTCAAATCTTTTAATAGGGTAGGGCAGCATAGGGAGACCCGCAAACCTTCCAATTTAACACTTATTAGCCAATGATATCGTCGTATTCCGATCACATGAATGAAAATCAGGCTTTTGGAAGAACTTTTCGAGTGCCTTCACGAAAATAGAAATGGATATTCGACCAATAAAATACACAGCTGGCTTTACCAACGAATCTATTCTACAGGCCCAACTCCATATTTATATTTCCGCATTTGGTTAAATTATCATTAGCGATTGGCGTTATACCGAGCTTCATTCCTTCGAAAATTGACCTATGTGGGCCTGTAGATTCTTGTACATAGGTCCTATGTACAAGAATCTACAGGAATGCTACAAAATTGGATATAGCTTTCAAAATTTCACATGTTACGAGAATCATGCCTTTGTTTATATGCATCAATTACATCACATTACTAATAATTCTATGCTCACGTCAATAAAGATGGAAAGACAGGTTGAATGCAAAAGATAAATCCTTCTTTTCACCTGCTTCAAGTCATCTAACGCTAATATTTTTGCGGCCGTCTAAAATTAATTATAAATTACTTTTAAATATAGCAAAAAATGCTAAATATACATAAAAATACCTGCTGCATCATATTATGTCACTCATTTTTCTAAAACTGAACCATAACATGGTTTTTCGTCAGTACGCATGCGCAACAACCAATTGTTGATGACGTCATCAAAAATCAATAAACTATATATCAAATGAAAGCTTATTTCAAGACGAGCTCAAAAATGTTTGTCTCATTGTCATAGAGCCAGTGGTTCCAAAGCTATGACTTAAACGGTAATTTTTTTGCGGAGCACTCAATTTAAAGTCATGTGTTGACCCCCGGAAACAGTGTCAAAATTTTTGAAATAGACATGAAAATATGTCTCATAGATAGAAACTAAAAGTCACAAAAAAGCTAGACTATTGAAGAGATACTCGATGAGCTGTGTGAAAAAGTTTACTAGGGGGGGCACTTTGTGCCCCCCCCTAGTCTGGATAGGGTTAATAAGAATGGAAGGATAGGTTGAATGCAAAAGTTAAATTCCTATCAGCTGTGTGAAAGTGTCTTTCGTCTTTTTTGTAGTAAATATGTTTATAAAGCTCACACTCGGAGAATTCATATTAAATATATCTTATGTTCATATGTATCAGTTATGTCACATTGCTAATACTTATGTGTTCACCTTAGCTATGATGCTAGGACAGGTTGAATGTAAAAATGGCCAAATTCTTCTTTCAACTGTTCCAAATTATCTTAAGAAAGGACAATTCCTGGGATTGCATGATTAATGCTAGAAAACTAGCTTCCCATCTGCTGATGCGAATTCTTAACTTTGTTCCACTTTTTGGCGTTCCAATTAGCTGTAAATCCAATAAAAATTCTGATATTTTAGGCTAAATCTGGTCGCTATGTCGCCATTTTCTTGCTTGATCACACGATAAAAAGAGGCGAGAAAACAATAGGACAGTCTCATTTTCGTTGAAAATGACGTCAGAAGACACAGATTCCTTGCGTTCTTATGACGTCATTTCGTTGATGTCCCCATATTTCAATACCGTAAAAGCTCCATTAAGCCGCCCTCTCTCTAATAATCGCCCCCCCTCCTTGGAGCCAAAATTTCAAGTGGTGTCATCTGTATTGATCAAATGTTCTGCAACATTGTCTGGGAATGCTTCTTCTATCCAGTCTGTTGATAAGGCCATGACTTGATGGATCCTCTAAAGTTTTTATCGTTTCTTCTACTGCTTTCCTTCGATTTCTTGGCAACAAAGATAAAGTTGGTCTGGAAAAGTCCCAGCTCAGGTGAAAATACTTCCCCTCCACCCTCTGGTCTATTGGCAAGAAACTCGTTCCCCGACATAATGACGACAATAACTATGTTTTGTAAGATCGACAAGAGCTTTGTTCACGTCATGAGCAATAGGATACATACCAATCGGGTGATTTTTGAATGGCCTAAGTAAGCAGCTACTCTCACTCTGTGTTTATTCAGTTTGCAGCGTAGTATATTCAGTTTGCAATGAACATTAAATGACAACTTACTTGTCTTCTTCTAACTGGGGAGGAGCGGAGGAGCGCAGCGACGACATGCATGACGGTTTGAAAATGGCCGAAGAGGAGGAAGCTTGCTTCGGTGCTGTTTGTATTTGGCTTGGAGAATACAGTAATTGCGACATTAGGAAATGACAAAGAAGAAGACAAGTAAGTTGTCATTTAATGTTCATTGCAAACTGAATATACTACGCTGCAAAATGAATAAACACAGCGTGAGTGTAGCTGCAGTGCTTCAAGTCAACTATAGAGGACATAGATGTTGCCAATTTTTATTGAATAGAACAAAGTGTGCAGCTTGAAAACCCTGTTTTCTTTTAATTATCATTATAATTATTATTTTTCTTTCTTTTTATTTAATCAAAATTGTAAAAAGACATTCAAAAATAGCCTTATGTATCAATTTATCCCTTATGGGAAATTAATTCTGCGCAAAATGCGAACTAATTCATCTCAATTCAAAATCTTTCTTCCATTGCTCAAATTAGGTCGCATTTTGATTTAGAAATCTCTAGTAGTATAAATTTCCTATAATGTATTAATTTTATTAACTACTAACAGCTAACAACTTATGGCTAACAATTTGTGCGTAATACCCGTATATTGGGTTTTGTACAGTATTGGTAGATAGATAGATAGCTGCTTACTTAGGCCATTAAAAAATCACCCGATCGGTATGTATCCTATTGCTCATGTTCACGTTACAAAACCATAGTCATGTGTTTTCGCAAGTGGCAATAAGCAATTTACCTGCTTAGCAATAGACTTGATAACATAACCATTACAATTGTCATATTTATATCTATGAACATCTTATTTGACGGTGCTCTCATTTCCCCCATTTCTTGCTTTCCATCAATGCTGTGCTCGTCAACATCAGCTCATCGTTAAATCTATTTCGTAATACTAATCCTACACTTCGCAGTTCAATTACCTTGCAAATGTTTTAGGCTTTTAAAGTTTCAATTCATTTCCCGCCCCGCACGTACTTTCGCTGCATCCTTGATATCAATGACTAACGCGCAGTTACCGTGTCATTTGCAATAGTAGTATTGTGCTTTTTGAATGAATACATTGTCTATTGCAGTCAAAGTTATTTCTTGTAATCCTTGTATTTTCTTATCTAATGTAAATTAACTTCTTGTTTTTTGTGAAGTTGTGTTAGTCCAATTTACCCAACTTATCGTTAGGTTATTCCTCTTCCGATGATGATCTCAGGAATTTAGCATGGAATACTTCCTTCACAGAGCTCTACAAGCTATTTATTTCAAAGACTTTGATTTTGCCGCGGGTTATGCTTCGTTGAATTTCACGTTGGTTGCAAGTTTGCCCAAACATTAACCAAATCTACTCACTTTCTCGTCTTACCTATCCTTACTCATGATCACCACCATGAATCCTATTTTAACCATATTATGCCCATATTTGGAGACTAGTCACAAAGAAATTCTTTAAAATGGCTCTAATTTCTTTCTTTGTTAATAAATCTCAACAATATATATACCATTCGATTCATCTCAATGATTATTTTTATTTGATGTATAATTCATTTATATTTGCTGACATCAGCAGTTTATTATTTCTATGACGTCATCAATATTTATGACGTCATATTTCTAATTAATTAGTAATTTTTGCATGCAAAACTCATGGAATTACTTCAAATATCGATGAAGGTACTTGATTTCACCAATCATATGCGAAATTAATGGTTTTTAATCATAATTATTAAACAAACAATTTTGCATTTAATCAAATTGTCATTAATTGATTAGCTAATTAATTAGAAACCAAAAATATACATATAAAACCACTTAAAAATACAAATTAAAAGCTATCAAGCAGGCATTTGGATGGTTTTTTGCCGATTTTATCCAGCTAGTTACTAATAATGGGCCCTTTTTTGCAAATAGCTCGATTTTGTCAAAGTTTGCATTGTTTTTGGTAGCCTAGCAACCAATCACGTGACTTTTGATTGATTCTATACCATTTTTAGATTCTCCTTTGTTTAATTAGGACACAGTGCAAGTTTCATTGTAATGGCTGTTATACTTTCGGAGAAAATCAGGGGGCGAAAAGCGCCCCCCCCCCCGGTAGAAAATAACTTTTTTTTGCCCGGTTGAAATAGGGTTAATATTATCATCGTTGCTATTTTCTTACATTGCACTAACGGAATCATTATTATCATTGTTGTCATTATTATTATTATTACATCATTGTTGTTATCATTATCATCATTATATAACATAACCCTTGCAAACCTAGCAGATATAAGCTCTGCGTAGCCATCATATTTATCCAATCACGTATAACCTCTCCTTTTCAAATCATATTTAAATGCTGAATATAACCGTCGCATGACAGCCCTGAAGAAGTCCTGCATGGCAGGACGAAATATTGGAAAAGAAGAATTCGCACACTTTTGCTGTTGTTTTTTCGTCGTGTTGGGGTGTTTCTGCCTACAAATTTATCCACTCATTCGTCACCGCAAGCATCTTCGGATCCAACGATCGACATCGCCTTTCCTTTTTTGAATCATTATTTTACGTGGAGCCAATTAGGGCCCAAGCTTAAATCGAGCAATTTTGACCTGTTTAACAAACTGTCTGCCTGGTCCTAAAATTGCACCGAGAAAAGCGATTTTTTCGTCAAAGCGGCCAGTTGCCAATAATTCACGATGGAGAACGGTACTTTGTCAACGAGCAAAACATCATATTCTACGAGTATAAGGCCAATTACTGTGGCACTGTGGCACTAGTTTTATCATCAAGCAACACAACATCATCTAGAATTCTAAGGCCAACTATTGTCACTACTCCTGCATTGGTTTTGTGTGTAGTGCTAATAATTGCAAGCAGTATTGGTCGAGGACTACTTAACTATTTCCTCCGTGCTGAGAAGAAAAGGCGAAGTGGTTTTTGTAAGAAAGCAAGCAAAACTTTTATTCTAGCAATCTCAATCGTCTCATTTATAGGCACAATTCAAGGTAAGTATCATTGGAAGTATCTTTTGCTAACATCTTGTGTGAAATGGGAATGAGGGAAGCAAACTGCATCAAAGAATGAATTCAATTAAATTATAAAAGGAAAGACATTTCTTTCTATCACTGAAAGACAAAGCACAAACGATGCGCGCGTGCGCACTAATGTTTCCTAAATTGAAGGATGGAAGTAGACTTATTACCTGGAGTCTCTCGTTTCCCTGTGCTCTTTGACATGATGATGGCGCTTCAGTCAACAGAGAGCAACAACAACAACAACAATTCAACTCAATTAGATGAGCTTAACTAGAGGGTCCTTTATGTAGTGAGGCTAGGATGGAAGGCAAAAACCCACACCATCGAAATTCTGATCGAGCAATGAACATGAAATGTTTTTGATCGTAAAATGCTTCTTTGCGGCAGTTTATAGAGGGAAGATATTGATTAAACCGTACACAGCTTGTTCAGTTTTCTTTCATCTTTCTGTTAAAGGTAAAACAATTTATGAAAGCGAAATGTTTTTCTGTCAAAACAGCTCAATGAAATTGCAAGTGAAAGCTAAGAGTGGCAATTTCTAAAATTTCGCCCCTATCAAAGTCCCAAACATAATATAAGGCCGTTTCTTAGCATTTAAGGGATTTTATGCTTTTAATCTAAGAGTTGGGGATGCCTCCACGATATATCAAGATTTTTCATGAATCCAAGGTTGTTATTTCTCGCAACACTGAAAGAATGTTGAGTTTTTATTTATTTCGAAAATTTTCAACGTCCTCGAAATTTCACAAGAGTGTTGATTCACGGCATGGACCTTATTTGGTGGAAATTGCTTGAAATCACTTACCAATGGATGCATTCTTGTTAAAACCAGTTGCAAAATTGGTGCATCCTCCAAATACAAGAGTTTTAGTCACAAATTGACAATTATTTGCGATGAATACTGGCAATGTTTCAAATGAATCCAGAAGTCTTGCCTAAAATGGGCTTCTTTCATGTTTCTAGTCGCTGGAGATGCTTCAAGTCGTCACTGAAACTCGACTGACACGTAAAGCACTTGAGAATGATGTAAAAGATATACTTTGAGTATTTAAAAATCAAATCAAAGGCATGCCTATTAGACAGATATAAAAATCAAAAGCAAAAATATTAGGCAGATGTAATTTAAAGTTGTTGTTAAATGAAGAACGATTTATGTGCGGGACTCAATTTGTGAATGTAATTGTAAAGTCCAGTTTAAGATTTCTATTATAATGTGTTCCTAAGCACGAAGTCTCTTGTTTCTACGTCCTTTGTATTTCTCTACGATTGAGGAGATTCCACAAGAGGGGCTTTAACAGCTTAGGCCAAAACCCAAAAGCTCTGGTTTGGGAATGGAGGTGAACTTTCAAAATTGATCTGAAGCAAACTCTCAATGCACTAACATCAACTTCACCTAACAAAAACTGCACTAACTTCACCTTTTACAATTTATCTTTCGTTTGTTTTTAACAAACATCTTTATTCTTGGAAGTCGACTTGGAAGATTCCTGCTAAATTCATTCTCCCTTCATATGTATCAATGATGTCATATTGCTAAAACTTTTGTTTACACCTTAATGATGATGAAGGGACAACTTGAATGCAATACGTTCAATTCTGTCATTTTCTGATTTTAATTATCCTTAGCATTTTTGTGACAAGCATCTTCCATTAGCGTAATTCACACTTGAAATGTTCACACTGAATAGACCATTTTGTAATTTGGAGAAAGTGATCGAGGAGAGCTCGGCCCCTTCTGACAGCCTTGGCAACGAGACGAGGAATTCTAGGGAATCTTCTCTTCTGCAGTGGTAAGTGTGAAGCTTGCGGCTTGCTCGCATCTGTCTCCAAATTCGAGTTAGTTTCGATTTATTTGCAACTTTCAAGAGTTATGCGATGCTCGTTTAGAATGTTAAGTGCTTTCTCTGGACCATTTAGCCGTCTTGTCATTCGTCCGCCCATTTGTGAGTGTAATTTGAGCCGTTTATTTCAGATATTTCATCTCGACTTAAAAGCCGCTCAGTTTTAGCCTGCGTGCAGCCTCAACACTCCTAACGTCTACTCAGTTTAAGTCAAGCCGACCTACGATGAAGCTTGACTTGTTTACTGGAGCTCCATCGCCCTTTTCCAATCACTGGCTCCTGAGAGCGCTTTGGTGTACAATCTCGGGATGTTTGTTTACAAGAGGAATGGGTCTTATAATTCAGAAAGCGCGCGAAAAAATACTTTGCTGACGCCATGAGCTTCATGTTCAGACGTAGTTTACTTTTTTCTGGCGTATTCATCCAGCGATATGGTAAGATGAAGAGGCCTACCTGTGATGGAATTGTAAGTAGCCGCCATTTTTCACTTCGTGTTTACTTGCAGCAATTATATTTTCTCTTGTTTCTCTGATTCTGTTTACCAGAACCGCAGTTAAAGCATTTCAAACTTTACTCCAACTCTCTAGATGGATATTTACAAAAGGATTTCGATCATAATATCTCCTGCTTCCTAGCCGGGGGTAAAGTTCTAACTGCAGTCAGACAGGCTGCAGATCGCCCTCTTCCGATCACGAGGGTTGGCTTCGAATTCTGGGATTCTCTTTCAATGAAGAGACGGTGTTGAAAGGGAAATAAACAAAGAAACATCACCAGGGTCTTTCGTTGACTTTGGATGCGCGTGAGGTAGGGTTTAAATTAATGCCAGGGGGCATTGACATATGGGAAGGGGGCTATGCTATAGTGCTGCCAGTTGTCCTGTAATAGACTGTACATTTCAATAGACCATTTTGACATTTAGAAAAGGGCCTGGGGAGAGCAATATTTTTCTGGTAAATGGCTGCCACAGGGCTTTTCACCAACGATAAATTGAACTGTGGCAGCCATTTACCAGAAAAATGTTGCTCTCTCCAGGCCCTTTTCTAAATGTCAAAATGGTCTATTGTAAATTGCTCATGGTGTCATTAAACGAATAAAGAGGCAAAATGTAACTTATCAAACAATAACATGATATAAATATCTTTTGTTATGTGTATGACATCCATTTCAATTGGAAACTGCGCTTTCTTGAGCCCTCTGCGGTGGTGCTGTTCGAAATTCATGCGCGAACTTGCGTGATCGGAAAAGGGCGATGGAATGAAGATATCGCGATTTTATCGCTGTGTTTTCCGACAACGATTTTACAGAAGAAGGTCGCTAAATGTACAATAACTGGTTTCTATCCTTTAAACTATGAAATAAGGAATAATTCATTAGCATTGACTTTTCCGATAAAATTTACTTGGGCCAAGTAACTAGAGGTTTCTTTTTCAGTGATCGGAAAAGGGCGATGGGGCTCTAGATAACTGAACGCATTTACGGCTATGCAAGCAAACGAAAAGCATTGCTGTGAATCATCTAAAGATTCATAATGAAATCGTGTACTGTTTTGATAAATTCAACAAGCAATTACAGGTCAAACCAAGCCAATTGAAGTCAAGGAAGATGATGCAAGACCCATGCAAGATCAATGGTCCTAATTTGAGCCAACTCAGGGTCAAGGGAAACACCCGAAATAAAATGGCTCAAACGACATTCACAAATGCGCGAAGAGATGACAGACAACGCGGCTAAATGAGCCAGTTATAACACTTACCATACTAAGCAAGCATCGCATAGCTCTTGGAAGTCGTAAACAAATCGAAAATAACCCGAGTTTGGATGGGAGCGAGCCGCAAGCCCTACACTTACCATTGCAGAAGATGGGATTCCCCAAATTTCCTACTTGTTGCCAAGGCTGTCAGAATAGGTGGCGTTCTCCTCAGTCCGTTTCTCCATATTGCCAAATGGTCTTTGTATCCTACAATCATATGTATCAATAATGTCACATTGCTAAAACATATGTGTTGATGAAAGGACGACTTGAATGTAAAAATAATGTTTGGTACTTAAGTCATTTATTCATTAACGAACATACAATAGTCAACGTTTGAAACTGATTCTGGAGTAAAAATATAGAAAAAATGAATTTTTCTAATATCTTCTTCAAAATATGGTCGTTTCATCTGTCACTCGACACCCATTGTTCAAACATTTTATTCTCAAAATGTAGTAAATAGATAATTAGTAATTTTCAGAAAGTTTTAGGGTCATAGCTTTTGCCGTTAAAGAATGCTCTGCAAAAAACCAACAGGTAGGATTGAATGTACGCCTGAAAGCTTGCATACTTCAGTTTTTTCTAATTTCTTTCCTGTAGCGTGGTAGCTTTAAAGTTCTAAAAGACTCCGTAATCAGAGTTATTCTCTTCATCAAATTAAATCCATTTGACGGTGATCCAAAAGATGAAGAAAACTACATGGTTTATGTAGTGAGTCTACATGTGTCCTCGTGAAGTGGCCGTGGGTGTTTGTGGTTGTCTTTGTAGATTTATAGCGAAACACACAAAGGCTGTTGTGTAGTGAGTCACACTTCAGCTTTGGACAGATGTTTCTGACCAACAGGTCAGCAAAAATCACAGGTGACAGGGACAATTGCAACTCTCTTTCCAACTTTGAAAAACTAAAGTATTTGCCCTTACTATAGAATGATCTCAAAAATCTAATTTATGTGCGAAGACGTCAGATGGCTAAATATTTCACGTTGTTAAATTCAAAACTTGAGACACGTATGACGATAGATGATTAGGGTCCACGCTAAAAAGCAGCATTTTTCACCTGTTTAAACAACTGTCAGTTGGTCATAAAATTGCACCTATAAAGACAATTATTTTGGTCACAGCGGTTAGTTGGCAAGAATTCACGATGGAGAACGGTACTTCGTCAACCAGCAATAGATCATATTCTATGAGTATAAGGCCAATTACTGAGGCACAAGCTTTATCATCAAGCAACACAACATCATCTAAAATGTTATGGCCAACTATTGTCATTGCTCCTGCATTGGTTTTGTGTGTAGTGCTGATAATTGCAAGCAGTATTGGGCAAGGACTCCTTTTCTATTTCCTCCTTGCTGAGAAGAAAAGGCGAAGTGGTTTTTGGAAGACAGCAAGCAAGACATTCATACAAGCAATCTCCATCGTCTCATTTATAGGCACAATTATAGGTAAGTATCATTGAAATTTTCTTTTGTACGAATTAGACATCGTTAAAAGTGTACCGGTGCATGCAACTTTGGATTCGTGACTAAAGTGTAAGGGATCAATTTCCCGTTTACACTATTCTTGCCAACTTGTAAAACTTTTATATCTTCTTTCTACAGAAAAATCTTGCTCTGTAGCATAAATGCCCTTGGAGAGTATAACAACTTTTTACCTGTTTAAAATTATACTGGCACAGCTTAAACGTGGTCTTAGTAGGTTCTAAATAGGTATATAGTCAAGTTTAAACAGAAAGGGTACATTTGTGACATGTTACATAGTTGACACTGTTCAAGAGGATTCACAACGCTCAAAAAACATTATTCCACTTAAGGTACTGTTTGCATTGATCTTTATCAATGCTCCTCGTCTGTCTTAGAGCGCACGCCTTTGATCATCAGTAGCGGACTGGCCTTCCATCGTATTCCCGTTGAATGGTGACGGCTCCGGCCAACTTTTGGGGTTGTTTATGAATGGTACTTATTTATTGCCCAATAACGAGATGAATAGGATATTACATATATACTTCGGCACAAAATTATGATTTCAAAGATGACCTATTACCTCCAAACAAAAGGGAAACTGTCTCTGCAACTCAGACTTCAACATTCACTCAACTTTCGCAAGAAAATGTTATCCATTGAATGTATTCATCATTTCTTGCCCTGTTTATCGAAATCAAGAAAGAAAAAAGGTTCATAAATGTTTTATGCATCTCGAGAGGAATACATGGTGCTGCTGGTTTGAGTTGCAAAATTTAGATACAAGATGCAAAGTCGAAAATTTTTTGAAACATTAAAGCTGATGATTAGCTGGATCAACTTATACCATAAATTATTATTATCTGGAGCATGTAACACAGGTAGTGAGTGTCATTGTGTTAATTAAAATCATAAAAGAGTTGAAATACCCTGTGTTTTCAACAAAAAGCAAGCAAACTCGATCCAAGTTTGAATTCTGGCACAATGACACTCACTACCCGTGCATTTAGGGGCCGATTACATGGAGCGGGCTAGCCCGGTTAACCGAGATGAAGGTTTTCACCCGGGATCCCGGGGTCATTAGAATTTGCTATGTTTCGTATATTTTTGATTATATGGCAAGAGGGCTTGCCCAGTTAGCCGATATCCTGTCTGCTGCCTACCGGGCTAGCCCGGCAAAACGGGCTAAGAGTTGCACATTTTTCTCATGTAATCGATTTCAGACCGGGGTGGCCCGGCAAAGCGGACTAAGAATTCTGCAACGCATGCGCTTTATGAACAGATTATACTATCATGGCGCCAAATATTTTACAGCCCGGGCTGCATTTCTCCATGTAATCGTTTAGGTCATCTCAAGCCTCTTAGGAGAGCCAGCCTGCTTAACCGAGACAGCCCGTTCCATGTCATCAGGCCCTTAGAACAATAGATCAGGTCCCATGAGTAAGTTGTTGTAGATAATGGCCCAAATTGAATGAAATACGATGAAAACGTTGATTGGTCTTGTGCTCATTTCTACTGGGTGAGTTAGAAAAATGTATCCACCTTTTTAAAACAATACAGGAGAAGATATGTAACCACTTTGTAATTGTTGGATTCTACCATCTTGCTTAGGCTTTTTCTTGGTTTTTGAGATTTTTTTCACAATTTTTGGTGCAGTATTTTTCTCCACAATCAGATTTATTCAAAAGCCCTATTTCTCATTCAGCCAAAAAGAGGTAAAATGTTGAAAATTTTTAACAAGAAAAACTGTTTTAATTACTGTTCTTAGCTTCTCATTGAATACTTGAATAATTTTCTTTAAAATGCAAATAGATTGAAGTAATGCTGCTTTGTTGTGGGTTTCATTGATTGTCAAAGTCAGTGAGGAAGATTTTCGCCGAATTTGACGCTTATGGAATAAATTTTCCATTCTAACATTTTAAAGAGACTGCAAACGTCTATATTAAACTGATGAGTATAATGGACGACAAAAATCGAAAATAGTAGCACTCAGACGTTGTGAGCTTAATCTAAATTTGAAATCACTTTGCTTTGGTTTCATTGTATATTTTCTGTCAAGGGATGGGGATTCTGTAGAATCAATTCAGATTTGAAAAATTTGAAGCCGCAATGTGCTGAGCGTAAGAAAAGAAAAGAAGGAATGTAAATACCAGGTGAGTCAAAAAGGGCCCGGCTTTACAAAGGCTACTGCTCCCTGAATATATGAGTAATTATATTTTGCAATATTTGATTGAATATCTAACATGTTCAATTATTTATAGAATTTTTCCTGACTGAAATCGGTTTCTCCGTTCAGATTTTACAAGGGATTTTCTAAAAATAGTCCCTGCGAGAAACACTAAAAACTTGTTAAAGCTGGGTAAATTACTGAACCTAATTAGACATATCGGGAATACAACATGGAAGTTTTCAATCTTATTGCTTTGATATTCATGGAGCTCATCAATATCTTTATGGAAAGAAAACTAAGTTATTTTAGGCATTTAAGATGGCAAAATAACATTTACAGAACGCTGCGAGAATGCTGTACATAAGTGGCAAGAGATGCAGAGGTCGCCCAAGGAGTAGTTGGTATGACAACATCAAGGAATGGTGTGGTATACAATATGAATGGGCAACAAGGGTAGCAATGGGTGGAGACAAATGGAGGATTACTGTGTCCTCCAATGTCAAAAGATATTGAACATGAAGAAGAAGACTTATGGAGAAGCATTTTTCAAACGCCGGCCCTTTTTGCTGATTCACCCGGTAGAAACATAAAATTTATAAGTATTTACGGAGTCGAATAGAAATTTGCACAAAAGCAATTGAAATTTTAGTGAGGGTCAAATTGTGATAAAACTGATGTTCTGAAAGTTTTCCCGCGTTATTGCAATTTGCCCACTAGTCCCAGTCTCCAGAATTTTATTTCTCTAGCTAATCGGAGATGATGGGCGACCGGGCACACTGGGAGACACCACTCTACAGGGTGTCTCAAAAAAATTGTTCGACTTTTGATTAAATATTGAAAAATAACGAAATACTGAACGGGCCCTATATGCTAAAATAACCATATGGCTGAGATTGTAAATTAATTTTAGACACCAGAAGCCAGCAAATCGGCTAAATATTCACAGAGTTATGAGCTTTCGAAGTTCAAGTTTTGCGAAAGCTGAAACCAGACGCTCCTAAATTGCATATTTTGTGAAAGTAGAATCTCATTTATTCAAAGCAAATCAAACGTAATTTCAAAAGCACTTTCGATAAACTAGCTTTCTTTAACATTGAATCAGGGTTATGGATGCTTAGAGGAATTCTGTTCAGCACAATTTGAAATTGCCCCGTCTCTCATCGATTAAATTTTCATTCGATGTTTTCAAATACTTGCATTCTTAATCAATTTTGGCAACGTTTGCAAGAATTAAACTACTTTTGAAGTCCTATTTGGTTTGCTCTGATATCAACGAGGACTAAAACATTAGACAGTCTTCCTTTACCTCGATTTTAGGACGTCTTTTTGGAAAACAACTCAGTTAGGTGCATCTGGTTTCTGCTTTCGCACAAACTTGAACTTCAAAAGCTCGAAACTCCGTGAATTCTTAGCGGATTCGCAAGATTCTGGCGCCTAAAATTAATTCAAAATCTTAGGAACAGGGTTATCTAACCAGGAGCCTGTATATTGTAGCGTTAATTTTTAAGATTTAATCAAATGTCAAAAAATTTTTCTGGAACACCTTGTAGTTTTTGGAATTCTTGATTTGAGATTAAGACTGTGCATTGTAAGGACCTTCATATTGAGAAAGGTTCCCCGGCATTTTCCCGTTTCACCAGCAAACTCGCTTAGCTGAGGTAAAATTCCTTGATTGACCACCATTTCAGCGCCATTTCAGCTGGATACGATGGTGGGACCGAGCTTCGGCAGAATTCAAACTGGCAAAGAGACATGTTTTGTTTCGCGTTTGTTTCACATCATTTCGGGGAGGAAAGTGAAGAAAAATACACTGAGCACGAATTTTAAACGCTGCGGAACATTTTTACGCAAACAACTGGGCGTTTGATGAAAAATTCGCCGCGATTGAGCGAGGAAAAAACTGTTAGATTCGGACAGGCAAATAAGCTTCAGTCCTTGTTATTTCATAATAAATTTAAGATATTTCAATATATTTCATAATTCATAATATTACAATCAACCATTTACGGTATGAATTTGATTTTCTTCAATTCAAATAATAAATATTGCAATCTTTATCGATCTTTATTTATTATTAGCATAGCTTCCAAATCTTTAACTCGGCGTAAAAAGGTGGGTGTAAAATTTTGTGATCTATTTCTTCTGCCTCAGTGGCTTGAAACAAACTTAAGTTACTTATCTTTAATTCTGCCGTTGGACTTTTCAGAAGTTTTCAATATTTTTCCAAATTTCGGCGTATGTTACATTTTAACTCATTTGAGGGTGTGACGTCATCAAATTTCTAAATCATAAACCAGAAAAGTGACAGACTTTTGCTTGATACCATATGGTAGACATCCATAAACTATTGTTTTCTTCGAAGCTATTTCATGTTGCTTCAAAAAGTTTAGAAATTACGATGGTTTTACTGTAAGTTTTCTCAAATTTTTTCTCGAATATTTGAAAAAGTAGAAAAACACTCTAATTCTGAAAATGTTGAAGGTTTCAGAAAAGTCCAACGGTAGAATTATAGAGAAACAGCTGAAGTTTCTTTGAAGTCATTCAGTTCAAAGAAATAAGTAACTGAATTTTACACCAGCCTTTTTGAAGATTTGGAACCTATGCTTTGATTATTGATTTATTGATTGTTGCAGTTAGGAAACAGCAGCAGCGTAAATTACCTTAGTTAAGCTAGGAATTCCTGCTTCACCAGGATGCCGAAGAAACTATCTCCATATGAACAGACTCCAAGTTAAGAATAAATTCTCATAATTATGTTGATCCGGGGGGTACTTGACTTAACCCTATCTGACCTGGGGGGCGCAATATGTTTGTTTACACGTTTTTCCAGGTATGTTTTCCATTTTTCCAGTACGTTTCCAGGAAATGTTTTCCCAGGCCTCCGAGATTTCATAAGTTTAACTTTGTATCATAGAGCAATAAAATTTTAACAATTTGAACAGTTTAATTTTAGCCTTTTTCTCCATGGTTACCAATTTTTTCATACCGCACTCTGTGACAAACATACTTTGTATCTCCCTTTAATCATGTTTAATTGGTCCAATTATGTCTAAATTTTGAACTTATATACGCTTTGATCTGTATGTTTCATTTCTTTATGAAAAGTCAAATCTCATGACCTTTAACAAAGTTTTCATTTATATGACATCATAATGATTATCATGCTCTAGTAGCAACAACAAAATTGCTAATTGAAATATTATTTCAAATTTTCATTGTTTATATAATGAACTACCTTTGTGCCGAATTTGGTTGCCATATCTCATATGATAACCAAATCTGCCGCCCCCTTTAGGAATTGAGTATTTCAAAACGCCCAGGTCAGATAGGGCTAAATTTGTACGGAGGCGTGACCAAGAAAATTTTTTTTTCATCTTCCTATGGAGTTTTTCGCTCCAAATTATAACCGATTCTAGAAAAATTGGTAAAACGTATACTCCAAAATATAAGAATTTGACCGAGAAACGACTTGATCTAACAAAATCTTTGACTTGTTCTGACAACCTGCTCTTGAAAAATTTCCTTGATATCTTGTGCTGGAAAAGCACAGGGAGCCCCCATAAAAAGTAGTAGAAAGCAAACGAAATGCGGCTTCTGCGAGTGAGACACGCAAAAGCTGCATCTGTGGAGGAGCAATGTGCTCCCTTGCTCTCTCCTCCGCAAAGTGGGAAAAGTAGGTGAAAACGATACAATGAAAAAAGGCACATCCCCATCGGAAAAATATGCTAAATACCCCCCCCCCCCCGCGGAGTTAATCTCTCCTGCCGCACAAACTTGTTGCAATTTTATATTGTATGATATGGAGTTGCTGGCAGGGAACTCGATTGGTTTAAATCATATGTGAGTAATCGAAAACAATGTTGCAAGGTAAACGGCCATGTTTCTAAACTACAAGATATCAAATGTGGAGTACCTCAGAGCTCTTGCCTTGGTCAACTCCTATTTTTGATATACGTTAATGACTTGCCGTTTACCTTGGACAGAACTAGGGCCACAATGTATGTGGATGATACGAGCATTTCTTACTCCTCGAGATCTGTTACTGATTTGACCCAAGTCATAAATACTGATCTAGATAGCATTCGCTTATGGTTAGAGGGTAATAAACTTTCTCTAAATGTCACCAAAACTCAAAGTATGATTTTGGGTTCTGGAGTACGATTGCGGAGTCTTAGACGAAACGATGACACGGCTAGTCCCGACTTTCAAATCAATGAGGATAGGATAGCCTTTAACCCTAATCCATATGGGCTTCTTTAGAGCAACCATTTATGGGGCGGGTGCTTTCCAACCCCCCCCCCCTCTGAAAACTGCCTTAGACTCATCTAAATTCAATACAACTTGGCACAATTATAGAACAGGTAATTTGTAGCTCGTAGCATAATTTGGGTGTGGCTGCCAATCTGTGAAAATCAGGCTTCCAAGTTGAATTCAAGTTTAATGAAGATTTTGCATGAACTTTATGCAGTTTTTGGTTCAGTTTGTCAACATATGTGGTGATAAAATATTATTTTATTGAAAATAACGATTTTAGAGTGATATTTTGGCAGGAATTAGCCGATTCTTATGACGTCATTTGTGCAATTAATTTATTCTATGTAAAAGAGGCCAAAAGAACCTGCAAAATGGTGATTATCTACAACAAATGTATCATTAGAGTGTTTTTCATTGAAAGAGTTCGAAAAAACTTGAAAAAATGGCTAATTAGTCCAAGATGGCGGCCAAAATGACGTCATTATCAAAAAATTACTGACATCATCAAATTCCAGAAATTCGGGTATAAAATTAAAGCCATTTGTTTGCTGATTCATTTGCTGTATAATGCTTCATAATTCAATCAAATAATTCCATTGAAATCATTGAAAACTAGTAAAAGTCAGGGAGGCTGGGGGACATAGCAAATGTCGTTTAAAAACGCTGCAAATAAAACCTTGAGGGGGGGGGTTGGAATCCACCCCCCATGTGGATTAGGGTTTTTTTTTATATGCTCATAATATTTACAATATATCTAAACTACAAATACAAACTACATACACACAATCACATACGATTACACAACGATGCCACAGGGAGCATGGAATTTCACAACAACCCTGCGGCCATTTAAAATTAACTCAAAGTTTGTCCCAAAATAGACGCCAGGCCAGACATTCAGGAAAATTTCGATGAATATCGAGATATGCATGAGTAATAGTGATTGTCGGAGGAGAAAGCCTTACCTGTTACTATTTTGGAACAGACTTTGACAACAAATATAAAAGAAACAAATAACAAGACTATAAAAGAAAAATCCCGTAATTAAAAAAAAAGGGAAACTGTTTGCGAGAGGAAACAATTGCAGCGATTTATCGGAAACGTTCTGATGCATGAATGTATTTCAGAGTTGCCTTGATGATTTCTGTATTCGAGACAATTGGCAGCCTTTCATCGCCATACAACAAAACTCTAAGCATAATTTTGTTAGAAAGGTTTGACAGACCATGTTGGTGCAATATTGCATTGACACTGTTGAGAAGATCACGTCTGCAAACAACATACAAGTGACAGAACAGCAAATAATGTTCCGTATCCTCAATGCCATCGTTTATTGAGCACATTGGATCTATTGTATCCTTAAAATTGTGCCTGAACTTGTGGAGATTTGTGGATTAGGGTTAAAAGTAATGTGAAATATCTCGGTGTACAAATTGATTCCCAACTAAGTTGGAAAGACCATATCACTGTCGCACTTAAGATTTCACGAGGAGTAGGAATGCTGAAATATTCCAAAAAATTTTTGTCTTTAGAGACTGTCCAAAAAATGTATTTGGGTATAGTAGAACCACATATCAGATATTGTTGCTCGGTCTGGGGTTGCGCTGGCGATACAGTCCTACAAAAGCTCCAAAAAGATACAGAATCGAGCTGCTTGCACAAACAGTCATTTTGACAAAGCTTCACTGCCGTTGATTTCTCAACTTGGGTGGCTAAATATAAAAGAAATGATTGATTTCGAAACTGCTACCATGGTTTATAAATCGCTCCATGGACTAGCTCCTCCTTACATGCAGGACATGTTTCACAAACTGTCTGATTGTAGGAACGGAGGCCTACGGAGTACTGAAACAGATCTTGAGATCCCACGTTATAAAACATCTAATGGGCAACGAAGCTTTTCGTATCGCGGAGTGACTGTTTGGAACCAATTGAGCACCGAAATTAAAACCGTCCCGTTACTGGCGATCTTTAAAAACAGGCTCAAGACCTTTCTGAAAAATCATAGATATATCCCCGGATGAAGACTATTACATCGAAGCCAGTGTTTGGTCAATTTTTCTTTTCTTTTCTCTTCAAATTGAGATTTTCTTCCTTGTCTTCATTGCAAAGTTTATATCATAGATACACCATGTAATTAGGTTAGATTTCATTGTTTTTTTTAACAGGGTACATTGTAAAACAGTTTCTTACATATAAACTGAATGTATTACCCTGGGTGAATAATTAAAAATAAAAAAAATTAAATTAAATTTCAAACAGTGGATACTTCATCCTTACCCTGGGTACCAGAACCAACAAAAACAAAGAAGCAGAACAAAGAAAAAACGAAAAAAAGGAGGATATATCTCGCTCCTTTCTTCTTTTTCTCTTTTCCTTTTCTCAATCTTCCTTTCCTTAATTTGAGGCACTGGTATACAAGGTACATCATTCTCAAAAATCAAGCCTCACGTCTCAAAATTCAAGTTTTCTGTGATGTAATCCACAAGTATGCATATGAATGTTTCCTCAATCAAAGAATCAACTAACCTTTAAATTTCATTCAGAATTTCCTCATTTTTAAGGCCACTTAGCATCTGTTAGCTCGCCACAGCAATAAGAATTTCAAACTGCCAAAGGTTGCCATGACTATTCTTTAGCCTATTTTCAGTGCGAATAGAAAAATTGGTGCCATTTTTGTTTCTTTTCGTCCCAATTTTTTGTGTGAATGTCCACAAGGCCCAGTTTGAGCAAAATAATGTCTTTGTCGTTATCGTTATCGTTGTCATTGTCGCTGTTGATGTTGTTGCTGTTGTTGTTGTTGTTGCGATTGCTATGACTATCTCGTGAGATACTCCCATCACGCAATGCTAAAATCTCGTTTCTTTACAGGCTTAACAAGCTGCATCCTCATGATTTCATATGACTTCACCCCACTAGTAAGATGCAACGTTACACTTCGTTTCTTTCACGATATCCTGTCCCTATCTTTCTCTTTGGTTCTACATAACGTTGCTTGCATAACTATCGATCGTTTTTGCACAATAACTTCGGCAGAATACAGAATAACCAACGAAAATGTCTGGAAATGGGTTACTTTTATAACGATATATGTTATTTCAACATGGCTAGTCATAGAAATCGATTATTATAACACTGGATTTTGGACATACAATGGCATAACTTGCAGAATGTTTGGTGAATATACACAAATAGCAGATCAAGAAAGTCATTCTTTAGCGATATTTGTTATTGCAGTATGGATGTCTACTTGCAGTGTGACTATTTGGGCATGTACACTTTTAACATTGCTTAAAATACAAAAGAAATCTCGGAAATTCAATCAACAACTAGATGGTCAAAGTAGGAAGCTGAACACAAGGAGAATTAAAACGATAGTTGGTATAACATTCTTCGTCATTTTATTCTGGGTTCCGTATGGTGTAACTGCTGGAGAATATGAAGTTCTTGGTAACGTAGTCTATGCTTATATGAATTTGTACCTTGCATTGGTCAGTTATGCTTCTTTTATCGTGGTACCAGGAACATATTACTTTATGGACCGAAGATTCGAGGAATATGTTAAAAACATTTTGAAGAAGAGAGTTGGCACACCACCACAACAGGCTGCAGATAATGTAAACATGAGAACCTTGAACAATTAAAGGAACCAATACGAGTATCTATATTATAAGAAACTAAGAATTTGGCCCAAAACGGAAAGTTTCTTAGAATTATCAGATTTTGAGTACTCAGAACTTCTTAAGAGTTTCTTAAAGGTTCCATAACAATCTTCGTGTTCACTACCTATGTGCTCTAGTGAACATTTCAAAACGAGAAATTGTGTTTGTTGCGTGTGGTATTACAGCAATTGAACGATAATATGACAAATAAATGATTTTCAGTACCAAAAATAGCTGAGATGTTGAAAACACAAACATAATGTTAAAAGTTTTTTTAACATCTCAGCTATTTTTTGGTACTAAAATCATTTATTTATTATATTACATATCAAAACAAGGCTTTTAAGCCTTTTCCCAGTGTTTAGACATTACTTGAGTACCTTACAAGTAATATGTTATAGGAAATAAGTGGAAGTGAAAGTATAAATATGTCAAGGATTTCCTTTATTAAAATAAATAGTTTCTTAGCTTATATTTTCCCACTACTGGAGTTTCTTAATTCTTTGGCGCTCTAAGAGTTGAGTTTCTAATGGGCAGCTTCTTATGAAAAAATACATGTAGTCTAGGGCAGCAGCTAATTAGGGGGTAGAAGCCCCTCTAGATGGATATTTGTTGGAAAGTTTGATATATGCTTAGGGCCTTTGCATACGAGGAAACAGACCTCACCCGCCAAGACGTGCTCACTGTTTACATGGGATTTAAACCTCACCTGTCAGCCCCGGGGCTAAACGACGCGATGAGTCTCGCTTTCTTGAAATCAGAGTGAATGAATCAGTGAAAATAAACGAATAAGCCAATTGTCCTCAGAGACGTAGGAACTAGGATGGCACTGGGACGTGCCCCAAGATTTTACAAAAACAAAGAAGTGCCCTTTTCATTTTCAGAAGATGGTTGACTCTTGCCTGGCAGCCCCAGATCTAGCAGGTGAGGTGTTCCTCATATGAACAGGGTGTTAGACTGCGTTCACAAGATGCCGGCACATTTTGAAAACGGTGAAAAATGTGACGGTAGCAGCAAGGAGGAAAAATGTATTAGCGTGTTTGTTTACATTTTTGCGTGTTGGTTTACATTTTTGCATGTTTTTTTACATTTTTCAGAGGAACCAATCACGAGGCTCCATTCTGCACGTGATTTTGTTGTGGATTTGTTATAATGGCGAGCAATGTCGTCGTGTTAACACAGAAGCTGGGTGGTGTTTAGAGCAAAACCACTCTCCCTATTTAGGGCCGGAAGCACATTAATTTTCTAGAATTTTCAAAAACTTTAAATTATACATGAAAGAATAGGAGTATTTCTAACTTTTTGCCAAGGGCAAGCATGATAACCTTTGAAAACTTAAAAATATCGCATTTCACTTTCTATCGATTTTTGCAACCCTCCATTCTGCTCTGCCTAACCCCGGGGGGGGGGGTACTTCATTGTTAAGTTGTACTGGACGTGCCGCTCATATGGATGGGTTTTTTCATCCGAAATTCTCTACATATGGGTCTGTTTTTAACCACAATTCTGGTAGATGGGTAGTTCTTTGAGAATTTTCTTATCAATCGGCCCCATAATGATAATCCACGCAAAAAAACTGAAATTTTCCTTTGTTTCAAATCGACAAATTCATACACATGGGTCAAAAATTTCCTGATATTCATGCAAATGGGCTGGAAATTTTTGAATATTCTGTCATACGAATGGGTCCTTTTCTCAAAGTCCAGATTCAGGTCGAATCATGTTCACAATGAAGTACCCCCCCCCCCCCCCCCCCCCGGGTGCCTAACATAACAAGGCCTCTTGACAGATGATGCCATATTTTCTTGATAAAGATTTGTTTCCACTAAACAGTTTTCAACACAAGGGAGACTAATATTTTGAAAATGCTTTTCAATAACTTTTTTCTTAATTCAACAGCACTGCACAATGGTACTGGGAGGTACTGGGAGGCTGAAAGTTATCTAAACTGTTAGATTCTAGATCATATCATAGACTGTTGTTGAAATAATTGAGATTCCTTTTATGATTCTTCATCGTGTTGAGTTTTATTTTCTTACAGTTTGCTTGATCGTAAATAATCCGATTCGAAAAACAGCCTCAAAGCACAAAAGATTGCCGGGTGAGCTAGCCTGATAACCAGACCCGATTTCAAAGGAAATAGTGGTCTGTTAAACACCGCCGTAAAGCTTGTTCAAGCTTCGTTTTAATATTGCTCAGAATCCAAGGTTTTGATGGAAATTTATGCGAATAGTTTGTTGATATTTGTAAAGAAACCAGTTATCCAATATGTAGTTCTTTGAAAATTTTCTGAAAAAGGAATGTTGCAGTTTCAATACGACTTGATTACTTTTTATTCCGCCTTGCAGAGAAATCTAATCTCGGCAGACAGTTGGATTGCACACCCTTGGGCCCTTGGGTCAGAGATTAAATTTCTATGCAAGGTAGAACAAAGAGTAATCAAGTCATAAATATCAAAGAACTATACGGATAAATGATTTGTTTACAAAAATCAACAAATTATTCGCAGTTGGATTGCACACCCTTTGGCCCTTGGGTCAGAGATTAAATTTCTATGCAAGGTAGAACAAAGAGTGATTAAGTCATAAATATCAAAGGACTACACAGATAAATGGTTTGTTTACAAAAATCAACAAATTATTCGCATAAATTTCCATCAAAACCTTGGATTCTGAGCAATATCAAAACAAGGCTTGAACAAGCTTTAGGGCGGTGTTTAACAGACCACTTATCTATTTTGAAATTGGGGTCTGGTTATCAGGCTACTGGTGAGCGAGAAAAAAGTTCCCACTTTAAAAAATTCGTAGCACCACAGGTACTTTATGGATTTGAATGATTCAAATTCTAGTTAAAAGCCAAAAGATCGAAGTATTTTTGTGATTTTTCCTGTCTTCTCTTGAGCACTGCAAATATAGGTAAATTCAACTTTACAAAAATTTCAGGGTTGCAAAATGAGTGAAAAAGGGCTTAAAACACTTGATCAAATCGTTAGGACTCAGGACTCTCCTTACACAGAACAATATGCACAGGCGTTTCAAATCTCTCAAGAGTTATAAGACATAGATTTGCAAACAGATACTAAAGATTTTCAATCCCATGGCAATAGATATGCAGACAATGCCACTCACCCATGAGAAATTGCATTTTCTCTGCTGTTCTGAGCGAGGAGTCCTTTAGGATTTGATCAAGCATTTGAGGCTTTTTCAGTCATTTTGCAACCATCAAGTTTTTGTAAACTTGAATTTATCAATTTTTCCAGTGCTCGTAAGAGGGTGAGAAAAAATCACAAAAATACTTCAATCTTTTGGCTGTCAAGCAAAAATTGATTCATTCCAATCCATTCAGTACTCTTGGTGCTATGAATTTTCAAAAGTGGGACCTTTTTTCTGAATCACCCTGTATAGTAGAACATAGATCTTCCCTCGACTTGAAAGTATCTCTAAAAATCAATTGTATTCAGAAATTACTTGCTTGTCGTTGAGCAATCAGCCTGACCTGGTTGACCTCATCAGACTGGCCTTGGTTGGTCCCCTTGGTCAGAAAATCCGAAAGCTTAAGTAATTTTGAAGAGGTAAATAAGTAAGAACTTACCCAACTTTCATTCATTGAGACCAAGGAATACTGAATAAACAAAAGTCCACTTGTTATCCTGAACAAAACGAATTCGCAACGATAAAATGAAACTCTTTGCACAGCACACGTTTTGACTAACACAGTCTTGACCGCGTTCTCACAATAATTTAACGAAATTGACATGTACATCCTACCCTGGGTACCAAACTTTCTAACATAAAAAACAGATTTGTTTAAACAGAGCTGTTTTTTATGTTAGAGAGTCTGGTACCCAGGGTATGTATATCCATTCCAAAATCTAATAGGAAATGGCGCGAAAATAATCCTGTCTCCAGTCTCCAAAATTGAAATTAGAAATAACAAATACAATTAAAAAACATCCCAAAGGCCAGGTTCAGACGGCGTATTTTTCATGTGCCGATTATAATGTCTTGAATTCGTCGACCCAAATCAATAAATTCGGCCACTCCAGTCGAATTAAACGGCGTAAGCACGGCAGTGATTCAGTGAAACATGGGATTGGGAGAAGCGTTCTAAGCCACAGTAGAGGGAGTGTCCTCAAAGATTTTCCTTAAGACTTTACCCCCAGACCCCTTACTTTGATACTCCATAAGTTAATTTGCCCTGGCCACACTGCTGGGGGAGGGTTGGGAAAGGGTTGCTCAACAGTTTGAGAAACGAAAACATTATAGATCGTCTGGCCCACAATACTCAAAAAATGTCAAAGTTACTTTAGAGACTATGTAAAGATTTTAATCATGCCATAAAAAGATAGAAGACTCATTTCTAAAGAAAGTGAGTTTAGCTTTGCTATTGGTAAGAACTCAAGGAACTGCAACGAATTTAGCTCATGACCACACCCTCGTCATTTAGGCCCCACCCACTTGGACCCCCCTAAACTCATCCATGGCCGGTGCAAAAATCGGAGCTAGTCCGCCACTGAGCACGGCAGTGATTCAGACGGCGTATTTTTCATGGGCCGAATAACATGTCTTGAATTAACTGCATGGAAAGTATGGCGTCTAAATCAAATAGCTACTGCAGAAATTTGGCCACTGATTCAGACGGCAGATTTTTTATGTGTCGAATCAAATGCATAAATTATGCTAATCCCTTTACTGGGTATTCTTGCTGCAAACAATAACATTTACCACGGCAGTTTCTTTGATTCTCATTTTGATTGGCAGTGATTGGGCAGGGGCACGTGCTACTAAAAACATAGGAACCATTCGTCGTACATAGCCAAATACTCTTGGTCCATGGTCGAAACAGCCAAAGCCTCATTTTCACGGACCAATCAGACGGCTAAAAAGCGAAGGAGACTAGAAACCCGTGAAGATTTTATAAATTTGATCTACCTTCATAAAACGCAACCAGGACAAAAAACTGTTTGAGATTTCCTGAATTTTTTTATGCAATCTGCTCTCCAGATGTTTGGGTGTACAAGTTTGGATACCGGTTAAAATATCTCCAGGATTGGCGGAGTTATGGCCACAAACAAACCGATAAGGCACTGAACCTTGAACAATAGAAATTCTGGCAGGGAGACAACAGTAATAACAATAGTGATTGTTGTAAGAAAGATCCGAAAACTCCAAAATCTGCATTTTCAATTGTTCTTGCTATTGTCTTTCGCTAAATTTTCTTTTATTCAAGATCCAATGCCCCTACGGTTTTTATGTGAATTGAAAAAGTCTACAAAGGCTTGTTCGTGCATTTCAAGTCATGTGGCAATACTCTAGGGAAGTTTCTGTATCGTACTACTTTTTGCATTCATGGCACAAATTTGCTCGTTGCAAAATAACTTATAAAATTAAAAAGAGGTTTTATCAAGAGGCTTTATCACCTGACTTGAGGTGGCGTAAACAGGCCTCGACAAGCCTTCGCCGATTTTGTCTATTGGAGAGGCAATAACTCCGCCAATCCTGGAGATATTTTACCCGGCATCCAAACTTGTACACCCAAACATCTAGAGAGTATATTTCTTCAAAAAAATTCGGGAAATTTCAAGCAGTTTTTTGTCCTGGTTGCGTCTTATGAAGGTAGAAGGTAGGTAAAATTTAGAAAATTTTCCACGGGTTCCTTTTGTCTCCTTCGCTATTTAGCCGTCTGATTGGTCCGTGAAAATGAGGTTTTGGGGGTTTTGGCCATGGGCCACGAGCAATCGGCTATGTACGACGAATGATTCCTATGCTGGTCCTAGACTTATGACGATGAGTCCCTTGTATCCCTGCGGTGCCTTGCTCAACAGGGACTGATAATGAAACTATGAAAAGCTGACCCTATTTTGCGAAGTCTCGCTTACAGATTGCCTGCCAGAGAGCCCAAAAATTTTGCGAAAAATTTTTGCGAAACCTCCAAGGACTTTCTTTGTTGTTTTAATGCATTGAAGAACAAAACTCTTTCACTTATTTCAGGACGTTCGATTGGTTTCCTTGGAGACATTCTAGAGTCCAAAGTCCACAGAAGGACTTCCCTCGTTCTTTTTACGTATTGCGGACGCGGACATAAAAGCAAAGAAATAACTTCTAAAAATAAGTTCTCCCTGCTCCTGTAGGCGGACACACGAAGACATTTTCACCTTTCAAAACTTTTAAATAAACAGCCTGGAACTCGCGTACCGTAACTCAACTCCAAACTATGTTTCTGTTTTCTGCAGAAGCTGCGAGTCTGCCATCTTGCATTTTGTTTGGCGAATCAAGATTGCAAAATCGCTAAATCGCTTAAATCGCGAAAATTAAAGATGAACAGCCTCCCTTTGCCACCTATGCTACCAGACCTTGTCTGATTGGCTAAAAGTTCCAGCAGATTTGCCGTAACCATGGTAATTCACAAACCTCGCAATCTGATCGGCATTCTAGGAACCACAGAGTATTAGGCCTAAATAGGGTCAGCTTTTTCAGAGTAATGATATGAGTCTCTGTTGACCGAAGCGCCATCTTTAAGTCAAAGAACAGGGAAACAAGAGACTCATCGTCATAAGTCTATGCTGGTCCCTGTTGTTTGTTCTGTGCTGTGGGGTCAAAGTGTCTTCGTGCTATTTAAGACAAATGAAAGCACAAATTTAGCAATGATATTGTCTCGCAATCGTTCAAGGTCGAAGCCAAAAGCAACTGTTTTCTTCCGCTTTTTCTCAGAATTCTGGCCTATTCTGTGAATTAAAGGCCTATGAATTCTTCGGAAGCTTTATTTCCCTTATTTGCCTTACTGATGAAAAAAGGAGCAGTTGCAAAGCCAGTTCTTGTGAGCGAAGCAAAGCAAAGCAAAAGACTGTAAGGACAAGGAATGACAGAAAGAAAACACTAAAGCATGGGCAGGTAGGCCAATTTCGAGCAGCCACATGACGATCTTGTTTTCTGATTGTGTTCGAACAGAATAAATCCTGCATTTCATCAACACCTTTTGTAATTGAACAAAGGACTTTTTTATATCAATCTAAAATTTTGCAGTAGCAGAACATGGTTACAGGACGATACCACAGGGAGAATGAGAATGAATTGCAACTCTTCATGAACTGATACTTCTAGAAGAAAAATAGAAGATGGCACATAGAGTGGTGTCGCCCATTATGCCCATGTCGTCGCGAAGTTCTTAGTTAGATCCGAAAAGAGCAATTAATGAAAAAACCAAATAGCCAGATTATATCACCAACTAATGGAGAAAAAGATCACAGAGTATTGATTTTTTCCGTAAACTCTTTATACTGATTTTAGAAGATTTTAAAGAAGGGGGTAAAAACGTCGTTTTCTTCTAGCGTCGCCCATTATGGCCGCAGGAGAAACAATGAACACTACTCTCCGGTAAAAAGTTTTAATAAGAAAAACAGCTTTATTTACTGTTCTTTGTTTATCATTTGGTACTTTAAACCCAAAAATATCAATAAGAATTAACCTAAACTTCGAGTTTTGGCAATTGAAATACATGCTTCGAGTTGTTCTAAATCCTGCCTTATCTCTTGTGCATGGATGGATGAGTGTTGGCATAGTTTCTAAAATGAAAATAGACTTAATATAATCCTGCGCTTTTTTGGGTTTCGATGATTTTCCAAACAGTAAGTAAGATTTTAACCCAAATTTGGTGTTTTTTTTAATAAATGTTGCATTTTAATATTTTGAAGCGATTGGAAACTTCTCTGGTAAACTGATGGGCATAATGGGCGACGAAAAGAGCAATTAGCAGCACTGAGACTTCATAGCCTTGAATCTGAACCAGAAGTCACTTTGCTTTGGTTTCATTGTAGATTTCCTCTCAAGAGACAGGACTTCTGAAAAATCAAAGCATATTTGAAAAATTTCAAACCGCAAAGTGCCGAGCGAACGAAAAGGAAGGAAGGAATGTAAATAGAATCATGAAATGTGCAATACTTGAACGAATCAATTAGAGATATGCACAAACCATTTCATCGGGTTTCAATGCAAATCAATTGAAACTTCAGTGAAGATCAAATCACGATAAAACAGATGTCAGGCAAGATTTTTCGCGCAATTGTAATTTTATTACTAGTCGTCAGTCCCCTGAAATTGAATTCCTCTTGCTGGTCGGCCATAATGGGCGACTGGCCATAATGGGCGACACTACTCTAGTTCTTACATTTTTGACTCCCTGTGCTGATTCGCGCATGACAAATACAAAACTCCCTCATCTTCATGAATGCAAAGTAGTATAATACAAAAACTCTTTCAATTCATATAGAAACGGCAGGGGCATTGAATCTTGAACGAAAGAAACCGTGGCGTGTCGTTCTTACAACAATCACAATTGTTATCACTATTGTCTCTCGGCCACAATTTCTATTGTTCAAGGTTCAGTGCCTCATCGGCTGTGTGTGAATTGGAGCGGCAATAACGCCATTTGGTCCGTGAAAATGAGACTTTGGTGGTTTTCGGCCATGGGGCCACGAGCAAAAATCGACTGACATATTTGATTCCTATGTTGTCTTCTATTTAATTATTGACCAGGCGGAGAATAGGGGAATGGTCACCCGAGAGCGAAATTTATGAGACCAATTGGATTTGGTCAATTCGAGGGTGCTGATTTCGAAAATCGATGTTATACGAGGGTTTATTGGGGCCATCAGCCTCGTTTTCACGTTTAAAGTCTCGTTTTCACGTATATGAAGGAAACCAACGAGAAGCCAGTTTTAAATGGAGATATGTCATTTCTTAAAGTATGTTAAGCATCTTTGTTGAGCATAAATACTGAAAATTGAATTTGGAACTGTAAGGGGGGCGAACAGCCTCGTTTTCGTTATGAAATAGCATGCAATCTTACAATTTCTATCCTTAGATGGACATCTAAAAGGCTAAATACATGCGAAATTTTTGAAACCAAGTGCCTTTGGTCAATTCAAGGGTGCTGATTTCGAAAATCGATATTATACGGGGGTTTATGGGGCCATCAGCCTCGTTTTCAGGTTTTTTAAAGTCTCACTTTCGCATATACGAAGGAATCCAATGAGAAACCAGCTTTAAATGGATATAGTTCTTATCTTGCTAGGTATATATGCTTTAAGTTGAATTTAGGACTGTTAGGGGGGCCAACAGCCTCGTTTTCATTACGAAATAGCGTAATCTTTCAATTTCTATCCTTAGATGAACATCTAAAAGGCTTAAATATTATGGAGAGACTGATTTTGAATTCTCATCAATAGGGGCTATGCAGCGCTGTTCATCATCAATTGATAAATAAAACCAATGGAAATGCAAGCGGATTATCTAAATAAAGTCAAATCGTTTCAAAGTTCCTCAAAATCGTCTTCAGAGTCACTACACTCGATACTCTCAATATCCTGCTCATCGTTGACTTCAGCTTGGTTAAACAAAAGCTCCGATACATCTTCTGGGTAACAAGTACCACTCCAACGAACTGATCCTCCTTCATCCCAACCATGATCTTCTGGGGAGCCCAATTGAAGAATCAAACTATCGAAGATCATGGCGACCTAGTTTTCTACGCAGAATATGAAGCTTCAGGTTTTCTTTGCATGGTGGCAGGGGACTAAGATCTACGACTTTCTTTTCTCTTTCGAACTTCTGCATAAACAACTTGTGTCGCAGCTGATTCACTGATAATATTCTTTGATTTCCATATAATACGCAAACAAACTTCTCGAAACCATTGAAGAGATTGTCCGACACCTGAGAGGAGCTTCCAACTCAGGAAAAAGGCTTACGAATTCAACTTTCTTCGACATTGTCCTCCAAAATGCTTGCTTTCCCTTTCTAAATAGACTGGAAACAAAGTCGTTGCCAGAAAGAGCGTGAAGGCCAAGTAATGCTTTCTTTTTCTCGATCTCAAGGCTTGATGATGTCATGTCGATTATCTTCCGTTGTTTTCACGTACCATTATCTACGAGAATCTTCGTTCCGCCGAATTCATGTGAAAGGAACAATGCTAGAATGTCGATGTCACCAGAGGGGGATCGAATCATGACAGCATCATCGGGTGAAGAATCCCCAGCTTTAACCAATGCCACCAACTTCGTGTCTGCTTCTTCGTGGTTGCTGGCCCAATTTTCGAGAACTTCAAAATGATCCTCTGTAACTTTCGCACACTGAGATTTGTTTGAAATTATTACTGTCCGGCTAAATATTTGGCTACGGCCTTCAATTATTGCAAGCTGAAGAAGATCAAACAACATCTCTTTGTTTTCCCCATTGCGGAGAAAGCTGTTAAAGTCATATGGCACTTTCATGTCAGGACTCGTCAAGACGTATCTCTCACTTACACCTCTCTTAACTCTATTACTACCCTTTATGCTGTTGTCCCTGTATGTGTCACAGACAATAACAATTGTTGTATACCGGGTCGGAACTGTAGCAAATATTTTGGTCGCCATTTGTCTTATTCTTGATGCAGGACGAACCAAACTTCGTATGGCTGCGGCAAGGGCCAAGTAGTATGTGTTCAATTTCTCCGCAGGTGGTAGTTCACCTGGGCTAACGATAGTTAGGTCACTCATGGCAGCTTCGTATAATTTGCTTTTAACGGTCTATCTGATGGCACCATCTGCTGTGCTGAGAGGCATCGATATGGGTGCAAGTGGAAACGATAGAGTAGTCTCGAGATCTACACCTGCCTTGTGCTTGTTCGAGTACGTAACTAGCAAGAGACGGTTTTCACGGGTGTTTACATGAAAAGAGTTTCATCCCACTCAGGCGGGCTAGCCTCTTTTTCGTGCCATAATTTGGGTGCCACAGTGCCACACGCTATAAACTTTGGTTGCAAGCAATTAATTTTTTTAAAGCAATGGCGGAAAACTTCCGTTGCAGATTGCAAAGCTGTCCGGAATACTTGCTCTTGTTACAGTTACTAGAAATTTTGATTTTATGGGCGATTTATCAAAAGTATCCGATGGATAGGTTCGTTGCATCTCAGTCGAGAAAACGAAATAGTTTCCTTCGAAAGACAACCATTACAGACGTCCACTTAATTTTCTTCATTTCTGTTCGCGTTTCTTTAATTCGAGTTCGAGGATTTGTTGTTGATTCAGTTGGCCACTGCTGATTTGTTGCTAGAAATGGTTTGGTGCCAAAATTATTTATTTAGGCACGCGTATAACGGAGACTCTCAGCCCACCTCGGTGAGCTGGCCCACTTGAGTACAATTCTCATCCCACCTGACGCGGATCCCACCAGCCTTTCTCACGGATCTCACTCTAGAGAGCTGGCCCACCTCCATGTAAATGCAATTACAGATTAACAAAGGACTGTACTGAAGACACAGATCTCACTCAGGTGAGCCAGCCCACTTAGGTGGGCTGGCCCATCTCATGTAAACAGGCCCTTAGACTTCTTTTTACATGTAATTCACAACATCAAAATATTAGATATTATACTAACAAAGCGTTTTATTAAATTCTTATCGTACAAACGAGGCTGTTGCCCCCCCCCCCCCTAACAGTCCTAAGTTCAACTTAAAGCATCTATACCCAGCAACGATGCTTAATATACGTTAAGATAAGAACTATCTCCATTTAAAGCTGGTTTCTCATTGGATTCCTTCATATATGCGAAAGTGAGACTTTAAAAAAACCTGAAAACGAGGCTGATGGCCCCATAAACCCCCGTATAATATCGATTTTCGAAATCAGCACCCTTGAATTGACCAAAGGCACTTGGTTTCAAAAATTTCGCATGTATTTAGCCTTTTAGATGTCCATCTAAGGATAGAAATTGTAAGATTGCATGCTATTTCATAACGAAAACGAGGCTGTTCGCCCCCCTTACAGTTCCAAATTCAATTTTCAGCATTTATGCTCAACAAAGATGCTTAACATACTTTAAGAAATGACATATCTCCATTTAAAACTGGCTTCTCATTGGTTTCCTTCATATACGTGAAAACGAGACTTTAAACGTGAAAACGAGGCTGATGGCTCCCATAAACCCTCGTATAACATCGATTTTCGAAATCAGCACCCTCGAATTGACCAAATGCAATTGGTCTCATAAATTTCGCTCTCGGGTGACCATTCCCCTATTCTCCGCCTGGTCTATTAAACTCTCCACGAAATACACAGAATGACTCTTGTTTATCCAAATCTGTTTCTTTCTTTCAAGATGAATACATTTCAAAAGCTTGGAAGTTTAGTCGAGAGCTGTGTACAACATAAAACTTGTGCGTAAATGGTAACAGTTTTGCTACTTTTCAGTAGACGTGCTTTCTGGGCTTTCTGCATCCATGCAAATATCAACACCTCGAGATACTCATGAGATTTGCGACAACAAAAGATCGCGCATGCAAAGCTCTTCATTTGCTTTTATTCGGTGGCGTTTTCACGTGACATTTAATTTGAGTATTTGAGAAAACTTTGAGCAAAGAATTTTTACTTCTCTTTTCAAGAAGAGCTCCCTAGTTGGTTGACTAACACAATCAGACTTTCCAATTAGTTCACATTTCAATGCCAAGGGAAAAGGGCATTCGACTAAGCTTCGAACAACTTGGCTTGGTAAACACCATTTGATTCCTCGGACTTGTCGAAGACAGTTGTGTTTATTCTGTACAAAGTTTGCGTTTTGAAATTTCGTTGTAAATAGACCCAATCCTTCGTTGTTGCTTCTTCTTGCAAATTGGAAAAGTGGCAGAATTTGGTGATTGGTAAGTGATGTTTCCTTCAATTGACTTTCATTCTCTAAGACATGTGACCAACCATATCTGACTAAATTGATTAGGGTGGGGGTGGGGCTTGGGGCTTGGCGAAGTGGATCGGAGCTGAGCAAAATTTTTCACTGCTTTCTGCTTTTGATACCGAGGCAAAGTTTCAAATATAAAATTGTGAACGCTCTTGCTTCCTTATGCAGTAAACAACACATTCATTACTATCAAATAGAACGACAAAGTCCCTTCCCATCCTTAGTTTGAAGTGCAAGTTTAGATTTTTTTGCTGAACACTTGACGCATCCGATATTTATGGCAATTTTCAACCATAGATCACGACCCAGGGCGGGGACTTAGTAATTCCAGGTGACGTACACGTTGCAAAAATTAGGGTCTTGATTTTTGCAATTTACTACCTATTAGGGTAGAAAAAATTTCAAATTTACTACCGCTTAGGGTTGTGAAAATTGATATTATGAGTTTAGTTTGTCGAGTTTTAACAAAGTTTGATGAATCAAATTTTTGTTAATAAGAATCTGTAACAACAAAAGTCAACCAGTTGTTCATTCTTCATCTAGAATGGATTTCCTAGCAAGCGCATTTTGTCCAATTGAGATTCCTGCAATCGTTTAATTATTTTAGTTGGCGAATTTACAAATCGATATGCTGATGCAAAGTCTTCATCTAAATTAAAAAGGTGCGCATTTTAATGGAATGCATTCTTGTCTTAGCAATTTGTAGGATATTTTATTAGCCTGGTGGCACACTTTTAACTCCAGCTAGCTAGTCAGAAGAATCTGCAGAAATTTCTAGCTCAGTCCGTCCTAAAAAGTCAACATTTGAAATCTTGTCCTCCCTTCAATTTAGTAAAGGAACTAGCAAAAACATGAAATGTCTGAAATGAGAAAGTTCAGAAACATCATTAAGTTTCAAGGTTTGTTGGGTAGGAGTGTTGTACTATTAATTGATGAACGTATTCACTGAGGATTCACTTTGCGCACGCGCAGTTTTGAAACAGTTTCATGCCAAAACAGATTAGCACGAAGACTCTCAAAGATGGGGCGGCACATGAAAGCAAAGAACGTTTGCAACGGGAAACTAGTGATTTTAAAGCCTTGTCGAAGTTTTAAAGCTTGAACAATTTTGGCGCGATTCTAGTAGTTAATTTCAGCCCGTGCTGGCTTCTCTCATACAATCGCAAACCAATTTTACCTCAGCTAGCAGGGCTGAAATTCTAGCCCGGGTTGAAAACTCTCATATAATCGGCCGGGGGAGGGGGAGGGTTACTTAGTATATTTGTCGGACAGGGAATTTTAGGGTATGGTTTTCACCAATTTTTTCTAGCTCTGGGTATCAAAATAAGGCAATGTTTCTAGAGCAGGTTGTCAACACATGTCAAAAGGGGATATATATTTTTATATATATACTCCTTAAAATCAACTACGTTTAACAGATAAACTAAACATAAGATAGAGTGTGCCACTCACAGTGAAAATGGACACATGGTCATCGAGTTCCCACTGTGAATAGCACTTACAATAGATAATTAATAAATAGTATAGTTTATCAACACAACATTACCACAAAAAACACTACATGACGAAGACGTAAACGAATGGGCGCTGCGATTTACTCAAAAATTTAAGGTAACTCTGCCCCCATCCCAACCAGAGCAGAGAGCAGAGCCACTCTAACTGAATCTTTTTGTTGCTTTCAAATATGCCATCGACGCTTCTAAAATTATACGATTTGCAACAACGGTTAGGTTGTTGCTTCCAAACAGTAAGAGTTGGCATAAGGATTTTGAATCCATTGATGTAATATCAATCTCGGGAATGTCAGAAAGTTGACCAAGGAGATCTCTTCGCATCGTGTCAAAACGAGGGCAGTGCAGGAGAAAGTGTTCATTATCCTCTACCGCTTCGCCACAGGCGCAGCAAGGGTTTAAACAGTCAAATCTATGTCTGAATTTATGTTCATTAAGAGCACTAAATTTCAATCGAATTTTAGTCAGGTATCTAACACCATCTATATCAGAAATGTTGTACATGGAGTTTGTCACAGGTTTTATAATTTGAAGCAATTTTTGTTTAAACTCAGAAATGGACCTTGAATTTTTGATCTCGTCGTCGAGTAAATTCCACTCATGGAGTGTGCTCTGGAAATACGTGTTTGAAAAGCGAACAGTTCGTACAATATTTTGATCGTAAACCCGCGGATTTCTAAGATTGTACAATATTTGACGCTCCGGAGGGATTTCAGAAAACAAATATTCGGGTGAATGGGACCCTAGGGTAGGGTGGGGTAAGTTGGGTCTACGGGGTAAAGTGGGTCTACTGAGCTTTTTGCTAGAAATATCCTTTCTCGTTACATGGAAGAAAGGTTAGCTATTTTTCTTTTAATGTCTACATACTAAACTGCCTTTTTACATAAAACATTCGTCTTAGATGTATCTCGACTCGTTTTATAAAATAACTTTACTGAACGGCCTATTGTGCAAGAATCTCAAAGCCCAGGAAAACTTTCTCCTGCCACTGTTGTTTTGCTTTTCTGGTCAATCTAATGACCATGAGGTGAGAGTTTGGTCATTTACGAATGAAATAACGTTTATTTCAAAGTCATTGACGCGATTGTTCTTTTTATATTTATTTTTTTACCAGGTGGGGTAATGTGGGCATACTGAGAATTCAGCCATAATTCAAATTCAACGAAGCCTTGAATTGCTTAAATTTTCGCACTTATATTCATCTTGCCGCGTTGTTTTCTGTCTAAAATGCGAAAATGGGTTTCCTATTACCGCAGTTGCTGTCTTGTAACCAAAGAATTGGAGTAAACATACTGCAAACAATTTTATTTGACTGTTATTATCAAATTCGATCACTGACTTGCAAGTCGCAAAGATGGTGGATCACAGCATAATGACCGTAGTTTTAGTTTCTTCGCGGGAACGGGATTGCTTGCGATAAAAGGCAAAGCCCGGCGGGGTCACTTCTATATGCATATGTATATCATGTGAGTTCCCAAAACTTTAAACATACCCCTTATCTCTGACTTTACCTGGCAAATATTGACCCTTTTCTCTGACTTTTATAAAATAAATGACCCTTTTCACTGACAATGAACAGAAAGTCCGCCCTTAACTGATGCTCATGTTGACAGACAGAAAGGGCAAGTTCTACCTGGACCCTATATTTTCAAACTCGCTGACTATTTTGTTGGCAACAGTTAAAGAACAGATTTAAACTAATCAAATTTTATCTTAATCAAAACTGTTTTTTTTTCACAAATACACAAGCAACTAATTTCAAGAGAATGATTAAAATTTCAAAACATGAAACTGCAACAAGACAAATGTTACATTTCTACCTGTTCCTCTCTGGGCTTGGATTGTTCTATCAACTTATATATGCGTTCAAACAGGAAAAGAAATTAGGAAGCACTAAATATTTGGCTGTGACAGTATAAAATGCAGTACCTAGACAAGAGCCATAAAACTGACAAATTAAAACTGTTCATAGCTTGAAAACATAGCACAATTCTTCTTCTAATTTTTCTTGGTGTTATCGACAAATGGTTGAAATTCCTTCCAGGTGCCATACCAGCAATTTCTCAATGTTTGACAATATCTTGATAGCAAGGTCATGACTTTCTTGAGGAGGAAAGAAGGAGACTGTACCCTGTTACATGCAAAAAGGTACAGGTCTCATTAGCCACTGCTACTATTACTCATCTGCAGAGTATGCCATCTCAAAAGTGTGCAAAACCATGCCTTCCTTACCGTGTAGAGTTAGAAAAAGGTCCCCTCGTCACAATGAGATAAGTTTCATTCAGCTCTCACATCACCATCTTGATTCCTGAACTCCTGTATTTTCCCGCTAAAATGCTGGCCTCACTTTGAGAGGGTAACCTCGTCCGAATATTGATAAATTGATTCCATTGTTTTCCCACTCACTGCTCACACACAGAATAAGTTATGTTAGGGCCTAAGGTCCTTCTTTGAGTGTCTTGGAGCTATGAAACTAGAAAAGCAGCGGGGCAGTGGAGATCAGAGTCGGCCTAGAGGAAAAATTGGAAGCTTTGTGCCAAAATAAACAGTGAGCTGAAGTGGTATTGTGTGTCAATATGAATACATTTTATTTGGCAAGAATCGTGCCTTGAATGATGTGATGTGTGGATGATGGTTGGGCAGCACAATCCTTAGCATTCACCAAACAAGATCTTCTGGACTGGATATTTGCCATATCCACACTGTTATGGTATACTTACTGGTTTAGAAACAGCAAATCTTTCTAAAAAATTCCAATTTTGGATTTAACGTTTTTCAACAAACAAAAGTAGAGACAAATGATCCAGTTTGGTATTGATGGATGAAATTAGAAAGCAGTGACTCACTCACAAATCAAAGTGAAGAAGAAGAGTTGAAATAAAGTGACTCAAGTCCAAGAATCAACAAATAGTACTGCACCTAAATCTCTGAAAATGGGATCCTCTTTTGAATAACATGTTGTCAGAGACCTATTCTAATTTAACTTTTTTGGGCAAAATTTTCACTGTGTGCTTTCTGTATCAACATACAACTGTAAAATCACTGCATTCAAAAGATTACCCCTACATTGCATTTTATGTCACACTGAAGCAATTAATAATCTCAAATGTAACAGATAATAGAATACATTTGTTGTGGATCATGATTTGTCTAAGAAACATTAGGCTACAGAAAAGTTTGATATTTAGTATCATGGAATAATACCCTTATTTTGGAATTCTCTGACTTTCCCATGAAAAACTACCCTATTTTTAGGAATCTATGTCCTAGAATGTTTAGTTCTAGGACACCCTTTCTCAGAGATTTCGGGAACTCACATGATATACAAATGTATATAGAAGTGACCCCGCCGGGAGGCAAAGCTTGTGATTTTATTGAATGGAGAATAGTTGCGAAAGGTAATTCCATTAATTTTTTTAATCATTTATCCTTTCGTATTCCGATACAGTAGAAACCCGCATAAAAGAACCTAGGTTTTTTCTGGGCAGCCTGAATTGGTTCTTAATTAAATGGCTGCTATTCTAAATTCCAGCCTGTATGGTTCTTAAAAAGGTTCTTATAAACGAGCAGGCCTTGCACACATTAACACTGTTTTCCAGCCCAAGAATTCTTGAGACTTCTTGAAAATTCTTGAGAACAAATCTTTTGTACCAATGAAGAAGTCTGATCAGGATGTGAAGAATTCTAAAAATTCTTGTCATTTTAATAATTTACATTAAAGCTATTATATAAGAACCTTTCCCAGTTTCAGCCTCTTAGGGGTTCTTATTTAGGGGGTTTTAAAGATTGAATTTCAGCCCCTAGGTTCTTATAAAAACAGGTTCTTTTATGCGGGTTTCTACTGTATTTTGTACAAGTTTTGAAAATAGACTCATTTTTCCCGCTCGTCGGAAAAAGTGGGCCTATTTTAGTTGCCGTAAGATAAAATTTTTTAAAAATATTTAATTGCATTTGTCAGAGCTGAAATTTTTTCCCAAGAAACAAGAAGCACTGAATGTCAATTAAGCGAAACTTTTGAAATGTTTTGCATTTTAGTCTCGTTTTACCAGCTATCCATTTTGAGATTTTGCTCATTTTAGACCGACATTACCCCACCCTACCCTACTAATTTAAAGAAATGACACAATCGTCTATACCATCGCCTATGGTAAAGGGTTTCCCAGCCTAGTTCATCATAGAGCCTGTTCCTACTTGTACCTCTCCATGCTCCAGTCACAGCTAATGCAGCCAAATACTGAGTCTGCTCAAGTCTCCGGGTAAAGTTCAGCTGCATCCCAGGATCATCTCTATGATAGATTATATCGCCATAGTCCAAATGGGGCCTCACATATAACTTATAAATCTGATCCAGTACAGCTCTGGAGACATATTTAGAAAGATATCTTATCATACCAATACCTCGCCTAGCCTTGACAATAGCCTCTTTGATATGACTCTGAAAATCTAGCTTAGAATCGAGAATCATGCCTAGATGCTTATGCTCTGCTTTTACCGTGACCTCATCGCTCCCTAAGAATAGAGGAGGGTGAGTGGGCTTGAGTCTTTTTGAAGAGAAAATAACTTCTTCCGTTTTATCTGCATTGAATTTCATCTTCCATTGCCATGCCCAAAGTCGAACCCTTTCAAGATCTCTATTTAATTCATTCATCAGCAGTTTTGTTTTCATCCTTCACAACAGAAAAAAGAGATGTGTCATCGGCAAAAATTTTTACATCGCAATTTAAGTTTTTTTTTTAAGGATATTTTGTTAGATCGCGTCGCTATTCGGTCAAAAATTTTCATGCTTTGACGTATACTTTTAACCAATTTTTTCTAGAATCGGTTATTTTGAGCGAAAAATTCTGGAGCAGTGTAAAAGAAATTTTTTCGTGGGAACACCATCATACAAATTTAAGTCAAGTTTCCCTCCCCCAGAGATAATCGGCCCCTATAGTCTTTTTGTTATGGCAGAGTGCGCAGTTGACAAATGTAGTTTTGTTTCTTTAGTTGCAAAAACAACCTATTTCGATTTTTAGAAACAACAAGATTGCTACAAAACGTGTCATTCATAGCTGGAAAGGACAAGCGAGTTAATACTATGCATACACCTATACACTTACAATGAATCATCAGGTGCTCCAAAAAATTATACGAGTATGGTTGATTCAGCAATGTGAATTCTGTTTTTGAGAGTAGGAACATTAATCTTGAAAGGTAGAATTTGCATCCATTTCCAAACCAGAGCTTTGGCGTTTAGACGCAAAGAAATTCTCCCGGGGGGGGGGGGGGTACTTTACTTTCAATTGTACGGGGGGGGGTGCACTCCAAGAAAAAAATTTTCAACCGGCTTTAGAAATTTTCCCTCGAAATGATAGCTGGCTTTAGAAAAAATCGGCGAAAAGCATATCTCAAAACGTAAAAATCGGCAAAAGCGTAGCCCTAAAAGTAAAAATTCGTCAAAAAACAATGAAATAACACGCTTGAACAACCGGCTTTAGAAAAATTGCCTTCTTTTGATACCCGGCGTTAGAAAAAAGAGGCGAAATCGATACCCGGAAAGGAATGCACATGGCGTCAGCAAAATATATTAAGTACCCCCCCCCCCCCCCCCCCCCGGGGAAATTTTCCAAGCACATCGAACAATCGAATGCCTTGACAAAATTTCAAAATATTAGATCATATTACATTCTGCTCTCTAAAAGTCACGGATTGTGCAGTTTTTTCAATTTCAGTTCTTTTTACTTCAAGGATGTGCTTAGGCCAAAATGCCAAAAACTTTGGTATAGAGTTGGACGCAAGTTTGAGCTTTCAACAATAATATTTCATATTTTCACTGGATTACAAACTCCGAATAACAAAAGGGCTAAGTCCCAAGTGGCTAATCGTGCTTCACGTAGCCCTCTGCGCGTGAATTTAAGGCCCCAAGGGGATTCATCGTATTTAAGCATGAGCTGGACCACGCCTAGTGCATTCCAAGCAACAATCTCTGCGAACTGCATCTCAAAATCGAAACAGAGCGAACCGTCACTGCCACGACACAGCAAGCACAGCAGCCAGTGCAGATTTCTGATGCTGAAGTCACTGCAGTTTTATAAAATCAAGGAAAACCTGCTCAACAACCAGCAGCAATACCAAATCCAGCAGTTGCAAATGCACCTGCCCCGAACAACGTGAGTTTTGTTTTCATTTTTTGGCAGTTTCTTGCTGTTCTCATAGCTGCACGTGTGATATTTCACTGCCATTTTGGTGCATAGGCCTAGACACAGCGAGTTTTTATGAAGGTTTATTTTCACTAGCTCTTATACAGCTGCCCTTTGTTTTTTCAACGCATTCTATTTCGACACACAGTTTTTGGTTTTCTTCTTTTTGTCTTTCGTTAAGACTCGTTTTTCAAAAAGTTTACTTCAGGGTGTTGCAGCAGTTCTATAGGGTCACAAAAAAGGGCTAGGCCTACTAACAAGAAAAGGGTAATTGAGGTTTTAGTAAGGCACGTGCTATATGTTCACAAAACGTATTGTAGGATATTTATTCTTTCTGAGGGGTGTATCATTCTTCAAAACCGTACGAGACCTTTATTCTAATTTTTGTTTTACTACAGGTTTTTAAGGGATATTTTAATGTTTTTTACTCAAATAGGTTGTCTTTTTGCCTAAGGCGTACGAGATTTTTTCCAGAGTGATATGCCTCTCAACTTTGCTCGTAAACCGCTAAAGCTTAACCTTCTGCTTGCGGTCGTAAAAAACAAACAAACATACAAACATACAAACAAACAATTTATTATTTAACATTTTAGTAGTTTTTATTTTATCATGGCACTGAAATCGCTTCCGTTAAAAGCTTAATTTGTTCGCTTCCGTTGAAGCTTAAGTCGTTCGCTTCTGTTGAAGCTTAATTCGTGTGCGTCCATTGAAGATAGGTTCGTTCGCTTCCGTCGAAGCTTAATTCGTTCGCTTCCGATGAAGCTTAATTCGTTCGTTTCCGTTTGAAGCTTAATTTGTTCGCTTCCATTGAAGCTTAATTCTGTTCGCTTCCATTGAATGTATGTATGTATGTAAAATTTTGCCATACAAAGTAAAAATTAAAAATGTAATAAAGGAAAGAAAGGCTATTTACATGTATGAAATGGTAATAAAAACTAAAGATCTAGTATAAAAATACCCCTAGTTTAAAATGGCAGGGATAGCATGAAGCTTAATTCGTTTACGTCCATTGAAGATTGATTCGTTCGCTTCCGTTGAAGCTTAAATCGTTCGCTTCCGTTGAAGCTTAATTTGTTCGCTTCCGTTGAAGCTTAATTCCTGTGCGTCCATTGAAGATAGATTCGTTCGCTTCCGTTGAAGCTTAATTCGTTCGCTTCCGATGAAGCTTAATTCGTTCGCTTCCGTTTGAAGCTTGATTTATTCGCTTCCGTTGAAGCTTAATTTTGTTCGCTTCCATTGAAGCTTAATTTGTTTACGTCCATTGAAGATTGATTCGTTCGCTTCCGTTGAAGCTTAAATCGTTCGCTTCCGTTGAAGCTTAATTCGTTCGCTTCTGTAGAAGCTTAATTCGTTCGCTTCCGTTGAAGTTTAATTTGTTCGCTTCCGTTGAAGCTTAATTCATTTGCGTCCATTGAAAATTGATTCGTTCGCTTCCGTTGAAGCTTAATCATTCGAGTAGGTTATCTTCTATTCCCCTTTTTGCCGTTTGAAGCTTAATCATTCGCTTACGGCCTAAATATAGATTAGGCTACTTTTATTCTCTTTTGCCGTTGAAGCTTAATCCTTCGCGTACGGCCTGAAAACAGATTAAGTTACTTTTATTCTCTTTTGCCGTTGCAGCTTAATCATTCGCTTACGGCCTAAATATAGATTAGGTTACTTTTATTCTCTTTTGCCGTTGAAGCTTAATCATTTCGCTTACGGCCTAAAAAATCGATTAGGTTACTTTTATTCTCTTTTGCCGTTGAAGCTTGATCATTCGCTTACGGCCTAAAAATTGATTAGGTTACTTTTATTCTCTTTTGCCGTTGAAGCTTAATCATTCGCTTACGGCCTAAAAATTGATTAGGTTACTTTTATTCTCTTTTTGCCGTTAAAGCTTAATCATTCGCTTACGGCCTAAAAAATCGATTAGGTTACTTTTATTCTCTTTTGCCGTTAAAGCTTAATCATTCGCTTACGGCCTGAAAATTGATTAGGTTACTTTTGTTCTCTTTTGCCGTTAAAGCTTAATCATTCGTTCACGGCCTAAAACTTGATTAGGTTACTTTTATTCTCTTTTGCCGTTGAAGCTTAATCATTCGCTTACTGCCTAAAAATTGATTAGGTTACTTTTATTCTCTTTTGCCGTTAAAGCTTAATCATTTGTTCACGGCCTAAAAATTAATCAGGTTACTTTTATTCTCTTTTGCCGTTGAAGCTTAATCATTCGCTTACTCCCAAAAATTGATTAGCTTACTTTTATTCTCTTTTGCCGTTGAAGCTTAATCATTCGCTTACGGCCTGAAAACAGATTAAGTTACTTTATTCTCTTTGCCGTTGAAGCTTAATCATTCGCTTACGGCCTAAAGACAGATTACAGGTTTGTTTGTTATGCTCTTTTGCCGTTAAAGCTTAATCATTCGCTTACGGCCTAAAAATGAATTCAGAAAATTAAATATAAAAAGACAGTGTTTTAGAAGGAGGCCGTTCCCCCTACACAGGGAGGCTGAAAAAACGGAAAAAAATAACAAAAAATTTGTTTTGATATTAAACTTTCAACTATTTCTTGCGTTTCGATACATGCTTTCCTTTGTTGCATACAACTGCTGTTATATCTCTATTCGTTGCCTTCAAATTTGGCAGACGAAGCTGGAGGCTCTTTTCCGTCAACGTCTTCCACAAAAACTCTTGTCCACACGCTCCATCTCAGCCATTTGGGGATCTTACTAAAGATCTAATACATGGCCTCGTGCGATAGTTCTGAATGGCTGAGCTGGAGGGTACCCCCAAAAAAGGTTTTACAAAAAGTTTTTTTTTTCTTAGTTCCCAATCTCTTTTTTAGTCTTCACCAAAAAACCTATCTTTCGATACAATCATGGAAGAACTGAACAGCATGGAATGTTCTCGAAGAGAAATATCTTGGTGTGACTATAAGGGGTTACCCTCTTGCTCAGTCTTTCAGAATTTTTCTCTACCTGATAAAAGATATAAAAGACGGTTTTCAAAAATACTCCTTACTAGATTTGGCTTTTCGAAATCCTGATTAATTTTGTGGTTGGAGATCTTTTCAATCAATTAGATAGCAGAAAAACTGCATGAAGGAAATTATTGCAAACTGCAGAGAGGCATTGGGCAGTGGAAACAATGCTGAGACCGTAGTTATGGACCTTTCCAAAGCCATTGACTGCTTGAATCCTAATTTATTAGTCACAAAATTATATCGCAATCATGAAATATAATCAATCGTTTTTAAACGACTCCCTATCCTTTCAGAGTGGTTTTAAAATAACTGCAAGAAGCTGTGGCGATAAGTGCCAGTGTGTGATTTTTGGTACAAAAAGCAACGATTTATCGATAAAAATTTGAACTACAACATTCATAGAGAGTACAGAGGAAAAGTTATTAGGTGTGCTGTTTTAATTACAGCTTAACATATTAATTAGATCTATTTTATTTTGTACTTAATAAAAATTTAATTCTTGTTTTAGTAGGCATCAATTAGCTGCAATTTAGCTACAACTTTTAACGCCTACTATAAAGGTATTAATGATGGGAACTTCTTTCATTTTAAAAATCAAAATCTATACATTTATAATGGTTTAAAAATTCTTCTTAGTAAAAGATATAACAAAATTTACAATACACAAATTAAGTATAAAAGAGCCGGTCATTCTTCTTCATTCTTCATTCTTCTCTCTTTGTCAACGCAAAGATATGACTGCTAGCACTCAGGAGTTTAGTTAAGATTCTGTAATTCTTCAGAGTTCGAGGTGAGCTGGTTATTCCATGGCTTGTTTCGTATACAAAATATGTAATACGTGCAACGAATCATAATGTTTGTTATACTTTTTAGCACATAATCCTTTTAGCCCTGGATCGTTCTGAGTTTGTTTAACATTGAAAAAGTATCACAACTGGTTTCAAACATTCCCAAAGAACCCATGGATACATTGCCAAATCTAACAGCATCGTATTTTCGCGAAAGAGTTTTCGACGAGTTCTGAATATTTTTGCTTTTTCCGTAAAGCATTCTCATTCGAGTTCGATTCAAATCCCACAGTAAGTTCTATGATATACAGTGTCCGATTAAAAATGATTAAAAATAATAATAATTATGATAAATATGATAATAATGATGAATATGATAATAATGATAATAATATAATAAAAAAAACAATTGTTTCAGGGCAGACGTTTCGATATAAAATCTTCTTCAGTAATGATAATAATAATAATAGTAATACAAGTAGTAGTAGTAATGGTAATCGTAGTGATAGTAATGATAGTAATACTAACAGTAATGATAATAATAGGAATAAAAATGATAATAATAATAATAATAATAATAATAATAATAATGATAATGTATGGCAGACTATTCTCCTCAACTACCACTAACGGGGAGAAGTCCTGAAAATGTATCAACCATTGTGTTTCTGTTTTGATGTCATGCACCATTTCAAGGTTCGTTCAAAGGAAAGATTTATCATTCTGATAAATCACCCTAGCCTGTCTTTTCCTAATAACCCTAGCTGTATCAATTTTGAAGAGTTTATCTCCATGAAAATTCTGGAACGCCTCCACAACGGTTCATTTTCAATCTGGGGTGAACATGGATACTGTATTCCACCACGACTATTACAATAAAAACCAAAAAGCCAAGAATGCGCCATGATCAGCTTTTTTCTCCTTTCATGGACGAAAATGTTGACCAGGGACTTTTTTTTTTGGACAAAATTGAACGATAATTCAGGCTACGACCACGTAAAAATTACACAAGATAGTAGAGAATATTTTGATTTGTCTTGGAAAGGAGGGTATGTCATTATATAATACGCTACCTTTTGGGTGGAACCCAAGCTCCTACGTATATCAAACGATCGGCCTTGGAGCCTCCCATTTCATTCGATCGCAGGGAGTACCTTTAACGCAGTACATCGACGACAGGCACATTGGCCAGTTGCAGTCACCAAGGAATCTAACGGAGTCATGATCAAATTTAGAAGTTACTGAATCAGCCCCTTTTTATCATCACAGCGTTAACATTAGTTTCGTGTGTCTACTTTATAGGCCTTGCAGAGTCTATCCTGTAACTACAGCAACGTATTTGTGTTGTTGGGGCTAATCTCCGTGAAACATGCATTCTCAAGACAAAAAGCAGCTCTTGCGTTGTTTCGAGAGTCTATCTTGAGTTCAAAGTACATCTGCCTTCATATACTTCAGTCCTTTACAGGAAAAGCAACATTATTTACTCTTGCAGTACCAGCAGTGATGCTCTAAACCAAACAAATAATGCAAGCTTCGGCAAATGCTAAACAAAAAACAAACAAAAAAACAAAAAATCCCGAACTGTAAAACGAAAAAAAAAAGTTTTCAACATAGAAATCTCTACAGATGCATCTAACACGGGCTGGGGAAGAGTTCTCATTCTCAGAAACAAAGCTTTTCTCTCGAATCACATGACTATTTGGTCGGATAAATATTGTTACTAATCACCGATCAGAGAACAATAGCCTTCCACAAATCGTTAATTACCTTCTCCAAGGAGATCTATCAATGTAGTGATGATGTTATTGTCGATTTCAATATCTATGACACTTTTGGAACAACTAGGGTGGAAAAAATATCCCACTTAACAAAAATTACCTCTTCAATCTTAGTCAAAAGCTGAACGTCACCTACTCATAAAACGATGTTTGCTCCTTGCTCTTCAATTCTTCTACTGCAGCGGAAGAGGCTGGACAGAATTTTAGAGAGAAACTGCCTTTTGAGGCTGCAAACAACTCTTTCCTTGGAGCACATATTTAACAACAGATTGTATTGTGCAAAAAAAAAAATAAAATAAAAAAATAAAATACAATGCCAGATGAAAAATTGTCTCCTGGGTCGGGTTGTTCAAACCACGATTGGCGCTAATCTTGGATTAAGGCATGATTCGGTAGTCATTTGTATTGTTCCAATCTGGTATTAGCCTTATATCAGTTTTTAACAATCGGGCCCTGGTATATATTGGTGACCTACTCCTAAACCTACTCTTGAGTTATGGATAGTATATGCTAGGATCAACGTATTTATCATCAGGATACTTATTGATTGTATACAAAGATCACAGTTTCACTTTGTGTGCCCGGTAAAAACAGCAATTGATGGTGCGCTCTCCATATCTTAGTCGGTTTTGGTAGCAGGGGTGCGTAATCCAGTGAAAATACGTTACTATTTTCACTGGATTACAAACTCCGAATAACAAAAGGGCTAAGTCCCAAGTGGCTAATCGTGCTTCACGTAGCCCTCTGCGCGTGAATTTAAGGCCCCAAGGGGATTCATCGTATTTAAGCATGAGCTGGACCACGCCTAGTGCATTCCAAGCAACAATCTCGGCGACAAAGCGAAAAATCGACCCATCCCTCCTCCCGCAGTGACGGTTCGCTGGTTATCAGCAACCTTGCTACCGAAAACAGCATCTCTGGTGCGCTCTCCATATCTTAGTCGGTTTTGGTAGCAGGGGTGCGTAATCCAGTGAAAATACGTTACGATTCATGAGGCCAGCAAGCATGTACCCTGAATACCAGACTCTCTAACATAAAATGGAGATCTAAATTTTATGTTAGAGAGAGTCTGGTACCCACGGTAGCAAGCGTGGAGTCTTGTTGACTTTTTATTTTGTGACGGCTTGGGTGTCACTTTATTGTGACTGCTACAGAGTTTCGCAACAGATGCGAAAACAGAGGCGTCTGGATACTAGACTCTCTAACATAAAATAGAGATTCTATGTTAGAGAGAGTCTGGTAGGGTATAAATACTAAAAGCAAGAAAATTTGCAAAACTCCTAGAATCTACTTCAGGCTTTCTGCTGAGTCATGAATCTTCAAAGTCGGTTCAATGTACGATTTATTTTGGCCTGCCAAACGGGCATAGTTTATTTTGGCACACCCCGTATTTTTTTTTGCCGAAAAACGTACTATTTCTTCCCAGTAAAAACCAAGTTTTTCGATCGAAAAAGTGATGTTTTCTGTGTACATTTCGATTCGATTGCCATAAAGGAATTATGAAAGGAATATGGATAAATTCGAAGTTCAATTTTTCCCACAAGAATAGAAAACTGACGAATTTTCTGTCAATATTTTCACAGGGGGGCTATAGCCCCTGCCCCCCAGCCACGAAGCCACTGATTAAGTTGATACAAACACTTGCAACACACACAACATTTTTTTTCAATTGGCTTCAAGCCCATCTCTGCAAGACGATCTTTTCGACAATTGCCCTAAAATTCGTAGCCCTGTTTGATCTCCACTTGGAGTTGCTTTCGTCGGGGGATACACCAACCTCGTTCCCAGGCCCACCATTGTCTTCCTTTAGGTAATACTGATGTAAGAAGCTGGCCCTATGAACCAGTTTGGGAATACGCTTTCTAGACTTACGAGATAGTCCCAGTCATCGCAGCAACAACAACTACAACTACAACAACAACATCTTTTTGCGCAAACTTGGAATAACGGACTTCACAAAAAATTGGGACTGAAAGGGCTCTGTCGTGGCAGCCTTCTGTTGTTGGACGTTCTCATTGTTGTGGTGAGCTCTCGGTTAAGTGGCCTTCAAATTGAGATCCTAGTTGAACTTGAAAGTGAAAGGTTCGTTGATTTTTGGATTGAGGAAACACTAATCTCGATACTCGTGGCTTTTGTTCTTTGCTAATATCACCGAAAACTTTTGAATCGTTTTATCATCTGAGGCTTGAGCCAACAACTTAGGCACATCCACTCATGAGCGGTAGGAGACTGCTGCGTTAGCCTAAAACGTGCTTACATTACCTCATAAAGTCACTAACACACTACTCGTTTGTCCATGGCAATGTACTTCTCAGCAGTTTCAGTAGTTCATACATTTATCGATCTGTTTGCTCGGTACCAGCGGCGTGGCCAGGGTAAATGAAGCGGGGGGAAATTGAAGTGAGGGGGTCTGGGGGCCAAGCCCCATGGAACTTTTTGGGGCCACACGCTTTACTTTGGCTTAGAATGCATCTCCCAAAATCATGCTTGCCATTAACGACAAGAAAACTTAGATAGTTTTGTGACAGTTATCCTATGAATCAGAGCACGAGGAAAATTTTTGAAGAAAAATCCTTTACTTTGGCTAAGAATGCATCTCCCACAATCATGCTTGCCTTTTGCGACAAGGAAACCTTGATCGTTTTGTGACTGTTATGCTATAAATCAGAGCACGAGGAACAGTTTTGAAGAAAGATCCTTTACTTTAGCTTAGAATGAATCTGCCCATATCATGCTTGCCAGTGCTAGAATGGAAGATTTGACATTTCTCGGAAAATTCTTACTCAACCTATACCCAGCTATTTTCTCTTCGGTTTTAAAAGAGTCTCGAGGACCATCTTTCGATAAAAGTAGGGGGAGGGTAGTTGCCCCCCATACCCCTCCCAGTGGCTACGCCACTGGTCGGTCGGACTAAATTCGGAGCAAAGGCGTTCCCTGTTTCTTTCATCGTCAAAAACCACGCATCATGAGGATAGGGTAAAGCCCTTTCCTTTCGCTTATATTGTAGATAGTTTCGCCAGTTTTGCAAGAAGCTTTGCGACAGCTGTCTCATCCGAAACAATTCTTTGAGCGGGGGCAGACTCTCTAAACATATTCAATTTGCTTCCAACTGACACCTTTATCTCCAAAGGATCCACCATTTTTATTCACTCAAAACGCTCATGATTATCTGCGAAATTTTATCACAGTTTCACTTTTGTTTCCTTGTGGAGAATGTTACGAGCATCAAGAGAATAGTTGCGCATATTAAAACGATAGATCCTATTGTCCACAGCCCCCCCCCCCCGCTGCCTACCCATTCCTTCTCTTCTGCTCCCCCTCGTTTCGCGTTGGGGATTTCCCAAGCTCTCCTCGTTTTCGCGTTGGGGACCTCCCTGTAACTCATTCCGATGCACAAATCTCCAACCGCTCATCGCTCATGATCCACCATTGTCTGGAGCAATCAGCTATTCGTACAGTTATTGCTATGGTTTCCATCTTCGAACATGAAGTCGAGAGAAACAATTTCGTCCTAATTTTCAATGTGAAAGTCCACGAGTGGTAGTTTGAGCGTCTATCAGTCTATCAATAGAGATTACGACGAACTTGTGATCAGTCTATACGCTTTCCAAAATGTCCATAATTTGAGCGAGGCTGGAGAAATCCTACAATAAACCATTGTGCTAAAGATAGCGGTGGGATAGCGGTAAGGAACTTTTGACCAAGAGGCATTGCATTCTTTAGTGGAATTCCTATAGAATCGTTAACCCTATTACTACCGGGGGGGGGGGGGGCACAAAGTGCCCGCGGCAAAGTTTATTTGATGTAGTGTCGTCACTTCAAAAGATAAAGAGCTGAAACTTTGCGGCTTTTCCTAAAATTTCATGGACTAATTAAAATTTGTAATTTTTTTTCAAAATGGTAGATACTGATCACGTGACCAACCTCTTTTCAACACGTGGTCAGCCAGACAATTAAAGAAGCGAGTCCAGTTTTAACACGGATGGTCGTAGAACATCGAAAATACCACCATTCGATAGCTCTCGACGAGAGCTTTCAGATGATGTATAGTTTTATCCATTTTTGATGACGTCAGCAAATTTTACGTTCATGACGTCATCAAAGTTTATGACGTCATATATATAATAACAAATGTATTAGATAACTTTAAATGGTCAAAATTAGTTCTATTGATTGTTATGAACAATTTTAAGGCATTTTAGAGAAATATCATCAGTAATTAGGGGTTTAAATGAAACAATGACAAACTGATGCAAATAAATGATGAATATATGATATAAATAACAAGCTTAAATTGACATTTCAATGCCAATTTTTATTCAGTGATGCTTTGGGATACATTCTTGTAGTAGTATGAAAGAAATTATCAACTAAGAACTTAAATATTGCCAATATTGTTAATAGTAAGCAAAAAGTGCAATTTTCCTCAATTATGACGTCATCGTGACGTCATGAAAGTAATGAAGAATTAAAAAAGTAGCCTATTGTGTAGATTTTGTTCCTATACACCATTGTACTAAGTTTCATCCTCATATCTGCAATAATGGCGAAGTTACGGAGCCCCCCGGGACTACGATGGTCGAAAAAGCCCGGTAGTAATAGGGTTAAGGATTCGTAATAAGAATGTAATGCATCTTTATAAAAAGTTCCTTGCAGCCATCTTTAGCGCAATCGTCTATTTCGTAGGCCAAAACTCGTCCAACGAACAAAGCGTTAGACGACGAGAAAAAACCACTTCTACTTTTTCAATTTTGTTGATGTAGTGATCAGAAATACACTACTGCGCATGTATCGTCGCAAATTTCAATGGCGAACGTCTGGAAAATCGCCTTGTGGTGATTGGCTTTTATTACCACAGTTTACCATATAAGACGCTCTAAATAAAAAGTAATACTTCTTTTTATAGATGCTATGCAGCAACAATAGATATGAGTAAATTCGATTGCAAAATCATGATTCTTTGGTGCAGCTTTGTTTTGATGTCCATTCAATTTTGCCACGGCTCTAGCGATTCAGTATCTTCCATCAGCTATGAACTTGATCAGGCAGCCCTGGAGATCATGCGACAATATGATATTGCAGAGGATGTGCGGAGGAGCAATCTTCGAAGGACGCTTCAACATGGTTTTCGACAAGGTATGACAATACTTCAAAGCTACGCTCAGACAAGAATGTAGATGCCTACAGATTAAATTCAGCACTGCAATCTGCACTGATCACTTTGAATAAAATAGAGGCACAATCGATTAATTTTTGAAACAAGACATAATTTTACTTTCAAATCATTAACGAGAGGACACCAAGTGTGTATCAAAAATCACTGTGACCTTTATATCATTAGCGAGCCATCTTAATCTACTGTATTTTGTGTTTTGGGGCATATAAATCATTCTTCGTACACAGCCGATTACTCATTGCCCATGGTCGAAACCGCCAACGCCTCATTTTCACGGACCAATCAGACGGCTAAAAAGCGAAGGAGACAAAAGAAAGCCGTGAAGATTTTTCTAAATTCTACCTACCTCCATAAAACGCAACCAGGACAAAAAACTGCTTGAGATTTCCGGAATTTTTTTAAAACAGCCTACTCTCCAGATGTTTGGGTGTACAGGTTTGGATGCCGGTTAAAATATCTCCAGAATTGGCGTAGTTATTGTCGCAAACAAACCGATAAGGCACTGAGCCTTGAACAATAGAAATTCTAGCCGAGAGACAACAGTAATAACAATAGTGATTGTTGCAAGAACGATCCGAAAACGCCACAATCTGTGTTTTCAATTGTTCTTGCTATTGTCTTCGCTAAATTTTCTTTTGTTCAAGATTCAATGTCCCTACGGTTTCTATGTGAATTGAAAAAGTCTACAAAGGCTTGTTCGCGCATTTCAAGTCATGTGGCAATACCCTAGGAAAGTTTCTGTATTGTACTATTTTTTGCATTCATGGCACAAGTTTGCTCGTTGCGAAATTACTTACAAAATTAAAAAGAGGTTTTATCAAGAGGTTTTATCACCTGACTTGGAGTGGCGTAAACAGGTTTCGACAAGCCTTCGCCGATTTTGTCTATTGGAGAGGCAATAACTCCGCCAATACTGGAGATATTTTAACCGGCATCCAAAGCTGTACACCCAAACATCTGGAGATTAGATTTCTTCAAAAAAGTTCGGGAAATTTGAAGCAGTTTTTTGTCCTGGTTGCGTTTTATGACAGCAGGTAAAATCTAGAAAATCTTCTCGAGTTTGTTTTGTCTCCTTCGCTTATTAGCCGTCTGATTGGTCCGTGAAAATGAGGCTTTGGCGGGAAAAGCCATGGGCCATGAACATTCGGCTATGTACGACGAATGATTCCTATGCTGTGTTTTGGTCCATGAATATAAAATGTTTCTGTAGGGAGCCACGTTAAGTACAGATCCACCTTAATCGTTAACTCTCAAAAGTAAGGTAGTTGGCGAGTCATGGCTCGCTAACTCGCTAACTCGCTAACTCCCTACTATCGCTTCATGCTATCACATCTCATTACTGATGATTAAAATTCCTGCAGTGGCGGAAATTTAGCTTTTTAAGTGGGGGGGGGGGCAAATTTTTCGATTCGGAGGAAATGCTTTTGTTCTCAGTCATTTCGCTGGAAGACCTGATATAACTAGGGTCTAAGGTCATTCAAGGGCACTTACCTTGTAGGAACTGTGCATATTCGCAGTACTGTTGTTATGATATTGTGCACACAGTAATAATTGTTGTCCTTTTGATCCTTGTATAACATAAGAAAACTCCCAAATTACTTAGTAAGATCTCAAAACGAGTTACTAGAATAATTCGCACTCAAAATGATGTTCATTCAGTTGCTATAACTGTACTATGGCAAAACATTTTTGAGTGCGCTGGGAAAATTAAAACTGTAAATTGCAAAAGTTTCTTACCTAATTTAAATTCCGGTAGGGTTGTTTCTTAACCCTAATCCATCCATATGGGCTTTTTTCGAGCTACCATTTATGGGGGGGGTTGGGGGGGGGGGGGTGCTTTCCACCCCCCCTCTGAAAACTGCCTTAGACGCATCCGAATTCAATACAACTTGGCACAGTTATAGAACAGGTAATTTGCAGCTTGTAGCGGAATTTGGGTGTGGCTGCCACGCCTTGTGACGTCACAGTGACGTCACAAAGCTGAAAATCTGTGAAAATCAGGCTTCCAAGTTGAATTCAAGTTTAATGAAGATTTTGCACGAACTTTATGCAGTTTTTGGTTCAGTTTGTCAACAAAAATGGTGATAAAACATTATTTTATTGAAAATAACGATTTTGGAGTGATATTTTGGCAGAAATTAGCCGATTCTTATGACGTCATTTGTGCAATTAATTTATTCTATGTAAAAAGAGACCAAAAGAACCTGCAAAATGATGATTATCTATGATAAATGTATCATTAGAGTGTTTTTCATTGAAAAAGGTAAAAAAAACTTGAAAAAATTGCTAATTAGTCCATTAACTTTCAAGAATTGAGCCTACTGTTTCTTATAAGCTGTTTCTGACAGAAAAATAGGTGTATGTTACGTATACTTTGAATGAAGGAAAGTACTTGCAGAGTCTTGCTGAATCAATATTTCAATAACAAAAGAGTTGATTTAGACAACTTTGATTTTCTGTTTCATCCGTGTTTACAGTTTAAACGTTTGTTCTTAAGTTCAAATCAGCACAACAAGTCAGATCACAGACATTGCATGGATTGTAAACGAACAACCAGTATTTGAAAAAGTTCTTAGTATTTTCCTGTACTGACACCCAGTTCAATTTAACGCAAGTCTTATTTACTGGCCATAGCAACCGGCTCTGACCACAACAACGTAGGACGCGCTTGTGAAAAAGTGAAAAATGGAGTTAGGAGATTTTGCATACCCCTAAGATTTTTTAGTTACAGTGATTTTCAAATTCTAACGTCTGTTAGTGTTGAAAAATTAAAAATTCACGCTGTCTGCTTCCCTGTGGTCATCTCGCATGACAGTTGACCTTGTATTACATCAACACCGAGATTTGAAACCACAAGATTGTGCATGTGGATATTCTGAAGACAATTCTTTCAGAGAGCATAGATGGCAGTCTTCTCGCTGGTGTCATCGATGTCTCGCGGCTAAGCTTTTGCATATTCTAAGGGTTCAGATATCAATGTTTTGCAATTTCTTCTGTACGGAGACAACAATTTGCCCTTGGAAGCAAACGATTTCATCTTAAATTTAACTATTAAAGTGAATGACCTGAGATATATAGCGGTTGTCAAAAATAGGACAAAGAAACTCCTAATCCCTCTATTGTTTTCTTTGGCATAGCTTTCATTCGCCACGAGCTGGATTATAAAATACAATAGGCTATTTATAAATCCATGAGATCTCATCTTTTAACTCAGGTTATTCACTTTAAGTACATTTCTCAAAAAGAACACTTTGGTAGAAGGTTACTTGAATCCCTGAATAGAGTACCAAATTCCTTCTGTATAACAAGGGCAGATTTTGTAATACAATAGCATTGGTTGCGTTTGATTGACACCTCATTTCAAGCGATTAGTGGCTACAGACAAAGGAAATTCTCTCATCCAGTAATTCAAAACAAACAACCCATTAGAAAATCGTTCCGGAGGTCCGGTGGAATTCCACCGAAAAGCCGGTCCGGTGGCGGAATTCAACTGGTATAACAGCGGTCACAACGGGTCCACCGGAATTCCGCCGGGACTTCAATTGAGTACCAGTGGAATTCCGCCGGAACATTTTGGTGAATCGGAATGCGGTGGAATACCGGTGGATCATAAAATCTTACAAAAAAACAAAAACATTGAAATGAAAAAGAAAATTCCAAAAACATATCAAACAACTTTATTCTAGTAAAAGGGATTATTTTCAGTGTTTCTCGCACTCTTGTGGTACTCCTGTGGTGTTATCAAGGTACTACTAGGTAAATACATTGAAAAGGACAAGAAAATATTTCTTTAGGAATTCCACAACAAAGTTTTTTGAATCGCTTTACGTATGTCCACAAAGGCGGTAGATCACCATGAATGATATAGGAACTCGTACAGAACTCAGAAGAAACCTTCAAGTACTCAAAATCTGATAATTTGGAGTAACTTTCAGCGGCAGCATTCAAGGCTGGAGAGATTCTCACAGGAAGGTGCGAGCCCCTATTATTATAGATTACAAAGATTGAAAGGAATATATTCTCACAGGAACGTTTAAAGGTGCGATCCCCTTTTATTACATATCACAGAGAGAGTGAAAGGAATATATCTTTATGTTTTACATAAGAAAAGGCGTTTTCCCCATGCGCAAAGAAACTGCCTTCATTGGCTGGATTTGAAATGTGGCGGTAACAGATAAATTTTGTTGTTGTGATTTTAACTTGACGGTTGAGCCACACGATGGAGTTGGTGTTTGGAAAAAGGTCAAGAAATTAGGAAACTTGGATACTGAATATGGAGAACTAGTTTCAAGGCACATTTGCTTTAGTGGAATGTCTAAGCCTAGCTTGTGATCCTGAAGTGTGCAGAGGAAAACTAAGATACATCAAAACATAAGGAAAGCAAGACAAGAGCGTCATTCGGTAAGTCTGACATGTGTTTCAAAAAGCTATGTTGAGGCTTAAAATTGTATAAACAACAAGCGCTAGCAGAGGACATATGAGTAGGCCCTAATTTCTGGTTCACCCCAAAGATGAGAAGCAAGCAAGGTTTCATAACTCCAACGCTCGTCATAGAGGAAGAGTCCATTTCTGGCGACCAAGCAATTTGAGCAATTTGATTTTTAGCAACCAATTGAACTTAATTCGGCCGCACTGTTAACCTTTAGTGCAGTTGCAATTTTGCTCACCGGTTTTTAGCCCCAAGCGCTGGGATCGCAGAAACAGTGACGCTAACAAATCGAATGAGATTTCGGTAGGGCTCGAACATCGTGCTTATCCATTCCAGGGATTGATAGGGTTTTTTTCTTGCCTCCCTTCCTTCCTTCCTTCCTTCCTGAGATTTCCAGGGTTTTTCTTGCCTCTTCCTGGATTTTTCAGGCCTCCCTGCCTATCATTTGTCAAAGCAGTAACACCTTTCCAGGGTTTTCGTGGGTCAAAAGGCAATACTTGATAAAAGATGTCCACAGCTCATGTTGCTCTTTCATTTGATTAGACTCTGTCTATTTTTGCAAGTCTAACATTGGATGCACGAGGTATGCGTTTTCCATCTTTTATTCATTGTGGCTTCCGCAAAAAATGAGTCGGGCTCTTTGTCATAATGAAGTTTGGGAGAGAAACCCAATTTGGCTATAATCTTAACAAACTTACTCGAAAAATTCCTCCAGGATTTTGCCAGGAATTTGGTGGAATTCCGCAGGAATACTGCCGGAGTTCGGACGGCGTACCAACGGAAATACTGCGGGTTTCTGGTGGAATTCCACCGGAATTCTTTCAGATTCCCGGGAAAATCCCAGATGAACTCCGGTAATTTGCCAGGAATTTGGTGGAATTCCGCAGGAATACTGCCGGAGTTTGGAAGGCATAACAACGGAAATACGCCGGGCTTCTGGTGGAATTTTACCAGAATTCTTTCAGATTCCCGGGAAAATCCCAGATGTATTCCGGCATTAAAGCCGCAAAAGTATCCCAGAAACTAGCAGGGCAGACTCTCGCTTTGTGCAAGCGAAAGGTAGTTTTTGAGAGAAGTTCTGTGCTTATAACGAAAGAAGAAGGGTAAAACTAAAGTTCTGTCCGGCAGATTTTGTTTATTTCATTCAGAAGACGAGGCTGCAGCCATTGTAATTCTTGCGTATTTAGGGCTTAAATGAAACGATTACAAAACAGCTCCTGCATCAAATAAACAAAATCCACCAGAGAACTTTACATTTACCCTTCTTCTTTCGTTATAAAATTTGAGAACTTGAGGTTAAAGGTTTCAAGTGCCTTTGATTTCCTGTTGAATGGATTTTGCGGTTATAATACCAATTACGTTATTATAGAATCTGTGCTAAATACATAAAGTATTACTCTGCTTACTCTTGTGGCCAGATTAATGTTAATCATTCCTCAAAGGTGGAGTTATGCGCTAAGAAACTATTTTTGCTCTTTTCTCAAAATCAAATTTTCAGCAACCAATGGGTATTCATACAGCTCCCTATACCCAACGGCTTGACGTAATTGGCTGAGATTTGGCAGACAGAGAGAAAAAGCATAGGTGGACCAAAATTTGTCTCACTTTTGAGCAAATTTGCATGGTCAAAATTTAACATTTGAATGAATCTCAAAACGAGCCCAGGCGCCGAGGGGCAAAATGGTTTCATGAATTATTCTGAAGCTAAGGCATGGAAAAGGAATTTGAGACACCCTTTGCTAGATTAATGCGTTGCGAATGTAAAAATCTCATTGAATTTTATATGAAACTTATTTGAGGGGACAGGGAGGTTCTGGAAAGGGGGAAGATCCAATTTTCGCGTTTTCTTGTGTATAATGCACAATTTTCGGATATTTGTATTCTTTTTGGCTTTTAAATACTCCCCATTTAATGACGAATCGAATGATGTATAGTTTATACGTGTTATGTCGCGGGCGTGATAATCAAGAGAGGAAACAAAGTGAGTGGTCACTGAAGGGGTACAGTAACCTCAAGGAAGCTTGCAACCAAGTAATAGATTTTACATTTCCTTTGTTGGTTCTAAACCTTTCAAATATTCATTTGCAATTTTATTTGGTTGCAAGATGCCTTAAAAGCTCTGTTTGTCATTTCGTTTGGCAATCGTTTTGCATCTTCTTGCAAAGCAGTTACGTTCAGGACCGTCGAGAGGGGGGGGGGGGGGTAGCCAGGGTAGCTACCAGGGGGCCCGGGGCTTTTGGGGGCCCACAAGAAATAAGATATGCATCTTTCCTTTGTGTTACGTTAGTTCCTAATGTAAGCCTGTTTTGTAGCGGTATATCAGTTCAGGCATATAGCGAAATTACGACGACGATGGATAAGTTTAGGTGCCCTTGTGTAAAATGGTACCAAAATGAAGTACGGCAAGGCACGAGCTTTGAGAACAGAGAGAAGACACATGTATCGAGTCTACCTTCTTGATCTTTAATATTCTTCTTTATTACTTTAAACCAGTGCTAGCGAGATTCTGGTTTTTTTGCTAATCCCAGTCTTTCTCAAGCACTGTATGCCCTTACACAAATACGAAAATAAGTAAACACTAAGAGCTTACGCTAGCATCACTTATACATGTCTGTCCTCCTGATGTAAAGTTGGACCTCTCATTTATACAGATTAATACTCCAAGATTTCTAAATACAGAATCAATCAATACTCGTGGTTACGGCGGAGACCTTATCGTCTACATTACAAGTATCAAATTTGAGTCATACTATAGTTACTGCTTGATTCATACACACATTATAATCTCTGAAGCCTTATTCCTGAAACGCATGAAATGTCAAATGACGTACATGCAGTTCCTTAGATTTAAAACTAACAAAGATTACCGCTAAACGTTACGATTGAAGGAGAGACGAGTTTAAAGTGAATGGGCAATGTCTTACGAAAGTTGGTCTAAATGTGCATGTATTACACCTGGGTCATTATATATCAGTTCATAAAACTATTTATATTCAGCAGTTGATAGAGAAAAATAAGAATATTATGAACCAGAATTATGAACGTAGTTAGGCCCAATGGCTACGAGGACTCTGGGGGCGAAGGCCCGAAGAAAATTTTGAGGACGCGCCATCTATTTTTGCTTAGAACGCCTTTTACGACCGTATGTTTGCCCGTACCGAAATGGGATTTTGACAAAGTTGCAACATTTTTTATAGAGCAGAACATTTTTTCAGTAAACATAATTTACCTTGGCTTAGGAGACCACTTGGATCCATTGTTTGCCAGGTTTCGGGTTTTGCCTGCCCTCAAATGGAACTTAAAAAATTCACTGATAGTTTGTGTTAGTTTCGTTCAGGAAAATGTTTGGGAATTCCAACCTTTACGTTGGGTTAGAATGCCTCTCCCAATTCAGTTCCAACATCTCGTGGAAACATTGCTACTCTCTGACTGACCTATACCAACAAGTTTCTTCTCAAGTGAATAAAAACTTTATAATATGCTTTTGAGCTTGTGTATTTCTTTTGCTCTTTCCATATAAAAACTCTTCTTCTTCTTGACGGTGACTCGTTTCTTCATTGTAGTTTCGATCTCACCAACGAAATTTCCGACATTTAAGAAAAATTTCCGATTCTGAAGGCTAATTTCCAGTCAGAAGAATTTTCCGAGCGGGCGGAATTTTAGACCATAAAAGGTCGCTCAGCGGTAACTTTCTATTCAATTCCAGAGCGACCCTTTCTCTCGCATGCAATAGAAATTCCGCCCGCTCAGAAAATTCCACTGACTGGAAATCAGCCTTTATCGAAATGGGGGGCAATAGCCCCTCCAAACCTCTATGATTTCCGCCACAGAATTCATATACCCAAACACAAAACAATAGGTTAACTGTTACCATGGCTCGCTAGTGGTGAAAATTTCACACTGATTCACATTTGGTGTCATATCGCTCACAATCAATTCATATTACTTTGTGGTGCTAGCCAGAGTGCTATGCCATCTGATTTGAAAACTTTCAGAATAATTTCTTCATTGTTCTCAGTGCAATCCTTGGTGCAAAACATCGTCTGCACTAGATCTCCATTGTTTAGAAGTAAAACTCGACGCTCGTTGATTGACAGCACCATGCAGTTAGCCAATCGTATCAGTTGAAAATGTAGGGCGCCCTACATTTTAGCAAGTTGTGGTTTCCATTCAGCTGAATTTTCCGAGTGGATCGAATTTCTATTGTTCGCGAAAGATAATGTTGCTTTTTATTGAAGATTAATTTTGGGTTGAAAGATCGTGATTGTGATTGTGAAAAATTCCGCATGCTCGGAAAAGTCCACTGACTGGAAACAAGCCTTCGGGCTCAACAATATTTAGTTGACGGGTATTTCGTTCACATCATCTGCAGCCGGTTGGTTCCATCATTTGCCAAGGTTTTTCTGTTTACATTTTGTGCAGCCTGTTGTGGTTGTATGCCAACTCTCCTCTTCAAAAAGCTTTTAACATATTCCTCAAATCTTCGGTCCATACAGTAATATATTCCTGGTACCACGATAAAAGATGCATAACAGACCAATGCGAAGTATAAAATCATATGAGCGTATAGGACGTTACCCAGTCTTTTTCTTATTCTAGCTGTTACACCATAGGGAATCCAGAACAAATAGACGAGGACTGTTAAAACAACTATTACTTTAATTCTCTTCGAGTTCACTTTCCTACTTTGACCATCTAGTTGTTGATTCAATCTCCGAGATTTCTTTCTGATGTGAAGCAATGTTAAAAGTGTACATGTCCAAATAGTCACATTGCAAGTAAACATCCATATTCCCACAACGGATATTGCTAAAGATTGATTTCCTTTTTTGAATATGTCTGCTGCATGTTCATTTTCACTAAACAATCTGCAAGTTATACCTTTGTATGTCCAAACTCCTTTCTTATAATAAGAGATTTCTATGAATAGCCATGTTGAAACAACATATATCGTTGTAAAAGTAACCCACTTCCAAACATTTTCATTGGTTATTCTGTATTCTGTCGAAGTTATTGTACAAAATCGATCGATTGTTATGCAAGCAACGTTATGTAGGACCAAATAGAACGATAGGGACAGGATATCGTGAAATAAACGAAGTGTAATGTTGCATCTTACTAATGGAGTGAAGTCATATGAAATCATGAGGATACAGCTTGTTAAACCTGCAAAAAATACCGTTTACAAAGATTAGTTCACACTTGATATATGAGTCCATTGGGTTGCTGGATTCTAGGGTCGTTGAAAAAGGCCCAAATGACTCATCTTTTCACACATGGTCTTTTGGGGCATCGGTCGTTGATAGAAAGCCCGAACGACACTCGATCGTAGATAGTAGATTCAGCACAGCATACAAATATTAAAACTAAAAAGTTGTTTTGACCCTTTGGGTCGATGACTGGCTCGCACTTGGTAAAACCACTCAAGATTGGGTCTTTCTGGTCTTTGGCAAAGAATTTCGTCCACATCAGCGATTAAAATAGATGACTAACTTGGGTCATGTGTATCTCTATGAACGGTATTCAGATCTGGTCATTTGAATATTTTGGGTCTTTCTGAACGATACCAACACCCCAAAAATTACTCAGGTGTGAACCATCAAGCAAGGAATTTAAATAACCACAACAATGCTTCTATTGTATTTGTGCAACATCAGTTTCTTTAGACTGACATGCCATTACAAATCATTTAGCCATCGAAGACAATGGGATTTCCCACAGGCAGCAACGCAAAACAAGCGAAGGTACTTTGAGGGAACAAAGCTTTTGGGAAGAAACCTTCGCGAGTTGGATAAAATACAGGAACTATTTAGAATTAACTGTCGCGAATTGGCCAAAATGGGAAATTTGGCGGAGAAAAACTCTTGAGAATTAGCTTTCTTAGCAAATTTTGTAACGCCTCATATATTCCTCATCTCTTCAATGACTCGTCCAAATTTTCTATACATATGCCTGTTAGTAGCATAGTTCGAAAGGGTTGTTATTAAAGATATCATATTGAATTTTCTTGCATATTTTATCATATAAAAATTTGATTCTATATTTTCGTACGTTTCGCGGGAATAAACTTTCGCTTAATTGAGATTTTAAAACTGTTGGGGAATAAACTTTAACGAAGTTCGGTCAAATACACGAAAAACGCGAAAAATTCTTCTCGCAAAACTTTCTTCCCTTAAAGTGAATAAAATCTGCGAGGAAGACGTTTAGATGCTTCTTCTTTTGATAGATCAGGTGCTTCAAAGAACAATCTCGATTTGAAAGGCCATTGCTTCCAAATATCAAGACAATAACATTGCCAAATACATCATTTTATGGTGAACATGTTAAAATCTATTCTGAGCTTTATCGGACTGAAATTGGTCACTCCTCTCTCCTGTAATTATGAGGGATTTTCTCGAGAAAGCCTCTTCAAGGAACTATGAAAGCGTGCCTAAAACAATGAACAAATTTTTGCAATATTCTTGCCTTACAGCAATGACTTCAACGCGTTGAAGAACATGTTATCCTCATCTTGGGAATATGACATCGCCCGGGATGGTGTCGCTATGCTCCCAGGGATGACACTTTCTACACTTTCTAATGCACGTACTAATTCATTGCTGTAAGGCAAAAAACTTGGTCGTGATTTGAAGCCTGTCTGAAGGTCTCTTGAAGGGGCTTTCTGGAAAAAACCCCTCATAATTTCAGAACGGAGTGGCTGATTTCAGTCAGATATTAGCCATTATCATTGCCTTGCTATAGCAGTGGCCTGTCAAACGGGAATTGGTTTTCTATCACCGGGCATAACCATGCATAGCTTTCAGTTACTGTAAAAGCTCTATTTAGACCCCTTGCTATTAAGCCCCTCCCCTCTGAGTCGAAATTCTAATTGAGATTATTATTATTAATATTAAATCTTTCATTTAAAATTGGCTAAGAAATATAGCTACAATTGCTTATTAAGGCCAACTATTTACAAAAAATACTTATAATATTACAAGTGAAGATATAATTTACAATAAAAAACCTAAATTGGGATAAAATATTTTACATAATCTGCAGTTGCAGGCTTGGCATTGATAGGCTTCGATAAGCCTTTTGAAAATCTGAAGGGAATCTGAATTTTTCAGTTCTGTTGGTAGTGTCTCCCATACTTTTTTGCCCATAAATCTGACTGTATCGATTCCAAGGCAAGTTGTTTTCGCCTTTGTAGTTGTAGTTTATCAGAACACCCTAGGTTGTAAGGCATTTCTTTTTCCTCAAAAATTTGCTTCATAAAGCTGGGATTTAGATCATGTTTTGTTTTGTAGATCTCTACCATGAGCAACTGCAGGTTCCTCTGATGAACGGTTACCGAATTATCCATTTCTAACAATTTTTCAAAGCTAGATACATTGTCCTTGTATGTGATTCTTAGGGCCCTTTCAAGTATCCTGTTTATCTTATTATTCAAATTTCTATCGTGAAACATCCAAATCAGCGAGCAATAGCTAAACTGGGACATAATGAATGTTTTCATCAACAGTTTTAGTTTCTCGGGCTCCATGAAGATTGAAATGTGAGTAAGAGCATGAAGCTTCTGACTAGCTTTTTTACATAGCGTTTGGACATGCTTTTTAAAACTTAATTTCTTATCAAGACTAATGCCCAGTAACTTCTCTTCGTCACTTTCTTCTATCTGGGCTTCTCAAACGTGTATATTAACTCTTTCTTTGCTAGCCCCCCGCTAGCCCCAAAAAGAATGAAGTGACATTTATCTTCATTTAATTTCATATAGTGCTCAGGAGAGCTGGAGTATAGCTCCTTCAATCACTGAGAAAAGTCCTGCAGATAAAGGATCACAAGAGTTTAAGGCCATGTCCATGCTAATAGTTTTCTTTATTCAAATATTAAATTTAAAAATATATTTTACAATCTAAGATTTTCTACTATACCTAATTCTAATTACTATACGACACTACAGGTACGATACCATGGGGATCGAAAAACAATGACTACCCCATGACCAATGTATAAAAACATGAAACTTTAAACTGTGTACAGTCACACTACGAACATTTATAAATTAAAGGATACTATACTAGATTGTGTTTCACACCAGATGTCAGGTCGGGGTTGCAATGAATTTATTGATGCTACGAGCGCAACTCATTTGTTGTTGATTAATGTAAGTAAAGTGCCTGACCTCTGATGTGAAACAGAACTTACAAGGAAAAGAAACACTGACGATAAGTGGTGATTGCTTAATACATAGCTGAAGTCTCAATAGATCTTAGTCAAACCGACAAGTCTCGTGGATGAAGCGTAAAGTTATTTCGAGTACATTTCTGTTCAACTCATTAGAAATGTCTTGATACGTCAAATAACGATTTGAAAGATCGATGATTTGTGCAAATGATTCGTTCAAAGACAGATTTTGCAGGGGGGGGGGGGGAGGGCGGATTATCGATAAGAGCTTTTTCTTAAAAACGGCAATAAAAAGTGCAAGTCTCAATTCAGGCTCAAACTTATTCTATTCGCATAAACAGTTTGAATAGAAGGTAGACTTGAATTTTTCTGTCCTTTCCTTTAATTGCCCAATGACATCCTGGTCGCGAAGACAGTACTGCGACTGATGAAGAGGGGGAATTGGATCAACTGTATACTCAAGACTAAGATTATTTACAAACTTGTAGAACAAGGTAAGGCGTCTACTCAATCTTCGGGAACTCAGTGACTCCCAACAAAGCTCTGCGTACAGCTTCTCTCGAGATGTTCCCCTCTATGTACCTGACGCAGCTAATCCAGCAGGATACTGTACAGACTCTAGCTTTTGCATTAAATTTGGTATAATAACATGTTGACTGAATTTATATACTTTGGCAGGAATATGGTAAATGGCATCACCATAGTCTAGGTGGGGTCAAACATAGAGCCTATGCTAACAGTTTGATGCCTTAGCTACCCACATGACTGGAATTATGTATCTATAAAATGCGAAAAGACCAGAATGCAAAGTGAGCAGGGGCAATTTTAAAAAGAAATATCATCAGTTGCCTCTAATTGACACTACATTTCACAGCGATTGCGATAGCAGAACAACGTACTATTGTGCAACATGATAGCATCGGCTACATTTCAATGACACTGCAATTCAAATCGGTTAAAGATAGTAGAACAAGAAAAGATTTTGTAACACAAGAGCATTAGTTGCATTGATTGGCACTAAAATTCAAAGCAATTAGCAATGGCAGAAACGAAGAAAGATTCTGCAACACAATATCATCAGCTGCTTTGATTGACACTTTAATTGAAAGTGATTTTCGATAGCAGAACAAGGACAGCGTTTGCAACACAATAGCATCTGCTGCTTCTATTGACACTGCAAATAACAGCAATGAGCGAAAGCAGAATAATGACAGATTTTGCAACACAATAGCGTCAGCTGCTTTGATTGACACTGCAAATAACAGCAATGAGCGAAAGCAGAATAATGACAGATTTTGCAACACAATAGCATCAGCTGCTTTGATTGATGCTTCAATTTAAAGTAATTAGCGATATCAAAACAAGGACAGATTTGCAACACAATAGCAGTCAGCTGCTTTGATTGACACTGCAAATAACAGCAATGAGCGAAAGCAGAATAATGACAGATTTTGCAACACAATAGCATCAGCTGCTTTGATTGCATGAAATTTAAAGTAATTAGCGATGCTAAAAAGGACAGATTTGCAACACAATTGATCAGCTGCTTTGATTGGTGCTTCAATGGCCGACTGTAGGGAGCTAATTGAGCGAAGCAGAAAATGGACAGATTTCGCAATCACAATGGGGACAGTGCTTTTATATGAAAGACATGTTCAAGAGCAATCTACCAGCGAAACGCCGAAGTCAATCATGACATTATTTTGCAAGAAAAATAGCATCAGCTGCTTTGATTGGCCCTGCAGATCCGAAATAATTAGCAACCTTGCAGAGCGTTTAAAACAGATTTTGCAACATGAATAGCATCAGCTGCTTTGATTTATTCACTGACAATTTGTAATTAGTTTAATTAGCGTTTAGCAGGAACAATGACAAATTTTTTGCAACACAATAGCATCAGCTCCTTTGATTGTCGCTGCAATTGAAAGCAATTAGTGATTGCAGAAAAAGGAAATTCTCTCATCCAGTAATTGAGAACAATCAATGGTGCGAAAGTTTTTCTGAAACAGTATTGAAAACTGCTATCCTATACTCATGAAAACTGGGTTGAAGAGAAGTTCCAAGTTAATACCAAATGAAGAAGGATATCTAAAGATCTATCTCCATTATTTTGATTAGTTGATTGAGGAGCTGAGAAGTTATTGTTTCATTTAAGCCCTAACTAAACGAGAATTGACATGCTCTCTGCTTAGCTTCTGAATCAAATAAACAAACTCCATCTGGCAGATTTATCCTCGTTCATTTGTTGCATAGCAAAAACTTTTATTGAAACTATTTTTCGCTTGCACAAGGCGACAGTTTTGCCTTGCTCGTTTCAGGGTAAATTTTGCTGCCTTCTTCGTTTTGAAGTACTGGTTGAGAGAATTTTTTCTGACTGCAGTCGCTAATCGCTTGGGATGGCGTTGTCAATCAAAAGCAACTAATGATTTCGTGTTACAAAATCTGCGCTCTATTGATCGCAGAGAAAAATGAATTCTCTCAAGAAAACAGGCGTGGCAGATTGACCAATGTGAAGACAGAATTGCCGAGAATTCCATTCATAATCAGATTCTCTCAAACATCAAATCAGACAAAGGAAACCGGAAAAGATGCCATGACACCAGTAATGCTAGCTGTCACGGTCGTGCACATGAAAAGGCAATTTTAGAGGTCAGTGCACGAGAACCAGGCAAATTATCAAAATTCCGTCTGATATAGTGAAAACAAAAAATCTAACCAAATCTAACTCTTCCAAAAAATATCAAAATTGAATATGATGTCTTGAGAGAATTTCTGCCAAAGGATTCGTACAGCTTCGTACAGGAAAAAAAGTTATCACACATTTGGTATGGTAGGTCCTTTTCAGTTTGTGTTTGGTTATGGCCGTACTCACTGAAACCTTGACGACCAACTATTGATAAAGATCTTGTTCTAGTATAATATTTTCATGCTTCTTGTCTGTCGACTCGGTTTTTATCTTGATTCCATAGTAAATGAAAATGTTAACTGATTGTCTTCAAGGGCCTCGACATGGTAGGGAAGAGGCGGATAGTCTGGATGTGCTTGTGGCGACTTTTATTGAAGCATAACTACTGCCTACATTCCCCTATCACTACCTTTCCATTCACTTATTATTTTTGATAGTACGCATAGAGAGTGTCTACAGTTCACCATACTGTATACGGGTTGCAGGGAGTGCTCAAATTACAGAATTTGTCTGTCTTTGCATAAGCTTATATGAAATTGCAAAACAATAAAATTGTTTTTTTTCTCGTAACTATGACCGACCCAAGCCAAGCCTGTATGTTTCACATGCCTCATTGAAAAGCAGAATTTTATCTATGTTGATTTCCAAGTCAGTTTCTACAGCAAAATAAAACAATGACTGTTAACCCTATCTGACCTGGGGGGCGGATTCCGCCCCCCCCCCTAGTACATTTTTGCTTACACCGTTTTCCACACATGCAGCAGGCCTCTGATACTTCGTAAGTTTAACTTTGTATCATAGAGCAATAAAATTGCAACAATTTGGACATTCTATTTTTAGCCTTGTTACCATGGTTACCAATTTTTCATACTGCACTCTGTGAAAAACATACTTTGTATCTCTTTTAATCATGTTTAATTGGTCCAATTAAGTCTAAATTAAGAATTCATATATATTTTGATCTATATCTTTCATTTCTTTATGAAAAATAAAGTTTCATGACCTTTTAGCAACCTTTCATTTATATGACGTCATATGACATCATAATGATCATCATGCTCTAGCAACAACAACAACATCGCTAATTGGATTATGATTTCAAATTTACATTGTTTACATAATGAACTACCTTTGCGCCAAGTTTGGCTGCCATATCTCTTATGACAACGGAGATAAACAGGGGGGAGGGCGGAATCCGCCCCCCCCCCCAAGGCATTGAGTGTTTCAAATCACCCAGGTCAGATAGGGTTAAAACACAAAACTGCTGGCCTGTAGCCTTTAAACCATTCCAATAGCTACGTGTCACAAAATCAATTATGTTTATCACAACGAATGGCGAGCTTTATGATTTCATAGCTGAAAAAGGTGATTTAAAGGATAAAAGTACGAAATAGAACACGAAATATACTGTAAAATTTAAGGATCTTGCTGAGAAACTGATAGAGGAAAGGGGGCTGAAGGAAGACGCATATGAAATACAATTAGTACTCCAAAAATTGTAGTTAAAGTCAAGGATGATGCCTGGCGTGTAAAAGAGATAGCGTTCAGTAATAAAGTAGATGAGCAAGTTAAAAAACGTAGCCCACCAAGATCAGGCAGTCAATTATCATTAAAGAAGCCCTTATCCAGGACATGTACAACGAGAATTAAATAATCGACGAAAAACTGAAAACTTTAGAGAAACAAGCTTTACTCACGTAAAGCTGAGACAGTTGACAGTAGTTTGCATAAACACTGTTCGTATGCGGAACAGTTCAATCATGTACAAAGCCAAAAATCATTGCCAAAAAATCAATGTTAAACCAAAAGAGCCTATCATCAAGGGCGCCGGAGCCACGGGGGCAGCGGGGGCAGCTGCCCCCGTTGCCCTAGTGGTACGGGGGCAGCGCGGGGGCAGCAAAGTGCCCTTTCCAAAAATTGTATTTCGGAGAACAATTGATTAATCGCGTCTGTTAGTTGGAAGCGAGTTGTTTCTCGTCCGCAGTCACAGTAATAGAACAATTCCTTCTGCTCTCAAGATTACAGTACGTTCGAAGGACAGTGGCGTCGCCACGGGGTGGTCTGGGGTGGACATGTGCACCCTAGTTTTCACAGAGTCAATGTTATAATTTCTCGAAATCAGTCAAAAAGATTCGGGAGGGTAGATTTTTATTGACTTGAAACTTCTGTGATAACTGGCCTTCCTCTTGAATTCTCAATTCCTTTATAAAAAGTACTCCTTGAGATGGTTGCTTTTCCAGAAATATCGAAATAGATCAAAATATTAAAAAGGGCATTCCCATCATGTTCTCTGAGTGTCTAAAGGCCGGTTTACACGGGCGTTTTTTGCTAAATTTTTCGTAAACTTTTTCTGAAATTTTCAACATTTAGGAAAAAGTTACCGTGTAGCAGGAAATATTTACGGTGAAGTTTCATCTTATCTCCCGTTTTTAATCTCGTTAATTGGTTTTAATGAGCCATCGTTCGATTTTATTCTGATCCAAGGTCAAAATAAAATCGCTTCTAGCATTTTTTTTTCAAAGGAGCCGACAAAATTTGCGATAATTGACTGACTTTGCTCAAATATTTTGGCGCGCTATTTGAATTTATTTCACAGAGGATTGGTGGATACTTTGGAAAACAGCATCGAGAGAAGACAAGATTTTTTCTATCAGCAACAGTTCTCAAGAAAAATACAATTCATTTTACATTCAAAAATCATGTTCGATATCAGTTTGTTCTGTTGTATCGCATTCTACTCTTGGTGAAAGAGTGGATGTACTGGCTCTTGACAACGATCGCTGATACGTTTCCTGCATCCGAGATATTCCACTGTCATTCCAATTTTTCTGAACAGGAGTGAAACTTTTGAAGCTTTGTAGACCTTTGTAGATTTTAATTATGAGTTGATATTTCACAAATCGCCAAGTTTTGCTTCAATACAGATTGTACCCAGCATTGGACATTGGTTTGGAAACGAAGTTGCTACTGACGTCATGATCTTATTCCGGTTTTGTCGCGCTTTGCCATTTTTGCAACGAAATCGAAAGGGGGAAGTATGTTTATCATGGAGATAATTCTAATCTACAGCCATAAAAGTCGTTGAAGATACTCAATTAATTTTCATCCTCTGTGAAATAAATTCAAATAGCGCGCCAAAATATTTGAGCAAAGTCAGTCAATTATCTCAAATTTTGTCGGCTCCTTTGAAAAAAATGCAAGAAGCGATTTTATTTTGACCCTGGATCAGAATAAAATCGTCAACGATGGCTCATTAAAACCAATTAACGAGATTAAAAACGGGAGATAAGATCAAACTTCAACGTTAATATTTTCCTGTTTAAAAATCTCAGAGAAAGTTTACGAAAATTTAGGAAAAAACGCCCGTGTAAACCGGCCTTGAAGGGCATTTCCCACGTTCTCCGAGGGTCTGAAGGGAGTGGTCAGGGGAATTTTTCTGGGGGCTTCGCCCCCAGACCCCCTTCGGCCTTTCTGCTCCAGCTTTTTGGGCTGACGACGCCCGTGTCGAAATAGATGTTGAGCACAATATCCTAAACAACGATTACCGATCATTTTCAACGGCCAACTTTGACACCCTAAGGTGCCCTTTCTGCGATTCCTGCCCCCGCCGCATCATGGAGCCTCCGGCGCCTCTGCCTATCATACCAAATGTGTGATAACTTTATTCCTGTACGAAGCTGTACGAATCCTTCGGTAGAAATTCTCTCAAGACATCATACTCAATTTTGATATTTTTTTCGAATAGTTAGATTTGGTTAGATTTTTTGTTTTCACTATAACAGACGGAATTTTGATAATTTGCCTGGTTCTCGTGCTTGAAAAGGTCATACACCATTTTGAAAAATATTGATATACCAGCTTGAAATTTTGCAAATAGCTTTGTATTTTTAGATAGCTTAGGTGTTTATCTGTAAAACAAAAAAAAGTTTCAAAATATCGGTGCATTTTTTGAAGAGTTACACATACCTAGATTTGTGCCTATAAATGAGACGATGGAGATTGCTTGAATGAAAGTTTTGCTTGCTGTCTTCCAAAAGCCACTTCGCCTTTTCTTTTCATCGCGCAGGAAGGAGAAAAGTAATCCTTGACCGATACTGCTTGCAATTATTAGCACTACACACAAAACTAATGCAGGAGTAGTGACAATAGTTGGCCGTACAGTTTTCGACGATGTTGTGCTGCTTGATGACCAAACGAGTGTCGGAGTAATTGGCCATATAACCATAGATAATGCTTTATTGCTCGTTGACGAAGTACTGTTCTCCATGGTGAATCCCTGGCAACTGACCGCTTCTACAAGAGAGTTGCTTTTATGGTCAGGTTCTACGGAGAAGTTGTGATGCATCGTGTGAAATTGACGAAATTCCCACCTATCATGAAGCAGCTCATGTGGACAATGGTTAATCACTCAGCAGCTGTCTCAAAATTTCCCTGATGATGCGTTTTTGCTGCTGGGAAAATAGCTAAGGGCAAACTTCGAGTCGGAATCGTGTATTTAATTCATAGTTGCCGTGGACACGAGAATCATTATCTAAAGTCACGAAAATGTTCGCCTCGTTTTTTAGGAGAAAACTCAGCTTTTGGAGAGTATGTTAGACAGGTGAAACAATGCGTCTGACCTAATGATAATGGAAGCATAGGCGGGGTAAACATTTTTAAATTTGTAGGCAGAAACACTGCAACACGACGAAAAAACAACAGCAAATGTGTGTGAATTTATTCTTTTCCAATATTTCGTCCTTCCATGCAGGACTTCTTCAGGGCTGTCATGCGACGGTTATACTCAGGATTTAAATATGTATAACGATTTGAAAAGGAGAGGTTACACGTGATTGGATAGATATGATGGCTACGCAGAGGTTATATCGGTTATATTATGCAGTAATGATAATGATAATAATACTAATCAAAGTCTTGGAAATAAATAGCTTTCAGAGCTCTGTCAAGGAAGTATTCCATCCTTCCTGAGATCATCAGCGGACGAAGAAACGAAGAATCACCTGGGGATAAGTTAGGTAAATAGGACTAACACAGCTTCACAGAAAAACAAGAAGTTAATTTACATTAGATAAGAAAATACAAGGATTACAAGAAATAACTTTGACTGCAAATGACAATGTATTCATTCAAAAGCACAATACTACTATTGCAATGACACAGTAACTGCGCGTTAGTCACTGATATCAAAGATGCAGCGAAAGTATGCGCGGGAAATGAAATGAAACTTTAAAGGCCTAAAACATTTGCAAGGTAATTGAACTGCTAAGTGTAGGATTAGTATTACGAAATAGATTTAACGATGAGCTGATGTTGACGAGCACAGCACTGATGGAAAGCAAGAAATAGGGGAAATGAGAGCACCGTCAAATAAGATGTTCATAGATGTTAATATGACAATTGTAATGGTTATGTGATCAAGTCTATTGCTAAGCAGGTAACAGGCTTATTGCCGCTTGCGAACAACATATGAATATGGTTTTGTAATGTGTTTTATGTCGGGGAACGAATTTCTAATATGTCGGGGAACCCTGGAGGGGGCGCCCCTATACTTTCCAATGGCATCATGCTCGTACAAAGGCTTAACATATGCACCCTAAACGCTGGCCTGTTTCGGCGAAATACATACCCTAATCGCGGAGAATTTTCTTGAGAACATAACCTTTCCCGTTTTAAAATAGAACTTCTCTAGTTCAGGTACCCTAATTGCTGATAAGTTAATTGCTAATATTGCCAGTGTGATTTGAAGAGGAGGAAACTGCTCCCAACTTCCTACCCCAACTTGTGCTGGTCTGCTAAGCTCTTTAACTCGTTACGAATTCTATCGTATAAATTTTGATTAAAATTTTGTCCCTCTCGCGAAAGTTCTCATTGTCTAGACAGTTCGATTGGCAGAACGGCAACATGGCTGAAGTCAAACTGCAGGTGAAAACGTCGCCCAACATTCCGTTCCTCCTCAAAACGTCCTCCTTTTCCAGTCAAGACTCTGGTCCAGGGGTTATTCGCCAAATTCCTCACCCCACTTTCGGCTTGCCAAGCCCTTTGTTTCCCTTTGTGTTGAGCTCGAAATCGTTTGTCATTCCATTGTTCTCGCGCTGCTCATGACGTCAAAAAATGGGTGTCCTTCAACACCCCATTGAGGGATTTTCTGATTTTTTAAAAATCCCAGTGGGATCTCTTTTCGCTTGATATGCATTGGGACCCATTTGGAGAGGGATTCAGGTCCGGGGATTTTCTAGGTGCTGGAGGGGGATCGAGTGGAAATTGCACAATTCCTACCCTTCAAAGGCCATTTCCCCAGTTTATTTGCTAAATGTTGTCTTTTGACAGCCTTGCTATATTTAAGGGGTTTCTACCTCAAAATATGAGTTATTAGGAGAGGGGTTGGCGCTCCAGGGTGCCACAATTGCAACATTTTCTAATTTTTAGATGCCTTTTTAGCCCTTTCTCGGGGACTCCCCCTTCTCTCAAGAGAAACATCCCCTTTTATTTTTTCAACTACCATCTGAGTTGTCGCGCAAAAAGGTTTTGAAATTGTTGTGCAGCATGGAAAATTGCTTTCAAACTGTTGATAGTTTTTAGATTAAAATAGTACTTGAATTGTTCCTTGGGAGGATTAACATTTACGATACTCTCGACCAGCTTTTGGCAGCAAATGGCCACTAAACCTAGATTGGCTAAGTCTCTTATTAAAGAGAATCAACGGAGATAAAAGCCCCGCGCGGAAGGAGTCTGGGTATTCTATTATTAGCCCATTGTATTTGATGATGTCGAGACGTTCGTTGATATTGTTTAGCCAGAGGAATAATAACGTACGTAGGAGTTTTCTTTGTCCTATTTATAGATTGCCTCAACAAGGGCAGATTTTGTAATACAATAGCACGAGTTGCTTTTGTTGACACCTCAATTCAAAGCGATTAGCGATCACAGACAAAGGAACTTCTATCAACCAGTAATTCAAAACAAACAAAGCCACAAAATTTTCTCTGAAACCCAGGTAGCTAGTTCGCTCGCTGTGCATTCCAGAAATTATCTTTAAGGGCAAACATGAGCATATATCGAAAGAAGAAGGATATATCTACACATCTACCGCGGGCATTTTATTTCTTTGGTCCAGAAGCTGAGCAGTACATGTTTTAATAACACCTAAAAAAATAAGAGAATTGAATCGCCTCCTAAACGGCTTTTGAACCAAACAAATAAAATGCCCGCGGCAGATGTGTAGATGCATCCTTCTTCTTTCGATCTACGCTCATGTTTGCCTTTAAAAACAGTTTCTGGAATGCACAACAAGCGAGCTAGCTACCTGGGTTTCAAAGAAACTTTTGCGGCTTTGTTTGTTTTGAATTGCTGGTTGAGAGAATTTCCTTTGTCTGCAATCGCTAATCGCTTTGAATTGAGGTGTGAACAAAAGCAACTCATGCTATTGTATTACAAAATCTGCCCTTGTTGATTGCCTCTACTTAGCTCCGTTGATTCACTTTAAAGAATAGGCCTTCATGAAATGAGAAGAGGGAAGGAAGAGTAAAATGGTGTGAAATATTGGACGATAACTAGAAGTAAGGGATCGGCAACGAATGCGTGCATTCTGTTTTTGAGAGAAACCACATGTGCAGAAATTGAAGCTGAAGAAAATCCTTCAAAGAAGACAGGCGCCAGGTCTTGGGCCAAATCGAAATAAAGTTTAGCTATCGGAGTTTTTCAGACTCCTGTCGACTCTTGTAATTTCCCGCAGTCTTATTTTCTATTTCAGGAGTCTCCGTAAGTTTTATTTTTACCTGCTGTCTTTTTATGCTTTTATGAGCAATGACTAGGACTTATCTGCTATTTTACAAGGCAGTTTTACTGGTTTTACAAAGAAACCAGCGATTTGCACGTCGCCCTTTGCCTGATTAAAAACGTGAAACGAGTTGAGGGGTGTTATCACTCTTCCGAACTATCCTCAGCTGAACATGATGGGTGATCTGAATTGAGAGGCCTAATGTTTACAAGCTATTCTGTTTTCAGAGGTCATTGAAATTGAGCAACAACAAAAGAAACCAGCGATCGCCCTAAATTTCATTCTAATGTTGAGGCTCTGGTACCCAGAGTACGTCGCCCTTTGCCTGATTAAAAACGTGAAACGAGTTGAGGGGTGGTATCACTCTTCCGAACTATCCGAGGCTGAACATGATGAGTAATCTGAATTGAGAGGCCTAATGTTTACAAGTTATTCTGTTTTCAGAGGTCATTGAAATTGAGCACACATTAAACATTACATTACAATTCTATTTGTACTTTCTTCATTGGAAGGCAACACCGCTAATTGCCCTTCCATTCCAGACACATATCTGACGTCAATACTTTTCAAACCAGAACAATTGCCGGAAAGAACAATCAGAAAGTGATTTCAAAGCCTCTGTTTGGGATGAGAGGGCTAGAAAGCAAAGGGTGAGGGGTAACTCCTATATATCTCTGGTATATATGTGTCTTTGAGAATTCAGAGTTAGGACCCAGTGGCGGACTGGCTCTGATTTTTGCACCGGCCATGGATGAGTTAAGGGGGCCCTAAGCAGGGCCGTAGGATTGGGGGGAGCAATTGTTCTTAAAACAATAGAGAAAAATACATCTAATTAAGTCATGTGACGTAGCACCATTGTTTTAAAAATTTATTGGGGGGCTTCAGCCCCCCCCCCCTACCCCCCGCTTCCTACGGGCCTGCTAAGTGGGTGTGGCCTACATCATGTGGGTGTGGTCATGCACAAAATTCGTCGCAATTCCTCGATTTCTTACCAATAGCAAAGCTAAACTCACTTTCTTTGAAAATGAGGCTTATACCTTATCATGGCATGATTAAAATCAAAGATCAAATCTTTACGTAGTCTCTACTTTATAAAAGTAACTCTGACCTTTTGAGTGTATTGTGAGCCAGATGATCTATAATATTGTCGTTTCATAAACTGTTGAGCAACCCTTTCTCGAACCTCGCCCAGCAGTGTGGCCAGGGAAAATTTACTGATGGCAGCGGCGTGGCCAGGGTAAATGAAGTGGGGGGAATCTAAAGGAGGGGGTCTGGGGGCGAAGCCCCCCGGAAATTGTTTGGGGTCACGCCCTTTTCTTTGGCTTAGAATGCATTTCCCAATATCATGCTTGCCAGTAGCTACAAGGAAACCTTGATCGTTTTGTGACAGTTATCCTATGAAACAGAGCACAAGGAAAATTTGTGAAGAAAGATCCTTTACTTTGGCTTAGAATGCATCTCGCAATATCATGCGTGCCAGTGCTAAAATGGAAGATTCAACATTTCTCGGAAAATTCTTACCCAACCTATACCCAGTCATTTTCTCCTCGGTTTTAGAGGAATCTCGAGGACCATCTTTCGACAAAAATGGGAAGGGGGGAAATTGCCCCCATACCCCCCTTGGCCACGCCACTGACTGATGGAGTATCAAAATGAGGTGTCTGGGGGCAAAGTCTCCAGGAAAATCTCTTAGGACACTCCCTCAACTTTGGCTTAGAACACTTCTTCCAATCCCATGTTTGGAGGATATAAAACGGACTTAATTTTATCATATACGAAATTATCTAGCTGTGGTTCACTTCGCGACGGCAACGCGCAATGCATGCTGGTCAACAGTCGTTCTTTAAATTAAGTTTTTATCAAGTGTAACAGCAGTTTTATTAATTAGAATCCACAAGGCAATTTTGTGAATAAATATCTGTTCTGTGGCTGAAATTTTCAAAAACATTTTAGCAGTTTTCTATCAATCAACACTCTTATAAACATTTTCGCGCAAAAGATTTTACATTGTTGCAGCAATCCAATTTTTGCGTGCCCCCAAAGTGGAGGCCTTGAAAATGTTTTTCCTGGAAAATTTTTGAAACTGACAGCCTTATTTTGGCTTAGAACGATTCTCCCAGTCATTTTCTGGCATTTTTGAGAGAGTCTTACCCTACACTACCAAAACGCAAACTATTCTCTTTGAAAGAATCCCTAGAAGCATCTTTTGACAGAAGTAGACGGGGCCTTTACCGTATCTTCACTCTCGACTGTATTCATTTCTTTGAACAAGTTCACTGACGTGGTAGGATTCAAATGTGAAGTGAGATGTCCATTATTCAAGAATGCAGATCTACTAAAGAACTTCCTAATTTCGCAAAAGGGCCCTTTTCCAGCAAAAAGGGGCCCTTTTTGCAAGATTTTGGTGGGCCAGTTCGCCACTGTTAGGACCCGTAACCAGGGCAAAATTTTAAAATATGACCCCATAAACCGGGAAAAATCTACCACAATAATCGTAACATACAGAGTAAATTGAGAATTTATAGAGCTATATTCCTTTTTAGGAAAGTTTTTTGTAGAATTTTAGGAAAAACGGGGTATTTTTCTTCAGAAAATATTTCAACCCAAAACAGTGAAATGCTGGCTGGTGGACTCGGGGCCCTAAAATGAAAGTCAAAATTCACCTGGCCCAAGTTTTATGGAATTCTACTGTTTTCCAACAAAGAGAAGAGATATCAGTGTAAGTGAATCGTAATAAAGTGACAAAATCCCAAACCTTTCTCTTAGAAACAGTGTTGGTACAGTACAGATTACTTTAGGGCTCAGTGATAAAGGGGGGTTATCTTCAACATTTTCGATGATAAGGGGTTTTTTCATCAACTAGAATGTCAGAGAAAAGGGTATCCTATGGAATGGTACGGACGAGCGTGATGTACTTTTTACTGTCGAATTGCACCCACCGGGAGTGTGCAGTACAGTTGGGGATGTTCAGTACAGTGGGGAGGTATGCGGAGTTCAGTGGGGGATACCTTGAGTGCAGTGGGGGACGGGGGTGTTCAGTACAGTGGGGAGGCATCTGGAGTACAGTGGGGGCGGGGATATCATGATGTGTGTGGTGTGTGGTGAGGCATCATCAGTATAGAAGGGGGATATTCAGAACAGAGAGGGGGTTGCCAGGGTAGTTACTAGGGGGCCTGGGGCCTCTGTGGGCCAGCAAGAAATAAGGTATTTTCATTTTCATTTTTCATTTCATTTATTTATAGGAGGGTAACCCTTCAGCAAAGGCTGATTTACAAGGGGCCCTCCGTCAAAAATCTTACAATTTATGGAATATACCTACTATTAAAATAATTACAATATATGATTTCAAAATGAAAATCTAAAATACAAAAATTGTTCTAATTTACAGAAGAAAAAAAAACAAAAAGTGCAAAAAAGAAACATATCCTAAATCTATAGTATAGTATGTGTTTTTCTTTGTTGTAGTTTTCTTTCAGGAACGTTTGCAGGTCTGCAGGCCCACTGAGATTCTAAAAAAATCTAAAAGCAGTGTCTTACCAGTGCATAGGGGGGCGTGGCCCAAGGATAAAAGTGCGTGCTGCCTGGCCTTTCTCTCGACGGCCCTGGCGGTAAACACTCATGTTGTTAAATGCTCCCTTGCGCAACAATGAACGGCAGCTTTGTAGATGTAGAATGAACCTATGACGAAACTTTGGTCACATAAAGTGATAACAGAAAATAACGTCAAGAAGCAAAAAATTCTTTCCCAAGCAATCACTCGGTACGACGGCGGGCCATTTCGGCGCCGCAGGCGCCGACCGGCAAGCCTAGTATCATAATAGTAGAGGAGTTTAAATCTGTCAAATGCAGAAAAGTGCACCCTTCTTTGAAATTATGGTCGAATTGGCACCCCTAACCCTATCCAGACTAGGCTTTTTGAAAATCTGGGGAGACTAGGGGGGCACAAAGTGCCCCCCTGGTTTTTCTCAGAATCATAAGTGCTAGAGACTTGAAACTTGGCACAAGTAACAAACATGATAAGGCAAACAAGTTGTTGTGATTTGTTTTTGTTTATGTCACGTGAATAAGTGCTGACGTCAGCAAATGCTGCTAATTTGGGTGTAAAACCACATGTAGTTTGTCACGTTGTATCTCCAAATTGCTAAAACATATCGATATGATATTTGAAACATAGAAGGATTACATCCTTGTAATTTTTATTTTGAAATTTTTGCTTTGTAACAATGAGATATTTGCTGATGTCAGCATTTATTTATTTTGTACGCAAAAAAGAGCGATTTTTGTCTAAAATTGATTACAAATTACTTTTAAAAATAGCAAAAAAGGCTAAATTTACGTAAAAAGACCTGCTGCATCATATTATGTCATTCATTTTTCTAAAAATGAAGCAAAACATGGTTTTTCGTCAGTATGCATGCGCAACAACCAATTGTTGATGACGTCATCAAAAATCAATAAACTATATATCAAATGAAAGCTTGTTTCAAGACGAGTTCAACAATGTTTGTCTCATTGTCATGGAGCCAGTTGGTCCAAAGCTATGACTTAAAAGGTATTTATTTTGTGGAACAATCAATTTAAAAGCATGTGTTGAACCCCGGAATCAGTGTCAAAATTTTTGAAATTGACATTAAAAGATGTCTCATAGATAGAAACTAAAAGTCACAAGAAAGCTAGACTATTCAGGAGATATTCAACGAGCTGTGTGGAAAAGTTTACTAGGGGACACTGTGCCCCCCTAGTCTGGATAGGGCTAAACACGGGCCCGCGCGGGCCCGTGCCTACTTTCAAGAAAGACACCCTTTCCTGCGCTTTTTTGTACGAGCAAGATCGAGGAAAATTAAAATTAAGAATTAATTTTTTCTGACTGCAGTCGCTAATCGCTTGGGATGGCGTTGTCAATCAAAAGCTGTTACAAAGATGCGCTCTATTGATCGCAGAGAAAAAAGAATTCTCTCGAGAAAACAGGCGTGGCAGATTGACCAATGTGAAGACAGAATTGCCGAGAATTCCATTCATAATCAGATTCTCTCAAACATCAAATCAGACAAAGGAAACCGGAAAAGATGCCATGACACCAGTAATGCTAGCTGTCACGGTCGTGCACATGAAAAGGCAATTTTAGAGGTCAGTTGTACCGAACGGCAAGTATATATCAAAATATATGCCTCGGAATGTATTCGTCTGCTCAGAAACTATTAAAAGCTTAAAATAAGTATGGCGCAAAACAACAAGTTTCTGGCGCCCAAGTAACATCTTATAAGGCGAATCCTTGCAACAGAACATCACATCCGATAGATACATACCTGCAATTGTGCCTATAAATGAGAAGACAGAGATTGCTTGTATGAATGTCTTGCTTGCTGTCTTCCAAAAACCACTTCGTCTTTTCTTCTCAGCGCGCAGGAAGGAAAAAAGTAATCCTTGACTAATGCTGCCTGCAATTATCAGCACTATGCACAAGACTAGTGCAGGAGTAGTGACAATAGTTGGCCGTGAATCCACAGATGATGGTTTGCTGGTTGATGACGAGACTGGTGCAGAAGTAGTTAACATTATTGTCCGTAGACTTGTGTTAGTCGTAGATGAACTACTGTTCTCCATGCTACAACCTTGGCAAATAGTCGCTTTGACGAGAGAGAATCAGATTTTATGGAGAATTTGGTGAAAAATAGCGTGTAATGGATCTTATCACAAGAAAGCACAGGTGGGCTCTCCTCCAGCTGCACTAGAAATTGCCTTATGATCTATTTTTCTACATAGAGAATGGAATTTTTAGTCAGATTTGAATCAGAAGTTGATGAATCATGATATCATCTTTAAATCATGTAAATCATGTAAATCATGATATCATCTATAGCGGCATGATATCTTGCCGGCATCGTGTAAACAGGGCGAGAAAAAATCACAGATTAGCCCATGCCGACATGGTTTTATGCCGGTGTTTTGTCATGCCTGCATGCTGCCGACATCGTGTAAACGGAGTCTCAGTGAGGTCATCGTGTTTAAAGATAAAACATTTAGCGCGACTAACTGTAATGAAAAATAAGTTGCTTTGTTTGACTTTGTCGCCTGTCTACGCTAATTTCTCAATCTTTAAAGCAGCACTTTAAAGGCGGTTAAGGAAACGGCAAATTTCACAATTTTAACCACAAAATTTTCTGCCGATAGAATGAAGATGCTTTCTGTTAGTAGACATACTACAACCATCGCATTTTCACTTCTCACCCAAACTTATATGCCGCTACGTCTAAGAACATAGGTAGTTAGACACTGCAGTTATCCTTTAACTTTTTCTCCTTTGCGTATGAAAATTTATATCTTCATGCGGAGGAGGCTCGAATTCACTAGCTCCTCTGCAAAATTCTCCTCCGCATAAGTGTAAAGTTGAGGCAATCAAGCACAACTGTGGTGTCTGACCACCCATGCAAAGAATCGTTTTCCCTTTGCTTATTGAGCAAGTATTAACCTATGCATCAACCTAAAAGAGGTAAAAAGGCGTTGCAACCATTCTTCACCAACTTCGACTTTCCTCAGACAGAAATCGCATTATCTAAACTCAAAGGTTGATTTGATTTGATTTTATTCTTTTTATCCATGGTGGCCCTTCAGTTATGATAACTGATTTACAGGGGGCCATGTTGACACCTTATGATAGTTCATGTTTACGATTAAAACATGAACTAAACTAAATTACACACTGTCATACAATCAACAATGAAAAACGAAACAATGTTGGCTTTCATTTTTGCATGCTTCAAGGTAGCCTCGCTACATAAGGACCCTCTAGTTACGCTCATCTAATTGAGTTGAATTGTTGTTGTTGTTGTCGCTCCACTGAGGGCCTTATAACCATAGAGCTGTAAAACCGGACAAAAATGTCAATCTGCGACAAGTTTTTGTCGCAAACTCATGTGCTGATTAAAGTATGGCTTAGAGGACGGTGCTTTTTGCATTGATAGCTAGAATGAACATTTATCGAAGTTCTGATAGCAAATTTTATGGTATTGGAGTTCTGGAAAACCGTTTTTGTGGCGTTTTAAGATCAGTGGTTTTGAGAAAAAAGTAGCAGATTGATTTAGGCCCAATAGATCTTCTAGTTAAGATTCGAAAAAAATAATTGGAATCGAACGATAGCTTGATACATTTGTAGAATGTTCGAATGTATACAATAATGTTAGAAGCTCCAACGCCGAACCTTGTGTAGAATAGCGAACCTTGTGTAGAATAGCGAAAAGGTCTATTAGTAGAATCAGTACGGAGATGTTCCGTTTCTACAAGCGTTGAGAAATGAGTCTCTCTGCTGACCGAAGCGCCATCATCAAGTCAAAGAGCACAGGGAAACGAGAGACTCATCGTCATAAGTCTAGCTTCAAGGCATAGATGTTGTTTGGCTGACAAATGAACATGGCACTTACTGGGTGTCCCAAAACATTTTCTCCTTTTGTTTGGTTGCTGCGCAGAAGCTTTATCTTTGATTGTTCCCGTTTTTATGCAGTTGGATTGGTCAGACCTCAACTTAGAGTTTGAGACCTTGTTTGAGTCAATCTGACAATTGGTTGCTGATTTATGGCAGAGGTAAAGCAAAATAAATAGTTGCTTTAAAAACAGCACTTATATTGTCCTCCAACTATGTCAAAATAAAATTTGATTTGAAAGATTGAGCTTTAGCGTCAAAACTCAAAATTTCTCTACATTTTTGAAGGGGCTTACAGTGTTGTATTGCAGATAAACAGCACTATTAACTCTTTTCAAAATGCAGAGAAAATTTGATGCAACGCTAAAATCTTTTTTTGAATATTTACTTAAAGTTAGTTGACGGAGATGAATAGCTAACTCAAGAGCTGCATATGCAGGTCTAAAATTAGTCTATTGTTGTTGTTGATTTCGACACTCACGTGCATATCTTTTCACTAGGGGAGCAATTACGTGTGTAGGCGTTTCTTTATCCTATTTTTAGATTGACTCCACTTACAATCTCTTGCAAAAGTGTTGGACCCCTACGAAAATCTACCTTTTTCGGAAATATTTCCCCCCTCCCCCCCTCCATTTCAATGTTGCTTGCATTGGTGAATCATTCTTTTGGTGGATTTGCATGAAAAACACCTCTTTGCCAGGCAATCAACATTGAAACGGGGAGAGGGGGGACAAAAATTCGAATTTTTCAATAGGGGTCCAACATTTTTGTAAGAGATCGTAGCTTCGTCAACTAACTTTGTTAGATGACGGAGCTAAGTAGAGGCATCTATAAAAAGGACAAAGAAACGCCTACGCACATAATTGCTCCCCCAGTGAAAAGATATGCACGCACGTCTCTAAATCATCAATTACAGTATGATAGGCTCATTTTAGACCTGCATATGCAGCTCTTGAGTTAGTTATCTATCTCCGTCAACTAACTTTATTCTTGACATGTTTAAGAACAATAGAGGTACTGTTTTTGAAGCCATCAATTGTTTTGCCATTCCCCTGCCATAAATCAGCAACCATTTGTCAGGTCGACTCAAACAGAATCTTAAGTTACAGAGTTACAGCTCCTCCACAGTAGCAAAAACAAACAAAGCACACTTTGTTGGGATGCTCTGTTTTCAGTAACTGATGGCTTTATCCTTTCCTTACAGATATGGTATTTCGTCGAGTGCTTGGCCTGCAGAAGCTAAAAATGAAACATCCATCAGATATTGTAAAACTGGCATTGGACATGGGAGCGGGGAAGCAGGAGCATTTGCTGGCTGTTGCAAATCATTACCAATCAATTCATGATTTCAATTCCACAGTTGATCTCTACAGATTTAATGCAAACGCAAGAAAATTTGTCAAGTTTCATAGTTTCACTGAAGTAGGACCTTTCAAACTTGAATTTCTAACAGTTACGTCTAAAAATGGTACGAAAATCAACTTGCTAGCAATAGGAGGAAATTCTAAAATTAGCGATAAAGCCTCAGCTACTAGTCGTGTTATCATCTATGAAATCAAAGTCCTAGAAAGAAACATCACTTTTAAGCATTTTCAATCATTCAGTGCTGCTGGTGGTGTTGATGCAATGAAATCATTTGAGAGACATAATCTGACATACCTCGTTTTGGGAATGAGATTACAATCAAGTATGATAAGGACGACTCCTGCACAGGTTCTTGTTTTAGTGTACGATTCAGAGGATAAAGAGTTTGAATATCACTCTATAATTGCTGCTAATTTCATCAGTGACATAGAAATATTTCCTGTAGGAGATATGCTTTTGATGACTGTTGCCCACTATGCAGATAAAGGGGGAAATCTGAATTTGAATTCTCCAATTTATAGATTTAATGACAATCTCAAAAACTTTCAACTCTACCAAGAAATACCAACAAGTGGAGCACGTGACATTGAACCTGTGAATGTACTTGGTAAATTTTTTATTGTTGTCGCAAATGAAGCCAGTGGCTCTGCAAAAGCTAAGGTATTCGGAGTACCGTCAACCCTGTTTGAATTCATCGGCACCAAGTTTCAGGTAATTCAAACCATTGAGACATATGGTGCAGTAAGATGGAAGAGCATCAAGTTGCCTAGCTGCCAGGGCAGTGCTGTGATAGCCTATGGAGATCAAAGTGACACAATAGACCAAGTTGGGTTTTTTGTTTATAGTGAAGGTTATAGAAGATTCCAGAAGCTTTCTCTTTCATTATATCATGGAATAAACCCTAACTTCAGGCCACAGCCAAATACTCTGGTCCCTTTCCTTATTTCTGAAAATCTTTATGTTGCTATTGGAGCAGGTGACAGCACACAGGGATACACCATTTATCAACTAGAATATGACAAAACTACAAATGCGAATCCATGGGAAAAAAAAGCAGAGCAAAATTCAGCTGAAATCCTGTACCTGAAGGAAAATCTTACTTTAATTGAAAAAGCAGTCGAAATGCTAGAAAAAGATGTAAGAAATATCGTCTACAAGGATACGAAGCAAAATATAACTGGCACAAAGATATTCAAAAAATCTCTGGTTGTTGATAAGCTAAATGTGAATAAAGGGGATGTTTCCAACGGCAGTATTTTATTTGATAATGGCACAGCAAAGCATCGTGCAGATCCAACAAAATTCGAGTTTGTAAATCTTACATCCATGGAAAATAACGAATCCAGATCAGAAGCAATGTTTAGAAGATTGAACAATAGTTTTCTTAACGCTGTGATGATTGACAGGCCGACTAATGTGACAAGTCTTCTACATTTTTCCAATGTTAGCTTGCATTCCAGTTCTGTTGCTGTTGACAACGCTGCTATCGAGCACTGCGAAATCAACGATATAAACGTTTGCTACTTGGCCAATGACATTGTTTTTAATAACAGCAGTGATGTTATACATGACGCTAAATCATTCAGCAAGGTACAGAACTTGAAGCAGAGCCTAAATGTACATGGAAAGATTAACAATGTAAAAGTTTCAAGGGAGATAGTATTGCAAAAGAAAAACCAGTCTATAAGAGCAAAGAAAACCTTTGAAGATGGTGTTGTCTTTAAGTCTATGAACGTGAATGGTAATATCAACGGTATTGATATAAGAAATCATGTGCTACATTTGAATAAGGATGAAACTGTATTCGGGGACAAAGTATTTAGAGATATGCTCTCAACTGAAAACATAGAGACAGAAGGGTTTATTGATGGGGTAAATATCAGCAAACTGGATAAAGATACGCTTCGGCTGACAGGACAACAGAAGGTGCATGGAGCTAAAATGTTTAACAGTAAAGAGACCTTAGAGAGCAAAGAAGACTTAATTATCAGGAATCGCACAAATGGCCTAGATTTAGACAAGTTGGCTGCAACATTGGTAAAAACTGACGACAATTCCTCAGCTGCAAATGGCAACTTGATCTTCAAGGATCGTTTCCAAGTTGAAGGTAATATCTCAGCTTCAGGAAAGATGAATGATTTGAACTTTCCTCAAGAAGCTGTGCAGGTTGGTGGGAGACAAAACATTACAGGATCTAAAATATTTAATGCTAAGATAACTGCTTCAGGTGATGTTACTGCAAAGAGTCTTGTTGATGGTGTGGACTTAAAGGATGTTGTCACATTAACCGGCAATGAGTCTATAGCTGGAGAAAAATTATTCCGAAATGGCTTGAATCTAACCAAGAATATTGAAGTTGCTCCTTTGAGGCTCGTGGACTCTGTCGATGTTTCTCAACTTAATGAGGATATTATGAAGATTAGCAAAAGTCAAAATGTCACAGGAGCACTTCATTTCAACAGCATTGAGTCTAAACATGATTTTGCAGTGAAGGATACCTTAGATGGATTGCCAATCGAATCGTATAGGAAGCTGTACAATGATGCAGTGCTATTCAACACATTGCAAAATATCACAGGCAGTATTCGATTCATTGATGGGGTGACAATCAAGAAGAATTTGTCCTTTGCAGAACTTGTCAATGGGCATAAAATTACAGCATTTCTGCACAGATTTGGCGATCAGCAACTTGAAAATGCATTTAATTTCAGCAATGTAAATATACGAAGCAATGTTCTAGTGAAACAGCTAATAGATAATGTTGATGTTGACAAGCTAAGAAAGGATATGATTAGAACAGACATAGATCAGAGTGTACATGGCCAGAAGACTTTTGGTGATAGCATCAAGTTGGATGGCAATCTAACGATGTGCTGCTCAATCAACAAGGCCATGCTTTCAAATCTACTAACAAAAGTATTGCAACAGACAATAATTGGAGCAAAGAGTTTCAAAGATTTCAAAGTGACAGGGACTTTGGATGTTATGCATGAGAATGTTTCAGTGGAAACAACTGTTGATGGAATCGACCTGTCAAACTTCACTGGGAAAGTTATACATGTAACAGGGCGATTGCAAATAGACGAAGTAATGACGTTCAATAACATTATCGTAAAATCTCCTGGAAAATTGCAAGTTGGTCACATCAATGGTGTAAATATCAGTAAATTAGCAGCTGATATTGTTGACCTTAACAATAACCAGACAATCTTGTCAGAGAAGAGATTTACTCAAGTAGCAACTAATGGCAATCTTGTTGCTGGTTCAACCGTAGATGGGATAGATGTTTCTGACCTTGATCAAGAAATCACCAGGGCTGGAGGAAATGGAGAGATCTCGGGTAACAAAGAATTTCTTGATATGCATGCACAAGACGCTGAGGTTGCAGGACTGATACATGATGTCAACTTGACAAAAGTGGCAGCAGAAAGTGTTACGAAGTCAGAAAATATGGAAATAAATGGGTCTAAGAAGATATCTGGAAATGTATCGGTTGGTAAGGACGCCATAATTGGCAGGCTCAATGGTCTAAATGTCAACGAAGATTTGGTTTTAAAGAGCAAACTGCAGAATATCACTGGAAAGAAGATATTCCAGCGAGACTTACGTGTACAAGGAAATATTGAAGTCGATGGAAATGTCAACAAAGTTGATGTCTTCGAGTTGAATGAAAATAGTGTAAAGAAAAGCGTTGAGCAAGAAATTAGCGGGAAGAAAACTTTTGAAAAAGATTTGAGAAGTAATGATGATGTTGTCGTTCAAAAATTTGTTGATGGAGTGGATTTGTCAGAGTTGGATGCAAAGTCTGCTAAAATTAATGGGTAAGTGCTGTGTTTTATGTTAGTGGAAAGTTTTTTCCTTGAAAACAGATGGAAGAATGGACTTTAAAAGGCTCCGAAAACCCGCAACTGTAATTATCCCTTATTCCTAAAGAAATTTCTAGGTTATTTCCAAATTTAAAAGAAGTAGATCGAAGCACCTCTATTTAAAGGTATCTTTCAGAAGTGGTGGCTTTTATAGAATTTTTACGAAAGCAGGATGCCAAATTTTGTAGTTACGTGTAGTTTTAGCAATTATTTCTCTCTCTAGTAGTTACGTGCAGTGGCATGTTTGTATTTACTGTTTTATGTTGCCATGAGGTAGTCGAAGTTTTCGCTCCAATTGGTATTTTATCAGTAGTAGGGTAGGGTATTTTGTAAGTAATGGTGAAAGTAATATGTATTGTAAGTTATTAAATGATGTATAAAAAAAAAAGAAAAATGCCAAATTTCCCTCAATCATATTAAATAGCATAAACAATTTCCTTGAGACAAAATGCATTGATCACAGTAACCATTTCTATTTTTAATGCTGTATTTGTGACAGCTGTCTGCTCTCCAAATGAGCCAAATACGTTTCAGTTTTGGTGATGAAAAATTTAAATGCCACGATTTTGGAACAAAACAGGTTCTAGCAAGATATTTTTGGGTAAGGTGTACCACCAAAATTTTAAGAGCACTGTTGAATAGACCACATTTTTTGCAAAATACGCATTGTTCCCTTGACAAAAGCAGCCAAAATGCAGAGAAATGCTACCATTTTAAAAGACTAAACATGCATAGAGTATACCCTTGGCTAGATTAGATCTGAATGACTTTAATGAGACCTCAAAAACTATACCCCTGTCGAAGGCAAATCCCTATTCATCTTTATATACAGTGAGGGAACCCTACTCGTGTGCTTTTGAGAATGACTTCAGTTGAGTATGTGCATTATTGAAATCTCTAAATACAGTATAAACCCGCGTATAAGAACCTACAATTTTGCAAGTCAGCCTAACTAGGTTCTTATGTCTTGGGTCTTTAGTGGGAAATGAGGCTGTTCAGGTTCTCAAATTGGTTCTTATTTTATTCATGGCTTTCAGGAATTTCTTTCCTTCAGATTCAAACTTCTGTCAGTTCATATCAGTTGGGTTTATCAGATATTCCCCAACAGAAATTTGTGGAAGAATCCAAAATGCTTATATAATCCAGATAAAATCTTTCAAAAGCTTCTCATCAGGTAATATAAACATTTCTTATTCTTCCACAAACTTCTGTTATGAATAAGACACCATGCTCTCTAAAAATAAGAACCTATTTCAAATTCCAGGCTGAATGGGTTCTTATATAATTGGGGTTTAATTGCAAAGTTTCAGCCTGTAGGTTCTTAGGCCCGTTTTATAAGTTGTGCCGTGCCGTGCCGTGCCGTGCCGTGCCGTGCCGTGCCGTGCCGTGCCGTGCCGTGCCGTGCCGTGCCGTGCCGTGCCGTGCCGTGCCGTGCCGTGCCGTGCCGTGCCGTGCCGTGCCGTGCCGTGCCGTGCCGTGCCGTGCCGTGCCGTGCCGTGCCGTGCCGTGCCGAACCATACAAATTTGAGTTCGACCGAGTTTCGACTTGGAGCGCCTCTGTTTTATAAGGAAAAGATTTTGCCGTGCTGTGCCGCGCCGAACCACAGTGACGCATGCGCATGTTGGGTATGGTTGGGTTGCACATCCACAACAAACAATGGCTTTTGTCCTTTTGCGCATGTGTGAAAATGCTGTGGCACGGCGCGACTGAAATTTGGTTTTATAAGTCGCACCGGGTCGACCCAGTCGAGATGCCTTTGGCATATGGTTCGACTCAGTCGAACCAAGTGTCAATTTGGTTTTATAAGAGTCGCGCCGCGCCGAACCAGACAAAATTGTTCGAAATTCACTCGATTCGGCACAGCGCGGCACGACTTATAAAACGGGCCTTAATCCACTAGGTTCTTATACGCGGGTTTTTACTGTATCTTAAATATTATACCTCTTGCAGCTATATAGTACAAAATGGCACTACAGTATTTCATGACCATGTAAACATTGGAGAAAATTTGAAGGTAAATGGCAAGGTAGATGGCAAAGACATAAGGGCTTTGGCAGAGGATGCAGTCATGATTCATGGCTCCCAAAATATCACAGCGAAGAAGACATTCGAAAGAGCCGTAGCAGTTGAGAAAGACATATCTATAGACGGGGACGCAATATTGGACGGTTTGCTGAATGGAATCAATGTCGCGTCACTTCAAAAGGACATTTTGGATACAGTATCTGATCAAACAATAGCAGGACAGAAGAGATTCTTGAAGACAGTTCAGATAAATGAGATCACTGGTGCAAGAAAGCTGAATGGTTATGAAACGAAGGAGCTCGTGACTGTAGCTGGAAATCAGACTGTTAAAGGTAAGCTAGACTTGCTCAAGTTCTCTTGCAAGAAAAGAAAGGACAACTTGTTCCCATCATGTCACAGCTTGAGTACCGGATGATATCTGATCTCGATCTCTGTCAGGAAGCATCTTTTACTCTGATGTTTGACCAATATTGGGTAAATAAAAATCAATCCCCGTTTGCAGGACCACTACTGCCAGGCCCGGTACCAGCCTTGAATTCTTAAGGGGGAGGGGAGTAGAAAATCAAAATTTCTGACGCCAAAGTAAACGACAACAACGACACCAGTTTTAGGAACATACGCTACAATCATGCATGAAAGAAATGATATACTCCTTGAAGAAGCAACAATATGCTGTTGATACAAAATTAATGTCAGAATTTATCCTTGAAAGTGAATGAATCCATGTTCTATGCATCATTTTGCTAATAAAATCTTCTAAATGTGGGCCTGTAAATCATAAAGAATCCGACAGGTATAAAATTTCCGACAAATGATGGCCTCCTACGGGGGCGCTCTGCCCCTTGGCCCTGGCCAATGCCCCATGGATGCCAATACAACGATACTCACTAGTATATTATTCAATAGTGAACATACTCAAATATATTCAAAATTAGCCCAACTGAAATCGGCCACTCCGCTCTGAAATCATGAGGGATCATTTCAAGAAACCCACTTAAGGAACCTTCAAAATAAGCTTGTCGTATTTCGAAATAAGAGCCTCTTAAAATAATTCCGAGTTTTCGTTCTACCTCTTGAGAAAACCGAAAAGTCGTGCAACTCAGGTGGAAAGTCTTTCATTCAAAAACTAATGCCAGCACGTTTTCAAAGGTCCTCTTATTTCGAAATACGACGATTATTTTCAGCCGAATTTGAGCGAAGAGGGTCTATGAAAATATGAAAAACGCCAAGGCGTAAATTTTGGACTAAAAGACTTCCCAGCTGAGTTGCCTGACTTTTCGTTTTTTCTCATAGGCCACCCCCAGGCCCAGAACGAAAACTCGGGCGACTTGGCTAAACTCAAATATCTGCAATATTATTCTGTTGTGAGTTAACTGCAAAATGTAGCAGCTGTCTATTTGAATTGGCAAATGTTTTCTCTGCCTCGCTTGCCATTATTCAAATAAATCTTACAATGGGCACGAAATTTAGGTAACTCTTTCTGCACTGGTGAAAAGCTTAGGCCTGCTGTTAAAGTTGAAATTATCGGTAGAAATGGGTAAATGTGAGTATCCACTACTATCTCTTGCAAGAATTTCGCGTTGGATTGCGTTTGATTTGGCCTGATCGTACTGTCGCATTTTGCCCGAGTCGCCAGAGTTTTCGTTTTTTATATAGCCAGGACAACAACTCAGATGTTGAATCAAGAGCCGGAAATATTGCTTCTATAAACTACTGAATAACAAGATGTACTCGTTTTACTTCACTTACAAAAGGATGTATAGCTGTAGATCTTTTCACCAAGGAGTTTTAATGCTGCTTATTGACAAGTAAGCCCAATAGTTAACGGAAGTGAGCATGCAAGCACCACTGGCAAGAAATGCTACGAACTACGATAGCCTGATATCAAAATGTTCCACAGTCAGTTTCGCTCAAAACATTTTGCACGACACGAAGAAATAGTTGCCATGGAAGGAAGCGAACGTTTCAGTCCCAAAAATTTTCAATTCATCCATTCACCTTGCAGGAAGGAGTTACCCTTTCCGTATCTACTATTAGCATAGGAATATTTGGTCATCTAAGGCCGAAGTCGTTCCAAATACCTATCCTGCTATTTTAATACATTTCCCTCTCTCTTGCGCGGGTGCCATGGGCTCTCTGGCAACCTAGTTCCAAGGGTCTTTTGTCCATATACGGTAAATGGCTCGGGCAGGGGAAGAGGTCCCTGATACCCAGGATATTTTCCAGGGGAGGGCACATAACATGTTGAGAGTACGGGAAAAGGACCCAAAATTATCTAACAAGCTTTAGCAAAATGAGCAGGGAATAATTACAGTGGATAATTTTCCACAAAATACATATAAAAGTGGGTACGAATGCCAAAAGTGGTGAATAGGAGCTGGTAGCTTTCTTAAAATCAACAGGCAGATCTCGGTCTATCCACAGGTCCTGCACGCTTTCGGATTCCTTTACTAATTTTTAGCTTTCTTTTCATGCTGTCTAGTGATGACAAAGATCTCGTTATATCTTTTTGCAGGAGTAAAGACTTTCAATTCATCAGTGCAAGCAGTTAGGGATGTTACCGCTGCAAGGCTAGTAGACGGAGAAGACATCTCAGAACTTAGATCAGGCACACTCGTTACTAACAGTTTGCAAAAGCAATCAGTCACTGGTAGAAAACACTTCACAACTGGACCCCCCATCGAGAGCAACATGACAGTGTCAGGATTGCTAGATGGACGTATAATTGATAAAGAGACTGTTCTAGACTTGGGTTCTGAGCAGAACATCAGTGGAGATGTTAAAATTCACAAAGATGTCTGTGTATTCAAGAATATTTTGCTAGAAGGAACGCTGTCTGGAAATTATCTCAATGCAATAAAAAAGGATAGAATTACACTTGATTCTCATCAAGCAATTGGCAGGAATCTTGAAGTTTTATCAAGCGTTGAAGCTAGAAATGTAGCGGTGGTTGGCACTACAAATGGTGTTCATTTGAATCAGTATATACCGAATGTGAACAAATTTACTGGAAATGCATGGCTGAAAGCGATGCTGGTTGACCGAGCTGCCAGGAAAAGATGTTCTGCATTTGATTATGCAAGAAGCATCATCGACGGTAAGAAAATGTTCTCTTTAATTTGAAACGTAAATAGTTATTAGATCGATGATTGTACAGGGTGTCCCAAAAAAATTGTGCCCCGTTTGTCTGTAAATTGCGACAAAACGGCAAAAGATTTTTTCCAAATTTTTAAATGATGATGCTCTTCAGATGCTCAATTAAAGTTTGCCACCATCCCCATGAAAATCCATTGAAAAATGATGGAGCTATGACCTTCAGGAGACCAAATTTGCCCGATCACTGAAACCAGCGGTCGGCCATTTTGTCTTACTATTTTGCAGCGATAAATAGCTTCATGCATTGAAAATGAAACAGCAGCCTCCAATGTCATAGCTCTCGTGAAAATTCTGATAATCCTCGGAGAGTTCCACTATTTCTGACCTCACACAAATTATTTCTTACCTCACAAATGACTATTTCTTACCTCGCAATCTTCAGACAAACAGGGCACAATTTTTTTGGGACACCCTGTACAAGATTTTAGTAAACAAAGAAAATACCATCTTTTCCATAAAGTAGCACCCTACATTTGAGAAACCACCTGAAAGAAATGTTCAGGGTACTGAAAATAGTTAGCCCCCTGCTTATAAGTAACGCTTGAGGCTCACACCCAAGGTAAAGTTACTTGTAATTCGATCGATATATTCAAAATGAACAAAATTTTTAGTAGAGCTTCAAAAGCAACTGTTTAAATAGTTCTTTGCAGTAGTTTTCTTGAAACAGTTTCCAAATTTCAACTAATTTTCTTGACAATCATTGATGACATGCGCATACACATGGTGTTGATAGATCCATTTTCCAGGACTTTCCAAAACGAAATTAGAAACTTAGAAACTTTCCACCCAAAAAATGAAAAACTACCATAGAAATAAGAAACGTTTTGGCAAGATGTGAAAAATTTGCTTTTTGAAAAATGCAGGGCCTTACTGTATCACAAATTCAACAATAAACTCCTCTTTGATTAGCGTGTGGCATATTTCAGCCTGGAATAGTCTTTCGTGTGTTAAGGTCAAACAAATTTATATACAGGGTGTCCCAAAAAACTTGTTCGACGTTTGATTAAAAATTAAAACGTAACGAACTAATAAACGGGCTCCAAGGCAAAATAATCATATTTCTGAGATTTTGAATTAATTTTAGACACCACAAGCTAGCAAATCCGCTAAATATTCACGGAGTTACGAGCTTTTGAAGTTCAAGCTTGTGTGAAAGCTGAAACCAGACGACCCTAAATTGCAGATTTTGTGAAAGTAGAATTACGTTTATTCAAAGAAAATCAAATGGAATTCAAAAAGCACTTTCGATAAACAAACTTTCTCTAACAATGAATCAAGGTTATGGATGCTTGGAGGAAATTTGATGAGAAAAATTTGGATTGGCCCCGTCTCTCATCGATTAAATTTTCATTCCATGCTTTTGGATACTTGCAATCTTAACTAAAGTTTGGCAACGGTTACAAGAATAAAAGTACTTTTTAAGTCCTATTTGGTTTTCTCTGATATCAACAAAAGGTAAGACATTGGAAAGTTCTCTTTTACCTCGATTTTGGGACGTCGTTTTGAGAAAAACAAGTCGGTTTCGGGCGTCTGGTTTCAGCTTTCGCACAAACTTGAATTTCAAACGCTTGTAACTCCGTGAATTCTTAGCAGATTCGCAAGATTCTGGCGTCAAAAATTAATTTAAAATCTTAGGAACAGGGTTATCTAGCCAGGAGCCTAGTATAGTATATCGTTATTTATCAATTTATAATTAAACGTCCAACAATTTTTCTGAGACACCCTGTATGTACCTATCAATTTGCCACTAAAAAATAATGGAAAATTTACAATGTTTTAAAAGCTAAAAATAGATACATTACAATTTTGATCAAAATCAAATAAATACCTTTAAAAACACCTCCAACTATAGTGGCAGGGATAGCATTAAAAGGTCGAATTGACCTTAATTCCATAATGGTCCCGTCAGAGGTGCTATCTTGAACGGAAAATGTAAGATTATCAAAAAGAAATAGAACTGAATAAGATACAAATAAAAAGTATAAACTTTAAAGTGCTTTTTGGTGAAATTTATTCTAGTAGGGCAGAATCATGAGTGTATGTAAGAGAGCATATAAGGTGTTGTAGTTCACATAAATGCTATCTTTCTCTTTCTGCATATTATCAAAAAATATTCTTTGATCAATTTTAAAATTCTATCGGGTGAGTCAGAAAAAAGAATCCCCGTTTGACAAGTCATGGCTCCCTGGATATCAAGAGAATGATATCGGCAAATATATAGTTTTATGGTAGAAATGTTCAAATCTACTACAAAAGTTACCTGACTGAAATCGGCTACTCCATTCTGAAATTATGAGGGATTTTCTCCAGAAAGCCTCTTCAAAAAACCTTCAAAAAGTGCCCAAAATCATGAACAGATTTCCCTAACATTTCTGCCTTACAATGCCTTACAGCAATGACTTGTGGATGCTTTAGCACGGGCTACCCTCTTGGGAGGATGAGCAAGTCCTCCCCCTGGTATCGATGACCTATTCAGGGGGATTCCATTCTCCCAAGAGGACAAAACACATCAATTTTAGGAAGGAAAATGTGCTTATTGTTTTCATTCGTTTGTGCGGGGGCTTTCTGCAGAAAATCACCCATATCCACGGGAAGGAATGGCCGATTAAGGCCGTGTAAATTACTGAACCTAATTGAACATATTGGCAATTTGATTGATTGATTGATTTGATTTGATTTCACATATTTAGGGAGGGTAGCCCTTCAGCAAGTGCTGATTTTCAAGGGGCCCTCCATCTAACGATACAATACAATAATAATAATGTAATATAAAGGAAAGAAAAAACCTATTTACAATATGTCAAAGTCTAATTAATCTATTAAAAACAATGTTAGAAATAATGATCAGTGTTGAAATCAATTTACAGGGTATCTAAAATATATTATCTACACAGCAGTCTACGCTAAATACGGCTCTTGAAGGCATTGACCGAAGATGCCTGTTTAACTTCAGTTGAAAGGCTGTTCCAGCTTTTTTCACCCTTGAATGAAAAGCATTTTTGTCCATTAGCGGAACTTTTCAAAGGCAGCCTTAAGTCAGTGTTTGTATTTCGTAGGCTACGCTCGGTGCAATCAGCTTTTTTGGTGAAAAGATTGCAAAGATAGGTAAGAGCAAGGTCGTTGATGCATTTAAAAACCATTAGTTTCGTCTGTCTATCTATCAGCTCCTTGATCGTGTGCCAACCTAAACTTTGTATCAAGGGTTTACTTGGAACATCGAACTGACTATTGGTCACAACACGAGCTGCTCTGTTTTGAAGTCTCTGCAATTGTAAGATGTCGGTGGAATTGCAGCAACCCCAAACAGAATAACAGTATTGGAAATGAGGCTCCACGATGCTGCTATAGAGAGTCTTCACAACTCCAGCAGGAAGATACTTTTTGGCGTATTTCAAGAAGCCGATAGCCCCGGAAGCTTTCGCAGAGACTGTTTTTATTGGCTCCTTCCATGTGAGATTTTCGTCGATTTGAACACCTAAGTACTTAGCATTACTTCCAACTTCGACTCTAGTCTCGCGAATGGAAGGTTGGAAAGTTTGATTAGAAATCTCTAGATTCTTCTTCTTATGTTTGGTGGTAATTAACATAGAATGGGTTTTAGTTACGTCGAGGGATAGTTTGTTCCCCTTTAGCCACGTATCAAGTTTCCGTAGATCTTCATTGATAGCCTCGGTCAACTGAGTAATGTCTTTCGAAAAATGATAAATACTTGTATCATCAGCATACATAGACACTTTAGAGTTCTTTATAACGCATGGAAGGTCATTTATGTACACTAAAAATAGGAGTGGACCGAGACAAGAGCCCTGTGGGACTCCCACCTCGATGCTCCCCATATTAGAATCTACACCATTTACTCGACAATGCTGCTTTCTGTTAGCGAGATGGGACTTGAACCAAGATTGTTTCACTACTTAGTACACCATAGTGCGCGAGTTTTTGGCAAAGGATTTCATGATCAACCGTGTCAAAAGCTTTTTTGAGATCAATAAAGATCATGCCAGTCAAAATTCCCTTATCCATGCCGTTGTACCAATCATCTGTGCATTTCAGCAAGCAAGTTATAGTTGAGTGTAGAGCTCTGAAACCAGACTGGTCTGGTGACAGAAATCCATTCTCATTCATGTACTGGTACAACTGGTCAAAGATAAGTTTCTCAAATAGCCTATATATGACAGGCAATACAGAAATTGGTCTATAGTTCGATTTTTCTGACTTTTTCCCTTCTTTGTAAATCGGAGTAACTCTAGCAATTTTCCAAGCATCGGGTAAGGTACTGGTTTCAATAGAAACGTTAAATATTTGCACTAAACTACTAGAAATTACTGGAAATGCAATCTTTAGAAAGTATCCAGAGACGTTGTCATTGCCAAAGCTTTTCTTTAGTTTGATCTTAGCCATTGCTTTTTGGATGTCTTCTTCGTTAATTGCCCTCATGTTAAAAGTCTTCTCATCGTCATTAATGTTATATTCTCCCGACAGAAGCGGATTAGAGGTAACATCAATATCAGCGGCTAATTTCTTCCCAACAGAACAAAAGAACTCATTCATATTGTCCGAAATTCTTTGTTTATCGAAAACAGTTTGGTTAGAATCTTTCAAACTATCTATGTTTGTCGACTTTGACTTTTTATTGAGTAGCTGATTGATAGTCTGCCATGATTCCTTCATGTTACCCTTCTGCTGTAAGATTTTATCAGAGAAATATTGCCTTTTCAGCGCAACATTCAGGGTATTTACCTGATTTCTACATTGCCTATAAGAACTCATCAAAGCCTGTGATTTGTGTTTCACTGCATATCTTTTCAGTCGATCTCTGGTCCTGATCAGTCTCTTTAGATCAGCTTCCATCCACGGACAATACTTTTCTGATACTCGAATTTGACGAAGAGGGGCGTGCTTCTCTATCACAAGGGAAAACACATTCGAAAATGCAATAAAACAAGACATTTTTCAATATTTTTGCTTTGATATTCATGGAGCAGTGGCCTTCCAACTGGGGATCCTTTCTTCTTACTCACGCGATATGAATTTAAAATTGTGGCTCAGAATCAAGCCGTATTTCTATCGTTGACGCCAGGAAAGACAAGCTGATTCTAAGTTACTTCAACTTACCAATAACATCTACACCTGCTATGTGTGCTTCTATATGCCTGATTAGGGAGAAAGTCATTTTTCAATGTTTAGCTTGTCAAACATACTAGTTGAGTAGACAATTTTTGATGCAACTAATTCATCAGTTATTGAATTTCCTATCAATCGCTGTTGATCATACATGTATACAGTTGAAGCTTAAACATAATAGTGCGCTCCCATGTATTTTGTTAAACTTACCAAGATTAAGCTTTCTAGCAGATTTGTGCGTGAGTACCTCGTGGCTCTGTCTTAAGTCCATTATTCTTTCACGTGTACCTCAACGATCTGCTTAAAAACTTACGAAAGCTGTTAATTTTGTTATACTTCAGTAACTGCCAAACACATTTTTATGTCGGAATCCAGTTTATATGAAAATAGTACTCGGATGGCTTACTATTCAAGGAAATTGTAGTAATAAGTTCATAAAGAGCAAAGAAACTTGTTGAAGCTAAATTCAAATATATGTATATGAACTCTTATCCTTGAGTAATATCAACTAACCATTTTGTTATGTTTTGTTAAAATAATAGGGTAAATTCATATTTCAAGAAGCATATCTGCAGCACTGTTTGAGACGGCATGATAAGTAGTGCATTTGAAAGATAAGAAACGAAAAAAGAAACTTTTTTGTACCAAAATGTTGAATTTGTCATGTTACTGTAGATTATTACTATGGCCTCATCTAAGCTCTTTATACAAATGTATAATCATCATTTTGCCTTTTTTCAGTTGCTCCACTACGCATCGATTACTTCTTAAACTTTCAAGCATTCAAAAGTGGCATCAATCACATAGAGCCATTTAAAATTGGCAATGACTCATTCATCGCAATGACATTCGACAAACAAACTCCATGTGCTCCAACTGAAATAATGAAGTACCACAGAAGTAAAAAGAGATTCGTGACACATCAGTATTTGTTGTCTGCAAGTGGAACAAGATGCAAATCATTCAAGTCTGCTCATGAAACTTATTTGGTCTTGCAAAACGATGGGCAATCCTGTCAGACACAGAGTGAGTTGAACCCGGGGGGGGGGGGGGGGGGGAGGGGGGAGTAACTTCAATAGGTGGATGATGGGGGTGTGCCATTTTGAATTGTAAAATCATACCCTAAAATTTATGAATTTTTCAAACCATACCCCAAAATTTACGGGGCATTCAAAATAGATACCCTCAAATTGTGACAAAAATTCAAAATTCTAACCAAGTATGCGAAATTAGATCAAATATAATACCATGAAGCGTTATTCTTCTAAAATTGTATCCCAAAATATATGTCTATTTTACAAAGAATGACACCCTAAAATTTTTTTTGCAGCCTGAAAAATGTATCCCAAAAAATGGCACATCTCGTGCAATCCCGTACTGGTATATATGGTAGTTACCTCCCCCCACCCCCGGGGGATTCGAAAGAAGAATTATTTTTGACCAAGTTTACATTATACCGGTGCGGTGCAACTTTGGATCTACCGATATCAAATGTGCATGTTCTGACCCCGTTTTCACTTGCACCCAGTGTGATTTTGGATTCATCTCTCTTTAATACTGTTTCTTCTTCCGCAGGCTTGTACTTTGTTCTTATTGCAGCGTTAGTCGTGGCCGTTTCGTGAAAGATTATGGATATTTTTTGCAGTTGACAGTTTTCGTATGGATGATTTTGCAGTTGTTTTGCGAAATTGCCAAGGGACTGTCTGTCATGAATTCTTACAAAACCCCGTTTTGTTATCTAGTATTATCAAAAAACTTTTTGTTACGTGTAGTGCAATTGTACAATGATAAAGGAGTAAATAAAGTAAAATATAAGCATTTTGATGCGAATTGAAATAAGCATGACGTTTCGAGCATCGCCCGTTATCAGGCCTTGATAACGTTGATAACGGGCTTGATAACGGGCTATGCTCGAAACGTAGTGCTTATTTCAATTCGCATCAAATTGTTTACATTTTACTTTATTTACTTGTTTATTATCTATTATGCTTGTAAATTTCGTTTATGAGAACAGAATAAGAAAATTGCATGTTTGAGTATTTCTCACTGCAAAAGACATCAAAAGTTCCCTTTAGTTTCTGCTTGGAAATTTAGGAGAAACGGACAAGTTTATCGGGGAAATTGAAGGGAAAACGGACATTTCCATTTCCTTCTTGGGAAATTATGGGGAAAGTGTCCGTTTCCCCAAAATTTCCCCATGAAAAAACGTAGGGAAATTTTTGTCATTTTTTGCTTATCTTTATATCATTTTGTCTCTTTATCTTTTTATACTCACTCTATTTATTCAACACGATATGTGTCCTTTGTTCCTGTCGAAGCTTTGGAAATGCAACTGTTCAGTCATTCTTTACTCAGTATCTGAAACGTTCCCCACATCTGAAATGACTAGCTTTTCTTCACTATTGTTGCTAGCACAACTGGTTGAGTGTAGGCTAACCTATTAAAATTCATACCGGATGAGTCAGAAAAAAGAATTCCCGCTTGGAAGGCCGCTGCTCCATGAATATCAAGGCAATAATATTGAGAACTGTCTTGTTTTATTGCCAGTATGTTCAATTAGATTCAGTAATTTACTCGGCCCTAATCGGCTATTCCTTCCCGTCGATATGGGTGATTTTCTGCAGAAAGCCCCTTCCAAAAACCTGCAAAAACGAATGATAGCAATGAGCAAATTTTCCTTCCTAAAATTGATGAAACTCACATAAATTCATGTATTTTGCCTTCTTGGGAGAATGCATCGATACCAGCCAAGAGAATAGCACGTGCTAAAGCGTCTACAAGTCATTGCTGTAAGGCCATTGTAAGGCAGAAATGTAAGGGAAATTTTTCAATGATTTTGGGCACGTTTTTTGAAGGTTTTTTGAAGAGGCTTGCTCAAGAAAATCCCTCATAATTTCAGAATGGAATGGCCGATTTCAGTCAGGTAAATTTTATAGTAGATTTGAACATTTCTACCATTAAGCTTTATATTTGCCGATATTATTGTCTTGATATCCAGGAAGCCGTGACCTTTCAAACGGGGATTCTTTTTTCTGACTCACCCGGTATAAAAATTGATTACCGAAATGGTTTAATTCAAAATGTGGCATAACAAACACTAGCCTTTATCTCTTTATTTTAACTTGATACTGACCATTAATTTCACCATGCAGGTCAAAGTACGATATTCAAATGGAATACGACTTCGTCACTTTTCCAAGAATTCCAACAACTACTGATAAACTATGTGACCGATGTGGCTGCAATAACATTACGGAGTGGTACAACATTGCTTGCCATAACAAATGCACATCCTGTACTGTATACCTCAAATGTAACCATCTGGCGGAAATTGCACAACGAAACCAAATTCTGCTGCACACAAACCATGGTAGCTTCAATGGCTTCTGCAGTAACGATGTTTGAAATCAATGACTTATATTTCCTTGGTGTGGCGATGTCACTTGATCCAGGCCTACAAAGCACGAGAGCACTCTCCGTTATTTATAAGCTAGGCAGCAACAGCACTTGGGTGCAATTGCAGCAGATTGCAACAGCTCGTGCATCAGACATCAGAAGCTACAATGACAGTCAACATCATTTCCTTGCAATTGCTAACGAGAAAAGCGAAAACACACAGACTCATTCGTCTCAAAAACTTGGCACAGAAGTTTATAAGTATTTGCCAGCTAAAGGCCTGTTTTTGCTCGACCATTCAATACCAAGCATGTGTCCGACTGGGATAGAACCGTTCTTCCTAAAGACCAGCCATTATTTAGCTATTGCCAGCAAAGGAATTGGCATACTCATCTACCGTTTCAGATTGCATTTTGGCTACCAGCTAACACTGTCTATCCCACAGCCAGGAATCACATATGTGACATCCTTTGTCCTCGATGATGAACTGCACTTGGCCGTTGGAAGTAGCAGTACCACTGATAATGGGAGCAAAATGGTTTTTCATCCAAGGTTGTTGAGAGCACATTGGTCAGGTAAGTGACATTGACAAATCAAATAATTACTGCTCAGTATTTTAATAACACCCAAAACGATAAGAGAATTGAATCAACTCCCAATCGGCTTTTGAACAAAATGAATAAGATGCCCGAGGCAGATGTGAAGATATATCCTTCTTCTTTTGATATGTGCTAATATTTGCTCTTGAAAACCATTTCTGGAATACACAACAAGCGACCTAGATACCTGGGTTTCAGGGAAACTTTCGCGGCTTCGTTTGTTTTGAATTACCGGTTGAGGGAATTTCATTTGTCTGCGATCAGAAATCGCTTTGAAGTCAGGTGTGAACAAAAGAAACTCATGCTATTGTCTTAGAAAATCTGTCCTTGTTTTGCAATAGGTGATTATGCTTGGGATGGCGTTGAGGCGCTTTTTACCAAGATACATTGGGTTCCAAATAAGATTTTCAATATAAAGAATTAGAATAAATGAGTTGTACCTTGAACAGAGTATGATTAAATCACATTGAAGAATCTTCAATGTTTCAATAGGGATTCAATTAGGAACACAATGCATTTAGATAAGAATATCCTCACCACCATTGATTGCCCGTGGCAGATGTTTAGATATATTCTCCTCCTTTCGATCTATGCTCATGTTTTCTCTTAAAAACAATTTCTGGAATGCACAACGAGCGAGCAAGCTACCTGGGTTTCAGGACAACTTTAGCGGCTTTGTTTGTTTTGAATTATTTGTTGAGAGAATTTCCTTTGTCCGAGATCTTTAATCGCTCTTACAAAACCTGCCCTTGTTCTGGAGCACACTTCTGGTGAAAACAATCCGTCCACCTTGCTTCACTCATCATGAAACTTTAAAATGCATCTTTCATTGTAATCCAGTGCGGCTGGTAGTGATAGGCTAATTTGTCACCCTCCGTTGGATACAGGGTCATTTTTTCAAGCAGTTTCCGAATATCGATGTTGTTTTAAACTATGCGCCATTTAATTTCAATGTCACCATGACAACCTTCAAATACTCATAGTAGTCAAGTCAGCAGCCGTTTCTACCTGTTTTGAGAAGATGCCAAGCTCTTATTTACACTATTCGATGCAAAATGTTTTTCTCTACAACTTATCCAAAATGGCTTAAAACACACTTTAAGAAAAATTTTCCACAGTATGTTTTATAAATCACACTGTTTCATTTCCAGGGGAGCACAGAAATTCTAACATATGATAAGCGTAGGTAATTTGACCAAATATGGCAGACAGGCAAATTCTCGGCATCTACTCATCAAGATCTTTCTCAACGATGATATTCTGTAATGATTGTTTGAATTTAACGCATTTTACGGCTTCAAACACAATGCTACCAGTGCTACTGGATTGTAATAAAAATGCAAATTGTACTATTTATGCAAGGTGGCTGGATTATTTTGGCCGGTAGGGTATAAATCTTCCAAGCAACAAGTCATAACAAATTAAGCTGCAAGGCAGATGAGTGATGAATCGAACAGACTTTCATTATTTATTATAATGGTTTCGCTTTTAGATCTAGTAAATCTCAGGTTATGTTGTATGACAAGAAAGCTTTTCTTTCCTTTCAGGAATTCGCGGATCAACATTTCGTGGCTGTAAACATCAAGCACGAAGATAACTGGACCGACAACTGAATTCAGAAAAAAATATTTGCAATTGAAAATTAGCATTCTGTGTTTGTCTCACATTAGCTGCCAGACCCCGTCTACAAGTTGTCGGTAGGATTTGAAAAAGGCATAAAAAGGGGCCGTTTTGGCCTCCCGAATACACGACGATGCCCGTAGAATTTTATGCTAATTCCTCAGAAAATAACAACTAACGTCAATAATCAATCAAGATAGATAAAGCAACGAGAGCAATTAGGACAAAAGGAAGCATAGAAACTTTCAGCCTTCCAAATTTCCAAATCATACCGGCAGATTGGGTCTACACTATGCTGGCAGAGTTTGAAAAATGTAGAGTTACAAACTTTGCAGCTTTGCCCAGGGGGGACACTCGACACATACGCATACGGGGGGAGGTCAGTCCAAGAAATTTTCAGGAACCTAAAAAAATATCAGTTTAGCTTCATTACAACCCAAAAATATCAGCTCATTTTATACCTTGAAATCTGTAAACGAACATAATAGATCCTGATAAACAATAAGGCAAATCGACGCCAGGATTGCCTCTAAAGAACCCAGAAATATAATTTTCACAATATTTGATGCCCAAAAATATCAAAAACATAATTTCAATTTATTTGGACCCAAAAATATCACTTTCAGCAATATTCTGACACAACAATATCAGACTTACCTCCCCGTATGTGCATGTGCTCAGTGCCCCCCTGGGCAGCTTTGCTAACTGTCCTAATATTCTGCTAGCAGAATTTGGAACAAGGGGCATCGTGTAGACTTTACAGGCATTGTGCAAAACGGTTCTCAGATACGATTTGTGAGAACGCAAAACATCATGCAAAAAATTACTCATATAAATTCTTTTTTTTTCAATCACGGATATTTACGAATATTTTCTCCTTATATCTGAATTATTATCATAATTACTATTGTTATTAAAATTATTATCGATTTATTTACAGTAGGCAAACATGCAAATAGCAATAATAGTAAAAGCTAATTCATGCCTACTATCTAACGAAATAAGACAGACTGAAGTAAGACAGACCTTGATATTGATTGGAATATATAGCAGTAGTCATTACTAACTAAAATTCACTTTACTGAAAATGTCAGATAAACTTATAAGTGTACTAAATAGAAATTGGGGTATTATAAAGTAATTAGATAATGATTGAGTCGCAAAGAATTCAAAACTTTTCCTTTTTTCTGAAACTTCTCGAGGTACCCTAAAAAATGGCAGAACCCCCTACCATGAAGAACTTAAGTTACCCCCCCCCCACTGATTATTTTACTTGTTATTATAATAAAGGTATCTAGGCTAAGGCAGCTTCTAACATGATTACAAAAATAACATAACTATAAGATTAACTAAGTTACTAGAGTATAAAGTTAATTACAAATATATCAATTGTCATGATAAACGAAGATGTCAGTTACAACAATGATAAGGCACATTAAATCGTGCTCGTTTATTGCAAGCAAGATTCAGATTTCAGCTTGGAACGTTTTAACAGGAAGGTTGCTACCAGATTTAAACTGTGCTTGTCCTCTTGGCTAAATATAACCAGATGAATTTATTCCACGCGTTAAGATGATTAACATTTGGGTATACATTGGCTATCTTGGTTTCGAGGCATTTCCTGTCCTCTTGTAACTGTGGGCACATCATGACAAAGTGAACCTCATCTCCAAGAACTTGTATTCCTAATGAAAGGCAGTATTTACAGTGCCTGTCAGACCTGGGTATCTTATTTTTTTCAAACCGTCCAGCGAATATATAAGGTTCAGGGCCACATATACATACGGGGAGGTAAGTGCAATATTTGTTGGGTCAGAATATTACAGAAAGTGATATTTTTGGGCTACACTAACTGCAGTTATGGCCATGATATATTTCGGCATCAAATCTAATCAAAGTTATATTTCCGGGTACTTTAGAGGCAATCCTGACCTCAATTTTCATTGTTTCAGGATATTTTATGTTCGTTTACGGGTGTATAGGTATAAGATGAGCTTATTTTGGGTTGCAATGAAGATACACTGATATTGTTGGGTTGCCTGAATATTTCTCGCACTGAGCCCCCGTATGTGTATGTGCTAAGTGCCCCCTGGGTTACAAGGTGCCCAAAACAATTAAACTACCAGGGGCGAAGCTAAAGAAAATTGTTGGGGGGGGGGGGTGCAGACCCCCCAATTTGCCGACAAAAAAACGAAAATACCATTATATATCATCAAAGTTTGAAACGCTTAAGCAATGGATGATTAAATTCAAAATGTAGACATTTGGCATAGTATTTCAGGGGCATACGCAGCACTTGATGAGTGGGGGGAAATGAGGGAAACGCCCATTTTAGTTTTATTTTGCATCGTAAAAATGGTTGCAATGAACACAATATGGGCAGGATGTTTCATTGAATTTGCATTGAGAATTTATACCCATCTTAGCAAGTTAATCTAGGAAAGTAAACGAACATGTCAGTCAGAGTACAGCTAGCTCTTCAAATTATTTTGATGAAATTGCTCGAAGGAGCAGTAGCAAATAGGGAACCCTATAGCCAATGACACGCACAGGTTAAGACAAATGGGATCTTGAAATAAGTAGGTCTGGGGGCAAAGCCACCAGGAAAATTTTGAGAGTATGCATTCTACTTTGGCTTAGAATGCCTTTCCCAAGATCGTTCAGTCATTCAGTTCAAAGAAATCGGTCACTGAGTTTCACACCAACCTTTAGAAAGATTTGGAAACTGTATTCGCCGACAGACACTCAGTAGTACCAGTACCAAGGAAACGTTTTTGATTTGCCGACAGATATTATCAATTTGCCGACAAACTGAATGTTGGGGGGGGGGGGTGCGGCCCCCCCCCCCCGCACCCCCCTTTGGCTACGCCCCTGTAAACTACGATCATTTCAATGCGTGCCACAAAGTCTTCGCTTCAAATGTCTTATTTTACTACAAAAGTAGAAGCTCAAAATCAGACATTGGTACCCCATCAACTTCGTCCCCAGGATAATAAAAGGCCCTCATGGCTATCATGGTAAAGATAGTGGCTCCTTTCAGGAGAAATATGGTGACAGCCCAAAATATTCGATCCTTCGAAAAATATTCGAGAAATTTCCTTCAATACAAAAGGTTCAAAAGTACTAGAGTCTAGCAATCTCGAATCTTGATGCCCGCAACCTTAGTCCGGATTGTAGCCCTTTTCGTCCTTTTATGTAAATAAAGCTTTTGTTTTGTTGGATTGTTATCGAGATTTCGGACTTGGGGCCTGACTCCATTTTCCTTTGCTGCTGCAAATGGTCACCGTAAATCAGCTAATTCTCCAGAATGCAAACAGCACACACAACGACATGGCCTGGTGATGCAATGGGCAAGTATATCTGCACAATGTGTCTTGAATAAATCCTGAAAATATCTTTGCAATGCAAAAATTTAGAGTATTGTTTTAGCAAAAGTTTACCTCGTACGTAACCTGCCCAGCAAAACGCAGTCCAGCCCCAAACAAAAAGTTTAGTAATTTTTTGTCTCTTGTTCTAGCAAACATCTCTGGTTTTGGTGCTAGAGTCGGCATTGAAAATTTTGAGCTTCTCAAAGTCTTGGGAACTGGAGGTAATTATTTTCTACCGCGTTATTAACTTGTAAAGTAAATTCCTTGCGCATGATATGATAATATTGGCCTAAGGCCTTTCCAAAATGATACTGATAGGCCTGGGCAAGAACCTGTTAACCAAATTCCGCCCAGCACGATGATTCAAACATCTTAAAACAACTGACAATGGTACATGCTCACTTTTATGAAGGTTTAGGTGGCCTGCAAGTACATCGCGTGCATTTTATTAATGGATGCTGCGCTTGCTTGAAGAAGACCAAGGTAGGCCAAAAATAGAGAGAGGGCAGCTGCCTTCATGTTTCATCCCGCACAAACAAAGGTTTACATAATATTTTGAAGGGGGTGCAACGGCGCTCCCTGGGTGTATTCATAGAAATAATTTTGATACTAAATTTTCGACGAATGGAGAAAAATGGAAAAATTGAGGTATTCGTCGAAAATTTAGTATCAAAATTATGGTTAAGAAAATGTAAGTATCAAAACATAGGAATGATATGTACAAGGAACAGAGGTGTGTTGTATCCAAAATATCCTGTTGTCCTATCTGTTATGGTCCCAGGAAAATTGTGCTCCAAAATGATAACCCTTGAAAAATTAAAAGCATAAAGTCATCGTGGTAATTAGACATGCTCCAGGGTAGAACGTTTGTTTTGCTTCCTCACATCATTCGTTCAAAGACAATAGACGTATATTGTTTTACCATTGTTTGTGAGGTCTTTCATGTGATCAGTTTCATTTAACACGAAGATTAGCCAATCAGATGGAGCATAGAAAAGTACAAGTAGGCAATTCCAAATGTTTAAGGATGAAATATCATTTTAACACCCTGTTCCCTGTTACTGAACATCACCAGAAAACAAAACCACAGCCAACAAACATGTTGAGCAACATCCAATGAGATGGCTAGAATGTTTTGGCTGCATTTCACAGGTAGAAGAATTTCAGCACACAGTTTATTTCCATCTGTTCCTGGGGGGGGGGGATACTTGGTCTACAAAAATACGGGGAGGTGCTGCTGGAAAATCTGGAAAGGCACCCTGTCCTGGAGTAAAATTCCTGAAAATAATACCCTGTCCCGGAGTAACATTCTGAAAACAATACCCTGTTCTTGAGATTCTTCATATGAAATTGTAGGCTGCCCCGGAAATTTGATAAAAATCTATCAGAAAAAGTGGAGAAGTTGCCATCCAAACGATTTAAATCACACTCGCCGAGTGCAAATGGCTTACAATGACGTTACATAGTCAATTATAGAAAATATGGACCCTGTCATGGAGCCGATTATACAAAAGTAATACCCTGTCCCAGAGTAGGAATCCTGAAAATGATACCCTGTTCAGCGGCACGTCCCTGTACGAAAAAATAACCCAGGCATCTGTTTCGCCGATTTGAAGGTGGGGCATGACATGCCACACGTTTTCACATAGGCCATCCAAACGTTTAATTAAAGGAAAGAAGCAAGGAAAACAAATTACATAATCTCTAATGATTAGAATTGCTCTTAACCCGTTGACTATAAATCATTTGGTATAAGACTCCAAAATACTACTGTAGGAGTAGAAGTTTGAGTTTTTCTGCTTCTAAACCATACGAATGCTGGATGCTGTTTCAAGTAAGCATCCACGCGCTCATTTATCGCTCGGAAAAAATCTTTCATCCACATTTTGCTAGGTTAGCAGTCTGGTTCACAGGCCCAGAATGGAGCCTGGATCTTTCATGGTTTGCCTCCTATTGTTCTGTCATTAGCTTGTATTGCTTTCCGTGGGTTTGCTATATTCTTAAAATGGGGTTTTCACAATCTTATGTTTCTTTTCACTCAAATTATAAGGTTCCTTGTTGCTCTGAAAGAATGTAACAAGAAGTTAACCACCTTTTGCTGTTTTTTGTTCATTTGGGTGGACAGGTCAGGCATATTGTGCCTCTGATATTTCAATATATGGCTTACGTAAAAGTCATGTTTGCTGTGAATATTTGTAACAGAAAACTGCATGAGATACTGGGTTATCAAGCAAGTCAAAATAGACCAGGGTCCCAATTCAATAGGATTCAAAGATATACTTTGCAGTGACGACAGTTGATGACAGAAAGGCAAGAGCAATGGAAAGTGTTGCAAATCATGAGAACTCAAGATGTTTGTCTGCTCATGAATCTGGAATAGACATCTGTACTTACTGTGCTAAAAGGTGGAACAACCCAAAACCAACCAAAACCAACCACAACTACCCAAAACCATCCAAAACGACCCAGTATGACCTACAACCACATCATAACCACCCAAAACGACCCAAAATTTCTAAAATGAAACATCAGATTTTGGTTATTTTAAGGGGTAAAAGCCCCCAAAGCTTAACAGATCTTTCAAATATCTCTCAAATTCTTCTTTCATAGTAGGACTTGTTGTGATCATATATGGATTTTCAGCTTCTAGAAATGGGAAAAATGTGAAATCATCATGACCTGAAATGGGACTCAACATACCGGGTGTCCCAAAAAATGTATACAGATTTGGTTAACTCCAGGGATGTGAATTTAGCTTTAATTAGCTTTAGCTTTTGGCCTGAGCAAGTTCCTGAAGCACATTGAAATTGATAACTGAAATTAATGAAAAATTAAGAAACTGCCCAATGGGTGACTGGAGGGTGACTTCTGGAAAACAGATTCTTCAAATCATTTTTCCCTTGGTTTACTGCAAAATGTGACAGATGTGGATTCGGACAACTTTGGGAAGTTTGACTTGCCTTGGCTCAAAGCAGGTGGAATGTTACTCTTAGTGCGAGTTTGCTGGTTTTTCTTCCTGAGATTCCTCCCATCTTCACATTTTGTGGTGGCCAATTTATAACTTATTTTATTTAATTGAGCAAAATGCTTTAAGCGATGCTCAGTAATGGCGTTAAAGTTAAAGTTAAAGTTAAAGATTCTACAAAATATTGTTCAAGTTGTATTAAGGCTATCCTTGATTTATATGCAGTAGTGCCTTAAGGATTTGTTTAGGCCAAAATGCTAAAGCTCTAGTTTGCAGGAAGAGGCACATTTGAGCTTTCAAGAGTAATATGTCTGCTCTCAAAGCATCAACACCAACAAACGAGGAACCTTTGTTCAAGTTAACTATCGAGGAACCTTTTTAGAGTGATTAGACCTTGATTGGAGCTAAATTCACATTGCTGGGGTCAACCAAATCTGTGTACTTTTTTTTGGGACACCTGGTATATTTTGTTTGCTTTTAATATTTTAAGAACCCTAAATTGTTTCAATATTCTTTACAGTCAAAACAACTTTTGTATTACATCTGATTTGCCTCCCACCCTTCCCCCATTTGTTAGGGATCTTTGCTACCCTGTAATTTGGCATTAATAAAATATTCCCTTTGATTAATGGGGGTAGTTTGCATTCTGCCAGTTTGATTGACCAGGAATGAATTGATCATATTTAACAATATTGAAAATTATTTGGAATTTTGGTACATGAGAAATTGAAAAATTTGAATAGAGTTCTTTTTGTCAATATTTCTACGTACCTAGCATCTGAAGGCAGTTTTCAGGACACTGAGAACCTAAGCTTATCAATGCAGTGTTCTGCCAAGCCCTTGAAGGTGTAGAAAAATAACCAGCAAGGAATTCCCACATATTCAGTTGTACATAACACGATCGAAAATATTCGTCAATAAAAGAGCAAGACAATATTCGTCAAAATATGCGGATATGTCTAAAGAGTCAAAGGCAAATATTGGAGTGTTAACTAATTGGTTTCAAGGAACGAAATCTGGAAACGAAGATTGCAGAGGAGAGTCTACAAATTTCAAACCATTTGTTCACTCAACCTTGGTACCTTTTGATGGAAGATTGTATTGCAACAATTGATGAATCGACGCTTCTCCTAGCCTTGCAGACTCATTGTCCAATGGGTCTGCACGCAGGCTACGCTTCTCCTCAATGCAGATCTTTCTCTGTTCCGACAAAGGCATTTGAACAAGTATTGTCAAAGTAGGCCGCAAATTTTTGTACGTCTCAAAGACTTTCGGACATAAACTCATAAACTACATTGCTTGAGCACATGTTTGAAAGAACAGTCATTGAGAAACCTCGTATTTCTTGTTTTGATAGAAATGGAGCAAAAATCCGAAAAAAAACCAGAAATCCGAAGGATTTTTGGCAACAAAATCTGGAAATCCGGGGCAAAATCAAGCGGATTTTAAATCCAAAAAAATCTCGTCAGTGAAATGCCCCTCGATTGGAGAGCAGATTTTTGCAAAAAAATTCAGGTAATTTCAAGCAATTTCTTTCCTGGTTGCGTTTTATGAAGGTAGGTAAACTGTCCAAAAATTGTCATGGACTTCTTTCGCAGTGATATCACTCTCCTACTAAACATCCGGCCTAACTTTTTCACCTTCACGTGTACACAATATTTTTTTCGTCATTTATTTGACTAAAACGTCCTTTGAGTTTCCGGCTATAATTCCAAACAGAGCATTAGCATTAGAACAAGTGTTAAATGCCGCTTTATACAAATCACATGACCTCTTGGGATTTCTATTGCGTCAGGTTGGTCTCTGCTGGGTTCAGATGGATTCACCTGGGTTCAGCCGGGTTTAGATGGATTCAGCTGGGTTCAATGGCAGTTGGGTTCAGATGGGTTCAGGTGGGTTTAACTTATATAAATTACGCTAAAATATCTCCTGTTACGGCCACACACAAATCAATAAGGCACTTTGAACAATATGGCCGAGAGACAATAGTAATAACAAACTTGATTGGTGTGACCATAAAATCTCCCAGCCAATGAGATCAGAACGATTGTTATTCAGCTGTTTTCATTAACACCATAAAGCGCTAACTATGCTTACAAAAGTTAGGTACTTGGTTGATCAAGCTCCTCAATTCACGTAGGCGCTTGACTAAGCTCCTGGAATATTTGTCTCTTTTGTGGGAAACCAAATGGTAAGTTCTGGAAAAAGACACCAAGTTATCAAATGCTGCTATCAGTCGGTTCAAAACAAGATGGATGAGCACGAAAGGAGCTCGCACTCCTTGGAAAGAGAAAGCGTGCAAGTGTGATCGCACGCCATTCCCAGTCCAGTAAGGCCTGAAAAACGTTGCCCTGCAGCCATTTCATTTCCTCAACTTGTGCACTCAGCAAATCACTTTGGCAATCAACATAAAAGCGAGGCAGCTAGATAGTGGGGTAGACAATCTGAACACAACTTGGTGTTGATGTAGTGCTGGTGATGATTTGATGTGGCAAGAAACATTGTAGTATTTTATTTTCTACACTTGGGAAGCGCATGAAAATTTTACGATTTCAACAAAGAGAAGGAAAGACAGTTTTATTGCGCTTACAAACAAGAGATGAAAGGAAGATACGGGCTAAATTTTGAATGTAAATTTTACATGTCAAATAAATTCACAAATCATAATTTCAGATCATTAAATGGAAACATCTTTTGATCAGCAAAGTGCTCGAATAATCAAACCAGCAGAATTTTAGAGGCGAATGTGGAGGCGCTCGCGCTCGATCAAGTGCCTCTCATTTCAGGGCCTTGGTCCTTCCCCTCGATGTGACCACACCCCGTGATTCCTTTGCCTGGAATCACAGAGAGTTGGCGACTATCCTCACTCCACGTAGCAGGTTTGCCAGGGTGGTGAACCCTCAGATTGGTAGTTGAGCATGCTACCAAGCCATCCCCGCACAATTTGAATAGAATAACGTAGACAATGATATTAGAACCTTGAAGGTGATGTGAAGCGATAATTTTTATTGATTAAAATGAATGGCACTGTCGAATGATAAAGAATCCTGTTTAGATTTCTTTGATATCTCATTTCGTTTTAAAGTCATCCCCTGATTCTAAGTGCCAGCTGATGACGTCATATTGTTTGCAAATCGCTACGGTAATATATGGAAATATAGCGGTATCTGACCTTTGAAAGATTACAGTTGCAGGAGACATTTAAGGTAAGCTGAATAAATGTAACAGAAATTTTCTCATGAATGGATATAATGTTTAGAAAGGCATTTTAACTGAAGAGAAGATATTAGAGTCAATTTCCCTTTGGAAACATGGTCTACCTTGTATACTGTCGTTACTTTTTGCAAACAAAATGACGTCATCAGCCAATCAGACAAAATTGTGGATAACTCGAAAATAAAACAAGTTATTGAAGAATTTTTAACGACATTCTTTATCATTCAACAGTCATTTTCATTTGCATCAATAACAATTTTCGCTTCAGATCACCTTAGCCTTAGCCTACCTACGCGTAGGCTATAAGGGCTGGGCTCCTCATACCGCCAAAATGTATCTCATGTTGATTGGCCTGGCTGTTGTAATTTGACATCCACCACAATCTCAACAGCTTATGGAAAAGTATTCTTGGTAAGGAAGAATGGAGGTCATGACCACGGCAGACTGTTTGCCATGAAAGTACTAAAGAAAGCTGCCATTGTGCAAAAGGCCAAGACTACAGAGCACACCATAACAGAGAGAAGTGTACTTGAAGCAGTTCGCAGCTGCCCGTTTATTGTCACTCTTTTCTATGCATTCCAAACTGAGGCCAAGTTACATCTGGTGATGGGTAATTATTGCAATTAAACAATATCTTGTACCCTATACATACTGACACAATTGAACCAGCTTATGCTAACAAGGACAAATTTTGTAACACAAAGGCATGAGATGCTTTTTTCACCTGAATTCAAAGCGATTAGTGGCTGCAGACAAAGGAAATTCTCTCAACCATAAATTCAAAACAAACAAAGCCGCAAAAGTTGCTCTGAAACCCAAGTAGCTAGCGCGCTTGTTATGCATTCCAGAAACTGTTTTTAAGGGCAAATATGAGCATATATGGAAAGAAGAAGGATATATCTACACATCTGCCTCGGACATTTTATTTCTTTGGTTCAGAAGCTGAGCAGTTAAGTGTTTTAATTACACCCAAAAAATTAGAGAATTGAATCGCCTCCCAATCAGCTTTTGAATAAAATAAATTAAATGCCCGTGGCAGATGTGTTGATATATCCTTCTTCTTTCAATCTATGCTCATGTTTGCTCTTAAAAGCAATTTCTGTAATGCATAACGGGCGTGCAAGCTACCTGGGTTTCAGAGAAATTTTTGCGGCTTTGCTTCTTTTGAATTACTGGTTGAGAGACTTTCCTTTGTCTGCGATCGCTAATCGCTTTGAACTGCGGTGTCAATCAAAACCAACTCGTGCTATTGTCTTACCAAATCTGTCCTTGTTGCTTATGCTATGCTTTATCTAAACCAGGCTACGTTTCAACCAATCAATGCATTTTGATTTGTTGGATTGACCAAGTGTGATGCAACATTTGATAACCTGGTATCTTTTTCTGGTTTATCCTTGCAAGTGTGCATGGAGTATTACACTGCAAGTAAAACCAGCTTAAACTAAGCCAGGTTATCAAAAGGGACCTTCTAATTGGTCAATCGAACAAATCAAATGCATTTGATTGGTTGAAACGTAACCTGGAGTAGATCAGCTGGTTTAACTTTGTCAGTGTGAAGGCGGTATTAATTTACTTAACCATTGCTATGGGCTTTTCAGAATCAGTACTGACTTCTGTCATTGTTATTTTTGTACCAGTTTCAATAAATTTGTTGTCTGTTCACTCAACTCATTGATCAAAGTAAGAACTGGGTCAATTAACCAGAACTTTAATCTTATATAGTGAACGATGAAGAAGAGGGACAACATCCACAGAGAGCAGGCATCGAGTTAATCTTTTGCGCTTTTTTATTTATTCAGTTATCTGCTGACTAGTTTCGCCCACTAGGGCATCTGCAGAGCAACCAGAACTTTAATCATTTGTTGATATATATATGCAGATTTAAAAATGAGTAGGCCTCAGTGGGTGCTGTCCCTATAATCCCTTTTTAAGGAGTCTTTTTCAGGAACTTTTGCAGTCAAAATCAGAACTGTCAGGTTGTACAACTCATTATAACGAGTTTGGTTGTTGTACAGGAACATATTAGCCCCCAATCTTAACCCATAGACCCCAAGAGCTTGGTCTGTACCGGGTGAGTCAATACAACGAATCCCCGTTTGAACAGTCACGGCTCCCTGAATATCTAGACGATGATATCGGCAAATATATAGTTTAATGGTAGACATGCTCAAATCCATTTAAAAATTTTCGTGACTGAAATCGGTCACTCCGTTCTGAAATTATGAGGGATTTTCTCTAAAAAGCTTCTTCAAGAAACCTTCAAAATTTGCCTAAAATCATGAACAAATTTCCCCAACATTTCTACCTTACACGGGCCTTACAGCAACGACTTCTGCACGCTTTAGCACATGCTATCCTCTTGGGAGGATGAACAAGTCTTCCCCCTGGCACTTTCACCTGACACTGATGAAAGAAAGAAAATGTCATTCCACCAAATGAAGAAGAGGATATGGTGCTAATAGAGAGACCAGTGAGAACAAGACAAGTCCCTGCTAGATACAGAAATGAAAACTGTCAGACTGAGTTTTGACCTAAAAATGCAACAGACACAATAGAACCATGTTATGCGTACTTTATCAATTATGTTACGTAATGTTTTGTTTGTTAATTAGGGGAGGAATGTAATGTTCTATACAAGGCTGTTTAACAACGAGGTATTATGTTGTAGCAGCACTGAAGTAACCGAAGCAGGTCTTTTACATGTGTGCTACTTATTGTATATTTGTGGAATCTTCAGTTCCATTCTCCCAAGAGAACAAAATACATGAATTCATGTGAGTGTCATCATTTTTAGGAAGGAAAGTCAAGGAAGATTTGCTCATTGTTTTCCCTCGTTTTGCAGGTTTTTGGAAGGGGCTTTCCGCAGAAAATCTCCCATATCCACGGGAAGAAATGACCAATTAAAGCTGGGTAAATTACAAGACCTAATTGAACATATTGGCAATAAAACAAGACAGTTTTCAATATTATTGCTTTGATATTCAGGGAGCAGTGGCCTTTCAACGAAAATTCTTTTTTGACGCACCCGGTAGTATAAAGACCCCAGGTTTACGTTTTCTTTAAGACAACGAAGCCAACCAATATGCACGTATTCTTTAGCTATAATTCTTGTCATGGTAAAGTCTGACACATTCAAAATTCTTAAGTCTTCATCTTCGTTCATTCATAAAGGTTTTAATATGAATCAATTCACAATTTGTATAATTAGTTGCATTTTATGTGAATTCTTAAGGATAGTCAATATGTTTAAAGGACAAGTCCGGGGTTTCTACAAGTAATGTCAAAAAGCAACCTTACCAACTGCCGAACACCAATTGTGAGTTCTTTCCAAGTTTTAAGATCTCTTTTTGTTATAAATTCGTACAACATTTTTCGTAAGTTAGGCCCAATGTCGTCGCCATTTTGTACGTGTGCGCGATAAGGCTAGCCTCGGTTTGGAAGATCTATTGTAAAGGACTTGACAGTTTTGTAAGGAAAGTCGAAGGCGAAGTGGGTGAAATGACGTCATAAATAATGACGTCATTTCGCTTATTTCGCAGATTGAAATACGCAATTTCGCAGCAAAGAAAAGAGAGAGAAGGTTGGAAAAAAGTACTACAAACCATTCACAACATTGTAATCTTTCATTTATCAACAATTATTCTAACCCCGGACTTGTCCTTTAAGGCCGGGGGTAGTCATGATATTTTGCTCCTCTTGGAATCGCCCTTGTAGTGTTTTATGATAGTGCATAACTAAGTCTTACACATTTGAAATTCTTATTTATATTTACATGGTTATTTTTTTTTTTATATACATCATTTAATAACTTACAATACATATTACGTTCAACATTATTATGCGGTTATTAAACGATTACGAGGTCCATGCTGGAAAATATTTGGATCGCAGTTTGACGTACGGACCGAACGCAGTGAGGTCCGTACAATGAACTAAGGTCCAAATATTTTCCAGCATGGATCGAGTAATCGTTTAATAAAGGCTTAATTATATGGCAGAACCTTTTGAGAACGTTGTTTATAGTATCGTACTTTTCTCTTGTGTCTTTGGTCCTGTGCATCACTGTAGTTGCTCGTTGCGACGTTAACTACATTGGCATTTTCTTCGTGTATAATTGCAAGTTCGTCTTCAAAGTTTACAGAAAAGAAATCTTCGATGAATAAGCTAAACTTTGGCTGACACTTCTTGCGGCCTAAGCCTACACAAGAAGCTCCTCCCTTTTTGTTGATTTTTAAGGCAACACCCGGTCCAATACGGCTTTGAACGAAAAATACGGCTTTTACGGACCGATCAAGAACCAATCGAATTGCTGCGTTGCCGGTCCGAGGAGCCGTATTTGCGAACGCCATATAATAATTACAAAATACCATACCCTACTACTAATACAATACCAATTGGAGCGAAAACTACGACTACCTCATGGCAACATAAAACAGGAAATACGAACATGCCACTGCACGTAACTACTAGAGAGAGAAATAGTTGCTAAAACTACACATAACTACAAAAAGAAAAAAAGACATTTACCTTTAAGGGGACATAAATATAATACAGATTACATTTTACAATACTTTCTAATTACAAATAAGTAGGTTAGGCCGTTGGGCACAAGATTTAGGGATATTTAATGAAGAGGACCATGATATTATACGAAGCGTTCCGTTCTTGAAATATACAAGATAGTTGATTTTAAGATGAAGTTATTTACTTCAAATGGCAACTTTTTATCGCCGTACAAAAGAATCTGTAAAAGGACAGGATTGGGAACGTCAATAATTTCAAATGAGTGCAACACCGGAAGGACACCAGCGAGGAGGTCACGCCTTTGTTCTTCAAAAGAAGTGCACAACAATAGGTAGTGTTCCGTATCCTCAGGACCGTCGTTGATTGGACACATCGGGTTGATTGTGTCACTAAAATTATGTCTGAATTTGTGAAAATTCAGTTTGCTCAACCCTACCCTAAGCTGAGTTAATAAAGAAAGCCCTCGTGGATCATAAATACCGAAAACAGGGTTAGAAGGTGGTCTAATAAGCGAAAGCAATCTATTCTTGAATATACTGATGGAAGAAGATTCTCTGATTTCAGGGTCAAGTTTACCCCATTCATGCAAACTGTTTGGGAAAAAGCTTGACTTATATTTTTCAGTTCTTGCCCTAATTTGACCAACAACAGGTTGATTGCGAAAAGCATAATTAGGCTGATTTAGTTGTGGAATAGGATCTCTTGTATAATCTGGCATCAGGTTGTTAATGATTTTGTACCGGGTGTCTCAGAAAAAAGTACCCCCTTTTGACTTAACAAGTCAACAAAGCGATAATATTTCGGAACTTTTTTTGAATTCGAATTGGAAATCGATCACCAAACACCGGAGATATGAGCTCCCAAGGCCAAAATTTGGAGTGCACCTGAAACCAGAGGTTTTGAGAAATGGCCTAGCCACAATTTGACAACAAACAGGCATTTTGCAAACGAATTTTCGACTTTGACCTTTACTTTTTATTTTTGAAAAGATTTATACCTTGAATTAATTCAATTGTTCTTAAAGTGACTTTTCTTTTGAAGAAACGGTCCTTGCATTGCATTCGATCCCAAGTGTTTTGTATTAAAGAAGAGGAAAAGGAGCATTTGCGCGCTTATTTTGGAGATGTGGCACGACTTTATCATTCTTACCAAATTTTTACTGTATTTGTTTAATCAGGGCCATGTCCATGCATCTTTTATTCTTTTCAAAAGCAAAACACGGAAACTTAAAGTCTACAGGTACTTTGGAAAATGTCCACGATACACATCATGACTAGGCCCTTTTTCAAAACCTCTGGTTTTGGGTGCACTGTAAATTTTGACTTTGCGAATCTGTATCTCCGGTGTTTGGTGGACGATTTCTAAATGCAAGGTACGTGCATCTAAGTTGAACATTGTTAAATTTAGTTGCGAAGTCGGGGAGCAATGATATCTTATTGCTTGGTTCCTATTTCCAGTCAAAAGGGGGTACTTTTTTCTGAGACACCCGGTAGATCATAAAAAGTCGTCTGCTCCATCTTCTAGAGTACAGGGATTCCCATTCCTAGCTCTTGATACAGCTTTTCACGTGAGGTCCCTCTCCATGTACCTGTTACTGCTAGTGCTGCAGAATATTGCACCGATTTGAGTTTTTGCATCAGGATATTACCACGGCTAATGAGACTGATCTCCTTGCATGGAATGTGGTAAATCACATCACCATAGTCTAAGTGGTGTCTAACATAAAGTTTGTAAAGTACATTCAAGGTCTCCCTAGGAAGATACTTTGAAAGAAACTGCATCATTCCGATTGCTTTTCTCGATTTGGCAATGGCCGAGTTTATATGACTTGAAAAAGAAAGCCTTGAGTCTAGTGTAAGACCAAGATGTTTATGCTCATCCACTTTCATTACTTGCATATTGTTGAAAAATATCGCGGGATGATCAATTTTGATTCTCTTCGTTGAGAAAATTATCTCTACAGCTTGCTTTCTGGGATCAGGGTTGAAGGACATTCTCCATCTATGTGCCCATAATCTTATCCGATTCAGATCATGGTTCATGTCGTCAGCTGCTAGTGCAGGATCCTTTACCGTGGTGAAAAGAGAAGTATCATCAGCAAATAATTTTACGGTACATTTCAGGTCCTCAGACAAATCATTGATATATATAAGGAACAATAAGGGTCCCAAAATCGAGCCTTGTGGAACACCTGCAGAAATATTTCCCCAACTAGAAGACTTGCCGTTCAAAACTGTTCGCTGCTTACGATTTGAAAGAAAACTGCGGAGAAGGGTAAGCAGATTTCCAGAAACACCACATCAACACCACATCTTTGTAACTTATAAAGAAGGCCTTTATGCCATACCCGGTCGAACGCTTTAGAAATATCAAGGTATACAGAGCGAGCGTCTAGAGTTAGATTACAGTCAAACGCAGAAAAGGTAGAATGAGTAATGGAAACTAACTGATTTATCGTCGAGTCTCCCGGACGAAAACCAGACTGGTTTGGGTTCAAATAATTCTTTGCAAGCAAATGAGAATACAAAGAGTCGAATATTAATTTCTCCAGAATTTTCCCAAAGATTGGAAGAAGGGAGATTGGTCGATAATTTTCTTTCAAGTTCTTTTCATTTTTTGTGTGCACAGGAACAACATTTGCACACTTTCAGGTTTCAGGAAAGATACCCTTGGATAAGCAATTCTCGAATATTAATTTCAACGGCAATACTAGTGCGCTATCACAAACTTTGATCATTCGCACAGAAATATCATCCCATCCATGAGCTTTGCTAGGATTCAGCGATCAAATTATTTTCAATATTTTTTCGTCCGTTATAGAGACGTTTGTGAGCTGAGTGCCGTATTCTGGTGGATCTCCGGGAATTTCACTTCCTGTATCCAAAGTCGAACATTGCAGGATGAAGTAATCATTAAATATCTGTGCTTTAGATGAGAAGTCAAGAACGAAAATATCATTTTCTAGGAGGGGAGGTATTTCAGGAATTTTGACTTTGTTTAGGACCTTATTAATTAAAGACCAGTAGGTTTTACTACCAGTAGCAGGATTTGCAAGAGTCATTCCGATCTTGGAGAAATATTTCTGCTTAGCATTTTCCACAATTTTAGAACTGTGAGAGATCATATTTTGGATTTCTTGATACTTATCTGCAGGTCGGCCATTTCTAACGAAAGATTTGTAGGCACGATTCTTTTTCCGAAGAAATGCTTTGATCGACTTAGTCACCCGTGGAGCTTGACGTGGTCTAATCGTTTTAATTTCATTAGGTATGAAATTAGAGCACACGTTGAGAACGACTTCTGTCAGTAACTTCACTTGTTGGTTATTACATTGTTATTTGAAAGGAGCTTGCAATTTGCTACATGATCTACTAATATGTTCTCATTTTAGATTACGTAAGTGGTGGAGAGCTCTTCACTCATTTGTATAATAGGGAACATTTCACAGAAGACGAAGCGAGGTTTTATATTGCAGAGGTTGCTGTTGCTCTAGATCATTTACACCAGGTATGCAACATTTATAATTAATCCAAACCTACGTTTTACCCGAGAGGTCGGTCATTAGTTGTGTTTAAATATTTAAATGATACGGGTTAGGTAGATAAAGAATACAAATAACTTCAGTAATTTCCAAGATAGGTTTGATTTGAAACAGCAGGATAAACTAGAACTATGGTAAATATAACGATCTGGGGTGAATAAAAAATACATGGGGCATTTAACAATCTGGGGTGAATAAAAAATGAAACATGGAACTTGCATGAATTTTCCTGTTAAAACGGCAAAAGGCATTTCGACAAACAGGCAACTGCCTTAAAATTCCATTTGAACCATGAAATTCTTGTCAGCAGAAGGTAACAGAGTAGACAAGCCATATTTAGGTGAAAAAGTAGTTAAGTCGAGTGTGTTGAAGCTTTATTTAGTGGAAGAAGATTTAACTGCAGGGTGTCCCAAAAATGTATGCCCCGTTTGTCCGAAGATTACGACAAAATGGCAAAAAGATTCTTGCCAAACTTTTGTATAATGTTGCTTTTCAGATATCCAATTAAAGTTTGCTAATAACCCCGTAAAAATCCTTTGAAAAAAGATGGAGCTATGACCTTCAGGGGACCAAATTTGCCTGATGACTGAAACCAGCGCAGCGGTCGGCCATTTTGTCTTACTATTTTGCAGCGATTAATAGCTTCATGGATGAAATGAAACAGCAGCCTCCAATGTCATAGCTCTCGTGAAAATTCCGATAATCATCAGAGAGTTCAACTATTTCTTACCTCATAGAAACTGTTTCTGACCTCACATGAAGCTATTTATCGCTGCAAAATAGCATCTAGGAACATTTGGTCTTTTGAAGGTCATAGGTCCATCATTTTTCAACGGATTTTCATGGGGATGGTAGCAAACTTAAATTGAACATCTGAAGAGCACCATCATGCAAAAGCTTGGCGAGAATCTTTTGCCGTTTTGTCGCAATCTTCAGACAAACAGGGCACAATTTTTTTTGGGAAGCCCTGTAGACCTTGCCTTGGATATAGAGAATTTGACCATATCTAGAAAGCTTTTACTTGGCGATTGTATCGATTGGTCCGTGATATCTCAAAATTTAATGTGAATTTATTTTATCCCAATTGTGTTGTCCGATGGCTTTTTCGGAATTTGTGTGTTCTTAATTTATCCTTTTTTGCAGCTGGGTATCATATACCGAGATATCAAATTGGAAAATGTCTTACTGGATGGTGATGGACATGTGGTTTTAACTGACTTCGGACTCAGCAAGTTGTTTTCACCTCATGAAAAGGTTGGTGTTGTTTGTTTGTAGGTTTGTTTGTCAACTTAATATTTATTCTTTTTCTTTTTTTTCAGTAATTTATTTTGAGTGGGCAGGAAGTATTTCTAGCTACTTAAAGCTAATTTAAGCCCACTGTGTATGCCGCATTGAGGCACGGAACCCCTAGTTTAACGTCCCTTCCGAAGGACGGCGAGGTGAGTTGCGAAGTCAAGCTTCCGAGGTGACCCATTCGGAGTTTGACCTCTCTCGACCGAGCTTAACTTCAGTCTCCTGACGGAAACTGTTCGGCCACTCACCCCTTCGAATTCGATTTTTACATTGCTATACATACTTATATATATACAACTAATCTAAATTTAACATACAAGTTGATAAATTAAAGAGAATCAACGGGGATAAAAGCCCCGCGTGGAAGGAGTCTGGGTATTCTATTATTAGCCTATTGTATTTGATGATTTCGAGACGATCATGGATATTGTTTAGCAAGAGGAACAAAAACGTGCGTAGGAGTTTCAATGCCCTATTTATAGGTGACCTCCCCTTAGCTCCGTTCATTCACTTTAAGAAATGAAGAAATTAATGGGTAAGTTAAATAAGTTAAATACTCAAGAAGACTTATATGGACAATATATTTACAAGACATATATTTACAGGATATTATTGAATTGGCAGGCGTTACATTTACAGTTCGGGCTATTCCATTGTTTGATCATGTTCTTGAAACTGTTCAAGTTATCGGCTGATTTTAATTCATTTGGCAAACCATTCCATAACTGAGGTCCCATGGCTCTAAGGCTATTGGAACCAAAGGTTACTTGCTTTGGTTAAACATTATTCAAATTGATTGTGTGTGGCTGGCACCTTTCAGCGGTGGGTCGAGCACTGTTTTCAAAATTAGAACTTTGACACAGTAAAAACCTGCAAATAAGGACCATTGAATTCGGTTCTTAAAGTTTCTCAGAATTTTTTTTGCAATCACTGTCCCCCTGTCCCCCTTGCAGCCTTTGAAATGACTCTGTTTAATAGCATTAAAATGCTATGATAGGGGACGGAACGTTAGCAGTGTGGTAGAATGAGACGTGGTTGAGTCTTTTTGATGATTGAGGGCAACATTAAATTATTTCATTTTACATAATAATCAAATCAATGTTTCTGATTGTCTCAACTAAAAACTGTATCATTGCATTTTGCTTCCAAGTAAGAACATACACAAAAACCAGGGTGAAAAGTTAGAGATTGATTATCTCAGGATGTGGATTCTTTTACGAAGAAAAGTTCCCATATGTGGGTTTTTGCTGTATCCGTCAGCAAAAGTTTCTTGCATATACTGGTTTACCAAAAACAACTTCACATGCCAAATCAAGCCATGAATCTTCATAAGCCAAAAATTTTATCGATTGCAAATTGGTGTCAGCATTTTGCTGGAAGGCCGATCTTCTCTCCAAAATGCAATTTCAAAAATATGTAGATTCTTTCATATCCCAGGGAAAGTGGAATCATTGCCACCTTTCTCCATTCAATGTTTTGCAAGATTTAATAAAAAGATGAATTCTAAAATGGCTTGGATAAACGAAACTTTGTTAAGGATCTGATCCTCTTTTGCTAACAATAGGTTTCAGTAGAGGACCTCCGATCCACATTTTTTGAATCCAGTTTTTCGGCGAGAAATTCGAAAGTCGGCCTTGTACTATTATGTTGGTTGTTATGGAAACATTGGGACTTTATGGGACACCCACAACTACATTTGCGGAAGCACCGAAACATTTATAAGTTCGTCAGGTAGCTAAGTACTTTTTGACACGTCGATTAAAATGTTTCCACATATGGCGCACAAAGTTTTGGCCTTAGTTATTCGTTCTACTCGCAGCTCTTCATCGGCGTGATTGCGAGCTTTACCTACGCAGAAGCGTCGAGAAGGGTGACTCCAGTGCTTGGCAATCTCTTGCATTTTTCTCTGAAGCTATTATTTCTTATACTGTGTTTTCAGTCACGTGACCAAAATTAACATTATATTTGTTGGCGGCCATGTTGGTGTACTGGTTGCTGTGGACGGAAAACAGCTGATTTTTGGATTATTAAAGAGTTGCGCTTCGTTTGCTGATATGGTGTTTTGTATGATTATTGGTTGTCAAAATAAAAGGGAAGATGTACCAGGACACTACTGCAGGGTACCTGCAGTGATAACAAATCAAGGAGAAGCATATGAGGAGCGAACAAGAGAGCGACGAAGAAGGTGGATTGCCGCCATTAGTAGAATTGGCCTAACTGATAAAATTATCCGGAATGACCGCGTATGTTGTACCGCGTAGGCTAAGTTGTGAGCCTTGAGGAATCCCCCTAAAAGGGCTCACAATCGCATGCACAGTCAAGCGCGGCTTCAAGTCAAACTCTTTCTACTCTTCGTTGCTCGTTTTTGTGTTTGTTGCTTGTCTCCTTCACTCGTTCTTATTTTACGGCTGATTTCTACAGTTCGAGATGCTCGTTGTTTTTCGTTGTTGCTTGTTTTTGTTTTTGGAGTGCGTTTCCATTTAATACTCATGTTGCTCGTTTTGCTTGTAATGCGGAACCTAAAGCCTAAACTGGCAATAAATAGCAAAAAAGTTCAAATGGAAACCAGCCTTAGGATAAATCTTACCTACGTAATATGCAAATTAGCTTGACTGTCGAGAACAAGGGAAGAAACAGTAGCAACAATACGCATGTGATCGTGAGCCCCAACGTTGCTTCGCTCACATAAGAGCTGAAAGGGTAACCTTCGTACTACTAGTGTCACTGTAGCTGATAGGTAGTGTACCCTAGCAGCCGGTTCAACTATTTCCTGGTAGTGACTACAGCTAGGATAATTTGTTGTACCCGAACGAGTCAACGCAAGGTCCCCCAAGGTTGCGAAATAGAATAGCATTAGTCAGTGAGTGCGGCGTTATTGGCATTGGAAACAAACTGAACCAAAATATGGATTAAAAGTTAATAACAGGCCTTTCTCGCTCTGGTGTTTACAAAAATATTTCGTTTCATTCCCGCAGTCCTGCAGTAGCCTTGCTTCGTTCGCAGAATACTCATTTCGAGATATGGAGCCGAGGTTGGAAAATCTCGACCGATATCGCAAGCTTTCAATGCAGCTCGAATATTTTTGCGGCTAACTCAAACGCTGCAATTAATTGTTGATACATTAATACATTAACAATGCCTTTTACGATTCGCAAAATATCACATTAATCATTTCGATCGTGTGCCTTAACAATGCTTAATGTTTTTAGAGTTGTCGACTTCCTACATCATGAAGGTTGATCCGGGTACCTTGGTTACCCTAGCTGGGAATTTTTGCTTGTAATAGCGACCCAAAGTTGACCATTCTCCTAAGATGACCCTATATCCACTCGTAGTCAAGCCCTAAGGTAACACTTAAGATGCGTTGTTTCCTTGTTGAATGTGAAGTTTTGAAACAAACACACAGTCATGCACAATCTTGTGAAGATGGAGCGAAATATGCCAGTTTAGTATGAGATATCAGAGCGGTTTTAACACGTGATAGTACTTATTCTTCAGCTGTAAGACATCACAGGATGATAAGTATCCTTTGTGGAAACGTTGACCAAGTATTAATCAATTTTGAAGCAATTATTCATGAGTTTGGTATCAATTTTCCAGCTGCGTATTTACGTCTTCTTTGATTACGGCCTAGAGTCTAAAAAGCCCCTTATCTTTGATACTAATTCTCAAGATTTTACAAAGCCTTTCGTTATCAAGATTTCTCACAAAATCAAGCATTCTCCAATAATTCATGGAAGGGCTACAAGAGTTAAGGAATGGGGCTCAGGAACCATTCACATTGGGGTGACTTCAGCGCCCTATTTACACATAGCTGTCATCAATCGAAAACAGTATGGACTCATGATGCTTTGGCCTTTCATTTACATGGAAATGTTTTCGTAACTGGCATTAGATATATCTGACTTTGAAAACAGCTCGATTTGAAAACAGTTGAAACATTCAGTCTCAACGTGTTAGCGATTTCGTCCCAGACTCCAAGGCGAGTCAAAGAAATCCGAAACAACGTTTCATTTTGATGCGTTAAGATTAGAACGCTTTTCACGCCTTTTTCAAATGTTGGTGTTTTTTCCTTAATTTGACTCCGGGTACGTAAATATTTGAGACTAAACAGAATGCCAGAACGGTAGGATTTCTGACGGTATCATTGGAAAAGTCATTTTCATTTGAAACGCCATGGAGTAAGCCAGGCCTTGTTTTGGTTATTTCAAATCGGTTGAAAAAGTATTTGCTAGAATGTTGTATTTGCCGTTGAAAATGACAGTTGATGGTTAAGGGTGTTACTTTGAATACAGTAAGAATTTGCAGGTACTGTACAGGGTGTCCCAGAAAAATTGTTCGACGTTTGATGAAATATTAAAGATTAATGATAAAAAGTACAGGTTTCTGGTTAAACAATTCTGTTACTAATGCCAGAATCTTGCGAATCCGCTAAGAATTCACGGAGTTACAAGCTTTTGAAGTTCAAGTTTGTGTGAAAGCTGAAACTAGACACCTAGACGCCCCTAACTGAATTGTTTTTTTAATTCATATTAAAATATTACAATAAATCTTACATTCTACTATACTTTTCTTATTATTATATAACACTAACTACGGGGACGATACCATTGAGAGTGAAAGACAATGACTACCCCATGACCAATATAAAAAGACACGCAACGTTAAACTAAATACAATTACAATACGAGCGATTTAAAAACTACTGAATACTATACTAGATTCCATCCCACATCAGATGTCAGGTCAGACTTGCGATCAATGCGAGCGCAACTCGTTCTATTTATTCAAAGTAAATCAAATGCCTGTCATCTGATGTGAAACAGAATTTACAAAGAAAAAGAAACATTTACGTCGAGAGACTTGTTGGCTGCTTTGTGCATGACTCAGGTTGGAAAGATCTTAGTCAAACCGACCAGTTTCGTGAATGTAATGTGAAGTTAAGTCGAGTATATTTCTGTTTAAGTCATAAGAAAGGTCTTGATCAGCATGTAACAAAAGCTGCACCAAAGCATCATTTGAAAGATTGATGATTTTTACAGATGGTCGTGATAGTTCAACAATTCCAGCGAGAAGATCTCGGCGTTGAGCATCAAAAGAAGGGCAGAGCAACAAAAAGTGCTCCACGTCCTCAATGCCATCGCTTGTTGGGCACATCAGGTTTATGGTATCCCTAAAATTATGCTCGAATTTGTGGAAAGTTAACTTGCTGAGACCAACCCTAAGTTGAGTAAGATAGAATAATCCCTTTGGATCGTGAATTCCAAAGACAGATTTTGCAGGGGGTGGATTATTGAAAAGAGCTTTTTTTTAAAAACGGCAATAGAAGATGCAAGTCTCAATTCAGGCTCAAGCTCATTCCATTCAGAAAAAAAATTAGGATAGAAGGAAGACTTGAATTTTTCTGTCCTTGCCTTTAATCGCCAAATGACATCCTGGTTGCGAAGATGATACTGCGACTGATGAAGAGGGGGAATTGTTTTTCAAAAAGACGTCCCAAAATCGAGGTAAATGAAGGCTGTCCAATGTTTAACCTCTTGCTTATGTCAGAGTAATCGAAATAGGACTTCAAAAGTAATCTAATGCTTGTAACCGTTGCCAAAATTTATTTAAGATTGCAAGGATCCAGAAACATGGAATGAAAACTTAAATCGATGAGAGACAGGGCCATTCCAAACAATGCTCAACAGGATTCCTCCAATCATCCATAATTTTGATTCAATGTTAGAGAAAGCTAATTTATCGAAAGTGCTTTGTAAATTTTCTGCGAAAATGAAAGTCATTACAATTTGCGTAACAATAACGAATTCTTCCAACCTAGGGTGAGATCTGTCAACAACGGGACAGAAAGCATCCGATTTGAAGGTCCACAGCTGTGGCAAACGTTACCACCAACTATACGAAATTCAGAATCTCTTTGTCAGTTTAAAACAAAAATAAAAAATTGGAACGGAGAAAATTGCCCATGTAAATTATGCCGCGTTTTTATTCCGAACTTGGGCTTTTTATGATGATGATATTTGAATATCTGCTTTTATACACTTTTATACACTGTTATGCCTTTATACTGTATACCTTTGATGAATTGTAAATATTTTATCCCCTTTTTTCTGATGTAACATTTGTATTTTAAAATTTTAACTAACGTTGGAATTAATCAGCTGATTACTTTTAGCTATATTTTTATGTATCCAACGGTAAAGAAATTGATATATAATACTATTTGATTTGGTTTGAATAAACAAGATGCTACTTTCACAAGATATGCAATTTAAGAGCGTCTGGTTTCAGCTTTCGCACAAACTTGAACTTCACAAGCTCGTAACTCCATGAATTTTCAGCCGTTTTGCTAGCTTCTTGTGTCTAAAATTAATTTGAAATCTCAGCAATATGATTATCTTGCCATGGAATCTGTTGATTATTTCATTAATGGGTGCAAGATTGGGGGTTCTTGAATCAGCTATATCGAATATTCAGCAGTCAGTCGGGCGTCTTTTGACTTCGGGGGGGCCTGATGTCAATGTTTCAAACCAAGATGCAACATCGTTCTCTGGTACAAGCTCACAGGCATCCTTTATTTCTACGAGCTCAGGTCAATCTGCTTTTAGCCAAAACTTTGCCCCTTCATTTTTGCCCGTGGCTTCAGTTGGCCTTAGTCAATCTAATGTTTTTCTGTCGTCAAGCCTCCAGGGTCAGCCGACCACGAGCTCAGCCTCAGCTCAGTCCACCAGTGTCCCAAGCCTAGCTAATTGGAATATTCCTAAAGAACTTTTTGCGTTGAATCCTCAACTTTTTGTCACCAGCCAAATTTCACAGCCTGGTTTTTCCGTTGCTGAAAGTCTGCCGCCTGTACCTGGTTACATTGTAAACATGGTAAAGAAGAACATTGTTGTCGATTTGGTCCTTTTGCGCCCAGCTAATTTGGACAAACTCCCCCCAGTTGAACCTGTTGGGGCTCAGTTAATGCGCCTTTTGAAATGCGAAAAAAATTCAGAGTTGCAGCCAATTCGCAATTTTCAGGACTGGGCCGAGGCATGGATCGTGTTTGCTTCCTTGTACCTCCAATTCAATCAGAGCAAAGTTGGGCAGCTCATGGGTTATTTTTTGCAAATATCTAAAATCCAGAGAGAATCGTATGGCGAAGGATGGTTGGCTTATGATCGTGCTTTTCGCAAGAGGGTGGCAGAAAATCCCTTATCAACTTGGTCCGATATTGATGTGAATCTTTTTGTCTCCAATGTCTTCCAAAAGTTCTCAAATAGTTCAGTGGCCTCTCCTTCGAAACCAGTTGTAAGCAATATTGAATCACCTAGTCAAGGAATTTGTGTCTTTTGGAATCGAGGAGATTGCAGGTTCGACCCGTGCAGATACCGCCATGTTTGCTGTTTATGTCAGGGCTCACATACTGCTAGCAAGTGTTCTCGTGTTTCAACATCTCGTGGTAGCTTTCAAAGGAGGTCCAGAAGTAGGTCCCCTTCACCTAAGAGTCCTCCAAGAAAGAAGAAAAACAAGTGACTAACTGATGACAGTTTCTCTAACTCTGCCTTGGTATTACCTACGCCTTTGGAAATAACCCCCTTTGAGTTATTATATGTGCTGTCAATTTGGGAGCTACATCTTCATCCTGATACTTTGTAGGTTTAACTGGATTGGAGTTGGGTAGGATTCCTTCCAATGGAGCAGAAATATCGAGGATTTGGGCAAATCGAAACTGGATCGAAAGTGATTTAGAGTTTTAACAAGAAAACAAAAATCTATTTGATAACCAAGTTTGAAATGTTGTTTTGTTTTGAGTTTATTTGCGTATTTGTGTTGGTTGGTTAGTTAGTTAGTCAGTTGGCTGCGTAAATCATTAGCCGAATTTATTTACGGATGATTTTCAATCTTTCCCTTCTTGCCGGCTTTGTAGGTTCTTTGAGCAGTCGTATGGAATCCAAAACGTTTGCGAAATTTACATCCTCTCCCCTTTTGGGTTGTTTTGGTAAAGCTCAGCAGAAACTTTAAAACGAATTCAAAAAACTTTCCGTAGTTTCTGAATATCAGCCAAAATTTCTAAAATTCTTAAATTTCGGGGTTTTCTTTACTATTTTATTTTATAAAGTTATATGAGTTATGGTAGTCCCAGGCCCAAGTTATTTAAGTGTGTCGGTTGTGGTTGTGGATGTTGTTGTTTTCGTTCTTGTTCTGCAGGTATTTGTAGCTCAGTTATATTTTCTAAAAATGGTTGTCAAGGCGATAGTTTAAATTGGAGACATTTAAAGCAAATAAAAAAGTCGTTTTAGGCTTGTTAAAGCCAAACGTGTTAGTACCCTGGTGGGTGAAAGCCAGAAACATTTCAAAGTGTCAAGGCGAGTTGAGCCAAGCGTTTCGAAGTGTAAAGGCTTGTTAGAGAGCACATGTCATGAAGTTGATTGGTTCATGCAATACATTTCTCTCTCTTGTTTATTACAAAGCACAGGATCGAGGCTGAATTTTCATTGCAATGAAAATTCATGAAACAGAAAGGAAAATTCACGAGACAATGGAATTCCACTCAAAACTTGTTTGTTGTATTAACCAATGGCTAATGTGACATATGTGCTTTAGGCCGAGCGTTTCGAAGTGTTAAGGCTTTTTAGACCAAACGTTTCAAAGTGTTAAGGCTTTCAGGCCAAACGTTTCAAAGTGTTAAGGCTTTTTAGGCCAAACGTTTCTAGTGTTAAGGCTTTTTAGGCCAAACGTTTCAAAGTGTTAAGGCTTTTTAGGCCAAACGTTTCAAAGTGTTAAGGCTTTTTAGGCCAAACGTTTCAAAGTGTCAAGGCTTGTGTAGCCAAAAGTGTCAAGGCCTGTGTGGCCAAACGTTTCAAGGCTTGTGTAGCCTAACGTTTCAAAGTGTCAAGGCTTGTGTAGCCAAAGGTGTCAAGGCCTGTGTGGCCAGACGTTAAAAAGTGTCAAGGCCTGTGTGGCCAAACGTTAACAAGTGTCAAGGCTTGTGTAGCCAAATAGTGTCAAGGCCTGTGTGGCCACACGTTTCAAAGTGTCAAGGCTTGTTTAGCCAAAAGTGTCAAGGCCTGTGTGGCCAAACGTTTTAAGGCTTGTGTAGCCTAACGTTTCAAAGTGTTAAGGCTTGTGTAGCCAAAAGTGTCAAGGCCTGTGTGGCCAAACGTTAAAAAGTGTCAAGGCCTGTGTGGCCAAACGTTAAAAAGTGTCAAGGCTTGTGTAGCCAAACGTTAAAAAGTGTCAAGGCTTGTGTAGCCAAACGTTAAAAAGTGTCAAGGCTTGTGTAGCCAAACGTTTCAACGTTATTATTATTATCATTATTATTATTATTATTATTATTATTATTATTATTATTATTATTATTATCATCATTAAATGACCTAAACCCAAATTCAGAATAAGCAGAAAATAAAAAAGAGAAATAGAACTGTTTGATAAAAACGTTTCGATTATATTATCATTATATTATATTATTATATTGTAATAATAATATTATATAATATATACTAATATATATAATAGATATAATATAAAGAAAAAGAAATGAATAGCTAAATTTCAGCTAATTAAGGCCTTGTTAAGCCAAATGTTTCAAAGTGTCATGCTTCAAAGTTTCAAAGTTTCAAAGTATGAGGATGGTTACGCCAAAGGTGTTTAATACCCTGGTGGGTGAACGCCAAACGTTTCAAAGTGTTATGGCTTGATGACCCATTGAGCGAGAGCCGTTAAGGCTTGGTGATCCCGTGGGTGAGAGCCGTTAAGGCTTGGTGAACTCGCGGGTGAGAGCCAAAATTAAGTGTTAATGTTTGTTATGTCAAAAGTATCTGACTCCTGGCAGGGGGTTTGCCTAGTCTTGGTTTTGTTTTGTTTATGAACACAATTTTTATTTGCGTCTATCCTGCAGCTATCCGCTTTCTACCTTTTCTCTTCAGGTGGTGATTGGGTGGGTGCGCAAAAATTCCTTTTGTCACATTTCTACTCGTTTTCGGAACCGCGCGGACAAAACCTCAAATGAGAGTTTATGTGGATCTTGGCCTTTATGAAGTCAAATGAAGCATTGTAAATCTTGAGGGGTTTTGTCCTTCTGTTTCATTTTTATCAAAGGAACCATTAATTATTTTTAGATTTTTAATCAAACGTCGAATAATTTTTTTGGGATGCCCTGTAAGAGAAACTGCAGGCTGACATTGGTACGAAAGTGAGTTTTTGAGTATAGGGATTTGTTGCTCTTGCAATAGATCTTTGCCAAGAACAATTTTCACAGTCTGATTACAACAAGATTTTCTAAAGCCAACCTGACGGGTTGATTTCTCAAAACCAGGTTCTTATTTGCCGGTTTTGAGTTATCGCCCCAGACATGCATAGTTGAATCCAAAGGTAATTAAATAGATTACTGGTCCAATTATATGGTGTGGTCCCTCGAATAAGGACTTCTTTGTAAAGTTTCTCAGGCTAACGAACTCCGGATATAAAGTACTTCTTCTGGTGCCCTTCGGGGTTCTTTATGCGAAGATTCAACTGTACTTGTAATTTGCAAGCAATCAGGCTTGTACGTTGTGTCATCACTGATAATGCTGAATGCTGTTTTTTACTCAATGTTTGATTGGTTTTTGTACAGGGTGGAAGAGCATATTCATTTTGTGGAACAATCGAGTACATGGCACCAGAAGTTGTCAAGGGAGGAAGCAGAGGACATGATATGGTAAGATTGCACGGCGCATGTTCAACACTTTAAACCATTAGTTGAGCATAAGGACTCAAAGAACGTCTTGAAAACGTTTACTAGCTACCTAAGTCCCCTGTATCCCTGCGCTGAACGTTGCTTATCAAGGACTCATAAGGGAATTATTGTTATTATTATTTTTATTATCAATTCTTTATTCAAAGTAGGCCAGAGTACAATAGCTAATCTAAAGCTAATTAAGGCATACTAACAAACACGATTTAGAAAAAATGAATTTATAATCAAAAAGTGCTGTTTACATGTTCAGAATTAAAAATCTAGATTTGGAATAAAGATTCGATAAAGCCTATAGTTGCAATAGTAAAACAAGATGATCCTGCTTTGGCCCATTCTGCTCACGATCTTACTAATTAGATGATATTAGTAACTGCTTACAGTGAAGTCATGTCGGATTGTTTGTCCGAAACAGAACAACCGAGAGATTCCTGAAAAAGTCAAAAGCAGTTCATTTAACCCTATCAGGCCTAGGGTATTTGATGCTCTAGGAAGACTAGGGGGGGGGGGCTGATTCAGCCCCCCTGTTTTATTTCCGTTCTGAACGATGTAGAGCCTTGAAACTTGGCATGTGCATAGAACATCATGAGCTGAACCCAAAAATGAAATCTATTTTTAGTTATGTCACGTGACGTGCTCATGATGTCGCAATATGGAATTTTCAAAGTCAATAGGGCTCAGTACTAAAAATTTTAAAGCGTTGATTGTGAGAAAACGAAAGGCAATAAGGATATGTGTCCAATTTTAGTGTATTCTATGGCTGAATAGCTTTTGCTTTGCAAAGAAAAATTGGTAAAAAGTGATGACGTCATCACACAGGAATTCGAAAGATGTGCGTTGAACGTTTGGGCGCGTAGTTGCGTGCTCGCGCGCTATCGCACGCCCCCCACTGAAAGCCCTGTTTTCTGTAAGTACACCAAATTCATGAAAATTCTCTCACATCCGGTATGCAGCCGTAACTGTATGGTCAATGTCTTGAAACATTTAATTGTTTTGAAATGAAGCAATTAGAAATGTCACAAAAGTTTGCATGTGTGGTCAATGGAAAAGGTGTGAAAATCAATGGATACTTCTGGATGGCAAAGAGCAGGTTTTATTACAAAATTTAAGATAGTTCTGGGTGATTTGAAAACATCGCTGACTGTTCAAATCATATTTGCAAATGTCTTGCTCGAAGCCGTGCTAGTCAATCAGATTCGCAAATCTACAATCCTGGACATATTATGTTGAGAAAAATATCCCCCCCCTCCCCCCGCTCAATGTTGGTTACTACGAGCTACAGTTTGCTGCTTTTTGCTCCAGAATGACCCAACATTGAATGGGGAGGGGGGGCTGATAGTGGGGCATTATTTCTATGTACTAGCACAAATCATTTGCTCTCTATGAAAATGGTTATTTTTCTCAACAATTTTGTTCAGGATTGTAGCTTGTTTGAATCGGCCACCCCTTTCCGAAGCTATAAGGGATTTTCTGTCGAAGTCCAATTTCTCTGCAACAAAATATTAGCCAATGTCTTTGCTTTGCTTTGTTATCCAGGGAAAAAGAAGGGTCTTTCAAATGGCGAGCGCTTTTTACTCACCTGTTGCTATATTCATCCTTGTACAATCTTCATTTCAGTCCGTTGATTGGTGGAGCTTAGGTGTTCTCCTATATGAGCTGGTGACAGGAGCCTCTCCATTTACTGTGGAAGGGGAGAAGAATACTCAACAAGATATCTCAAAGTAAGTTATTCATGGCGTTGTGGCGCAGTGCTGCCATCCTCTGACTTTGCAGCCAGAACAGTCAGGCGGCCAGGATTCGATACCCGGTAGAGCCCTACCATTTGAGCCTCATGACAGGGGATCGCAGACTCGATTTGGTCTTCTTTACTTCTGCGATCCGAGCGCTTTGTGCTAATTCACGGGTTTGCCGTAGAAAAAGAATATTTTTTTTAAACGAAGGAAAATGAAAGTACTACGCTGTGTTCAAAATCAATTTTGCCTGTTTGTTTGTGTGTAATTTTCAATCAAGGACCGTGAAGCATTGCGAACACCTTTATTTTGAACGAAATGTTTATTCCATACTACTATCTTGATTTTTATTTGAGGTTAACTAGAGTAGCGTCGCCCAGTATGGCCGGTCGCCCATTATGGCCGGCGAGCAAGAGAAATTAAATTTTAGGGGACTGACGACTAGTAATAAAATTGCAATTGCGAAGAAAATCTTCGCTGACATTTGTTTCCTCATGATTTGACCTTCACTGAAGTTTCAGATGATTTGCATTGAAACCCGACGAGATGGTTTGTGCATATCTCTAATTGATTCTTTCAAGTATTACAAATTTCATGATTCTATTTACATTCCTTCCTTCTTTAGGATAGGAGAATTTTGTTTTTATCCAATCAACGAATTTGTTATGATCCGCCTTGGCCAATCAGATCGCTAGAAATAACAATGGTGATGCAGTCCTTTTTCAGCGAATTTGATGGGGTTTCGAAGTTTTTTGTGATGAACAGGACTTTTTCTTGAATCTTACCAGATATATTTTTGATATCTGCAGCGGTTCGCCCTAAATCAAAGCTGCGAAGCGGGGGTTTCCCTAACGGCATACTACGCCTCATGACACACAAAGCAAAGTGAACAGGGGAACCGACGGCACGAAAATGCAGTTGTCAGATGAAGAATGAAAGCAAATTGGGACATCTCGGATCAGATACCTATTTTGTTGGAGCTGATGATCTATTTTAGGACGACGTCTCAACGAGCCTGCTACAAATTTTATCGTTATCACTGTTTGGGTTTGGTTCATCTTCAAATTGACCGATTGCCTTCCGCTGTGGTCTCATGGCTTCATGTATGCATATAGGCCTAGCAGTATAGCAGTCGCATTCACCTGAAACAGAATCGCATCCATCCTTAGCTATGCTTCATTTGATTTCTTCGCAAGAATATCCATTTGCCTCTACAGAAGTTGATCACATATGGGACACATTTGCTGTTTGGTATTATCAATTTTACATGACATGGTAATGGCAAGAATGGCCACATCCACGAGAATGGCGCCATATTGGATTCGTTCTTGATCTTGAACAGTGCTTCTGAGGTCATTCTTGTCGCAATGACACAATTTCTTAGCATTTTAAATGCAGTCAGCCACTCAGCCTGGTTAAATTTTGAGAGTTTTGGCCTATCTACAGTAGTAAAATTTCAGCAAGAAATCGAAATGAAGAATATAAACGCACACAACATTCATAGACAAGTCAAAGGATTGCCTTTAAATATAGTTTAGATCTTTGTTGTTTGTCTTTTAATTTGCACCTGTATTAATTCATAGATGCTACTGACCAATTCATTCCCACAATGCCCCCATCCCTTTTCAATGTCAGTCCTTTTTAATTTGGTTTTGTTGATGCCAAACACATTCTGATTTGATATGCAAATTTACAATCTAACCATTGATCAGTGGCATCTCTGGCACTTATTATTATTATCATTAGTATTATCATTATTATTTGTACTCGAAGCATTATACTGACATTCGGTCCTGCTCGGTATTGATGAAGAAGTTTAGGGTCTACTGTTTCTCAGAAATAACACAAACAATTTTACCACAACCTACCCACAACCCTGCGGACCCTAGTCTTTTATCAATATGAAAGCCCTGGAAATATAATGTACATCAAGCTATTTATGTTTGTTTAGTTTCATGATGGGGCAGAATAATTACAAGAGGATTCATGTTGTATAGAAACTTTGTCCAACCAAAAGCTTCTTGCAAGTTTCTTAATCTTGATGCTTAAAAATCCGACAGTGATTTGTTTTTGTTGTAAAAAAGATTCCAAGTACATTCAGTGAGATATCACAACAACGAACAGTTTTAACAGAAATCAGATCACACTGAAAATGATAGGAACCTTTGTCATATTTTGAAATTCAATTTGCAATTTGGCCCAAAGTGCATGAAGGGTGCAAAAGTTTTCTTAGCTCTTTTAGTTGAGTGATTAAATAGAGGATTCTAACGCAAGCTCTAATAAATGCAGGTAGATTTGGCACCATAATTTCAAGACTGTTTTGTAAGGTGCATGTATTTCAGCCCTGCTAGGCCAGCCTGGTCTTGAATCAACTACATGAGAAGAATGTGAGACTACCCTCACATGAGCAAACTCAGACCGGTCTGAGTTTCAGATCGGTTTGAAACTCATTTTGGCTTGCGGTCAAAGCCCTTGGAGTGCTCACATTACACAGGCAAAATGAAACTCAGGTCGACCTGAAAATCATTTCGGTTTCTCAGGTCAGTCTCAGTTTTCAGGTCAACCTGAAATTTTCATGTGAGCAGAAACTTTTTTATTTCAAGGCGAAATGAATTTTCAAAGCAGGTGTGAGTGGCATTCCTTGTGTTCTTTTGGCAATCAAAACAATCAAGATAAATCTTCAACAATGCGATCATAATTTTTCTGATTGACAGGGGAACGCACGCATTGTTTGTATTCAGGAACATTTTTGTGAAATGCGCATGTGCAGAGCTAGTGAGCTGAACTCAAACCGATCTTAGGATGTTCATGTGAGGAGCCGGGCAAATTAGCAGACACAATGCGTGAAACTCAGATCGGTCTGAGTTTTCTCATGTGAGGGTAGTCTAAGTGGTAAATCAATGCAGAATGATTATTCAAATGTGATAATGTGTTTTCCTCCTTGAGGCAATGACTTTGAAACTTTCTGTCTCAAATTCTGTTTTTGAATGTAATTTTGCCAGCTCCTGGGCTTCATCAATTACATTGTTGGCTTACAGGGGTTCAACTCCTAACTTCAGTACTTTTTCATAGAAAGATCCAAGTCAGAGAGTAAAGCATATAGAATTGGTTTGTTTCCAAATGTATTTACCATAAAGCAGACAGTAAAGATTGGGAAGACTGCTCCAGATGAGAATTTTGTTATTTCTAATATAGCAATTTGCAGTGAGGCTATTCTTGGGTCTCTGGAACCTGTTTTTACCAGGCAGTGGCAGATTTAGGGGGCAAGTGGGGGCCCCCTTCATGATAAAAGTTCAGCTTGGCACCCCGTTTTGGTGAGAAAGCGCCCCTTGTCCTGACTCTAATGCACAATTTTCCTACTGTTTCTATTTAAATATGGCGGAAACGTATAAATCAAGGTGATGTTTAATTATAGTAGATCAAAGAATTTTCATTCAAAAGCATCCAAAAATTTTTGCGCTCCCTCAAACTCACTTTCTGCTATATTTTTGGTGCCCTCTTTGCATTGACCCCCTTCAATTTCGAGCTTGGTCGACCCCTGTTACCAGGGCGGTAGAAAAGTTTTCGGATTTGGGGGAATTGTTCTTAAAACAATGGAGAACAATACATATAGTTAATGCTTGTGACACAGCATTGTTGTTTTCAAAATTATTGGGGGGGTCTTCAGCCCCCTGCCCCCACTTCCTACAGGCCTGGTCATTGCTAATAACTGATAGAAGCATACAGTATTTCAAATTTGTGCAAAAAACTTTACATCCTGGCATAAGCCATGTAAAATCTCGGACACTATCACAGCAAGAAATACCATAATTTCTCCATGATTTTTAAGATGGAAATTCAAGGTAAAAGGACAGTTTCCCCATAGTTTCCAAGTGGATAAAACGAAATGTGCTTTTACCCTTAGTTTTCCATGGTTTCCTAGAATAAATGTCAAATTTCCAAATAATTTCTCACTCAACACTACAGGGAGATTTCATCATTTCTAATTTTTCCTCAAAATTTTCAGAACCTAACAATGTACAAAATTTAAATATTTTGAACATATTGAAATATTTGGCATTTCATTTTCAGACTTCAGCATAATTTGCTTAAAACTTTCCACAAGAGCCCAACAAATTTACTTTAAAAAAGTTTCAGAGCCCCTCCTTATTTGCTGCCTCCTCCTAACCCTTGTTATAAATTAATGTCTGCTCTGTGCAAGTGCAAAAGAAATTGCAAATACTGTATGACAAAATCATAAAATTAGGAGCAATTTACCTCTTCTAGTGATATTCATGATTTTTGAGGTGTTGCACAAATTCTCCTTTGCCTCTGCATGTTTCTGAGCACTAAATACAAATAATGGGCTGTTGAACTTTTAATGTAAAGATCGTCGGAAGTCTGTTTGTTCTTCATGGCGTTCATTTCCGCACGTATTTGAAACTTTCAGCAGCTTTACATTCACAAATCTCGTCAAAATGCTATTTTCCACCTTTCAAAAATATACATTATGTCGTCATTCAGTTTTCCCGCCAAAATTTGTCGCCTGACCCAGCGCTTCGTGGTCCATGTTCGACATCGAAGGAAGTGATCTAAGTGATATTAACTCCTGGAAATAACCACAAAACATGCCTGACTCTCGTCTATATTGAAAAATCTGTCTTTAACTTCGTTATGTGGCAAATCAAATTCTGAATCATTCGGTTTGAAGTCCGTTTCCCCTGCTGAATGACTTAGGCCCTCTCTGGCAGGAAGTCAAACGATGCCTTGGCAGGTGGCAGCACCACTGCACCTGAACAAATAATCCATCTTAGAAAAAAATGCTACAAAAAAGAATCTCCGATGATACTGTATAATCTAAGCAATAATTTGAGGACTGCTTTTTGTATTGGTGAGAGGCTTTAGCATCATCTTTGGCCTTTTAATCTTCGTTCGTTTGAATGCTTTGTGTGTCATGAGGCGTAGTAAGCCGTTAGGGAAACCCCCGCTTCGCAGCTTTGATTTAGGGCGAACCGCTGCAGATATCAAAAATATATCTGGTAAGATTCAAGAAAAAGTCCTGTTCATCACAAAAAACTTCGAAACCCCATCAAATTCGCTGAAAAAGGACTGCATCACGCCCTTCGAAAGGATAGTAGTTTTGGGCATTTTCCCACAGCTCCGTTTGTTTACTTTTGAAGAAAAACGCTGACGACCGCACTTTCCATTGTTATTTCTAGCGGTCTGATTGGCCAAGGCGGATCATAACAAATTCGTTGATTGGATAAAAACAAAATTCTCCTATCCTTCCTTCTTTTTGGTTCGGTCGGCACCTGGCGGTTTGAAATTTTTGCAATGTGCTTTGATTTTTCAGAAGTCCTGTCTCTAGAGAGGAAATCTACTATGGAACCAAAGCAAAGTGACTGCTAAGTCAGATTTAAGGTTATGAAGGCTCAGTGCTGCTAATTACTATTTTCGTCGCCCATTATGCCCATCAGTTTACCAGAGAAGTTTCCAATCGCTTCAAAATATCAAAATGTAACAATTATTAAAAAAAAACACCAATGTGGGTTAAAATCTTACTTACTGTTTGGAAAATCATCGAAACCCAAAAAAGCGCAGGATTATATGAAGTCAATTTTCATTTTAGAAACTATGCCAAAACTCATCCATCCATGCAGAAGAGATAAGGCAGGATTTAGAACATTTCGAAGCATGTATTTCAATTGCCAAAACTCGAAGTTTAGGAACTTTTTACCGGAGAGTAGTGTTCATTGTTTCTCCTGCGGCCATAATGGGCGACGCTAGAAGAAAACGACGTTTTTACCCCCTTCTTTAAAATCTTCTAAAATCAGTATAAAGAGTTTACGGAAAAAATCAATACTCTGTGATCTTTTTCTCCATTAGTTGGTGATATAATCTGGCTATTTGGTTTTTTCATTAATTGCTCTTTTCGGATCTAACTAAGAACTTCGCGACGACATGGGCATAATGGGCGACACCACTCTACCTTTACTGTGAGCGTAGTGAGCTACCTCTCCAGAGGAGCTAACCAGAACACTGGAATGAAAGTTACGGTTGTAGTATCGAACAAGCATTTCGTTCAAACAAGGTGTCCGTGATGCTCCATGCAAGGACTTTCTTTTTGGACATTTTTCACAATTTATGAGACTCTTCATATGCAATTTTAATTTCTTTAACCACGGTAACCCCGTCAATCGATAGACTACTTTTCAGGGGGCCGTGCATAAAACCTTACAAATTAAGTTAAAAATGAATACAAAGTAAAACCCTAATTTAATTACAATATTGAATAAATGAATAAATAAATAAGTGAATTTGAAACTCTTCATATGCAATTTTTACAGTTTTGGATTTAGCACCCAAACATCAATCTTTCAAACTCTTGGTGTTTGTATTGTTTATGTTTTATAGAAAGATGAAAACATACTGCGCATGCAAATTTTGAAAAGTTATAAGGGATTTGATGGTAAATAACGACTGTGTATGAAAAATTTTCAAGACGAATGATTTCCACAGGCAAATCCATTATTCATTCAAACGGCATGACGTCACAGCATCATTGAATAAAATTGGTTTTAGGGGTAAATCTCCAGAACATTCTATTCCTCAATCACTCTAATATTCTTCATCTTGACAGTGGGCATGGAAAGGATTTCATCCATTTGTTTTTCATTTTATATTCTTTATACACGGTAACCGCGTCAGCAAAGGCTGCTTTTCAGGGGGACGTGACAAAAATTTACAATTTATAATTTAATATCTTAAGAAAAAAATACATACCTAAATTATTAAACTAATTACAAAACTAAAATATAATAGAAATAAAAACCAAGAGTGGCAGGACACAATGAGACCAAACCAGAGCAAATCAGACGTCTCGCCCATCCCGAAATGCCACAATTCCTATTCGCACCCTAGGGCAGGCACAGAATCCGACCCACCCCAATCTAATCCAAACGCCACTCATGGTCATACTTTTAAAGTCTACGTTTAAAAGCATATACAGAGAGCGCTTGCTTAACCTTGGGTTCAAGGCTGTTCCAAAGATGCGCACCACGATATGAGAGTGATTTCTGCCCATTAGTTGTTTGAAAAAGAATGGGACTCGTAAAGTCAGTCTCAGGTTCTTAACTTGACAGTGTCTCGTCGTGTAAAGTTCTTTGAAAAGGTATTCGAGAGATGCGTCGGTGGGAGACCGTTAAGGATTTGTAAACGATCGTCGCAGGCTCTCGTTTGATAATTTCAGCGATTGTTGGCCATTTTAGGCCACTATTGGTAGCAACTGGTTGTCAGACCTAAACCAATGAAATGATTGCACGAATCAACCTCGTCCCCAGGGCCTTTTGTCATATTGGGACGGAGACGAAAAGGCCCTGGGATCGGCTGGTCACATGACCATCAAAACACCCTCTCTCCGTGGGTTTCATAAATTATAGAAATCATAATGTGTGCAGCAGTTTTACGTCAGGCTATGGCTGCCGCGTACTACGTGTTGCAGTTGCAGTGGAGTTGAGTGAAGAAGACCAAACAGCTGAGGGCTCAGGCTTCTGTAACTTCTTTTCAAAGATTTGCGACTGGTTTTCATCGAATTATCAAAGTTTTTCGCAAGTCGAAAGCCGGTGAAGTGTTTTTAATTGCTTTTCACTGTCTTATTCTTATCGAATGGCTCCGATGAAAGTATGTCCTGTGCGAGTTGCTTCCGGATAGTCTCCCATCGAAGTCTACACAAAAGCTGTTGGAATTCTTTGAGGCGATAATTTTGTAAACAGTGCTTCAAAGTCTATCACCTGGGAGTTGCTCGTCGCTTCTTTGAAGTCACCCTTCCTTTTTTTTACGTTCGCCTATCGACCAGCTAAAGTTTTGAAATAATTTGAACAGCTTCCAAGCATACAGAATTGATTTATTTCGATGAACACCAAGACACTCTTAAAATCCCAGTGTGACGCTATGCATTGTAATGGCTCCATTTAAAGCTATAATTTTCGTACGAATTGATAAAGTCATCAGCTGCCTAAATAGAGATTGAAGATTTGAAAACTCTTGTGTTCGTAAATCGACCGTACAAAGTGTTTAAACTGACAGCTAAAACTAATGTTTTGGATGTTAAATCCGAATCTAGGGTCAAGAATAGTTTACGAAGAAATTTTAACACATTTTCAAGCGAGGCCGTTGAGCTGGAAAGGTGAATTGGAAATCCTGAAAATTCTTTATTGTTTTCAATATGAATTTGGGATAAATTTTCATGATCCTGTGTGATGGGTATTTAATTGTATTTAATATTTACAAGAGATTTTTGGATTGAGCAGCAGGTGGCAAAATGATCCCTTAATTACTTTTATAATTTTTTTTTGTTAGACGCATCATAAATAATCTACCACCCATGCCAACATCAATATCGCGAGAGGCCAAAGACATCATCAGAGGATTGTTAGAAAAAGATTCAAGGAAAAGATTGGGTGGAGGAGAAAGAGGATTTGGTGAAATAAAGTCGCATCCATTTTTCAAGGTAATACTGTCTTTGCCTCTCACATATTTATAGGGATACATTTGAAATTATTTGTGTACTTAGGTAGAGCTAACGTTTTCTCAGTTTTAGATTTGCTGCATAGAAGAAATGCAAACTTTCATGATGTTTTAACATGAGTCGCTCATTAACTTTGATATGATTTTGAATGTGCATTTGGCATTTTCTGAGGATTTTCTGTGATCGACGTCAGATGAAAATATCCAGCAATTGAGGCGTTTATGATGCTACTTGACCAGCGATCTACAATGGTATGCGCTCAAGATTCGGACAACCCACTCACCCATATTTCATTTTGCTTTTGGTGACGTCATAGCCCTTAATTTCAAAGAGTTTTTACTGTTCACAACTATATGAACATTTTCATGGAATCTCCAATTTGGACAGTCATATTTAATGAAAATTGTACCCTGTGAGAAAATTCTTCTTCCTCACGAGGAAATCTCTTGTCAATGTATACCAATGATTACGCTCACCCCAACTCTGTACGTCTATTACGTACAAACAATTTTAAGGACCCTCTGAGTCTACCATACTTGCTGAATTGTCGCCTTCGTAACAATGAGGATTATCTTCTTTCGCCTATAGGGCTCCCCGAGAACTACAATGTCTCGTAATTGGTAACCACTGCATCTAAACCCTTTCTAGTCTTTGAAATAAGAAATCCAATTTGCAAAAGCCGTGAGTTGTTTCGGTGTAAAAACTCGTTGTTTTTTAACCTGAATTTCCTTCACAAATAAATGGGCTGATTTGCCTGCATCTGCCATTCTGTTATTTGCGATTCGAAGCAAGCTGCGATCTATCTTTTTAAACGTTGTCAGTTATGACTTCACAGGTAAGAATTACAATATTTAGAAGTTTGTTATTCCACTGATTTTGACATTGTGGAAATTGTGCGGAATCGCGGAAAATTGCAACTTTGCAAAATTTCTCCAAGTAAGGCAATACTTCGTACTATTGTCCCCAAGCCTTACGTTTTATCGACGGTCTCGAAAGGCTTATGCATCGAAATACTTCTTTGACTTCATTTTGCGGTCGGATGACATCATTTTACGAAGTATCTCTTATCACTGATACATAGAAGCGTCAAATCAAACACATGAAACATTTAAAACCCGCAGAGATAGAGTTGTTCATTTAGAGTAGAGACTTTCTTTTCATTAGAAATTGCGGACCTTTTCAGAAATCATTCATGGTTGGCCATGCCCGAAACAGTAGAAAAACAGCAAAGTAGCATCATTTGAATACTTTTCCTAAGCGATCTGTTTTTTGACAGTAAACGTACTGAGATTTCTTTGACCAATTTATTGCAAATGTTATTCGTGCTTAATCTAGTGACTTCTTTACGAAGTAAGTTGTCATAGGTCATGTGGAATATTTCTTTGAGAAAAGAGTGCTTTTTTCAAGTTCCGTTTATGAGCAGAATGTTTTGCTGTGTATTGTCATTCGAATTTCGGTCACACAATCGTCAGGTAAGTTCCACAAAAGAAGAAACGAGAAAAGAAGCTGTGCCTTGAAAGCCACTTCAATCGTTTGAATGGCCAATGAACGGAACGTTAAGAGGAAATAAAGTTGCCTAATTGTACAAGGAATCATACATATTAAGCACACGTAGAGTCACATTGTTTACCTCATCAAAACCCATTCACGCTTGTCCTTGTTGATCTATTGACCTGGCGATAAACTTTACTGGGCGTTTCTATCATGTAGTATACCATTCAATGCATATTCAAGAAAATATATTCAACGCGATGAACCAAGTATATTTGAAAACACATTGTCTTTGTTCCAGGGAATAGATTGGCATGCTCTTGGAAAGAAAAAAGTTCCACCACCATTCAAACCAGTCATTGAAAATGAGTTAGATGTCTCAAATTTTGCCGAAGAGTTCACAGAGATGATCCCAATTGACTCACCTGCTGCTGTTCCTAAGAATACGGATAAAGTTTTCAGGGTAAGTATAGATTTTACATTTTACATCTTCTTTTGATGAGTTGTTACAGAGAGGAAAGGAGTGCACTATTCATCAAAGAACTTGCAAAAGTTAATGCTCGAGGTTTATAGCAGTTTATCACAGCAAAACCCTTCTTTTTTGTGAGATATGTTCCATGAAAAGGACAATAATTACAATCTAAAATCAAAGAATCTGTTGATGTTGCTTCAAACTAAAACAACTACTTATGGCAACGATAGTTTATCTTTTCGTGGTAGCATATTATGGAATTCCCTGCCTAATGATACAAAAATTGCCGCCTCCGTCTGTTACCCAATCAATTCAAAATAAACTGGTCGGGTGCATTGAAGGCGAGAAATCTATTCTCGTGGCTGTCATATCGATTTATCTTAAACAGAACTGTGTTATTATTATTATGACATTATTTACAATTGGTTAAAAAAGATAGATCTAGTTTGAACTAATTAACACCAACTATTTACATACATAAAGAGAAAACGTATTACAATAAATACATAATAACTGTACAAATATACAGTTAGTTTTAATATGCTTCAGGGAGGACATAAAGTTAAGAGTAGGTGAAGACTCTATTTTCCTCACCTACTCTTATGGGTGGCTGCTGCCCTCTGGTTTTGGTGTGCTATCCCAATTGGGGTGGTGCATGGGCGGCGGCTGTCCATCGGCGCGTGGGGGCCCTCTGCTCATTACCGTTCATTTGCTTTCTCCCAAATTTTCAATACTCGCTGATATTGTTGCCTGACATGGGATGTGGGACAGACATTAACTTTTTCTTAGTAGCGTCGTTCTTGTTTTTTTCCCTGTGTATTGAAATTTTGAGTTGTAAGTGCCTTTCATGGTGGGAACTCCGATGACCTTGTGTCTATTCCCGCCATGATGGGCACAGTAGTTGTATTTTTGAGTATTTTTCTCCTTTTAATTGATTATAAAAAAAAGACTCTAGTTTACTTTGCGTTACTTAACTTATCCTCCTCTACACAGGGTTACTCGTTCGTCGCACCATCAGTAATTTTTGGAAAGAATCCAATTGCTGACGAAATTGTTGCGCCAATGAATATCGGAAGAAGACCAGGAGATGCTTCACTGGAATATTCTATTCTGTTTGAGGTATGTATCAGTAAATTCAATAGAGTTGAAAGCCTTGCCCTAACCCCCCTAACCCTAACCGTTTACTCCTTTTCTGCATCAAATATTTTAGTAATTCCATCCTAGTTGGATTGGAAAGCAATCCTGGTTTGGCAGTCCTTGAATTTTGGAAAGGCAAACCTTGAATTTGTAGAAGTTTCCGAGTTTTTGTTTGAAACATTAGACCGTTTGTAGATTTCTACTTTTTGTTATTTAGATAGATATAGAATACAGTTTGCCAGTATCACACGAGAGTTCACATAAAGATCCGTTGTTTCTAAACTGTCTTTGGTGAGTCAATAAAAACAATCCCCGTTTGCATGACCACTGCTTCCTAGAGATCAAGGTAATCATATTGGCAAAAATATTATTTAGTAATAGACATATTCAGATCCATTTTGAAATTTACTGACTAAAATTGGCCACTCTGTTCTGAAATTATAAAGGATTTTCTAGAGAACTCCCCTTTAAGAACGTTTGAAAAACGGCATCAATTCACGATCAAATTTCCCAATGTTTTTGCTTTTCAGCGATGACTCGTACATGTCTCAGCGCGTATAATCCCTAGGCGATTTCATCCTCCCAATGGGAATAGCATTTGCTGAAACACGTTGAAGTCATTGCTGTAAGGGCAGAAATAATTGGAAAAATTGTTCTTGATTTCAAAGTTTCTTGAGGGGACTCTCTATAGAAAATCCCTCATAATTTCAGAACGGTGTGGCCACTTTCAGTCAGGTAAAGTTTGAAATCTATTTGAACATGTTCTCTATTACTTGATATATTTGGCAATAATATTGCATTGATATCTGTGGAGCAGTGGCTTTGCCAACGGGGATCGTTTTTATTGGTTCATCCGGTATTCTTTATATCTTGACATAAAAATTATGCGTCAAATAATTGCAGAAAGGCAATTAAGTATACGATGTGTATGTCAATTGACAAGTGTCTAGCTGCATCAAATTACTGCCCAATCACTAAAGTTTGACAGGTTATTTGTTCGAAGACAAATAGCTGAGACAATGTAATCTTTATCTTGCAAAAATCTTCTCTCCTGCACTGGCGAAACCTCTGTATGTCTTGAGTCTTTACAAGGGGACTTTATTATGAAGGAATGCAATCCAATGCAAAGTGAGCGAATGCTTATTCATTTTGATTTTCAGGGAACTATCGTGGAACTCTTTTCCATTTTTTTCATGTATTTTTAGAGCTCATCATTTCACAGAGAATATGCTTTACTCGAAGAGCAGCTGGGTGAAGGTAGCTTCTCCATCTGCAGGTACGTCCTCTTTTTCATCGATTTCGCCATTTTTGCACAACAGCAATTGGTGCAGATGGGTCATTTGCAGCAAGGACCCCATCCTTCGATATGTGAATTTTCCTTAGATTGACGGTTTTTACTTTGGTCGACGGGTTCTCTGGAGATTAAAGGATTTGCTTTCTCTTTCGATCAATGGAAATTCCATTCAATCGACGGAATGAAATTGGGAAATTGCAGAGTGCGTTTGCGTTTCCGTCCCTTGAGCAAAAATGACTTCGAAAATAGACGTAGCATCAGATTTAGTGAAGGTCACTTAATTCTTTTTTTTAAGGAGTGTCCCCGTTACCCTGCATCATTTTACAGTTGCATAATATCTCAGTAAAGTTAATGTTTTTTCCCGTCGTAGTGTGTTGGGGGTCAAATTAGTTTCCAAGTTAAACGGGGCTCTTTACTGGTATTGGTATGCCAGGAAAATTCCTTAAATCGGGCCTTTAGAGGAGACCATGCGCGCATTTTAATCCTTTGATCTAAAGAAATCCACTGGCCTTTGGAAAATCCACATATCTAAGGACACAACCCCCCACTGACTTGACTTCAAATAGTTCACCTAAACACATGAACAATATTGCAATAATACCCGCATTTAAAAAAGTCACTTTTTCGGATCAGGCTGTATAATTTCTAATGAAAGGAATTAACTGTTTCCTTTCTCATAAGAAACTTTGATGAAAATTGCAGGATCAACCCGGAAAGGCGAAAACTCCACGATTGATACAAATGATGTATCCTGTTGTATTTTATTTTTGTACTGACGGCTCCGTGTCATATATTTCATAAACAAAGTACAGTAAAAACCCGCGTGTAAGAACCTAGGGAACTAAGAACCTTCAGGCTGAAATGATCAAATTGTCAATGTTTTATAGGAACCAATCAATTGTATTCATTGTTTACTCAGGCCGACTTGCAAAATCGTAAGTTCTTATACGCGGGTTTCTTCTGTACTCCAGACTATATGAAAGGGGCACACTGATAGTAATTTCAATCAATATTGTAGGGTACTGGAAACTGTAACCCGACACCCCAAATTTATAGAAAAATAGGCCTCTGAAGAATAAAGAAATTCTTACATTTATTTTGTTTCACACGTTTTTGTTCGAAAATGAAACTTATGAGAAACTAGAAAAAATTCAGGCTCACCAGTTTCGTATAATTTGGTACATAGATTTGAAAAAAGTCAGCCTGCAGTTTCTTATAAGTGAGTTCTTATATGCGGGTTTTTACTGTACTGCATTACAAAAAATAGAAACGTTAAAGGCCTTATGCAGCCAAATTTTCGACATTGATTTTTCAATCTTTTCAAATAATTTATAATGTTATAAATATTTTGTGAAAGTTTCAAATCGAAATTATCAGTTTAAGTATTGAAAATTGTGTGTCAAAGTTGAGTAGTTTTGCAAGTTTAGCGCGACATTGACTTGGCCAATGTGACGTCCCTTTATAAGTGCTTGCTTCACTCCCCTTGGATGAATCAGAAATTTCAGGGCCGAATCCTGTCCTCGATTAACGCTGAAGCGCTCAATGAAGTTACTACCCTACGATCCACTGTAGTTGTTTCTTTGAAGGGACCTGGTTGCTATCGAAAGCTTCCCCGCCATGCGTTCTTGCTTTCAAATAGAAAATTTGTTAAAGCCAAGCAACTGAATGTTTTCAAGACACTACATAGCTTTTTGTTTACATATCAGACTTACCGAATGACCCTCTCTCTTGTTTTGTAATTATGCCTCGATGTCTTTCATTGCCTCTGCCCACTTCAGGGTCATAAATTAGGCCTATCTTTGACCGGTTTGACTAGAGTATATATCCCTTGTAATTCGTTATCATTTTGCATTCAGTGTCCTAATTTCTTGACCTTTCTCCAAACAACGACCAGGAATCGCAGAGCAGAGACGATCGTAGTAATAACTGAGAACTTTAATGAAAGAGCCATGCAAGATAAACACCAAGTCAAACTTTCTGGTGGCTCGCACCACATTTGAAATCCAGCCAACAAAATAAATTTTGCGCATTGGGAAAACTCTTTTCTTATGTAAAACAGAAAGATATTTCTTTCACTCTCCGTAATAAAAGGAGCTCACACCATTAAACACTCCCGTGAGAATATTACAATGACTCAATCTACGATAAAATCAACAATAACTTTAGTACAAGCATTCCTAAAGCTTGGTTCCTGTTACTGGGATGTTACAGGGAAGGCTTGACCTTCCAGCCAATTCTTGTTTTTCCAGGCTTTCAGCTAGGCTTCACTTGTACGGGGGCTTCGTGAAGCTCTGATACATCAGTCTCTAAAATTATTTTCAAGAAACCTCGAACGATCTTTGTTCTTTCAGGCGAATACAAGTAAACTTGGACCCTGTACTCTATTTCGAGCCTTCTCTCGGCCTTTTTCAAGCCTCTGGTATCGCGGCTATCGCTGAGTAATTGCATTATACTTCACTTTCCACACTAGCCTGGAATCGAAGTCCAGGCTTTCGTGGCTAGTCAGGAAAATTTCCAGCCACTAGGCTCGCAGAACAGGCACCAACCCTGTCGAGTCCGGCTCACTGTTCCAGCGACTGTTCCTGCCTGTTTAGCTTATTCTAGCCCTAGAAGGTTGGGAAGGCTGGAACTCCCAGATATTTCCTATTTTTCCAGACTTTCAGCAAGGCTTCACTTGTACGGGGACTTCGTGAAGCTCTAATACATCAGTATCTTAGATTATTTTGAAAAAACCTTGAACGGTCTTTGATCTTCTCGCGAGCTCCGCATTGGGGTTTACGTGACAAAACTTGTGCGTTGTGTTTGTGGTCATAATTGTGACGTCACGCGCGAAGGTCAAATGTCGCGCTGAGTAGTAATTTTCAAAACGGAATTTCACTCCCTAACCGCCATGATGTTGAGTAAAATTTGGTATCAATGAAATCAGTAAAGTTTGAATATTTCGAAAATCGAAAAATTTACGATAGGACGGATTGTACGACGAAAAGGACTCGATTATCTTTTGGTAATGTTTTAGATTAATATAACTCTCCTGTTCATCCTTTTCGGAGTTGATAAACCTGCAAATGAGCTACCTTAAAAGCTCTATTAAGGTCCGGGGGCTTATTTAATTTCGTACACTCCTAAGGAGGGCTTAAAAGAGAGGGGGCTTATTAATCAACTGACAATGATATATAAGATACCTTTTTGCAGACACCATATTTTGACACCATATTTTGCAGATTCAACACACAATTTTACGAGTGAAATACATAAATTCGACACAATTTTGTCTCAAACCATATGAAAATTAGCATGCAAACTCATTTAGCTCAATAAATGGAAAGTATTTGGTAACCTCTGGAATTTATTAAAGGGGAGGGGGTTAATAGAAGGGAGGGGCTTATTAGGCGAACTACGTCCTTTGGAGTTGAGTCCATTACCTACCTTGGATATAAACTGTGGCAGCATTTACCGCAAGAAATAAAACAATCAAACAGCCTTCCTATCTTCAAAAAACAAATTAGATGGTGGAATGGTGGAAAATGCAACTGTAGGCTTTGCAAAGTATAGATCCCTAAAGTTGGGTTTTTAACATAATAGATTTTAACTCTGATTTGTCCTGTAATATATATTAATAGTTTTATTTTATTGTAAATTATGTATATTGTAAATAGTAGGCCTTAATTAGCTGTAATTTAGCTATTCATTTTCTAGCCTACTTTAAATAGATATTTAATGATAATAATAATAATAATAATTAGAGAGGGGACTAAATAGAGCTTTTACGGTATTTGTTTCCCATTTGATATGTTAATATATATTTGATGCTTTTAAAAACATTTAACAGTTGTTTCGATTTTCATCTACTATCTACCACATTTAACTACAAAATAATGTTGGACTTTAAGCTCTTTGGACGTTTGAAACAGTGGAAAATTTTAGCATTGGAATTTTAACAACTGTGCAATTTTCCATAGACGATGTGTCAACAAGAAAACGAAAAAGGAATATGCTGTTAAAATCATAAGCAAGAGGTAGGTTTTTGTACATATGCCTCGGAATCTAAACGTTTTTTTTTGTCAAGATTGGTAAAAGAGCATCTCTAAGTGTATCTAAAATATCAGGGAGATTTGGGTAAAAACATAAACAGAAAATAAATTCGTTGCTTTTTGCATGTGTCAGTAGGTAATAGGCACCCTATTAGCAACAACCATCATGGATTACACATAACTTGTAAGATTTTTACTTCAACTCCAATAACAAACTCCAATAGACGATTACGGGAAAGATGGTATCGGGGGCATTTTACCAAGATGCATTGCGTTCCATAATAGAATCAATTGGGATTTGATATAAATTCGATCATCAAACGTAATGCATCTTGGTCAAATCCCCCCGACGCCACATTTTCTGCAATGGTCTATTCGTGCAAATGCAAACGCCTCGAAAACTTGCACAATCCTTTCATTTTGTCGTATAGGTGAGAAATTTGCCTTGACCTGACATCTGATATGAGACAGAATCTAATATAGTATCTATTAATCTTTAATTGTATCGCTATGTGTCTGTACACAGTTTAACGTTTCATATTTTTATATATTGGCCATGGGGTAGTCATTGTATTTCGCTCCCCATGGTACCTGTAGTGTTGTATAGTAATTTAAATAGGTATACTAGAATGTAAGATTATTGTAAAATGTTATGTTTGAAAAAAAATTTGCGTTTGCACGTGATAATCAAGCATGTTAAATTTACTTTTGCAATAGTGCAATAATGAAAAACGTATCAAGTGTGGCGCACGATAAAATGGCTGGAATTTAGCAGTAACTGTTTCATTAACAAGGGTTTATTCAAAGGGGTTTGTCTCATACCCCTTTCTTAATTACTTTAATGTTGTATCATAGGCTAGATCACAGTAGAGAGATCAATACATTGAGAGTATGCCAAGGACATCCAAATGTTGTAACTTTACACCAAGTCCACCAGGATGACGTGAGTCATTAAATTTCTTTGGTAGTTGCGCGATCGTATACCGAAATGTACAATTAACCTTAGCACTTCAGCAAGCCAACTGAATGACGTTTTAAAGTATATCTAATTTCCATATAACTAAAGAGCCATTGCCACCTCGGGTCCATTGCAGGCACGCCACAATTTCAGACTGTCTGAAAATTATATTTGGCCTGAAAGGAAAATTTAGATTCACAGTGCAGTAGCTAAAGGACAAGTCCGGGGTTGGTATGATTGATGATAAAATACAAGATAATACTGCTATGAATGATGTATGATACTTTTTTCCACCATTTTTTCACCTTCTCCTTGTGAAATTACTTATTCAAATAAGCAATTTGAGCGAAGTGACGTCATATCGAGCAGACGAAAACGAGGCTGTGTGATCGTTCTTTCACCTCTTAATCGCTGCTAGCCTCTTTATCGTGCACGCATGCATTGAAAATGGCACAAGAACGAGATAAAGAGCAAAACACGATAGAAAGGCAAAATACAATCACACAACCTCGTTTTTCGTTTGCGCGATATGACGTCACTTCGCTCAAATTGCTTATTCAAATAAGACGAAAAATAGTGGAAAAAAGTATCATACATCATTCATAGCAATATTATCTTATATTTTATCATCAATCTTACCAACCCCGGACTTGTCCTTTAAGCTGATAGACCAATTCAGCTAAAGTGAAACTTTTCTATCATTTCAAGTTTCAACTTCTGCAATGCGAATCCATGGTTTGCGCTTGGGCCAAATTTGATTTTCGGACAGCCTGAAATTTCATCGTGCCCGCAAAGGACCCTGGGTGACAATTGCTCCTTAAGATACAACGAATTATTTTACGATACAATAATAGTTCTGGAATGATGACAATAGCATAGGTGGATCTAAAAGTACTTCCTTACAATTTGATAGATTTCTTAACACCTGTTTAGCCCAAAATATACTAGCCTATGGGTAGACCCATTCTCCCAACAGAGAAAGGGTCTACGTTCTACGAATTAACGAGGGAAAGCTTGCTACTACAGTTCCAGATTTCTAGAACTTAAATTATGCAGCCTTTGTTTAGACTCGTTTCATACGTTATTTGAATAGAGGATTAACATAATTAATTGGGCAGCTGTAGCAAGCTTTATCTCTTTATTTCATAGACCCTTTATTCTTTAGGATAATGGGTCTACTCGTAGGCTAAAAATATACAAACTGTTTCTAATTTTAGTCTTTTATCAGTAAATGCAACTGTCTGAAGTTAATTTAGTGCCTGGTGCAATGGTGCAGCCATTGAATTTTGATATTTTTCGTTTATCAACTTGTAGTGATTTTTCTCCTGTATCGGGTGACCCAAAAAGATGTGAACCGAGAAATCTTTTGTGCATATAGAGTCATCGGCAAAATGAGTGATTTTAAAGTGAATGAACGGGCATATGGCTCAAATGTTTCAAATCTTTAAAAGTGTGCGTGTAAAATTCTGTGACATTTTTCTTTGAATTGAATGGCTTGAAAGGAATTTATGGTACTTCGCTGTAAATCTGCCGTGGAAATTTGTTTCCTGTCTTCATTTGGTTTTCAAAATGGTGCAATTTAAATATTTTTGAAAACAATAATGGAAAGTTTGAAAAACTTGGAATCATCATAAATCCTAAACCAATAGAGAAAAAGTGATACAATCTTGAAGAAAACCATAGTTTATGAAGGTCTGCAATGTGGTGACAAGCAGAAATATGTAGCTTTTCTGGTTTAGGATTTAGAAATTTGATGACATCATAGCCTCAAATTTGATTAATGCTGTCATTTTGAAACTAATAAAGATATCAATAAATTTCCATGGCAGATTCACAGCAAAACCCTAAGTTACTTACAAGCCATTTAATTAAAAGGATACTGTAACATAATTTTACACTGACCTTTTTAAAGATTTGGACCCTACGTTGAATGTATCAAGCTAAGTAGGGGCAATCTATCATTCTATAGATACGACAAAGAAATCGTCTACCTGCTCTGTTGTTTCTCTAGCTGAACAATATCCAGGCACGCGTTGAAATCATCAGATACAATAGGCTAATTTTAGACTTGCATACGCAGCTCTTGAGTTAGCTGTTTATCTATGTCACCACGTCAACTAACTTTAAGGATTTAGTGAAACCAGGTAGTCTAAAACCCTTCGAAAGTTATAGATAACAGGAGATTGATTTGGATCAACTGCAGAATCACAGCAAATTGTGCAATATCGTCCTGGGATTATACAACTTCAATTAGATGTCCAAAATATCCACAGGTGGTGGTATTCACTTTGACTTAACTCAGAAGAAAAATATTTCTTTTCGTCTCAGAGAAATATTACCCACTTAGAGTGTCTATCTGACATGCCTATTCCCAATGCAATGCGAAAAGCAGTCCTTGCTGTCTTGCATTGATCTAGTTAACCCCCTATTTACGATGAGTTTCAACAGGGCTAGATCTATTTTGTTTCACTAAATCCTTATGTTCGCCAGTTCGCAATGTCTATAGAAGTAGCAAAATTTTAAGCGATATGGCGTAGCCATTTAGCCATCAAATACCTTCTAAATCGTTCATTTTGGTCCATTGCTCTATTATGATCATCGTTTTTTCTCGGTTTTCTTTGTTTAGGTCAACTGGTACACGAATGGACCTCTGTCGGTTTAAAACAGCCTTTTTTCTGTTTTCAGTGATACTGAAATCAATGCAGCGATGTAATTTGATTGCATTTATTTGTCATAGTTGCACACGTATCTGGTGCTTGAGTTGTTGGCTGGTGGTGAATTACTGGACAGAATAAAAAAGAAAAAGAATTTTACAGAAGCTGAAGCACGATGCCTGATGATTAAGTTAACCTCTGTTGTTCATTTCATGCATGATAGAGGTGTGGTTCACAGAGATTTGAAACCAGAGGTAAGAATTTTAGTATACTGGGTGGAGACTCACTCAAAGCTTTTTGAATGAAGTTGCTTTATGACAAAGCCAATTAACGTGAAAAGAAATAACTCATTTTAGAAAACTGAATTTTCACAACTACAGTAGCAACTACAGTGTGCTTCTGCGAGGTCCGAGTCTCTCAGCACGATGAGTGACATCAGCGTTGAACAACAGATGTTAGCACAATCACTGAAAGTTTTATGACACATAGTGTAATAACCAAAAATAAGAAATAGGTCGTACCATGTCACACCAACATTTTAAAAGATATTTTGAATACAGCAGTCGTGAAAATTTTGAACTACATTAGTCGTGAAAATTTAAGACCATATTGTATTCTGTAACATTTGTTGGTGCAACGAGATGCAGTGCTACTGCTCTGCCTATTTTACCCTGTTTGAGATGTTTCAGGTCAACTTTCCATGTAGATTCCGAATTTCGATGTTGTTTGTTAAAATGTTGCCCCCTTTGCCATAAAATCGCTATGAAATTTATAGAGATTTTCTGAAATTATAGTGGTCCTGCCAACGAGGGGGTTGATACAAAATGTGTATTATTCAGTTCCATTTTACATTAATCTATGCACAATTAATTTCTGTGATTTGTTTGCACAATATCAAAACCCTGCGAAATATACGGTTTGAGGGAAAAACGTTAGTGGAGTACTGTCAGTCCACAGCTGTGGCCATAAGTTTAAAGTCACCCTAGGGAAAACACAAAGAAAATCCTGTGCTTATAATGTAAAGCCTGTGATATACGATAATTCGAATAATGAAATCAATTCTTGAAATTAATTCCGAATAGTGAACTGTACGATTTGTTGCTAACGTCGTCAAGGGTTGCTTTAAACTTATGACCACAGCTGTAGACTGAAAGCCCTCAGCTAACTTTTCCTTGAAGTCGTTGTTATCGTGGAGTTTGGATATTTTGCAAACAAATTAGAGAAATGAATTTTGCATGGATTGATGTAAACTCCAGCTAATTAACATATTTTTGGGGTCAACGCCCTTGTCGGCAGCACCTGTTTAATTTGTAAGAATATCCAGAAACTCGATTGTGATATCATAGTAAAATGGCGCAAATTATAGAAAAACAATATCGAAATTCGGGATGTACGTGGAAAGTTGGCCTGACACAACTGAAAGAGAATGAAAATAGGCAGAGCAGTGGCATTGCATCTCAATGCAGCAACACATGTTGTATCTGCCTTCGCTTCAAGTCATGTTAAAATGAAATGAATTGCTGGGTATTTCCCGTAAGATCGCAGTTATTATCTTGCAACTAAAAAGTGTTTCTATCCATTCACAGATGCTTATCTATATCTGAGTTAACAAATATTTGCTAACTGCGATAACTTTTCTTTCAAGAACCTTCTATTTGTTGACGATTCAGACGATGCAGAGCTTAAAGTTGTTGATTTTGGCTTCGCCCGTTTCAAAGGTAATCAGCCATTGCAGACACCATGTTTTACATTGTCATATGCCGCACCAGAGATACTGAAACATGCCACTCAACAGGATATGATCAATGGTTATGATGAAGCATGTGATATATGGAGTCTAGGAGTCATCTTAGTGAGTGTTTTGCTTTGTCTTTTATATTTCATACCTGGTAAATAAATAGATAGACACTGTAAATAGATAGACACTGAATTCCTTTGATTGTAAATTAGCATGTATTACTTTAGGTTTATTGTAAATAGTTGGTGTAAATTAGCTTTATTCTTTTAAAACTATGCAAATACCAACTTTATATAAATATATGAATGAATGAATGAATGAATGAATGAATGAATGAATAAATGAATGAATGAATGGTAAGTCAAAAATGTATCCGCTCTTTGGTGAATCATACTACAGAAACTACGACACCGACCTAGAGAACTAAATTTCCGTTGCTTAACAGAGCATTTAAATTAATTTTGAGGAATTCTTCATAATTACAAGAAATTATCATAATTTCAAGTGAAGAATTCCCAGTAACCACCGGGTGTCCCCAAAAAGGTTACTCCCGTTTGAAAAATCACCAAGATTTGATTACACGACCGCTGTTGATTTTCTTGTTCTGTTAAGCAGATCAAGGACCTAATAGTTTTCCCAGACATAGCCGATCTTGTAATCGGTTTAAACATCAGCAAATTTAGCTCTTTTTAAGGCTACCTGGTTTTGAATCATACTGCAAAAAAGCATCGATGATTGCCAGATCAATTTCTTTGTTTATGTAAAGCTTCTAGTTCAAATACGGACTATCAGGATTTTCAGAGACTCATTTTTGATGGCCCTTTTGTAGAATTTAGGCATCTTGCTTTTCATAAACTTCATTGCCTTTTGATTATGAGACAACTGACAATGTGGTGAGCAATTGTTTTGGAAAAAATTGCCTTTTGTAGTAGCGTAAATGTTTTCTCTTTGCTTCAAAAATATTTCTTTCGTTTCTTTTGATTATTTATCATTGTGATCGAAAATTTTCTCCTGTGTTGTCAATATTTAACGATTAAAGGTTGTCAGTGTATTTCACGATGTCCTCATTTTTCAAAGCAGCTTCTTTAGTCAGTATCGGCTTTGCAGTTCCAGACACACCTCTTGTGACGCTAAAATATGTTTTTCCCACTGTCGAATTTATTTACAGTTCTAGGGTATATTCTTAACTGTTCATTAAAAGCAGTTGTCAGTACTAACAGGGCCTAATAAATAGCAATAAATGCTGACTGGGAGCATATTGTATTTCTGATAAATTCTCACTAAGGTGAAGACCATTTCTCCATCCCATGAAAAGAATGTAGTCTAATGTTCCCTTCTTTAATTCTTTGGGAAGATGAAATGTAATCGCGTATTGTTCTGTGTGAGGAGATTCTTTGTTATTTGATTAAGTGTTTTAGGCCCCGTTTGTGCATCTAATTCATTGTATTTTCAGCACTCATAAAAACGCGACAAAAATTGCAATTTGCACTTTGGATTTTCAGCTCTCAAATAGAATTCGATTGAGGTACTTCGAATTTGAAACGCATGAACATACTGAACTGTCGATTTTAATATGATTTAACATGATTTCAGTCTCATTATCTGGCTTTTTTCCCGGGGGGGGGGGTACTCTGGTATATTCGGGATAGGGATGCTCGGGTTACTTTTTTGGGTCTAAAATTCAGGCAAGGACTATTTTTTTGGGTCAATGATTTGTACAGTTATTTTTTTGGGTTCAAAAAATTCTAGCTTACTTTTTTGGGTCTCAAATATGAGAAAAAGTACAAAAATTGGGAAAATAACATTTACAAACAAAATTAGAGTCAAGTAACAGTACTAAAATTGAAAAACATAAATATCCAAACACATTATGAGGAATGATTTAAGATACTGACTTCATAAATTTTGGGTATGAAACGTCGGAAAAATTATTTTTTTGGGTCTATTTTCATGCTAGAAATTATTTGTTTGGGTTGATGCGTTGTACCCCAGCCTGAGCACCCCTATCCTAAGTATACCTGAGTAACCCCCCCCCCCCTGGGCCTTTTTGCCTTAATCAAAAAATATATACGCGTCTTGATATACATGATATAATTCAAAATGTTTATCATCTTTCTCTTGGCCCTTCGATTTATCACAAAGCTGCGCTTTCCACCGGACAAATGAATTTTTTTGGTGCATCCAGTACGTTGCCAAATACATTGCCGTCATCATTCGTTAGAGTTCCGAATTACCTGCCTGAATGAAAGTGCTATGGTATATGTTGTTATTTTTCAGTACACTATGCTGTCTGGCAAAGTTCCTTTCCAATCGAAATCAGCTTATGAGCCCTCGGCTATGGCTATTGCAAGGAGTATTATGGATGGAAGCGTGAGTTTTGAAGGTGATGAATGGATACATGTTTCTGGTTCTGCGAAGAATCTTATTCTCGGTAAGTCAACTTTACAATTTCATGCTTTCCTTTCGGTCGACTCTTTATACCGTGTGAGTCAATGAAAAGGCCCGATGTTTGAAAAAATGCTGCTCCCCGAATATCAAAGCAATAATATTGAAAACTTCTTGTTTCATTCCCGATATGTCCAATTAGGTTCAATAATTTATCCGGCTTTAATCGGCCATTCCCGTCGATATGGGAGATCTGCAGAAAATCCCTTCCGAAAACCTGCAAAAACGAATGAAAACGACATGCACAATTTCCCTTTATTTTCCTTCCTAGCAATTAGGACACTTTCATGCATTCATGTATTTCCTTTTCTTTGGAGAATGGAATCCCCCTGAATAAGATATTCATACTAGGGGGAAGACTTTGTCATTCCCCAAGAGGATAGCACTTGCTAAAGCGTGCGCAAGTATTTGCTGCAAGGTAAGCATATTAGGGAAACTTGCTAACGGTTTTATCACGTTTTTTATGGTTTCTCGAAGAGACTTATTTTATAAAATCCCTTGTAAAATCGTAAGATCGTAAAGATCGTAAGTCACTCCCTTTCTATGAACAGATCCTACATGAATGTTGGATTTTGGCAATTCTAAGATTTTTTTTACCTTATTTATTAGCTTATGAATGTTTTTTACATGGACTGTCTGCCCATTGTTCCTTTGTAGAAGCTCTTCGAATGAGGCTTCGTAATCATTGAAAAGTATACGTAGAGCACGTTTGTGGATTTTGTTTATCTCCCTGTTGGCGGTTTTTCCACAAAACATCCAAATCAACGGACAATAGCTTAGGATTGACAGTATAAAAGCATTGTATAGCAGCCTTGTAAACTTCAGTTCAGAGTCAATGGTAATCCCAAGAAGTTTCTAAAACTGTACCTTGACTAGAACTAATGATGTATCTGTAAATAGTATAGCGCAAAAGGAACTTTTGTCGTTGTAACTTTGTAACATGTCTTGTAATATTGTGACTTGTGAGAATATTGAAAATGTTTTAGCTTGGTCCATTTCGCAAATGGAACCCCCTTTCCCCATTGTGATACATGGCTTCAAGTTTCCATGGGACAATCTTAGCCTCTCTTGCGAAGGATGTGAAGACTAACATATCGTTAAGAATTTCCTTCATTTATCAAAGTTTCTTGCTATTCTAAAGGACTCCTCACAGTTGATCCAAAGAGAAGGTTAACACTTGTTGGAATACTGGCACACGATTGGCTATGCGGTCGTGTGGATGTACCTAGCACGCCACTAATGACTCCAGATGTACTAGACATGCTAGGTTCACATGTGGGGACGGCATTACGCGTGGCTATGCATGCTTATCATAAAGCTGCAAGAAGTGGCTTCACCTTGATGGACGTTTCGAATGCACCTTTGGCGAAACGGCGAAAGAAAAAGAACTTTTCAAGTGAATCACAGAAAGAGAGTGATGACAGTACAGAGACAAATGACAGCAAGAGTGAGGGCGACGTAAAGGCGAAACTAGACGTCTCTATTGGCCGACTGTCGTCTGATTTACTAAGAAAGACTGATGATGATTCGCTTAACAAGATCCCTGCTTTAGCTGTTTGCTTGTCGCCCTCTATTACAAGACAGAAGATTACTGACACATCAGTTACGACTGTTGAAACCTCGGCTCGTCAGCCTCCTCCATTGCGGCCAATATCAGCAGACTGTGACTGCCTTCATTCAAGGAGTGCGTCCAGTGAATCGAATTTTTTCTTCAAAGATGTTAAAGACTCGAGATCAAACCCTCCTGGGTACACATATAGTCACCAAAGAACAGTCAGCGATAGTCGGGACCAAACTGCGAAACCTTGGGAAATGAGGGGCCTCAGGCCTTTGTCATATAATGATTCAGACTCGTACTCGGGTGGTGCATGGACAGCCACTAATAACAAGCCTCCGATGATTGACCTAACTAGTCCAGATGTAGAGGTTTCAGCCAATCAGAGTTTCAATTTCTTCGACGAAAGAGCTAGTAACCGGGTTGTCGTTGAAAACCCGCTGGGGTATAACAAAGTGACATTCGATACACAGTATCTGGTGCAACACGACAAGGTCTCAAAATCGACTGATATGCCTGGTAAAAACACGTTAAATACTACGTCTGAATCTGATGTTATGAACAACAATATTGTTAATATAGCATGGAGTGAACTGAGGGGTTCTAGTCATGGTAAGAATTCACGAAAACGACCGTTTGAATCTACTTAATATCTTTTATGCACGTATTTCCAGCGTATTGTTGTGTGGTAAACGCGTGTTCTTGCATTAGCACCCGCATAATATTTCATATTTTCATATTTCATATATTTACCTAAGGGGGAGCAGAGTAGTCCTTCAGCATAAGTGCTGCTTTTGAAGAGGCCTTCGTCCCATAAAATGAAACTGAAACTAGATTACAAAAATAATTGATATCAAAACCTATTTCTGAAACCTATTTTACAATCTAATAACCCATGTTCAAAATTTGCAAAGGTCAACCCTATTGTAGGAAGGTTGCCTGCTTTGACTCAGCTGAGAGGCTATTCCACAATGTTGCTCCTCTGAAAGAAAACCATTTCTGACCATTTGCTGTTTTCTAATAGTAGCCTTAGTTCAGTTTCGTTATTGCAGAGGTGACGGGAGAATCTTTCTGACTTTTTTCTAAAAAGATTAAAGAACAGCGTAGTATGCCATATATCATTATTTGAACTCAAATGGTTTTTGCAAGGTTTAAAAGATTGCATTTGCAACAAGCAAAACAGTCTAAAATTATTCCCTTCAAATCGATGTTACACACAAGCCAAGAACAATGGACAGCCAAAGAGTCGTGTCCGAATGTTTTCTTTGTTCTATTTATAGGGAAATTTGAAGAAGGTCAAAATTTAAGAACACAGAGAGCATAGAGAGGAAGAAATTATGTACCGTTAATCTTTCCTGCCTTGTTGGAATAGATTTAGTTCCTTATGTATTCAACAAGGGCAGATTTTGTAATACAATAGCAACAGTTGCGTTTGATTGACACCTCAATTCAAAGCGATTAGCGGATGCAGACAAAGGAAATTCGCAGAGTCCAGAAAACATTACGGTCGCACGGTCATTGACCGGAGGAAGGCTTGTAAAACAATGGGAATTTGGAGGAAGGTTTGGCAAAATGGAGATTTGGAGTAAGCTCTAAAAATTGTTTCTCAAAATGAAAACTGAGATAATTCATTTTCGGTTTATTGTAAGAAACTGTCATACACAATGTAGTCAGAGTCAAACTCACTATGCTTAGCTATAGTATATAGGCAAAACAGCTCTGCCCTGCAATAGCTTTTGAGCATTGATAACTGGTATATCCACTCATTTTCTATATCTGCTTCAAAACTTTTGACACATTTCCCATTACAACGTACTGCATGTGTAGCACAATTTATTTCTCAAAGAAAATAAGAGTGTTTTCAATAAAAATACTCTCTGCAAAGTCTCCAAGGCTTATTAGGAAAGTTTCATTACAAACTCCTTGAAAAAGGAGGATATCAACCACCATAGTCATGCATGTTGCCAAAATTAATTGCTTTGCTGCAAAGAATGATCCATTTGGGTTGATGGGCAAATCATTAAGTTTGAAAAATGTTTCTTCCTGAATTTCAGTTATTACCTCCCTGACCCTTTGTTGTGGAGATGTGTTCATAATGTTTTTGGAATTTGTTGCAGTCAGCAATTCCAGCTACAAGTTACCAATCCTCAATCAAAACTCTGAGCACAGCTTCATGTTATAACAAACTTCAAACTCTGTACTAGTTGGGACTCTCTTTTCGTCTTCAAAATGTTGGACTTCTCCATAAATATATTCCAGCAATAAATCTTATAATGCAAAAAAGATGCAGGACATCCATCGATCATACTAATGTCCACCTCACGTGCACCTATTTCCAAAGATCATTCTTCACTTGGCTGTATATCCCACATCACAAATAAGTGAATCACTTGCCAAATATTTGCAGAAATACAATCGCCACCACTCCAACTCCAAGACAGAGTCAATCTTTTCACTGTCTTTTCCCTCTTTCTCAGTTGTATGGCTCTGACTCCTTGCTGTTGTTATGGGCACAATAATTTGAGCAGTCTGTTTACCAAAGCTGGCTCTAGCAAGATCTCTGACAAATATTTACGAGATTCATAAGAATGCATACCAATCTGAATCCTTTTTTGTGTTTTTGATGCAGATTGATTTAGGCCATCATCGCTATTTTGTTGCTGTTGTTGCTATTGTTGTTGTTGCCCCACGATGTATTTAGACTTACTACCTAAGTCCCGTATTACACTTTTTAGGGAAAAGAAAGGTCCTAAAGGGAGCATAAAGCCCAGGTAGTAAGTCTATAACGTAACAGCAATGATGTCAGAAATTTAAAATGGCCATAATTTTGCATTTTACTTTATCACTTTCGAACTCTGATTGGCACGAAGATTGAACAAAGATTGGCACACCCTAGCCATGACCTAGCCACGCCCCGGTATTTCAAAAACTGGACGGTTTTGGTAGGAGAAAATTTTGACCGGAGGAAGGTTTGGTACTTTTCTGGACTCTGGAAATTCGCTCAACCAGTAATTCAAAACAAACAAAGCCGCAAAAGTTTCCTCGAAACTAGTAGGGCAAACTCTCGCCTTGTGCAAGCGAAAGATGGTTTTTAAGAGAAGTTATGTGCTTATAGCGAAAGAAGAAGGGTAAATCTAAAGCTCTGTTGCTTAGATTATGTTTATTTGATTTAGGAGCTGTTTTGTAATCATTTCATTTTAAGCCCTAAAGACGCGAGAATTACAATGCCTTCTGCTCGGCTCCTGAATCAAATAAACATAATCTAAGCGACAGAACTTTAGATTTACCCTTCTTCTTTCGCTATAAGTACATAACTTCTCTTAAAAACCATCTTTCGTTTGCACAAGGCGAGAGTTTGCCCTACTAGTTTCGGGGAAACTTTTGCGGCTTTGTTTGTTTTTAATTACTGGTTGAGAGAATTTCCTTTGTCTGCATCCGCTAATCGCTTTGAATTGAGGTGTCGATCAAACGCAACTGTTGCTATTGTATTACAAAATCTGCCCTTGTTTATGTATTCAGATTCCCTTCTGCGTTTCATTCTTCCTACGAAACCAAGAATTTCAAAACCCCTACCCAATCGTACTTAAATTTCTGAATTTTGAAATAAGGTTTCAGAATGTACAATACACACTTATCGCCAGTTTTAATGTAAAGTTTCAGTTGAAAAAGTAAATTTTGCAATTGCCAACATCGTTTTATTGTCCATTGCGCCGGGGCAACCGTAAGTCATCGAATCCTTAGTCGTCCTAAGTCGTAAAACTTAAAGTGAATGACCTGCAGTACATGTATTTTTTATAAGAGACAGCGCCCTTGTTTATGTATTCAGATTCCCTTCTGCGTTTCATTCTTCCTACGAAACCAAGAATTTCAAAACCCCTACCCAATCGTACTTAAATTTCTGAATTTTGAAATAAGGTTTCAGAATGTACAATACACACTTATCGCCAGTTTTAATGTAAAGTTTCAGTTGAAAAAGTAAATTTTGCAATTGCCAACATCGTTTTATTGTCCATTGCGCCGGGGCAACCGTAAGTCATCGAATCCTTAGTCGTCCTAAGTCGTAAAACTTAAAGTGAATGACCTGAGATTTATAGCGCTTGTCTATAAATAGGACAAAGAAACACCTAATACTTCCATTGTTTTCTTTGGCTTTGCTTTCTTCCGCCACTTACTGGATTATCAAATGCAATAGGCTATTTATAAACCTGTGAGATCTCATTTTTTAACTCAGGTTATTCACTAGACAAATGACGGAGATATAAGGTGACTTAAATCAGGGACCTGGGCAATCTAAATAAGCAACCTATTGAATTCCATTGTATTTGATGATATCGAGAAATTAACAAATCAATTAAACAAATGAAAGCACTAAGCCATCCTTTGTTCTATTTTTAAACTAGGCGCTATATATCCGTCGTTTGTCTTTAAAGTAACATATTTAAGAATTTAGTTAAACAAATACCCCCCCCCCCCCACCAGTTGAATAGGCCTCCATGGGGGTTTGTCGAATTTCGTAAAACAAAAATGTTTTACCTGCCGGGTGAGTCAAAAAAGTTAACACGCTTGGTAGGCTGTGGAATAAAGAGTATGCAGCCGATATTCGACACTGAAAAGTTTATCTATCAGTCAAAGGTTACCTTAGATGTGAACATTTGTTTAATGAAATCACTCATCTTTTAGACCCAGAAGATAGGGAAATGCTCGTAAGATGTTAGTATGGGAGCGAGAATTCCATGATCGATTCTGGTTCATGATTTACATGCCATAGATATTTAGATTTGATACAATTGTCATTTTAATAAATATTGTTTAGATGTCAATGGAAGATGAATTATGGACCAGAATGGAATGTGGAACTCTTGTTCCGATACAAACCCATTACCAGCATATTCCCAATTTCTGGGTCTAAATGAAGAGTGATTTTAACAAACGAAATTTTCACATCTAAGTTATCCTTTGACTGATAGATTAACACTCAAGTTTTAAATTTCGGCCGCATACTTTTTATTCCACAGTCCACCAAAGGTCTTAACTTTTTTTACACACCCTGTATAACCTTAACCTGAGTAAAGTAGTTTTAGAGAAATGGCAAGCGATCTTGTTCTTTATGCCTTAGTAGTTCAGTCAAACTCCTGGACTTCCTTTTAATATGATGGCGGTATTTTATCCCGGTTAACTGCGGTTAATGAACGTTAGAGATGCCTTGAAACCAGGGAAACATTTCCATAAGAGAACTGAAAACCAGAAGGACAGTCCGTTGTTATTTTATACCCCTGCTGTTTGGTTGAGGCTGCCTTGAAATAGGAACCAGACCACTGCGCAGTAATGAGCCGCAGCAAAGAAAGTTCTTTGAAGGCATTGAGTCATGATAGGTAGACATTCTCTTGCGTGAATCATGTGGCCCATGTGACCAGTTCAAGTACCAATCTGAGCAAAAAAACAGAACCCGCTGTAACACGATCTTCTTCATGTGATCAGTTTCATTTTACGTGAATTTTAGCCAATCAGATGCGCCATCGAAAACTTTGAGTCAGCATATTCTTTATGTGTTTAGGTATGCGCAAACTATTTGATATGAACATGAATCAATGCCTTTAAGCAGTACCTCACTTTGATGATTTACTTTTGTCACATTATCACAGTTTGCAGTTGGCTAATACTCAATAACGATAGTGAATTAGCTTACATGTATGCAACTGAAAATGTAATTGAGTTATCTTGCATATAAATGGCAGTTGTAAATGGTAGCTCAATATGTGGTAGACGTTTTGAGTATCAATGTAAATGCTGCCCTTCGAAAGTTCTACGTAGAATTAAATAGTCTTGAGCCGCTAAGACGTTTTGCAAATGTATTCACATCCAACTGTAGAATGAGCCATGGCCTAAATTTCCCAAATGTTCATTTAATTTTGGTTTAGCTGTTAAACAGCATAGTGCTCGAATTTTTGTAAGAATTCAAAATGAAATGTGTAAAATTTTATTGCCCCATTTTTTCAACTGCATCTGCAAAGTGAAGGCTTTCGAAGCTACAAAATTTGTATAGATCCCTATGATAAGGCTTGCTTCCTGGATCGAGCAAGAGTTAACAAAGGGGACCAAGGTATTAAACTGCCGAGAAGCGGACGTTTATCATGTGATCATGTGATGTACTGTGGCATAAATGTCACGATTTTTAAGAAAAGTTTTGCAAAAAAATATTCTTTTTATTATAAAAAATACTCATATCTCTGAAAATTGTTACTCATGCTGAGCATGACCCCAGAATGACCGCTAGCTTCGCCACTGCAACTGCATTGATCAAAGGGAACTTTATGTAATTTGCCATAATCCCAGAGACATCATTTTTGGTATCATGATTATTGAAGTTGTGACGTCATCAAATTACTAAATCGTATAGCATGAAAGCTACAGACTTGTGCTTGCTACCATCTTGTAGACCTTCAAAGACTGAGTATTTCTTTTGTTAGTCATATTGATTTTCCGCTATCGGTTTAGAATTTATGGAGCTTTTAATGTTTGTAAAAGCTTCAAATGCCTCCTCTCGAACGTCCTTTCATAGAACTTAAAACGCCGCAATTCTGAAAATAGTCATGATATCAAAACTACTCTCTGTGGGACTATGGCAAATTACACGAAGTTTCCTTCGATTTATTCAGTTAAGAGAGTGGGGAATAACCTTCACACATTTCATCTTAAGTTTTTGCAAAGATTCGAGCCCTATGCTCTGTTAAACAATATTGGAAAATCAGGACGGGATGAGGAAATTGTACTCTGTCTCAAATAAGACGTCACGTAAAAATTCCCGCGAATAGCAACAATTTATGTGTTTTTCGTCAGTAATTTTGCGTTATCGCAAAACTAATGATTTGAGACAGACTTTAGGAATGATCACAGCAGTTCTCTGAACAAAAGCATCAGTTGCTTTTTGCTGTCTTGCGAGAGAGAAATTGAAATCTAACGAGAAAGCGCTTCATGTCGCCTCAAGCGCGAAGTCAGGTTTAACATTGAGCACCGTTGTATAAGAAATAGGGCCGAAGACCACATGCCTTTCACGAAAAGGTCTATATGATTCACAGAAAATTAAAGTTAAACTAAAAACTGAAAATTAAGTACGATGATTAGTTGATTAGTGCGATGAGGTTAAAAATGTAAACACGCCTATGATTAATTTCTGGTGCTTTGCTTATTAGAATTCATTTGCAGTGTTGTGTGGTTTATCGAAGCTAGTAAATGTTGAAACAATCTCACAGGTATCTCAATTTTCCTTATGCCTATGCAAATTTAATTTAATTTGCAGGTAACGAAGTTCTGATAAGAGTGTTTCTGCGCCCTTGCTTCCTTCAAAATTGGTCAAGTGCTGCCATTTATTTCACCTTCCTCACAGATCTATGCTTTCCCTTGTTCCTCTGTTTGCTAGTGGTGCTCCATGCTCCCGGCCCTGTTTGGGTTCTGCTATTTGCTCTCGATAGCCCCTATCACTGTCAACGCCTCAATGAATCTCTCCCCAACTCTAGGGGATGCAAAGGTATGGCCAGGACGGCTACAGCCCCTCCGTCGTAAGCATCCAGGCTCCTCTATTGCAGGAAGTTTTGAGTTATTTTCGGAGGAAATTTGAGAAAACGACTTATGGAAACGGTATTTTTTTAGTTGTCTTAGCCCCACTGTCGGAAGATTTGCACCCCATCTAAACTCACTGCCAGTTGTTTTCTCCTTCGCAGACATGGTTAACGATTTCCTCCGCGTCAATGTTCTTTCTTTGTGGTTATCTTAGCAATAAGATTGTTTGCGGATTGCCTATCCTCTGTGGAAGGAAAGCAAAAATGGAGTTTTTGGTTAGAATCAGTATCCAAACTGCGGTCAATGAATCTAACATGATAGAACTTGTATATATTATTCATTAGTTTATTATCACCGTTTTCGATATCTTAGAGTGAATTAATAGTTAAAAATGTAACTTTGAAATAATTAATTGGTAGGTACAGAATGTGCCATAGATTTGAATATGTATATATAATGGTTTAATTTAGGTATTATTAGAATTGTTTTGTGTAAGATTAGATTTTGATAATCGCTTTTGTCAAGTCTACAAGATTCATTGTTGATATCTTCTCATGCTTAGTTCTAAAGGGCCACACTTTTTTTTATTGACCAGGTTCTCCTATGGGGTGTCCCAAGTAAAGGACTCCTGTTATAATCACCAAAATTTTAATTGAGGCTGATCTTCAAATTATTTTCTCAAGTAGATTAAAGAAAAAATAAGCTTTCCAGGCATAGCTGATCTGATCTTCTGATCTTGTGATTGGTTTTAAAATCAGTAAATTTTGCTCTTTTTAGGGCTGCCTGCTTTTGAAGCATACTGCAAACTGTATGTATGATTGCGTATCAAGCTTTTAGTTGGTCATAAATGTCGGAAAGAAACGCAAATATCATTGTAAAAAGAAATTTGATAAATCAGGAGAAATTGGAAATTTTGAGAAATATAAAAAAACAACGAAATCTGGTTGTTTAAATGAACAGGAAAGCAAAATATTACTTCTATCCCCGGGGGGGGGGGGGTACTTGACATAAATTTGTACGGGGGAGTGCCCACGAAAAAATTTTTTTTACCCTGCTCCAGAATTTTTCGCTCAAAATGATAACCTGTTCTAGAAAAAATTGATGAAAAGTACATTCGAAAACATGAAATTTGACCGAAAAACGACCCGATGTAGCAGAATATTCCCGTTTGACATGTTTTGACAACCTGCTCTAGAAAAATTGCCTCATTTTGATACCCTGTGCTAGAAAAAATTGGTGAAAACGATACCCTTAAAAATGGCACATCCCCGTCGGACAAATATACTAAGTACCCCCCCCCCCGGGCTTCTATCGTTCGATTGAACCTACAATCATGGCCAAAAGTTATTGGGTGATTGATCGAAACCGAAACTCTTCGAAGATAAAGCCCCCCCCCCCCTTCCCCCCAAGTTAATGTTGTTGGAACAGGTAGACAGCAAAATCAATTCATAAATAATTTGCTTATGGAAAATACACCATTAACCTTGGCGTCTCTAGAAGCCAAAATACATAGTGACTTTAGAACAATCATATGAGCCACAAAATAGGTCCAATTATTAATCTATTAGTCACTTTTTATGAGAACAAAGCTTGATTAAAAATTCAACCTGATTTTCAAATCAATTTAACATCATAGGATTATGATGCAAAAGCAAACTTTGCGGTTGAAGATAACAGTCGTAAGGACGGCATACCCTCGAAAATTCTCCTTACCAATCTTAATGTTGACAGTTCTATCTAAAGAATATTGAGGAGAATAATGGAAGGTGACAAAGTTTGTTTTGTCTATTTTTAATGCAAGTTTATTAGCATCAAGCCATTTACTTTACTTCTTTCTCTAGTTTATTAAGATTGTGGGTTCAAAGTATATGTTTGTGTCATCAGCAAAAAGATAGAAAGATAACTTGTTAGATGCGTTTGGAAGATCATTCATATAGATGAGAAAAAGAAGTGGACCAAGAACAGAGCCCTGGGGAACACCACAAGTAACATTAATATCGTGTTTGTTTTACGGTCAAACCCTTTATAACTTCAAAGTAAGATAATTCTTGACAGAAGTGAGATAAATGGATGACATTTTCAGAGCAACCATAAATCAATAAGGCAATATAGAAATAACCTATTATTTTGGTTTTTTTTTATTACGTAATTCATGACGTCATATATCTAATGAATTTAGGTAATAAATATAAGTTTATGAATTTCATAATATGTTCAAAAAATTATGTTTTTCAGAAACTGTGATATCTTATCAGTCAATTAAAGTTATAAGAAGCATGATATTTCTCTTAAGGAAGTTTTTACAGTTACATCTGTAAGAGTACTGTTTTTGGCTTAAAACAAGGAAAATCGATGACGTCATCGAAAATATAACAAGTAGAGTAGAATAAATTAGATATTCGGAAGTTTCACATTAGGTTACATATTATGACCAAATTTCATCTTTATAGCCCTTGTCAATTCGGAGTTCTGAGGGGGGCTAATTTAGCCCCCCTCGGCCTGAGGATGCTCAAAAAAGCCCGGTCCAGATTTAAGACAGCTAGAGTTCTGGCCATTTACAGATACATACTGACATCTATTGCCAAGATAGAAGCTAAACCATGCTAAAGCAGTACCTCGCACACCATAACGTTCAAGTTTATTCAGGAGAAGCTGGTGATTGACCGTATCAAAAGCTTTTTGTAGGTCAATAAAAATTCCACATCCAAAGTGTTTGTTGTCTTGAGTATTTTTAATAGGTCCTGTTAGAGAAATCCCCAGGGGGGGGGGAACTCATATATTTTTCGGTACGGGCATGACGTGCTGCTGAACAGGGTATCATATTCAGGATTCCTACTCCGGGACAGGGTGTCACTTTTGTATAGTCGGCTCCATGACAGGGTCCGTATTTTGTATAGTTGACTACGTAACGTTGTTGTAAGCCATTTGCACTCCGTGAGTGTGATTTAAATCGTTTGGAAGGCAACATTTCTGCGTTTTTTTATAGATTTCTATCAAATTTCTATCAAATTCCCAGGGCAGCGTACAATCTGTATGAAGAAACTCGAGGACAGGGTATCGTTTTTAAAATTTGACTCGATTTTATGAACCTCCAAGAAATTGTATAAGCGCTTGTACATCAGTTTCTTTATGTATGCATGTTAAAATTCGCCACAAATGAAATATTTACAATGGTTAAATTAATATAGAATAGGTGCAATACGCAATTTACATAGCCACTTTAACAAATATAAGTTAAAAAGCACCCCTAATCACCCCTAAAAAGCACCCCTAAGTGGCAGGAGTAGCATTAAAAGATCAAGTTGACCTTATCCCTTAGAGGTGGTTGGAAAAAATATAAACAAAATATTGGTATGTGCTTTTGGATAAAGCATAATTTAGTAAGTCCGAATTCTGAATATGAGAGAGGACGCGCGGTTTTAGTAGAACACACATACGTCGTTTTTCTCTCTCTGTATATTTTGGAAAAAATTGTCTTTGATCTCATGCTTAAACGAGTTGATATTATTTGTAGATTTTAAATCAGAAGATAGAATTTTATTTACTCGCCACAATCTCCACATTGATGATCAGCGACAAAAATTCCATCGGTGAAGTAAAATTTGGGAAAGTTAACAATCAAATTGAGCCAATAGTTTCTCAAAATTCTCTAAGCAAGGGTCATTTTTCGGTAGATTTTCCATAAACATGGGTGGGGTTTCGCTGAATTTCGCAAAAATAGTTAAAAATAGGTAGTTTTCCGCCAAAATTCATCATAAAAGTAGCCTGTGTTCCAGACCCCTTTGAACGGAAAGGAAACAATACACTGAAATCAATGGTAAATCTTCAGTAGAAGAAGAGGTGTTGTTTGGGGTACCACATGGCTCCTTATTGGGTCCCAAACTGTATACCATCTTGGTCAATGACCTCCCTGAAGCAATTACAGAGGGAGAAGTCACACTATTTGCTGATGATACAAGTATTTACTATATAGGGGACAATGTAGATAAGATCATAGACAGCCTGAATTTGGCAATGGAACAGGTGCTTGGTTGGTGCAGGAGGAATAAGCTTACAGTCCATCCGGGAAAGACTGAAGCGATGCTGCTGATGAAAAAAGCCTTTATGGGACCTTTAAAACCCATCAAGTACGGGGAAAGCTACATCAGTATTGTTGATTCTGTCAAATACCTAGGCATTACAATTGATCATAAATTAACTTGGGACAAGTACATAAGTACAACTTGTAAAGAGTTTTCATCAAAGCTAGGAGCACAAATGTCCTTGAAGAAATTTATTATAAAACAGTCATTTCAGGGATCACGTATTGTATATCAGTCTGGGGAAACTGCACAGTAGCTTTATTCGAGAGACTTGAGACAGTTCATTCAAGAGCTGCTAGACAGATTTTTGATTACAAAGTCCACTTTGTAATCTAAGAAGGGGCTTCGATGTCAGTCAGTCAGTCAGAAAGAAAGAAAGAAAGAAAGAAAGAAAGTAAGTAACCCACTTCCGTCACGCTCGTTAAAGCGATTGATTAACGTTTTATCTCTGCTAATTGGCACTGAAATAAAGAAAGCGCACATAAAGCGCATACAAGACAGAAGTTTCCTGTGATCCTATAGCAACAGTTGACGTCGGCTTATTTCATTTTAGACAGATTTGACACCATAAGATGGATAAATTAGCATGATGTTTACCCTGGCACAACAACAAATTTACCCAGAATTGGCCCGTTCTTGACTTCATTAGCAGCTTAATTATGTTCAAAACAATCGTTTTCTAGAACGAACGAATCATTAGCCACTTATTGATAGTACTCATTATGCAAATAAGTCAACTTTAGAGAATGATGTAGCCGGCGGCCTGCACACAGGCTAGCAATCGCAACATCACCGAAAGGACCCCCTCCTACACAGCTACAGAAAGGTGCAGAATCCCAGCAAACAATGGCGCTATTGGCTGGGGGAAGGCACCTGATCACACTGAACCAAAACATCTTCATGCATATCATTCTGCGCAGAGCTTAACTTTGTGACTGCTTGTCTCAAATTAGATGCCCGCGAATATCAACAATTGAAACGTTCTGTAGGGTTCTGCATAAGTAATTTTGCAATTCTCATTTGACACAGGTGCACCAACTAAGCAAACTAGGGGTAATGACTTTTGATTTTTGCGTATAATTCTCGTTTGACGTAAAACCAAAATATTGCCTTTGAGGCGATTCTTGTCCTTATACAAGGCGGTTGATTTTTGATTACAAAGTCCAACTTTGTAATCTAAGAAGGGGCTTCGATGTCAGGCTGTCAGAAAGAAAGTAAGTAACCCACTTCCGTCACGCTCGTTAAAGCGATTGATTAACGTTATCTCTGCTAACTGGCACTGGAATAAAGAAAGCGCACATAAAGCGCATACAAGACAGAAGTTTCCCGCGATCCTATAGCAACATTTGACGTCGGCTTATTTCATGTTAGACAGATTTGACACCATAAGATGGATAAATTACCATGATGTTTACCCTGGCACAACAACAAATTTACCCAGAATTGGCACGTTCTTGACTTCATTAGCAGCTTAATTATGTCAAAACAATCATTTTCTAGAACGAACGAATCATTAGCCACTTATTTATAGTACTCATTATGCAAATAAGTCAACTTTAGAGGATGATGTAACTGGTGGCCTGCACAGAGGCTAGCATTCGCAGCATCACCGAAGATAGAAGGATCCCCTTCCTACACAGCTACAGAAAGGTGCAGAATCCCAGCAAACAATAGACCTTTTAGCTATTCTAAAAGGAGCCTGGATCGAACGTTATTTTTATACATTTTTATACGTTACGTTCGATCGAGTGGCGTTAGAGCTTCTATCACTATTGTGCACATTCGAAACTTCTACAAAATGTAGCAAAATTTTGTTCGATTCTGATTCTTTCCTGAATAGCAAAAAGGTCTATGGCGCCATTGACAGGGGGAAGGAACGAGATCACACTGAACCAAAACATCTTCCTGCATATCATTCTGCACAGAGGTTATCTTCGTGACTGCTTGTCTCAAATTAGATGCCCGCGAATAGCAACAATTGAAACGTTCTGTAGGGTTCTGCATAAGTATTTTTGCGTTATCGTAAATCTCACATGACATCTCATTTGATCTATTGAAGGTGACTTTAGCAGCAAACTCTCTGACTGTAGCTATTAACAGCATCTACGATCATTTGGGGTTATGAAGAAGTCAATATTCAGATATTCTTTTGCTTGTTTAGCTCAGGACGGACCCCGGACTTTGTAATCATCCAAAAGGATCTTATGTTTAACTTGCCAAGGGGCTTTACTGATGATGTTAGTCTGACTCATGCAAAGTGGCAACCTCTCTCTTGCATTTACAAGCGCAGCATTATAAAATGAATGCACAAGATTTACTTCAAAAAAGCAGACAAATCACTTCAAGAACTATTTGAAAGAAATCGACAACAAAACTATGCAATGCGGGACTCCAAATTCAAATTCAAACTACCAAGATACAAAAAAGAGATAGGGAGGAACAGTCTCCAGTACAGGGGCCCATCTATCTGGAATATGACACCATCAAGCATTAAATCAATCAATTTGAACAATCAATAGACAATCAATCATGAACAAAGACAAATTAAAAGAAAAACTCTAAACTCTAAATGACTTCATAAAAAACTTCTCCTTTAGAAGAGAGGCAATATTGATATCCAAGAAGGACTCTGACTTTTACTACTAAATTAAACAATTTAACATATTTGTAAATATTTATATTTAACTGAAATGGTTTTATATTTTCTAGGGCTTTTACTTTGATTGTAATTAGGATTTATTTTATTTTGCAGGTCCACATCAACCTTTGGTTGCCTGACATTTAACCTGCAGTAACAAATAATATACCGGGTGTCCCAAAATGATGTATTATCGTTTGATTGCTGGTATGTCCATAACTAATGAACGGATTTTCAAAAACTTTGTTTTATTTGATTGCCTAAAGGCTAAATTGGATGTTAAGGTGTTGGTTGTGGTTTTACCAGTTTTTGAAAATCGTTTCATCGGTTATGGAAATATAAGCAATCAAACGATGATACATCATTTTGGGACACCCGGGGGCTTCAGCGTTAATTGAGGACAGGATTCAGCCCTGAAATTTCTGATTCATCCAAGAGGAGTGAAGCAAGCACTTATAAAGGTATCGTTACTCCAAAACATCGTCATAGAAGAGTTTGATTTAGACGACCAGGCAATTTGATGTAGGAGGAACCAATTGAACTTCATTGCCGCACTGTAGAGCATCACAACATCGCCCTTAATAATGAGGGTGACGTTGCGGTTTTTTCACCCTGGTTCCAAGCTCCTTGATTTCATGGATATCATGATAGAAATACCAGCCTTTTCTTCAAGAACTCCCAAGATTTTCAAAGCTTTTTTCATACGGGTCCCTCCCTTTCTCGTTGATGCAATCGCCATGCTCGTACTGTGTGTTCAATGCACGCAGTTTTGCGCGTCATATTTGTGACGTCACATTGGCCAAGTCAATGTCGCGCTAAACTTGCAAAACTACTCAACTTTGACACACAATTTTCAGTACTTATAAACTGATAATCTCGATTTGAAACTTTCACAAAATGGTTATGACATTATAAGTTATTTGAAAAGATTGAAAAATCAATGTCGAAAATTTGGCTGCATAAAGGCCTTTAACCCTATTTTAACCGGAATAGCTCCCAAACGATGCCACCTACAATGCTGAAACTTCTTGACTTTTCCTAAAATTTAGTTGGCAATCAGAAAATAGAACTTTCAATACCTATGACCACCACATGCCCATATTTGGAGAGTGGTCACAAAGAAATTCTTTAAAACGGCTCTAATTTCTTCGTTTGTTACTAAATCTCAACAATATATATACCATTCGATTCATCTCGATGAGTACTTTCATTTGATATATAATTTATTCATATTTGCTGACATCAGCAGTTTATTATTTCTATGACGTCATCAATCTTTATGACGTCATATTCCTAATGAATGAGTAATTTTTCATGCAAAACTGATGGAATTACCTCAAATATCGATGAAGGTACTTGATTTCACCAATAATATGCGAAATTAATGGTTTTAAATCATAATTATTGAGCTAACAATTTTGCATTGAATCAAATTTTCATTATTTAATTAGTTAATTTATTAGAAACCACAAATATTCGTACGAAACCATATGAAACTACAAATCAATGATATCAAGCAGGTATTTGGATGGTTTTTTGCCAATTTTATCTAGCTATTTGCTAATAATGGGCCCTTTTCTGCAAATAGCTCGATTTTCTCAAAATTTGCATTGTTTTTGGTTGCCTAGCAACCAATCACGTGACTATTTATTGATTGATGCTATTTTTAGATTCTCTATTGTTCAATTATGACACAGTGCAAGTTTCATTGTCATAGCTCTTATACTCGCGGAGAAAAACAGGGGGGGCGAAAAACGCCCCCCCCGGTAGAAAATCACTTTTTTTTTACCCGGTTAAAATAGGGTTAATAAACATCAGAAAACAGGGCTAGGTATGTTTTTTTCAATCAATTTCGTTGATTTTAACGCAATGGAGAGTTATGAATCCTCTGGTTTTGAGGCAGGCAATAATTTTGGCTTTCTTGCTCCATAAATCAGCAACTAGCGATCAGATTTGCTCAAACTCGGTGTCAACCTTTAATTTGAACTCTCTTCTGTCAAGAATCTTGAAAACAGAAAAAATTGATTGATGGCTGCTCTGCAGAAGCCACTCAAACAGCGCACATGTTTTTGGGACACCCTGTACTTTTTTGCAGTTTTGGCCTACAACGGTCTAGCCAAGGGTATCATTTTCGAACGGTCATGATATCATATTTGGCACAAATTTGAGAAATCGTCAAAATTGGTCAAGCAAAGGGCACCATTTTCGTAAAAATTGGTTCAGACAATGGTCAAATTGGTCTAGCCAAGGGTGCCATTTTCGTAAAAATTAGTCTAGCCAACGGTACCCCTTTGAAGATGCTCGCGGCAGACCCCTACCCAAAATTTGGCCAAGAACCCCTCCCCCCCCCGCCCCTCGTGGAGTCTCTGTCTCACTGTTGACCGAAGCCCCATCATCAAGTCAGAGATCGCAGGGAAACGAGAGACTCCAAGTAGTAAATCTACCCCAATACTAGGCTAGGCCCGATCAATGACTTGGCCCAAAGTCGACCCAACAATGGAGTGGACTGACGACCCAGTGATCACAACGGAGCGAGAAGACACAAGAAGACCGAAGGAAAATTTGATCGAAGATGGAAGGTTGTATATAGCAATTGTTTGTATTAATATTCTAAATCATAGGGTGTAACGCAGAACGCTGCGATAATCGTTTTGTCGAGTAAAAAAGCACATAAGCACAACTATGGAAGCACAGAAGACCAAGGACATGCCCGCTCATTCTCCTCCCCGTGTATCCGCGCCGCGCCACTGGATAGCCGCGCCACTGGGTTGACATTTCCTCCCACAAAAGAAAAAGATACAAACAAAACAAAACAAAAGGAGTGGAGATAAAACAAAAGGAACCAGAGCATTGCCAAATATAGCAAAGTAAATAGTAGGCGCGGATCTCTATTTTATAATCCTCTCTTCATTCTTTCGCTTTGCTGCGCACGTCGTGAGAGGAGAGAGTACGGGAAAACCTGTTGCCAGTTTGCCTGAAAGAACAGCGGAATTGTTTGATTTTGACGCATAAAACTAATCATGGTGAGATCCTTTTATGAGTATGTTTTATCGATTCTTTTCTGCTCCTTCTCTTTCCTGTAGTTTAGCAAGCCTACCCCATTTTATCTAGGCCTAGAGTAGTTGACTTTAATTTCCCTAGAACGAGATTGACATTCAGATTTAGAACGAGAGTCAGATTCGGAAAAACTTCCCAATATAATGACAATAGCACAAACAATCAAGATCTGACACAAACCAAAACTAATTTACTGATTACAACACTCCATTAGCTTTATTTTGAGGGGTCATACAATTTCATACCCCAGGCCCAGGGGGTCTTTTCAGGAAAACGGGGAATTGGTCCCAAAGTATGCAAACAGTCCTTAGTCTCTTGTAAGTGTACCCAAAGACCATTGTCTCAAAATGGTAAAATTTATCAATCTATATTACTACTGCCTGAGCGGTAAGATCAAACGCTGAATTTGTCTGTTTGCCACTCCGAGATGTCAGCTCTCCCGTGCCCTGGAAGCTCGCTCTTTGTCTCCAAAAATCGAGGGGAAAATCTATGTGTGTACAAATGACTCCATGTTTTGGGGTGACCTTCTGCTGCTGGGGTATCAGTGGGGGAAATTTGTTGGCAGCCTTCTTCAGCAGGTTATTGTTTTTTGAGTGACTGCCGATTGTTACTAACGACACTTGGTGGTGCTATCAAGGGTCATCAACGAACAATCCACTCAGTGCTCGATGGTAAACAACCTAAGACGTCACATCGCACGTCACGTGCACATTCACCCTCGCAGGGACTGACAGGCTTGTGGTAGCGGTATCCTCCTTCACAACGGTGCTCTCTGAGGTTAAATCCTGCAGTGTGGTTAACAGTATGGGCGATGTCGTAGGGTGGTGGGGTGCATGGTCGGTGCCAGCGATTAGTACCACTTATTGGGGGCTGTCACATGACCACACCCACATCACGTGATATTTTCTCCTCCACAATGGTGCTCTTTCTAAGAATATACGGGCCTCCCTGTATGAAAATGCTTGATTACAGGGGTGATAGTCGGGGTGATAGTAAGTAAAGACTACATCAGTTAGTTACTAAGGAGTAAGAAGGGTGCTAAACTGGACATTTGTTGGGGGCAATCACGTGCCTCCACTCAGGTGACGTGTCGTATCTAGCAACATATGGGTCCTTCTCGCGGGGATCCCCTGTATGAAAATGCTACAATACCGGGATGACACCAAGTGAAGGGCATATAACATAGTTACCGACAAAGATGTGGGGTAACGATACTTTTAGTTGTTGGGGGCAGTCACGTGCCTAGCCCCCATGTCACGTGACTTACTTGGCAAGTTGCCAATGTAGGTCACATGACTTGGCACAATGCCAGGTTTTGAGCATGTGACTTGGCACCGTGCCAAGTTCTGTGACGTCACTTGGCGCCTTGCCAACTTCCCCTAAATTCACCCCTGATGACATGCAGCTTATTTCCCTGATGATTGTTTCAATAGCTATCTTGCATAGGGAGATTCAAGATTTACTGACCTGTCAAATGACAACTACAAAACGAAACTAACGTTACAAAGTAAGACGGCGGCACCAGCTATGATAGCTAACGCAGCAAATGCTAATGCAACAACGTAGAAAACTAACTAACTAAGAACAACGTAAATGATACACTAAAGGAATTGAGAAGGAAAGTAAGCCAATTATCTTCACCCTCATCCATATGTGAGCCGGGCTTCTCCACCTCCTTCGAGGTTTTACTTCCCACGTTGTTAAAGGAAATCAGCTATGTCACCCCGACCTCCCTGACTTTTGCCAATTATTGATTAGCTACAATTTGACGGAAAAATTTTTAAACAATAGAGCTCACAAGTCACGTGACATGCCCATGTTTGGAAGCAGGTAGCAGCAAAATCATTGTTTTCCATGATTTCAATGGAAAGATTTGATTGAATTATGAAGCATCACATAATGCAGAGCGTTCATTTTATGCCAGAATTTCTGGAATTTGCTGATGTCAGCATCTTTTATCATGATGTCATTTTGGCTGCCATTTTGGCTTAATGAGTACATTTTTTGAATTTTCTCCAACGTTTCCCATTCAATGAACTCCATGGATGCATTTGTAATAGGTTACCACCATTTTGCAGCCTCTTTTTGTCTATTTTTACATTGAAAAAAGCAATCGCACAAATTACGTCATCAGAATTGGCCGATTTCTCTCAAAATATCACCCCAAAATCGTCACCTTCGATAAAATGATATTTTTCACCAGCTATGTTGATAAATTGAGTCATGCAACATCGTCTTTAAACACAAATTTAACTTTGAAAGCCTAATTTTTACTGATTTTCAACTTCATGATGTCACTGTCACCTCATAAGACATGGCAGCCATACCCACACTTCACTACATGCTACAAACTACTTGCTCTATAACTGAACCAAGTTGTATTGAATTTTGGTGAGTCTAAGGCAGTTTTCACCGAAGGGTAGAAAGACCCCCCCCCCCCCCATAAATGGTAGCTCAAAAAAGCCAGCCCATGTGGATTAGGGTTACCTAAGGCAGCTGACGCAACAAAGGCTACTGGGGCAATACCCAACTAATTCTCCCCATAACTTTTTAATTAAATTACTTGGGGCAAGTAAAGCAATTACAGCAAGTAAAGCAACCACAGTAATCATCCTACGTAACGTATACTATAATATAACCGAAGGAACTTCTATATCATTGAACGTATGTAACGCCATCAAAGCAAGGCCAATACAGCAACTAACACAACTAGAGGCAAACAAGTCCACTAAGGGAAGAAACAACACAAAACCAATTCCACAACTGAAACAAGACAACAACTAACATAAGTAAGTCCACTGAAGCAACTAAGGCCAATAAGGCAACCAGGGCCGAAGCCAGTGGGGGGCTGGAGGGGCGGAGCGCCCCCCCCCAGAAGGCTATTTGTCGGAAATTTTACTCCACCTGTCGGATATCTTATGTGGCTACAGGCCCACATTTAGAACATTTTACTAGGGAAATGATGCATAGAATATGAATTTATTGACTTTCGAGGATAAATTCTGACATGAATTTTGAATCTACAGCATTTTGCCCTTCATATTCACTAATTTTGAAGGCTCCAACTTTAAAACTGCAAAATGATTCCAAAATATTGTCATTAAAGGAGCACATCAGTCCCTTCCTGCATGATTGTAACGTATGTTCCTAAAACTGGAGTTGTTGCTGTTGTTGTTGTTGATTTTAGTGTCGGAAAATTTTTGTTTTTTGCCCCCCTAAGAATCAAGGATGGTATCGGGCCTGAAGGCAACTAACACCACCAAAGGCGCTGAAGTTAGAAATTCTTCAACCCTGATAGCATTCAAGAAATAGGTGCAAAAATGAATCATCTAATGACAAATTGTAATTTAGTTTCGTTAGATTAACAATTATTGGATATATTGTAAATTATTACTTATTTTATGTTTTACCACGGCCCCCTGTACATCAGTTTTTATAACTGAGGGGCAACCATCGGTAAAAAAGATGAAATAACATGAAATAGCATCAAGCTATAACCAACTCCAATAAGGCAACGAACGCAACTAGATCTACTCAGCAACTAAAACATGACGCCAACTAACGTAAGAAAGCCCACTAAAGCTACCAAGGCCAATAAGGCAACTAAGGGCACGAAAGGTACTGACGCAACCAAATCCACTAAGCCAAGAAACGCAGCTAAATCTACTCAAAAACTAAAACAAGAAGCCACTAACGTAAGTAAGGCCACTAAACCAACTGAGACCCGTTAGGCAACTAATGCAACTAAAAGCGCTATGGCAAGGCAGCTAAGTCCATAAGGCAAGAAACGCCGCTAGATTAACTGCCGAGCGGGCCTAGTCAAAACTTATTTACTGATTAGAACACATCATTAGCTTCAATTTGAGGCTAATTAAATTAATTTTCAGCATAATTCATGTCACATTTGGCCAAACTTAGCATTAGCAATTTTAGGCCTAAGAGCATGCTCTAATTCTGAAACGTTGGTTGTCGACTGTTGTTGATAAACAAGACAAAAAAAATGAACCCGGGTTGAGTTGGGCATTATGGAACACTGTGGGGTATTTTGGAACTAAGCTATTTCTATTGTTTGCACACTGGTTTGAGATATCTCAAGAAAGTGGCCAGTGGCGTGGTGGCTCAAAATTGGCTGGGGGGGCACAGCCTGTTCTGGCGCCCCCTAGAAAATTGTGACTGTTGTCTATTTTCTCTTACACAACGCACCAAGGCTTTTAAGAATGGTTCCTCCTTTAGAAATGCTTTGAAAATAAAGGATGATGATTCTTTTGCACTCTTGTCGGAACCTCGGGAAAAAACGTACATTTAGTAATAGTACCAAATCTCTGTGCGAGCGGAGCGAGCAAAAATTTTTGAGATCATGCCCTTCTTATCGTTGGGAAATGCTTCTTGCGGGAGGAAATTTTTTGAGGAAACATCTTATTATTTGGCTTAAAATGCATCTCTTGATTTCATATTTGCCAGTGCTAAAATGGAAGATTTGGCATCTCTCAGAAAATCCTTACCCAACCTATACCCAGCTAGAGGACCATCTTTCGACAAAAGTGAAGCAATTGCCCCCTATACCCCCCATAGCCATACCACTGACTTTTCTAGATAGGATTGGGTCCCACTCGAGTAAAAATGCCTTGGAATAGGGATAGCACGATCTCTAGACACTTTATGTTCGCGTGCGTAGAGAGTTATCGATTCCACATCGAACAAAACATTTCTGATTCCATCTAAACATCTTCAAAGGTGCCTATAAAATAAAAAATTGAGGCAAAAATATCTCTAACACTTTGCTGTTGCATCTTCTACATTCTAACTTGATTTAGTGTGGAGCAAGCTTTCGTGCATTTGGCGCCCCCTAAATGTTGGGCGCCTTCGGCACCCCTGCATTTTCAGGCCACTGGGGGGGGCACGTGCCCCCGGCCCCCCCAGCCACCACGCCACTGAAAGTGACAGTCAGAAGAAATCACTCTCGTCTGATGTCCTTCATTATCAGTGATACAGAGAGAACACAAAATGCTACAGCAGCCTAACATCGATGAAAATATGACAGAAGAGGTATGAAGACTTGCATCAAGCGAAATTAACAAGTTTCCTTCTCGTCCCCCTTCTCGAGCTTCATTTACTGAATAATGTCCCAAAATACCCGACATCCCATAATACCCGAAACCACTCCATTTTTTGTATTTTGTTGGGCCTTCCTTTTTATGAATGAAGAAGTGAGAAAATTTAAGGTTTACATGTATGAAGCGTGATTTAGGCCAAAATTAAACTGTAAAATGAAAAGCCATTCATGTCGATTCTAATTAGGATATTTAAACAAAAAGACAAAATGAAATGACATTCTTAAAGCCAATTTGATAGTTTTCTTAGCTGTTTACATGAATGGCTTTTAATTTGACGTTTCAGTTTGCCTATTGATTTTGTTGTATCAAAACGTCTATTCGCTTTGTCTTTTCGAATTGCCTTATCAGTTTACTGTATCAAAATGTCCTTTCGTTTTAATGTGCCAGAACGTCTATTCGTTTTGTCTTTTCGTTTTGCTGTACCAGAACGTCTATTCGTTTTGTCTTTTCGTTTTGCTGTACCAGAACGTCTATTCGTTTTGTCCATTCAGTTTGCGTATTCAGAATGTCTGTTAGTTTACATATCCTGATTTGAATCGACATGAATGGCTATTCGTTTTACAGTTCAATTTTGGCCTAAATAACGCGTCAGTTAAGAAGCCTAATTTAGGCCAAAATTAAACTTTCAATGTTGTTGATTCAGTTCAAGTTACTAATCGTTCTCAGTCCACCACAAGCGAATGTTGTTATTAAAATGTCATTACCGCAAAAAGCGCGCCTGGATGTGTGCTGGAGGATCTCTGCCCCTTGTGGAACGCACACACACACTATCGCTGGTTGCTGTAATTTCCTGTTGATCACCCGGGGGTGGCTCTCAAAAAGCTACTGAAAACGATTCCAAACTCCAAAGTTTACAGTACTTGAACCAAATAGTTTGCTATGAAACTGCCATTCTATTAGAAAATACAGTACTGCAAACTAGTCACCATTAAAAAGAACTAAGAAAGTGGAACTTGAATTTACACGTTTTTTTTTATAAGAAACTTGGATCAGCACTTCGTACTAAAAGTTTCTTAATTTCGCATGAAAATTTCGGTGTTTTAGTAATAAAAGTTTCTTAATTAGTTTCTTATTTTTTGGGCCTAAAATTGCGGTATTGTTGGAAGTTGAGCCTTCTTCTCGAGAAAGGGCTTCCATTTTGCATTGACATTGTCATCAAGAAGAAGCCATGCACATCAAGGCAAAAATTTACGAATTTTGCAGTTAAAAGTCAGGAAGAGACGAATGTACCTTTGCTAGAGAGACATAATAAGAGAGACATACAGAAATAAAGTCTCAGAGTTTCTTAACTGTTCTTGAGCATAGTACTAGAGTTTCTTAAATTTTTGGTCATCTTAGTACTAGTTTCTTATAAACCAGTTTCTTATAAAAAAAACGTGTAGTGTCGTAGCGATGGTTGTGAAGTTTTGCGACAAAAGGGGGGCTTTTTCCCCTAGAGATTTTAGGAATTTTTTGCAAGATACATCTTTTTGAACCCCTGTAATTACAGGTCTTTGTAAATAGTAATGGAACTTGCGGTACCTTTAGCATATTCAAGCCGTTGCATGCCAAAGATTGGAAAATAAAAGTGTGCAAATTTTGCACTACAAAATAAAAAAATGTGATTAATATTGACAGAAAGAAACTTGACCAGGGTCTATTCCGGAGCATATCACGAGCCCGGGGGGTCTACTTAATACAATGATCAACCGGGGATGTGCCTGCCAAAAGGGTGTCATTTTCGGCTGAAAATTCCGGGACAGGATTATACCTTTAGCACCTTTATTCCGGGAGCGGTGTGTCCTTTAGAGCTATTTTTTCCAGGACAGATCAGATCATCATTTAAAAAGATACTCCAATTCATGAACTTATTAAATTAAGATGTTAGTAGCACTATCAATTGCGAAAAGTACTTTTAGAAATATCATTTTCACGAGAACCATCAGTTTCCCTGATCTTATTCGAGGACAGGTATTATGTTTTCAGAATTTTATTCCAGGACAGGGTCATACAATTTTTTTCTGGCAGGCACATCCCCGTTGTTTTTCTCCAAGTTAGACCCCCCGGGATCACGAGGAACTATTCTTGGGCTATTCTTATTCTTGGAACTATCGCCCTGGACAAAATGGAACAGTAATCCATCAATTTTTTTTCAAAGCTCCGATTTTCACGAATCTGTTCTGTTGTATCAATCTTCCAGTATTTAATAACAAGTTTCGTTTCCTCAGCTTAACAATGCCAATGTCCATTGCTCCCAAAAACTCCTCGGGGTCCGATGAGAACTAGATACAATGAGTAAAACACCGAGCACAGCCAAGTCTCAGGAAAATTCCCGTTTCGGCACTATGGTTTCACGAGAAAGATGTCCTGTGTCCACTAAATTATTTTATAAGAAACTGCTTATAAGAAACGGTAGGCTCAATTTTTAAAAAGTTAACAAACAATCCTACCTGAATTGAAAAAGCTAAGAAACTTTTGTAATTTACAATTTTAATTTTCCTATCGCACTCAAAAATGTTTTGGCAATGTACAGTTAGCTATAGCAACTGTTTGGACATTATGCAGAGTGCGAATTCTGACATTTACTTGTTTTGAAATCTTACTAAGCTATTTGGGGGCCCTTTAGACAAAACAAAATTAGCTCTACACTTCTGGCATTAAGAATATAAGAAACATATAAGAAACTTTTGGGAGCAAAATGGTCCAAAAATTTAAGAAACTGCATACCAGCACCAGACCTTAGTTTCTTGTGAAAAAAATTTAGTGTCTTCCTGAATTCGGCTTTGACAAGTAAATCCCCCACCCCGTCCCGCTATTAGACACCGAATTTGTGTTAAAATCAAAGTTTACATGCTTATGAGAGCATCAACTCATTAAGTTGCCAAAGTATGTGAGCTTTTTCGGCTATTTCAACGAGGTAAATCTTAGAACGTAAAAATTGGAATCCTGGACCGGTAGAAACAAATTCTTTATAACGTTTATCATGTGTTCGGTAATGGAAACTTGATAGCAATATAGATGTACAGCAGGCCCGTAGGAAGCGGGGGGGGGGGGGGTAGGGGGGGCTCAAGCCCCCCCAATAATTTTGTAAAACAATGGTGCTACGTCACATGACTTAATTAGATGTATTGTTCTCTATTGTTTTAAGAACAATTGCCCCCCCAATCCGAAGCTTCTTCCTACGGCCCTGATGTACAGTATCTACTGATTTTAGTTGAAAAAGGGAAATTTCTGGAAAAGGGCATCACGACTTTCTTCACAAAAAGGGTTGTTCCATCAAAAGCAAATGGGCGCAAAAGCCCGCTCTTTCCTGTGTCTCGGGTCTTAGGAGATATCATACCCAGTGAATATTCGCAGCCAATATAGCTATGAGTGAAAATCTTTTCTGAATAAAATACTAAATAAACGATCCTTGTCTTACTAAAATATGGCTTGTTGATAAAATTCGAAACAAGCGTCCTTCTCTTGCAACAAGGGAGATGGTCCGCATTGTATAGTGTCTCTTTAGTAAGTAAGCATTTTAATAACAACATTCGCTTGTGGTGGACTGAGAACGATTAGTAACTTGAACTGAATCAACAACATTGAAAGTTTAATTTTGGCCTAAATTACGCTTCTTAACTGACGCGTTATTTAGGCCAAAATTGAACTGTAAAACGAATAGCCATTCATGTCGATTCAAATCAGGATATGTAAACTAAAAGACATTCTGAATACGCAAACTGAATGGACAAAACGAATAGACGTTCTGGTACAGCAAAACGAAAAGACAAAACGAATAGACGTTCTGGTACAGTAAAACGAAAAGACAAAACGAATAGACGTTCTGGTACAGTAAAACGAAAAGACAAAACGAATAGACGTTCTGGTACAGTAAAACGAAAAGACAAAACGAATAGACGTTCTGGTACAGTAAAACGAAAAGACAAAACGAATAGACGTTCTGGTACATTAAAACGAAAGGACATTTTGATACAGTAAAGTGATAAGGCAATTCGAAAAGACAAAGCGAATAGACGTTTTGATACAACAAAATCAATAGGCAAACTGAAACGTCAAATTAAAAGCCATTCATGTAAACAGCTAAGAAAACTATCAAATTGGCTTTAAGAATGTCATTTCATTTTGTCTTTTTGTTTAAATATCCTAATTAGAATCGACATGAATGGCTTTTCATTTTACAGTTTAATTTTGGCCTAAATCACGCTTCATATACATGACTCTCTTCAGCAAGCATGTCTGGTAAGGAACCTAGTGAGTTAATGACATCAGTTAAGGGTCAGTGGATTGTTCAAGGCTGGTCAAGTGCATAGCGAAAGTGGCGGCTACCTTATTTGTTGGCCTTCCTTGCTGGAATGCAGATTGTAGTGAGTGATAACAGATAACTTTTCTGCCTTTAAAAATATTTTCTGGAACTAATGAAATATACCAGGAGATAGCATAATCACTCCTTGAATCATTCTGAAAATTTTGTACTGTTACATAGTGTAGTTTATTTTGTAGAATTATTTTTAATCAAGGTGTTTTTCGTTGGGAGTTGTTCGTTGTTGAGTGTTTCCCCTTTGGAATGCAGATTGTATTGATTGATAACAGATAACTGTTCTGCCCTTGAACATATTTTACGGCACTAATGAAATATACCAGGAGATAGCATAATCACTCCTTGAATCATTCTGAAAATTTTGTACTGTTACATAGTGTAGTTTATTTTGTAGAATTATTTTTAATCAAGGTGTTTTTCGTTGGGAGTTGTTCGTTGTTGAGTGTTTCCCCTTTGGAATGCAGATTGTATTGATTGATAACAGATAACTGTTCTGCCCTTGAATATATTTTACGGCACTAATGAGGTATACCAGAAGATAGCATAATCATTCCTTGAATCATTCTGAAAATTTTGTACTGTTACATAGTGTAGTTTATTTTGTAGAATTATTTTTAATCAAGGTGTTTTTCGTTGGGAGTTGTTCGTTGTTGAGTGTTTCCCCTTTGGAATGCAGATTGTATTGATTGATAACAGATAACTGTTCTGCCCTTGAATATATTTTACGGCACTAATGAGGTATACCAGAAGATAGCATAATCACTCCTTGAATCATTCTGAAAATTTTGTACTGTTACATGATGTAGTTTTTTTTGTAGAATTATTTTTAATCAAGGTGTTTTTCGTTGGGAGTTGTTTGTTGTTGAGTGTTTCCCCTTTGGAATGCAGATTGTATTGATTGATAACAGATAACTGTTCTGCCCTTGAATATATTTTACGGCACTAATGAGGTATACCAGAAGATAGCATAATCATTCCTTGAATCATTCTGAAAATTTTGTACTGTTACATGATGTAGTTTTTTTTGTAGAATTATTTTTTGGTCAGGAGTTGTTCGTTGTTGGGTGTTCCTTCAGCCGAATGCATATGAAGAGATATCCAGATAAACTTGGAAACTTCATATGAAATATCATTAAATTTAACTTTTTCGTTGAAACTGACTTCTGCTTTCCATCTATGTTTGTTTCTTAAATGTGAATTAGGCGATAGACAAGAATTGTACGTGACATAATTTCCTTGACTAAAGGACTGAACTAGCTTCGAGCATTCCGCACAGAAAGCTCCTCATTATATTTTCGCTGCAGAGCACTTTGGTCAGCATTATAGAAAATTTCTTCATCTTCCCTGAAATAAATCTAAGCACTTTTAAGGCTTCTGTACCCCTTCAGGATGATAAAAAAATTTTCCGATCAATTTTTGGATTTTTAGATCATTGGATAGCACACACATCTACCTGCAATTTCTTATAATTTCAAGGAATTTTACTTTATTTTTCAGTGAAGCTGCAAGTTTTCCTTCGTTTTTTTGGTTGCCTGGCTTTGAATCATGTGAATCATTAATTGTAATTGTTATATTTGAATAGCCAACTGTCTAAAGAACAATATGGGTAGGTCTTATTGTTATATCTTTTGAAATTTGGAGAAAAAGAGGGGGTGTGAAAAGGCCCCCCTCCCACAGAACAAAACAACTAAAAAGTCACCCAGTACAGATACAGTAGAGTTATTTGAGAAGCAAATCATGGTTTGTCACTTCAAGCTGAGCTGAACTCAGTTACTCTGTATTCATGATGGCACCCTGGGAGGAATCATGCCCACACCAATTGACATTTCTTCTCACCTTTGGATATTTTATATTTTCCTTAGGGGGTACTTTGTATATGTATCTGATGGGATGTGCACTCCTTTGCAAATATCGTGTACCAGGTGACAAAGTCAATTTTGTGGAGTGCACACCACTGACAAAAATCAAGTAACCCCCCCCCCCCCCTCTGGGTATTTTCTACACAGAAACACTCATTTTCATGCATTTGTTTTGCAGGTTCTTGATGCTGGTTGCAGTACTGATCCCAGCTGTCTTGTTGCCTTTGAAGGGTATAAGATGAGGAAAGAATCTGATTTTGTAATTTTCAGATTAAATCCTCAGCTGACAGAAGTTGTTGTTGATGTGAGTCCACCACTCGGGGGATCAGAACAGGTTTGGAAAGAAATTGGGAGCAAAAGTCCTGTTGTTAGGGAGGATGAACCTGTAGAATATTGGAACATGAGAAGGCTGATGTTGGAAGCGAAACAGCCCAGATATGGAGTAATTTTGGTCAATAGCAAGCTTGTCATGATTTATTGGTAAGTACATACAGTAGGGGAGACTGGGGCCAGAAGTAACAGGGGCAAATTGTAACAGAGGGTATTTCTCTGCCGCTATTAAAGCTCCTCTTTTTCTCCAAAACTACAAAAGATATAACAATAAGACATACCCCTATTGTTCTTTAGACAATTGGCTATTCAAATATAACAATGGCAATTAATAAATCACGTGATTCGTTGCTAGGCAACTGAAAAACTCAGGAAAATTGGCAAATTTATACCTTCTTAATCAGAAAAATTCTATTTAATCAACCACTCAACCGATTTTCTCCAAATTTGTTTCAAATAGTAGCAAACATGTCATAGTTCAAAAATACATACTTTTCAAAATTTTTTAGTTTCTATTTTTAGCACAGTTAGCCTTAAATTAGCCTTTTGTTGCATGCATTTACTTTCATCGCAGGTTTTTGCCAGTCTCCTGTACGAAAATACAAGGCCATGTAATAGCCATGTGCAAGCCTTGTAGTTATGGCCTTGTAACCTTGTTATAGCCTGGAATAGCCTTGCTGTAACCTTGTAAATGGCTTGAAAAATGCTAATTAGCCTTGTAGAAGCCTTGTGGAAACCTTGTGTTAGACTGGTTGCAGGTTGGAATCTTACTGATAGCCTTGTAATTTTCTTCCAAGGTTAGTACAAGGTCATAACAAGGTCATAATCCCATCTACAAGGCTAAAACTTGGCCTGTACAAGGCCAAGTTTAGCCTTGTATTTTTGTACAGGCTTGTCCTTTTATCTGGTAAATATAGACTCAAAATGAATCATATTAATAAGATAAAGCAAATTAGACTAAAAAAATTTATATTTTACACTTCTTTATTAGAGAAATGACGTCATAAATTTAAATGACGTCATAGATATTAGATTTTGCTGACATAAGCAAATATGAAAAATTTATATATCAAATGAAAGTACTCATCAAATGCAATCGAATGGTGCATGTTTGAGATCGATCAGGCAAGCAACACAAAAACTGCGGACATTTTAAGCTTGTTTGTTGTTGACTACTCTCCAAATATGGTATTACTGTGGTCATATGATCAGATGTAGAACAATGAAATGTTAAGAATTTAATTGCCTATGCAATTTGAGTAAAATTCACCAAAATTGGTGGTTATATTTCTTGTCTTTTTAGCGTAACGCAGCAAAGTCTGGTAGGGGGGCCCCAGTACAAATAGGGTTACAGCAGTGGTTCTTATTGTTCTTGCCGATCGCCGATGGCTATTATTTAGCAGTGCTATCACCATTTTTTGGCCTAAAAGTAAATTTTTGGATTTCAGAACTGTTTGTTCTGCAATGCTCCATAATTAATGTGAATTCCTAATTCCCATGCAATATTGGAGTAAACTATGTATTGTTTCTCCTGAAATCGAGCTTGAATGCTATTTTCAAATGCATTTTTCCAGAACACTGCATTTTCACATCTGGTCGGTCTGGGGAAAATCGTATAAAAAGCCATTTGGTAGAAAAAACTTCTTTCTGAAAGCCATTTGGTAAAAAAAAAACAGTTATTCGAGATGCTTGATATAGAATTAGAGTTTACTGAGAGTGAAATTGAGTGGAACTGATAGAATGCATCGCAGGAAATTTCAAGATTTTCAGATCAGCAAAAGCAGCTAAGGTGACATCTGGTATGCAAATAAGGAAATAATACTAAATGAAATGTATTTTATCTAATTTTGAGTTTAATTAATTATATCTTCCCTGATTTTGATTTGATTTGATGTAAAAAGTAGGATTATACTAGCAGACAGGACTTTATTCACTCTTTATTTTGTTCTGTTACATTTGCCCCGGTACCTTTTACAACTTGCCCCAAGCTCACTCCGATCTTGATTTTCATTTGCAATTTGCTGAAAATCTAAGAGTGCCATATTTGTGAAACAACATATGCTCAATAGCCAATGGTCAATGACCAGTCTGCGTTTTGCTCATAAGGAGAACATTTCAACTAGCCCCAGTCTCTCCTATGCATACAGTAACTAGAAAAATGAATATTTTAAGTAATATTTTTGGGATGATGAGACTGACTGCTAAGGCTAAACACATCTGAAACTCGTCACTCAGAATCCAGCTGTATCTTTATAATTGTTAATGGCATGAAAAATCTGATTTTTCACTGGCGAATTGTACGGGGTTCAAACATGTAGAAAACATCTTCATTTGCAATGCATCTGCTGCTACTTGCCTGCATTATGTGGAGAAAGTTTAGGCGTTTTAGAAGTTTAGCTTGTACAGTCCCTTTAATGTAAGAGATAACTTTGTTTCACTGGAAGCTCATTTCCCTTTTTTCTTTCACATCTGTGACACTTTTCTGTTTTTACACTCATAGGTCACCTGATGATGCCCAATCAAAGCAGAAAATGGTCTACACTTCTACAAAACATGGCTTCAAGGCAAAATTAACTGGCATTCAATCAATGCTGGAATGCAATGATATGGAAGAACTCAGCTATGGCGAGGTTTTCAAACGTTGCAGTAAACAGCCTTGAATCAAAGATACTACAAGAAGAACACAGTAACGTGGTAGTCAAAGTAACATGGTAGTGCAACTGTATGTTTCCTAATTGCTCATGGGCGGCCTCCTGTCCTTACATGCAAAGTATTGCAAGGTTTTATACATAACTAATTGCATAGCAGCGTAGTTTATTTAACCATAGTGCACTAAAATACTTATATCAACCACTGATGAAGAGTAGTATACTGTAGCATGGGTACCCTTGACTATATTAAAGACGGACACTTTCATGTGATATTTCCTTTTATTTTGCTTGATAATTTTCACCTATTGTGTTGAAGCTTCAATGACATATTTCATATTTTTGATTACCAAATTCTACTAATTGATTCGTTAACCTTTTGCCATTTTGTCAGTACATGTGAAATGAAACAAAGTGATTCAGGATACATTTTCAATCTAAAAATTAGCTCCATGACCAGAAGCTTGTATTATCATCTTGAAAATCCTGAAATGTCAATTTGAATCACAAAAAGAACACATCATCATCATCGTCATCATCATCGTTGTTATTTTATTTTGCATCCGGCTAAATAAAAAGTAACTAAGTTACAGCCAGTTAAGGCATACATAACATAGGGCTCAAATCTTTAAAAAAGTTGATGTAAAATTCTATTACAGTTTCCTTTGAATCAAATGGTTTGGAAGGAACGTTGCGTTTTTGCAGTGAATCTGCCGTGGAAGCTCAAAATGGCGGCATTTATCAAATTTGAGGCTATGACATCATCAAATTTCTAAATCCTAAACCTGAAAAGATACTGATTTCTGCTTTTCACCATATTTTAGGCCTTCGTAAACTATGGTTTTCTTGAAAATTATATCATTTTTCCTCCTGTGGTTTAGGATTTACGATGATTTAAATGTTTTCAAAATGTTCCATCAATTTTTTCAAAAATCATTAAATTGCCGCCATTTTGAAAAGAGATCAAGATATCAAAAAATTGCCATGGCAGATTTACAGCAAAGTACCATAAGTTCCTTTCAAGCCATTCAGTTCAAAGAGAAATGGATAAGAATTTTACACCCACCTTTTTAAAGATTTGAGCCCTATGCTGGCATACATAAGAGAGTGATATCCAAATATTTTGGCAAGACATCTTTTTGCCATTATAGGATTTTTGCACAAGCAAATTCTCTGTGACAATTTTCTTAAAATTTGTCAAAGTGAAAGTTCCCGTTCTTAATGTAGTCTCATCTAGTCCTAGGAAAACAATTGTTGTGTTTTTTAAAAAGTGATATAGGATCTACACAGGTTGTGATAATCGAATACCTTCCTACCCAGCAAATCGTCCTTTTCTTTGATTCCATTCTTTGGCACTGTTTACAGAAGTACTGGGTGAATCAATGAAAAGAATCCCCGTTTGAAAGGTCACGGCTCCCTGGATATCAAGACAATGATATCGGCAAATATATAGTTTTCTGGTAGAAATGTTCAAATCTACTATAAAATTTACCTGACTGAAATCGGCCACTCCATTCTGAAATTATGAGGGATTTTCTCCAGAAAGCCTCTTCAAAAAACCTTCAAAACGTGCCCAAAATCATGAACAGATTTCCCTAACATTTCTGCCTTACAATGCCTTACAGCAATGACTTGTGAACGCTTTAGCACGTGCTATCCTCTTGGGAGGATGAACAAGTCCTCCCCCTGGTATCGATAACCTATTCAGGGGGATTCCATTCTCCCAAGAGGACAAAATACACGAATTTATGCGAGTGTCATCAATTTTAGGAAGGAAAATGTGCTCATTGTTTTTATTCGTTTTTGCAGTTTTTTGAAGGGGCTTTCTGCAGAAAATCACCCATATCCACGGGAAGGAATGGCCGATGAAGGCCGGGTAAATTACTGAACCTAATTGAACATATTGGCAATAAAGTAAGACATTTTTCAATATTATTGCTTTGATATTCATGGAGCAGTGGCAGTGGCCTTCCAAGAAGGGATCCTTTTTTCTGACTCACCCGGTAGTTTTTGTACTGGTTAAGTTAGAAAAATGTGGGTGGGGTGTTTAACAAGCTGTGTTTTTGTGAAAAATAACTCGGATTGGGTTTTTTGACGTTTGATAATGCAAAAGGGGTATTAGAGATAACAATTTAGTTTGGTAAAATCGGTCATTTCTTTCCACAAATATTTGTGATTTTGTCAAATGGCTATTTTGGTGATTAGGTATCACTTTTGAAGAAGTTTCTGCTTGCTAGCAATGGTAGTTGAATTCATGGTCCCCTGGGGATATGGAATAAACATCACTACAGTTTCATTTTGTGCTCTAACACAATGCATGCCTTGTGTCGATATTTGGTAGAGAAACAGTAGGTTTTTCCACACCAAGCGTGTAAACGTTTATCAGTAGTGAGCCACCTTAGCCTATTTTTTGTGTTTTGAACTCATTTTTAGTAAATAGTGAGCCACCTTATTGGTGACCCACGAAGTTGAATTTTGTTAGCATTGAGTCACCTGAAGAGAATGGTTTATTTTTCGCGTCATATTTTCGGCAGATGATCCGAAAAACCACAAAAATCAATTTTTTCGAAATATTCTGGCCACAAGTAGAAACACGAAACAATTTTATGGGAATGGGTAGATTAAATTGGATCCAGTGCAGTGGGAGAATTAAATGAAATGTGCTTAAAAGTGTTGATTTTTCTAGCTTGAGCAATATCGTTACGACCAAAAGGTATGTGCAAAATAGTCTTTTTTTAGACAATAGATAGCACTAATTCCAATGCTGCACTTCAAAAGAAAGTGACGTAAAATGTCTTTTGCAATTCTTATCGGGTACATTCTTGCAGTTAGCAAGAATCTGTGGGCAAGAAGAGTAGCATTAAGGGAATTACGATGGTTGCTAGCATAACATAGACTTGAAAACAAAACTACATACTATATACATAACTAAATTGTATTAGATATCAACCATTTACAACGCAAGCGTGAAATTTTGATACATCGCAAAACACTTCTCTATTTACGGAAATAAACATGGTGTAACAAAGATTAAGGAAATTTTCCCAACGTTACCGACTATCTTAGTAGGAGTTTTGCATTAAAACTGTAAATGTATAAGAAAACAACAAACGATAAAGACCTCCCTTCCCGATCCAAAAATGCTAGATTTCCATCGACATTTGAAACAATCGATTTTACCTCCAGGCAAGTCTAGCGCAAGGGCATTGCCAAGGGGTGAATTGGGGTGGACATGTCCCCCCTACTTTTCTCATTTCGGTATTGTTCTTAAGCAAAACCAATGTAAAACATAAGATCCTTTTGGATGATTACAAAGTCCGTCCTGAGCTAAGCAAGCATAAGAGAATCTGAAAATTGATTTCTTCATAACCCCAAATGATCGTAGATGCTGTTTTAGCTGCAGTCAGAGAGATGAGTGTTGCTGCTAAAGTCGCCTTCCATAGAAAATCAAGCGCCTTGTATGTCTCAAATTAGATGTCATGTGAGATTTCCGATAATGCAAAATTGTTTATGTTTATGCAAAACCCTGCAGAACGTTTCTATTCGCGGGCATCTAATTTGAGACAAGCAGTCACGAAGATAACATCTGTGCAGAATCATATGCATTAAGATGTTTTGGTTCAGTGTGATCATGTGCCTTCCCCCAGTCAATGGCACCATTGTTTGCTGGGATTCTGCACCTTTCCTGTCAACTTCACCTGCGACATTTGCATCTTTGCATCTGTAGCTGTGTAGGAAGGGGTCCTTCTACATTCGGTGATGCTGCGAATGCGAGCCTCTGTGCAGGCCGCCGGTTACATCATCCTCTAAAGTTGACTTATTTGCATAATGAGTACTATCAATAAGTGGCTAATGATGCGTTCGTTCTAGAAAACGATTGTTTTAACATAATTAAGCTACTAATGACGTCAAGAACGTGCCAATTCTGCATGAATTTGTTGTTGTGCCAGGGTAAACATCATGGTGATTTGTCCATCTTATGGTGTCAAATCTGTCTATCATGAAATAAGCCGACGTCAAATGTTGCTATAGGATCGCGGGAAACTTCTGTCGTTTGTGCGCTTTCTGTGCACTTTCTTTATTTCAGTGCCGATTAGCAGAGGTAAAACGTTAATCAATTGCCTTAACGAGCGTGACGGACTTACTTTCTTTCTTTCTTTCTGACTGACCTGGAGCCCCCTCTTAGATTACAAAGTTGGACTTTGTAATCAAAAACGTTAGATATACCTTTTGGCATTCCATTATATCCCTTGCCCACCCCATTTCTTCATGGCTGGTGCCGCCCCTGGACTGTAAGCGTCAGGTGCTTCTGAAAATGGTCATTATATTTTCCTTTACAAACATAAGATCCTTTTGGATGATTACAAAGTCTGTCCTGAGCTAAACAAGCTAAAAATATCTGAATATTGATTTCTTCATAACCCCAAATGATCGTAGATGCTGTTTTTAGCTACAGTCAGAGAGATAAGTGTTGCTGCTAAAGTCGCCTTCAATGGAAAATCAAGCGCCTTGTATAAGAAAAAGAACCGCATCAAGGGCAACATTTTGGTCTTTATGTCAAACGAGAATGATACGCAAAAATCAAAAGTCATTACCCTTAGTTTGCTTAGTTCGTGCAAAAAACTATTGGTGCATTTGTGTCAAATGAGATGTCATGTGAGATTTACGATAACGCAAAATTACTTATGCAGAACCCAACAGAACGTTTCAATTGTTACTATTTGCGGGCATCTAATTTGAGACAAGCAGTCACGAAGATAACCTCTGTGCAGAATGATATGCATGAAGATGTTTTGGTACAGTGTGATCTCGTGCCTTCCCCCTGTCAATGGCGCCATTGTTTGCTGGGATTCTGCAACTTTCTGTAGCTGTGTAGGAGGGGGATCCTTCTACCTTCGGTGATGCTGCGAATGCTAGCCTCTGTGCAGGCCACCGGTTACATCATCCTCTAAAGTTGACTTATTTGCACAATGAGTACTATCAATAAGGCTAATGATTCGTTCGTTCTAGAAAACGATTGTTTTGACATAATTGAGCTGCTAATGAAGTCAAGAACGTGCCAATTCTGGGTAAATTTGTTGCTGTGCCAGGGTAAACATCATGGTGATTTATCCATCTTATGGTGTCACATCTGTCTAACATGAAATAAGCCGACGTCAAATGTTCCTATAGGATCGCGGGAAACTTCTGTCTTGTATGCGCTTTATGTGCGCTTTCTTTATTTCAGTGCCAATTAGCAGAGATAAAACGTTAATCAATCGCTTTAACGAGCGTGACGGAAGTGGGTTACTTACTTACTTACTTTCTTTCTTTCTTTCTCACTGACTGACATCGAAGTCCCTTCTTAGATTACAAAGTGGACTTTGTAATCAAAAATGGCTTGCAATATTTCTAGCTACGTGCACATGGTAGAATTTTAGTTTGCAAGACTACCTGTTTAGGGGCATTTATACGTTAATATAAATTGGTTCCGAACAACGATCTTTGATGCAAGCTACCAGTTATTGGTACGAGCATCGCCAGCGATGATTGAATTAAAAATTGTCTGTCAAGCTGAAGGAAAATGATAGCGGAAATTTGTCATACAAAGACCATGGGACAAACTGATGCAAGAATTTTTAGCGAACTACTGGTTTTCTACACAAACGGCGGACCATCATGGTCCCTAGTGTGCCATGCCTGCCCTAGTGTTAAGAGAATCAACGGATATAAAAGCCCCGCGCGGATGGGATCTAGGTAGTCTATCTTATGCAAGATAAATCTATCTGATATATCTGATAAATTATGCAAGATAAATCTATCTGATAAATAGCCAATCAGATAGCGCGTTGGCAGACTGACACTGCGTCAGTCACAAAATCATGTGATCACTTCATTTGATCAGTTTCTATTGGTATGATGGCACAGCGACAACAACAGCGCGAAGGTGACGATGTAGTTTGTCCAACTGGGAAAATTCATGTGATAATTTTCTGGATGTAGATGGTTTGCATGCGTTATTGAATTGGATTGCAAGTTATTTCTAAATCGGCTGCCTTTGTATCCGTTTATTCTCTTTAATCGGGCATTTTCGAGCCAAAATCACACAATGACCATTAAGTCACATTTGTGAAATTAATGTTCATGTTAAAGTAAGACCATTGGTATTTTGACTCAGAGAGACACTTCTTACTTAAAGGGGCTCCGTCTCCAAATTTCAGTCGAAACAGTGATTTTGAAGTTTTTTATGGGCAATATCACACAGACGTTTACCTCTTTTTTCGAAAATGAAAGCATCACTTTGAAGATAGATCTTTGTACTTCACAGAGGAAAACAATGGAGAACAATGGCCACGTGCGGTGTTATCAGATTTGTTTACAGTTTGGCGATAGAGCCCCTTTAAGAGATCAAAACATGCCACGTACTTCACCCCTACGAATACAGATGCCTGCTATTTTGAAAGTAAACTGAAAACTCAAAAATACTTGGGTTCATCCTACACACACAAATATATGCTGTAAACGCAAAAGGATCTGATATACAGTAAATCCCCGCATATGAGAATCTACAAAAATAAGAACGTGCAGTCTGTATTTACTGAATTATGCACCTTCTAATTAGGAACCTGTTTCAGTTTGATAAAACAATATGTTCTTATCACAAGGGCAATAAAGTTCATTTTGGTGGGCTGTTAAAATTTGGACCTCCTCACTTGCTACTTGTAAGCCTAAGAGTAGATATAAGGTTGATAGTAACATTGCCAAAACAAATGAAATGTTTTAAAATCTTTTGGTGGTGACTCCTTTTATGATCTTTTGATAAGAATTTAAAGGAATGAAGCTTTAAATAAGAACCATTAAGAACCTTCATACCCTAAAATAAATCTAAGTACCTTTAAATAAGAACCTAATTCAGCCTGGCCCTCATAAAAGTAGGTTCTTATACCGGGTGTCCCAAAATGATGCATTATCGCTTGATTGCTTATATGTCCATAACGAATGAACCAATTGTCAAACACTTTATTTCATTCGATTGCCGAACCGCAAGGCTAAATTGTATTCGACGGTGTTGGCTTTGGTTTTACGCGGATGTTTTCATATCGAAAAGAAGATCGATAAAGTTGCTCAAATTCATGGCATGGAAAAGAAACAGCCCACTTTTCCTGCCAATATTTTAGATGTGATACAAAAGGCTCAACTTATATGTCGTTCAGAGAGTACGAATTCAGTTAATACTGAATTCAGATTGGTGGGTGATTTAGAGAATACGAATGCGAGTTCAGCCTTTTGTATCACATCTAAAATGTTGACTGGAAAAATAGGCCGTTTCCTTCGCATGCCATCAAAGGCTTGAATTCGAGCAGGTTTATCAATCTTCCTTTCCACATGAAAACATTGTCGTAAAGCCAGAACCAACATCTTTGCGAATACAATTTAGCCTTTAGGCAATCAAATAAAACAAAGTTTTTGAAAAATCAGTTCATTGGTTATGAATACAGTAGAAACCCGCAGAAAAGAACCTAGGTTTTTTCTGGGCAGCCTGAATAGGTTCTTAATTAACTGGCTGCTATTGTAAATTCCAGCCTGTAAGGTTCTTGAAAAGGTTCTTATATACGAGCAGGCCTTGCACACATTAACACTGTTTTCCAGCCCAAGGATTCTTGAGATTTCTTGAGAATTCTTGAGACTTCTTGAGAACAAATCTTTTGTACCAATGAATCTTTGATTTTTTGTACCAATGAATCTTCTGTCTGATCAGAATGTGAAGAATTCAAAAAATTCTTGTCATTTTAATAATTTACATTAAAGCTATAATATAAGAACCTTTCCCAGTTTCAGCCTCTTAGGGGTTCTTATTTAGGGGGTTCAAAAGATTGAATTTCAGCCTCTAGGTTCTTATAAAAACAGGTTCTTTTATGCGGGTTTCTACTGTATGTAAGCAATCAAACGATAATACATCATTTTGGGACACCCGGTATGCGAGGATTTTACCGTACAGGGTGTTTCAGAAAAAACGCAAAACCCAATTGCAATTGAAAATCTTAAAGAAATGACAGCAGTTTCGTAGATGTGATGTATACTGTCTGAAAGTACAATCTTTCTGCTTTCTAATGATATGCTGTTTGGATACATTAATGGAATTATTTATCATTTAATTGATATTTTAGAACTGATGGCGGATTTCAAACGCAGCAGGCTGTGTCAGAGAAAATTAACTCCTTTTTGCCGTAAAAACCATGAGCAATAGGATACATACAGATTGGGTGATTTGAATGGCCTAAGTAAGCTACTCTCACTCTGTCTGTGTTTATTCAGTTTGCAGCGTAGTATATTCAGTTTGCAGTGAACATTAAATAACGAACTTACTTGTCTTCTTCTTTGTCATTTCCTAATGTCGCAATTACTGTATTCTCCAAGCCAAGTACAGACAGCACCGAGGTAAAGTTTCTCCTTTTCCGCCATTTTTTCAAACCGTCGTGCGTGTGTAGTCGCTTCGCTCCGGAAAAGGAGAAAGCTTGCTTCGGTGCTGTTTGTATTTGGCTTGAAGAATACAGTAATTGCGACATTAGGAAATGACAAAGAAGAAGACAATTAAGTTGTCATTTAATGTTCACTCCAAACTGAAATATACTACGCTGCAAACTGAATAAACACAGACAGAGTGAGAGTAGCTTACTTAGGCCATTCAAATCACCCAATCTGTATGTATCCTATTGCTCATGGTAAAAACTTGCGCTACAGATTTTGTCAAATCTGTCTCGCCTGGCTGGAAGTACTTTTGGTGGTGCCATAACATTTCATTTGTCCAGAATGATGATATAAGCTCGCAAAGATAGATTTTCGTCCTTATAAATTTTCTATCACTTTCCCGCATTTGAAAGAGGGCATGCTTTCGAAAACGTCAATTAAATGATGAATATTACAATTAATATGCCTAACCTGGATATCATTGGAAAGAAGATAGCTCGTGCTTTCAGATGGTATGTGTCAAATTGATTTAAATATTATTCGTTCTTCAAGAATCTCGAATAAAGGAGGGTTGCATCTTTTTCTGAAACACCCTATAGAATGTATAAAACAGTTTGAAAATTTTACATATGCAGGTGTATCGTGATCTTGACATCATAAAATACCGAGTGTGCCGAAAATCATTTGCCTCTTTCATAGTTCTCCAAAGGTAAATTATTTGTACCGGGTGTCTCAGAAAAAAGTACCCCCGTTTGACTGAAAATAGGAACCAAGCCATAAGATATCATTACTTCCCGACTTCAGAGCTAAATTTATCAATGTTCAACTTAGATGCACATACCTTGCATTTAAAAATCGTACACCAAACACCGGAGATACAGGTTCGCAAAGTCAAAATTTACAGTGCACCCAAAACCAGAGGTTTTGAAAAAGGGCCTAGTCATGATTTGTATCGTGGACATTTTCCAAAGTACCTGTAGACTTTAAGTTTCCTTGCTTTGTTTTTGAAAAGAATAAAAGATGCATGGACATGGCGCTGTGATTAAACAAATATAGTAAAAATGTTGTAAGAGTGATAAAGTCGTGCCACATCTCCAAAATAAGCGTGCATGTGCTCCTTTTCCTCTTCTTTAATACAAAACACTTGGGATCGAATGCAATGCAAAGACCGTTTCTTCAAAAGAAAAGTCACTTCAAGAACAATTGATGTAATTCAAGGTATAAATCTTTTCAAACATGAAAAGTAAAGGTCAAAGTCGAAAATTCGTTTGCAAAATGCCTGTTTGGTGTCAAATTATGGCTAGGCCATTTCTCAGAACCTCTGGTTTCAGGTGCACCCCAAATTTTGACCTTTTGAACTCATATCTCCGGTGTTTGATGGTCGATTTCACAATGCATGCAAGGTATGTGCATTTAAGTTGAAGACCAACAAATGTAGCCATGAATTCAAAAAGTCCCGAAATATTATCGTTTTGTTGCCTTGTTGAGTCAAAAGGGGGTACTTTTTTTTGAGACACCCGGTAGAGTCAATGAAAAATATGACATTCGTACAGCCATGGATAGAGGGGTGACTTGCTCTAGAATGGGATATCGGGGAAGATTTCACTTAACTCTACTGATAAAAACCTGTTTTATGCTTTTGAAAATATTGAAAGTTTTTAAAAAAGAACTCTTGAACTCGAGGAAATTTTAAAACTTTTCTAAACTCTGACCTTGACTCTTAAAACTCTTAAAACTATAAAATATCAAGGTTATCCTGAATTATTTATGATAAAATCAACAGTTTAAGAAAGGAGTTGAAGTATTTATACTATTCAACGATTACAAAAATGAATTTCTATTTGGGGGGAAAATGAACTTTTCTTTCGTCAGAGCGACAAACGACCGAAACAATGTTTGGCGAACACACGGCATAATTTGAGATCTTTACACTATGAAATGCACTGTAAAACGCTTAGATCTGTCCAAGTTTTTGAAAAATCCACTAAAAAACAGCTGAAATGTTACTTACATTTTATCAAAATTCGGCAGACAGGGTCAGGATTTCCGAGGCAGACAGTTTACAACGTTCTTATCGAAATCGAGTGGAATCGAGTTCATCACTCGAACAAACGAAACGATGCCAGCAAAGCGAGATGATCCGATGAGAGATACGTATTAGGAAGCTTGTTCATCGCATGCAAGTCATCTTTACCAAGCAGAGTTAACAATTCAGTCAAATAGAGTTGCTTCCGTGGGATCTTGACAACCAAATCTCCATCGTCACATAAGGTTTCTGATATGCATTTTTCAACACCTTGAGAGAACATTATGTAGTCAACAGTGCCATGGCACGTTGTCACTGCTTGCTTGCCATTTTCTGAAGAATGTTTATAAGCACTTTGAAGTTGAAGTAAATGTTTAAGAACACCCGGCTCCTCCATCATGACTTTCTTGCCGCCAATCTTTTCACAAACAATAACACAGTCATCATCTGAATCACTGCTGCTGTCTTCAGTCTCATGTACGTCTTTACTGAAGTCAGTTCGAGGTACTTTTTTCCGACATAAATGAGAAATGTTCATATCATTCGGTATCAAGCGATTTTGGAAATAAGTGTCTTCGCTGGCATGTTTATGTTCGGAATGTTGGCCGGATATGTGCACCCTGCTTTTGCCTTGGTATTGCAGCTTGCCTTCAGTTATTAGGTTGTACAAAGAGCTGTGTGGCATGCTGTTGAAGTCACCGCATACGATAACAGGGTTGTAAGCATCCTCAGCAGTGGTATCTCCAGATAAATTTGAACCCACTTTGGCCATTTCATCGATTTCTGCTAACAATCTCGCTAACTGTAGAAGCTTGATGTCTCCTCGACTTTTGTTGAATAAAAGATGAGTATTCGCTATGAAAATAGTTGGTTTGTTGGATTTTACGTCATCGACAATCGGGTCCAAAGCAGTTATGAGGCCAACATTATCCCTGTCCATAATGCTATTACCATACATCTTGTACTCTATATAACGAAACTGCCTTTGTGTGAAGCGGTCTCTACGATAAAATGTTGCACAACCGTCTGGTTTATCTCCTGTCCGTTGCTTGTAAGTTCCAACATATCCTGAAAAAGAGCAAAAAATGATCATAACGTTGATATGTCATAACAATTGATCATGACAGTTACGGTACTTTGGACACAGTTCAGTTCAGTTTCATTGATCATCAATCTATACTACATACAATTCTACACAACAAATAAATACAATACTAAATTAATAACATCAAATACAAAACTACAATCTAAGCAAAAGGAAAGGATATTACATGATTGTATATAGTATAGATTGATTAAGGAGGAGCTCTCTAAGTAGGTAAACTAATCGAGAGAGAGCCCCCCCCCCCCCATAAAAACAAAGAAACTAAAAAAATATTAAGATAAAAAACTATCAACCAGATGTAATGTACCCCGAGGAAATGACAAACCTTGATGCGAAGGAAGAGAAACACACAGACTAGACATAGGAGTCGATATAATAAGCTTTCAATGTAGACCGAAAGAGTGAAATAGAGCCAGCAACGCGTATGAAAAGTGGAAGAGTATTCCGTAATTTAGAGCCAAAATATTGGACTGTTTGGAGTCCATAACATAAATAGAGGAAACGGATTGGAAAAGTAAATGTTACAAGGAATGGTATTCGGCAATAGAAAACGAGGGTATGGCAGAAAACCAAATGGACTGATAATATCAAGTCAATATAGTAAAAACCAGCCCAGCAGAACCTGTGGTTTGCTATGACAGGCTACAGTGGTTCTTATATATAGGATGCATGACAGAAAAACAGCCTTGATAGGTTCTTAAATTAGTTCATAATTTATTTTTGTTGACTGCTTGCACAAAAAACGTATTCTTACGTTTATGAAATTGGTAAAAGGTGATTGCCTTTCAGTACTCTACAATGGTGCATATGTTGAGACAATCTAGCACATGTACCGCAAAAACTCTATTAAGCCCCCGGGGGCTTATTTAATTTCGGAGACTCCAGACCAGTCCAGAGGGGGGCTTATTACAGAGGGGAGCTTATTCACAAAATCGAAGGACAAGGACATATATGATAGCCTTTTAGTTCTTTTTCTAGTTCTACCTCAAACCATATCAAAATTAACAAAATTAACATGCAAACTTATTTAGCTCAATGAATGGAAAGTCTTTGGTAACCTATGGAAATTTATATAAGTGGGGGGGGGGCTTAAAGAGAGGGGGGCTTATTAAAAACATTGGTTCAGAAGGGAGGGGCTCCTTAGAGAGGGGGCTTAGTACAGAGGGGGGCTTAATAGAGCTTTTACGGTATCTGAGTTTGTATCAGTGTTTCAAACTTCAGTAATCATTTGTATAAGAACCTGCTTAATTATCCAGGCTGAAGTGGTTCTTATCCTGTATAAGGTACTGGATTGACAAATAATCAGCCAGGAGGTTCTTAATCTGCAGTGTCTGGGTTTTACTGTGACAAGGATGTCGATCACAGAGGCAACAAGAGCAATATCAGGCCAGAGAAATTAGAGAGAACTTGTGGAACGCGTCATCTGTATCTGAAACAATATGAGCTCCCACAGCCCTGCCCTGGAACCTGGAACATTGATATCCTGATTATTATTATTATTATTATTATTATTATTATTATTATTATTATTATTATTAGAATATTCTTTGCGTAGATGAGGGGCACAAAAATGTTTTTAGGGACAAAATCTTTGTATCTTTTAGGAAGGCAAAAAGTCTTAAGGATAATCTGGTACGGGCGAAGCTTCAGCCATTGGAGGAGGAGGAGTTGGTGGAAAAGGGGACATTTAAGTGCAATGGCAGAAGGAGTTGTCAAATCTGTCCTCTAATACAAGAAGGGGATACCTTTAAAAATGCAGATGATTCTAGGACATTTAAAATATTTTCAGGGGCCTTTCATTGCAACACAGAAAGTGTGGTTTATATGTTGCAGTGTAACTGTTGCAATAAAAAGTACATAGGCAGCACAAAAAACAAGTTTAGGCAAAGGTTTAATGTTTATAAATCGTATTTCAGGACATACGCACGCAAACATACCGAGGGCACTCTTGGGACAGGGAAACCTGTCCCACAAGCTGGCTTTTTTAGCCATTTTTTCGATGAACAACACGGGGGAAACTTTTCTGTTACCATCAAAATTATTGACACAGCAGAGGATGTCTACTCACTTCGAAGAAAAGAGTTATTTTGGCAATACAAACTTGGAACATTCGTACCCGCGGGCCTAAACGAGAGGGCAGCAGATATTGAGCTCGATATGTTTGCGTGTGGGTCGGCATGAATTCTGCCATTACACTTAACTTAGGAGTCTGGGTCTACTTGGGCGGGGCACTCTAGACTTTGGCTTTGTGTTGTTTACACATGGTGGTAGGGTGGAATTCCCTATCATGCCATCCGGGATTTAGCAGAGGCAAAAATAGTTTTTAGCCGTTTTGCAAATCCTTGGAGGGTCATTGGATGGATGTTTTTCTCAGTAGTTCTTGGCTCCAACAACATGAGAGTAGGGCTGCCAGTCCCAGGGGTTTTGATTGGAGACGGAAAAGGAGGGAAGGAGGAATTGAAAATTGAATGGAGATCCACTTTAGAGACGGGGTTTTTTATAGTTGATATCTTAGTCGTATTGTATGATGTTGTTGCCTTTATATTTCACTTTGTTGTCTCCATTGTTATTTAAAGTAAAACAAGTTTTTGTAAACCGTATTGTAATGCAAATTAAATATTTATGTATTTATACTTGCTCGGCTGTCCCAGTTTTAGTAACTGACGAAGATTTTATAATCGAAACGTTTTTATTTAAACAGTTGTGTTTCTATATTATTATTATCATTATTATCAATTTATTTTACGTTGGCAACTTACATAACTACAAAAGCTAATTCAAGCCAACAAATTAAATATAGAAATATATATATATACGTAAAACTAGTCAATAAAATTACAAAGTTCAGATCAAATTACAATGTTCAAATCAAATTACAAAGTTCATATTGAAAATGTGTAAAATTACAGAAAGCCGAGTTGAGGAATGTACTGCCTGCAAAGTCTGCAGCCGCAGCCTTTATTGGCCCAATGTTTGATTTTATTCTTAAATTGATGCACATAATTTGAATCCTTAATTTCCTGAGGAAGAGAGTACCAAATACGCAGCCCTCTGTATCGGATTGTTTCAGTACCATGATTAACTGTATGTACCATAGGAAGTAAGAATGTATTGGTATTTCTCAAATTATATGTGAGACTTCTTTGCAGGAAAATTTCGTCCATAAAAATGATATGCCACATGGTTTCTTGTGTAGTTTTGTACATTACAGTGCAACTGAGCACGATATAACCAGGGCAAAGTCAAAGCTTTATAGTGAAATGTGCCGTTACCAACGACTATGGTACATTATATCTCGAAGTATGTCATGAGCACATGAGCAAGTACGTCGCAAAGAAATCGCCACTATGGTTTTATTTGTGTGTAATCTTTGTCTTTCCAATAATACCAAAATCTCGCCCGGAAAACGATACAACAATCTTGCCTAATTACGTTTAGCTACTGAACTTAGAGCTAGTACATTTCAAACATTCACATTTTGATTGGCGATATCAAACAATAACATTGCAATAATATTGAGAACTGTCTTGTTTCATTACCAATTCAATTGGATTCCGTAGTTTACTTGGTTTTGATTTTCAATCGGTGATTCCTTTTCCCGTCAATATGGGAGATATTCGCCAAAAGGCCCCTTTGAAAAACCTACAAAACCGTGTGAAAACGACAAGTGAAATTTCATCGTGTTTTCCTTCCTGACAGCGGTGACACTGGCATGTATTAACATATAATTTGCCTCTTGAGAGAAAGGAATCCCCCCAAATTAGTTTCTCATACAAGGGGGGTACTTGTTCATTCTATCAACAGGCTAGCACGCGCAAAAGCTTGTTCAAGTCATTGCTGTAAGTTAGATATATTAGGGAGAGTTGTTCGTGATTTTAGGACGTTCTTCGAAGATTTCTCAAGTGAATTTCTCAAGAGAATCCCTTGTAGAGCCTGAACAGGATGGATCAATTTCAGCCAGAAAAATTCTACAAAAATTAGCATCCAATTAGATTTGTAAAATATTATTGCTTTGATATTTAGGAAAAATAGGGCCAGGTGAATTTCGCGGAGGTCGCGGAAATCGCGGAAAATGCGGAAACTATTTTTTTCAAGACAACAATAGCTTCCGCAGAATCAATTTTCCGCGTAATTCAATAGTGAATTACGCGGAAAATTGATTTCATGGAAAAAACTTGTCATTCAATTCACCCGAGCGAGAGAATAAACCGAGGAACACACAGGAGTAAACTGATCACTTTTTGAGACCTTACAGCCAAGGGGGCATTTCACTTCACAAAAAGTCTCGAACGCCCATTGCAAAAATCCTTTTGTTTTCAAGAAAAATCCATGAAATATCCATAAAATCCATTTTTTCTGAAAAAATCTCGTACGATCTTTCGACTAAGTCCAAATGGCCCCCCCCCCCTCTACTTACAGCGAAACTACATGAAACAAATACGTATAAAATTTCTTTAGCTTCATCCTTTACTGGTTTCTCTGTAAACCTTTTTTAAAGCTTACTTCCTCAATAAACTCTATTTATTTTTATTTCTACGGACAAGCAAAATATTTTCTGTGGAATTCACTTTGGCTGTACGGCTGAAGTGAATTCTGCGGAAAATATTTAATTTGTCCATAAAAATAAATAATCATTTATTCAAGAAATAATCTTTAACTTCGACCATTCAGGAAGAAGAAATTTGATACAAATTTGTTTCATACAGTTTCGCTGTCAGGTCACAAAAAATGATCAAATTAATGTATTCCTGTATTACCCCAGTATTACCTCTATTACCCTGGGTACCAGACACCCAGACTCTCCATTTATGTTAGAGAGTCTGGTACCCAGGGTATTCCTGTATGTTCCTCGGTTTATTCTATTTCGCTCGAGTGAATGGCAAGTTTCTTCCGCGGAATCAATTTTCCGCGGAATTCACTATGAGTGTAAAGCGAAAATGAATTACGCAGAAAATTGATTCCGCGGAAGCTATTGTTGTCTTGAAAACAATAGTTTCAGCGGTTTCCGCGACTTCCGCGGAATTCACCTGGCCGAAAAATAGCCTTTCAAATGGCGTGCATTTTTTCTGACTAACCCGGTAGAAAAATATGTTTGTCTCCTCTATCCTTGATTCTACGTTTTGGGACAAGGTTGACATTCCTATCGGACAGGTACATTTTCACAAGCTCTTTCAAAGTCGAGCAATCGTTTTGATGTCAAACGAAAGGAAACTAGCAAGCTTACCATGTTCATGAAGCTGAGGCAAAAACCAGTTATAATAATGAGCAGCTTGAACCTCTTGCAAACACAGTACCTACAATGAGAAAAAAACAGTTATATCATTATGGTATATACTGTACTGTTAAGTTTCCACTTACAGCTCACTATGTGGAAATTGAATACAAGAAGATCAGTGATATATTCTGACTGTAGTGTAGTCAGGCTTCATAATTCATACGGCAGTGAAAGCTATTGGCAGAGCATGTTTGAAAGAATTTCAGAAACAACTGCTAAAGAAGTTTTGGAAATCATTATTTTGGGACGCATTAAAGGGCCTTACTGTAGAATCTGTAGCAATAATCAGTTGTATATACATTTTCACCAGTGGCAGAGTTGCATTGCATTGCTTTCATTACCTAGTTTTTCCTCTGCAAGTACAATTCATATATACAAGCACAGGGTCTTACAGTTTTTTTGTGATCTCCTTAAATGAATGCAATCTGGCAAAAACAAATACTCACATCAGCATTGTAATTTATGATTTCCTTCAGCAAATTCTTCTTTCTGTATTGCCAGCCTAAAACCCATTCAGGGCAACCATGGTAAAGGCTCTTGTTTTGCCAAAGTAAGTCATCTGATAGCACATTGTATGAAAGTACTGTGAAATCAAAGCCATCACTCAGATCACATATCTTTTCAGGTAGCTGACAAAGAACAGGTTTCCTTCCAACCTGATATGGATTCTTGTAGAGTGGATCATGAATATGATGGTGTGGAAAGCTTCTTGATTCACGAGTTGAAACAACAGTAATAACAGGCTCAGTCGAGGAGACGTAAAATGTCTCTCTTGTGTTTTGGTTTCTTCCATGGGGATTGATATTGTTGAATTTGACATGTTTCCAAAAACAGTTTGCATCAAAATCTTCTTTGTGGCATACATTTGGTAGGTCTGATTTGGATTGCTCTTTAAGTACTGTGTCATATCCCCTATTTTGAGAGTAGCTACAACTTTCTTTTGCAGCAAAACATCTCTGCCAGAAAGCAGAGTTACTATGACCTGACTGAGAGCTGCTATGTCTATATGAGGCATCTCCATTATTTGCTTCATACATCATATTTGCTGACCTGTGCCTGTGATCATAGGCTTCCTGATACCTATTTGTGCTAGTTGCAGGAAGTTTAACTTCTGTTGAATAACTTTCAAAGTGTGTTTTACATCTCTGCAAGGTGGTCAGATCATCATCTTTGCTATTTACATCAAATACATTGTTGGCAAGTGTCCCTAGTTGTGTATAAATCTTTTGAGCATCATTTATGGTCCTTGGAGACATCCTATCATTGTTGGAGCATTGAGGAAATTGGCTTTTGTAAGGAAACACATTGTACTGCAGACTTGTTGTATTATCATGAGATGTTACATAAGTTGAATACCTGAAAGGCATCTTGCTTGCATTTTGAGATGGACTACCCTTGTCATTTCTTTGGGCAAATGTAACTTGCATAGCTCCTTCATTAGGAAAAGAGGAATATTTTGGAGACATTGAATATCCTCCCTCTGTGCATCTGGGTAGCCTCTCAATAATGTGGTTGCTTGCTGCCTTCTTATTATCATGCTGTAGAAAAGAAGTTTTTGATATCTGTTTATGCACAGTACTGCTATGAGAGTAACCACCTTGGAATAATCTAGATTCTCTTGGGGAACCTGAATAAAAGGTCCTGGAAGGATCTCTTGGATGTTCTCTCTTGTCTTCAATGATTTCAGAATTATAGCTGGGCCTCTCAAAATGATTTATACCAGTATTTGGCATTCTGTGTGATCTATAACTCCCTCGTTTGTTCAGTTGTCTGTATCTATCAGTGCCTATTTCATGATCATTCTCTTTGCATCTTGTACCTGAATCAGGTGTACCAAAAGCCTTTATTGGTCTAAAATGCCTGTTATGATCCATTCTTTCTTCGCTAAAAGCTTGCTCGTAAAATGCTGAATGCCAGTTATCTTCATTCAAAAAAGCATTCCCAACATTGTCATTTGGCTGACCTGCTTCATCGTCTATGAGGATAACACTTTTTTCACCCAGTGTTTTCTCATTGCTTGTTGGAACAGATTGAAAGTTGCTTGCAGTTTCTTTGGCCAGTCTAAGAAGATTTGTTCTAAGTTTGGTGACTCTTTGAACTTCTGGTACAGATATTCCATCCCCTTCTTTGAAGGTACTAGCAGAATTCTGATTACTTGATTCTACTCTGAGTGCAGCCTCTGAACAAAACTTCTTAGCCTTTTGCAGCAATGAAGCAGTGTCTAATTTATGTTTTCGGGAGCGACCCCGAGTTACCCGAGTTGAAGCATCCCACTGGAAATTAAAGGAATCCTGAAAAAATTCTCTGCTCTCTTCAGAGTTTCGTCGTATATCAAATTTATGCTTTACTATTTTCGTTCCTTGCTGGTCATTATCATTACTGCTACTGTCCAAATTTTGATTCTTTTCATCTTTCTCTTTGAAAGATTGATCACTACTTGAAGATCGATCTTCTTGCCAAAAGTCAGATTCTTCTGATTCAGACATCCGTCTTATCTGTCATTAGTAACATCACTCTTTAACTTGAAAAGCTTGCCGCACTTCCTCTATAGGGCACTGGCAATTAATTCTTCCCATGCATTAGGGCCTAAATTTAGGCTTCTGATCAATTTAAGATTCTGTCTTGCATTTTCTTGCTGCAACAAACAAGTTGAGTTTATCCACCAACCGAGACTTTTACACGAAAGAGATTCCTCTTCCTTGTTTGTACGACCGTTTAAAAAAGCAGAGTCTTTTCTAACAGGTACGCGCAATTACTTGGGCAGAGGCAGATTCAATGTTCACGCTCTTCTTTGTCGGCGCCATTGCAACTTCTTGCATCAATCAGTTGCGTTGTTGCTGTCTTGGTCTTGTTGTCGTGTGTGACGAAGCTCCCCCACTTTAACAGACTCCGCAGCTCCCATGATTTGATTGATTTGATTTCACATATTTAGGGAGGGTAGCCCTTCAGCAAGTGCTGATTTTCAAGGGGCCCTCCATCTAACGATACAATACAATAATAATAATATAATACAAAGGAAAGAAAAAACCTATTTACAATATGTCAAAGTCTAATTAATCTATTAAAAACAATGTTAGAAATAATAATCAATTTACAAGGTATCTAAAATATATTATCTGCACAGCAGTCTACGCTAAATATGGCTCTTGAAGGCATTGACCGAAGATGTCTGTTTAACCTCAGTTGAAAGGCTGTTCCAGCTTTTTGCACGTGCACCCTTGAATGAAAAGCATTTTTGTCCATTAGCGGAACTTTTCAAAGGCAGCCTTAACCCTATTACTACCGGGCTTTTTCGACCATCGTAGTCCCGGGGGGGGGGGCACAAAGTGAAACGTAGTACAATGGTGTATATGAATAAAATCTACACAATAGGCTACTTTTTTAATTCTTCATTATATCCATGACGTCACAATGACGTCATAATTGAGGAAAATAGCACTTTTTGCTTACTATTAACAATATTGGCAATATTTCAGTTCTTAGTTGATAATTTATTTCATACTGCTACTAGAATGTATCCCAAAGCATCACTGATTAAAAATTGGCCATGAAATGTCAATTTAAGCTTGCATAAATTATGCGAAAACTGCGCAAAAAGTTATGAGAAACAAGATGAAGCAATATAGTTCATGGCACCAAAAAATTTGAAGTGATTATTTTGAAGCCATTTAACAGCTTTCAGAATTTGAAAATACGGAAATCGCTATAACGGTTCAGTGACCTTTGTTTACTAGCACTGAAAGGAGACTAGTTGAGTAGATTTTTTTGGTTCCAGGCACTCACGGCCAAAATGAGACAAGTCCCATGAAAATCTTTCAGAACATGAAATATGGCTGTTTTACTAAACGTACCTATAGAAAAATATTATTTTGAGATATCGCACTTTAAAGTTTTGAATAAATTCTTTGCAATACCTAAACTTGTAAAACAGCCCTCAATGGATAAAATCTTTAATGTATTTCAATATGCTCCCTTTGCATATGACTCTCCTCCCTTTGTAACCTTTTCTTCATCTAAAAGTCCTTTTTATTTTGCTTTTACAGTCTGTCTCCTCTTATTGACATTTCTCTGTTTCGGTACGGTCAACAGTCAAGTTCTTCTTCCTATATCCTTCTTCATGATTCACACTGGAACACTTCCCTTCTGTTATTCCTAGGTTCTCCAGCACTTTACAAAGCCCTTCTGCTCCCCCTGTTCCCTCATTAAATGCAATAACAGCTGAACTAATTCCAAGTTCAAAGAGAGTCCTCACACAAACACTGTTTCTGAGCATCTGTTATAGACAATCTGGTCGAACAACACGTTGGCATTTTAAGTACTTCCGTGCAAACATTTGAAAGCAATCCATCCTTTAATATGGATTCACATATATCATTGAATATGAATTTTAAAATATCTTTAATATGACAATACCAGGAAGTCCAAGTTTGCGGGGAAGAACATATCTATGTTGCTCATCCCCTATGTACAGTGAAATAAAAAGCTGCAACAAGGTTTCTAGAATCTTAGAGCATTGCCATTCCAAAAAAAACTTCTGATAAATCTCATTGCAATATCATATCAGTTTCATTCATGTATTTGTCGATATTTGTGCTGTTGCCACAAAGATTCATTACAACCAGGGCATCTAGTGCCATCTACTAGTCAATGCCCTGAAGGTTCTGAAGTTTATTTGTTAAAGTTGCCTTCGTTGCCTGGGCATTCTTTTCCTGCTCGTGCTTGTGGGTGTGTCACCTGGTTTTGAGCAAGGCTATTTCATACTGCATTTTCACTGAGTCTACATAATGGTTTCTTTTGAATCGCCATTAGAATGCTTCAGTCGATAAAATTTCAAAATAACTGTGAACGATTTGTTGAGACACATCAATCAGTCAATACGATGTTTGATTCAATTCAGAGCGAGATGCAACATGATTTAGAGGCTGACTACTGTACATGGGGCGTCCAAGTTCTGTCACAAGGCTTTTGACTTATAACATTGTTTTGGGAGTTAATTCATGTTGCTAAGGCGTTGCTATGGAAGTACAAACATGACCACTCCTTGTTTACTTCAATTTTGTCCATGAAATGAAATATACAGCTGGATTCTGCATTAGTAAGGTTATTTGGAATATACCGTTCTAAATGGAGGGAACCACCTTAAACCCCTAATTACTGATGACAATTCTATAAAATGCCTTAAGATTGTTCATAACAATCAATAGAACCAATTTTGACCATTTAAAGTTATCTAATACATTTGTTATTATATATATGACGTCACAAACTTTGATGACGTCATGAACGTTGAATTTGCTGACGTCATCAAAAATGGATAAAACTATACATCATCTAAAAGCTCTCGTCAAGAGCTATCCAATGGTGGTATCCTCGATGTTCTACGACCATCCGTGTTAAAACTGGACTCGCTTCTTTAATTGTCTGGTTGACTATGTGTTGAAAAGAGGTTGGTCACGTGATCAGTATCTACCATTTTGAAAAAAAATTACAAATTTTGATTAGTCCATGAAATTTTAGGAAAAGTCGCAAAGTTTCAGCTCTTTATCTTTTGAACTGACGACACTACATCAAATAAACTTTGCCGCGGGCACTTTGTGCCCCCCCCCCCCCCGGTAGTAATAGGGTTAAGTCAGTGTTTGTATTTCGTAGGCTACGCTCGGTGCAATCAGCTTTTTTGGTGAAAAGATTGCAAAAATAGGTATGAGCAAGGTCGTTGATGCATTTAAAAACCATTAGTTTCGTCTGTCTATCTATCAGCTCCTTGATCGTGTGCCAACCTAAACTTTGTATCAAGGGTTTACTTGGAGCATCGAACTGACTATTGGTCACAACACGAGCTGCTCTGTTTTGAAGCCTCTGCAATTGTAAGATGTCGGTGGAATTGCAGCAACCCCAAACAGAACAACAGTATTGGAAATGAGGCTCCACAATGCTGCTATAGAGAGTCTTCACAACTCCAGCAGGAAGATACTTTTTGGCGTATTTCAAGAAGCCGATAGCTCGGGAAGCTTTCGCAGTCGCAGTGACTGTTTTTATTTGCTCCTTCCATGTGAGGTTTTCGTCGATTTGAACACCTAAGTACTTAGTATTACTTCCAACTTCGACTCTAGTCTCACGAATGGAAGGTTGGAAAGTTTGATTTGAAATCTCTAGATGCTTCTTCTTATGTTTGGTGGTAATTAACATAGAATGGGTTTTAGTTACGTTGAGGGATAGTTTGTTCCCCTTTAGCCACGTATCAAGTTTCCGTAGATCTTCATTGATAGCCTCGGTCAACTGAGTAATGTCTTTTGAAAAATGATAAATACTTGTATCATCAGCATACATAGACACTTTAGAGTTCTTTATAACGCATGGAAGGTCATTTATGTACACTAAAAATAGGAGTGGACCGAGACAGTGCCCTGTGGGACTCCCACCTCGATGCTCCCCATATTAGAATCTACACCATTTACTCGACAATACTGCTTTCTGTTAGCGATGACCAGGTGCTGTTTGAACTGGTCACTGCTATTTGGCATAGGAACCAAATTTTTGATTGGATATAACAAATCAAACACACCTGCACACGTACCACCAATCACATTTCATAGAAAAATCCACAGTAAATTAAATTTAGACCTGGGAACTAGTTTAGAGCGCGGCACTGTTCAAAAACAAACGGCCTAACGTTCAATTCGAGTATGCAAGAATGGCTGAGCTGCCGAGGCAAATAGCAGAGAAACTCATGAAATGAAGACAAGCAAGGTAACGAACTACATTCATTCATTTAGTAATATCTAGGCCAGGTATTGTGGACACGATCGACACAAATCGTGTCCACAATACCCATGCTTATACTTGGCGTCCTCTATTAGCTTCTTTGCCCTCTTTTCTGTAATCGTTACAGTTGGGATTGCTTGGTGTTGGAGAGTAGGGTAGACCGGGGATAATTGTAACACGGGGCACGCCTTGCAGAGAAGTGCAGAAAATTTTGATTTTTTGCACAGAACATGCTCATTTTAACCCTCTACATACGACTTGAGATACAGGAATATTTAGCCAAGTTTGCAAGATTGTTTTTTGAGTGCGAATGTAAAATTCTAAGTATACCAAGTACTTGATTTGCTACAAGTCTTCGTTTGCCTTCTATTCGTATTGTCATGGTGTATAGTTCATACCGCGCCGAAGGCGAACGAGCGCGCAGCGCAAGGGCGGCGGAGGAGGGGAAGGAAGAAGTTTCTCTTCCTTCCTTCTGACTCCTTCATTTAGAACCCTCTCATCTGAGGCCTTGGCACTGTCTGCGATTTATACTGAGATTTGTAGCAAGTCAAACCAAGTACCCGAGCGAGAAGGTTTTGACGTTGAGCCTCAAAGGAAGGGCAAAGCAACAAAAAGTGCTCCGTATTCTCGATACCGTCCTTCGTAGGGCACATTGGGTTTACTGTATCCCTAAAATTGTTCTTGAACTTGTAAGATAGGATTATCCTATTGGATCATGCATCCAAAAGACAGATTTAGCAGGGGGGGGCAGATTATGAACAGCAGGTTTTTCTTAAAAATAGCGTTGGTGCAAATGTAATGTCTGCATACACTTCATTCCTTTCAGATAGGCAATTGGGACAGAAGCAAGACTGAAATCTCTGTCCTTGCCCTAAAGTGACATCCTGTTTGCGAAGAGACTATTGCGACTGCTGAAGTTGCAGGATTCGATCCGTTGTGTATTGGGGGGTCAGGTTATTCCTGATTCTATTAAACAAAGTGAGGCGTCTGCTCCTTCTTCGGGAACTGAGTGACTCCCAGCCAAACTCTGCGTACGCTGTTCTCGCGATGTCCCTGCAACAGCTAGTTCTGCAGAATACTGGACGGACTAACTTTTTTACCAAATTTGGCAGTATGGTAACTGGTATTGCCGCTGAATTCGCATACTTAGCCGGAATATGGTAGATAATATCTTCGTATTCCAGGTAGGGTCGCACATAGAGCTTAAATAATTCGATAAGAGTATGTCTGGGCAGATACTTGGAGAGATATAGAGAGATGTCTTTTTATTCAATGGACCTTGGTCTGTTTGCCAACACAATCTGATATTTAAGAATACCTGCAAACATACTTTGAACCGTGGTCATGTATCAGATCAATGGAAGACTATACCAGACAAACTGATATCTAAGAATACCTACAAAAATACTTTGAGCCATGGTCATGTATTAGATCTATGGAAGACTATACTAGACAAAGACAAGATCAGAGAAGTAACATTCGTATTCTTAATAAAATTGATGGTGTAAAAAGTGTAAAGGGAAACGAGAGACGCAGCGAGGTGAGATGACAAAACAAGTCAAGGCACTAAACTAACGTAAAGAACTATCGCAAAGATCTATTTTTTCAAACAGTAAGCAACATCGTTATCCAGAGCACAACAAACAAATTGTATCTTGCTTCGGTCCTTATTTCCAGTGCAAGCTCCGTATTGTTGGAATTTTTAAAAAGCTCGATTTCTGTGGACTTGTAACTGCAGGTTTAACGTTTCTTATTGCTAAAATGTTTTTAGTTCTTTCGTGAGCTTTTCGGGTATTTCGTTTTCGAGCAAGAAAATGAAAGAAATACTCAAATCTAAATTAAACATCGTAAAATAGTTTCCCTTTTGAAGTTCTATTAAATAATACGCACTTTTACTAAAACAACAGCTCAAATTCGGAAATTTTTGTGGGTGCACCGGATATATCGAGTAACTTCTGGAGCAATGTACACCTAGCACAAGAAACCCGCATAAAAGAACCTAGTTTTATGAGAATCTTGACGTTGAAATTTCATGATTACAACTTTTTAAACAAGAACCCACAAGAGGCTGAAATTTGTAAAGGTCCTTATAAAATAGTTTAATAGATGGTACTTATACTTGAAAACTGCAAAATCTTTCATGATGTAAACTTTATCAAAAAGAAATATGTTGAGAAACTATTCAATCCATGGAAAGAATGCACTGGAATGTATTAAAACACATTTGCACTGTGCCAACTATAAGCACATTTTTAAGAATCTTAAAGGCTGGACTTGAGTATTGCATCAGTTAGTCAAGAACACATTCAGGCTGCCTCAAGAAAATCTAGGTTCTTTTGTGCGGGCTTCTACTGTACTCAAGCTGCTCAAGAGGTGCAGTAAAACCCGCTTCAGTTTAAATCAATAGCTGGATGTAGGAATACATACAAGAAATAAGCAATTATAAACTGAAGCAAGAAGTTATTAGCAATGGAACTAAACTATACTCATGAAAAATGATGAAACACAAAAACATGAAGTGCTATACAATTCGTTCAAGTTCCTTGGCATAACCTAAACATTGTTCAATAAGTTTATTGGCAGAAACCTCCTGTTTGTCGTGTGCGTCCGCTGTAAAATGGTACGAATTACCAACGATCGACCATCCACGCTAAAGAAGAGAAATAAAAAAACATATTGGCTTATACAATACAGAGTGTTCCAAACAAATTGTGCCACGTTTTTGGCTGCTGTGGAGGGGCTATAGCTTTATTTGTTTAGGTTTTACGCAATTGAATAGGTCAGGCCTCAACTTAAGAGTTTGAGACTTTTTCGAGTCAATCTTACAAGTGGTGGCAGAAAAAGGCAAAATAAGTGGTTGCTTCAAAAACAGAATTCTGTTACTCTCAAGCAAAATTAAAATCAAGTAATGCTTGAAAGAAAGGGTGCTAGCGTCATATTCAAAGTTGTTCTTTATCTTAAAAGGGCCAGCAGTGTTGTCTAATACTGGGTGAGTCAATAAAAAGAATCCCTATTTCAAAAATCACCAATCCCTGAATATCAAGATGATGGTATTGAGAAACATACCATTTAACAGCAGACATGTTCAAATAGACCTCAAAATTTACCTGACTGAAATCGCCCTCGAGAAACCTTCAAAACAGGCTCAAAACAACAACCAACATTTCCCGAACTTTTTGTCTTATCTCAATGAGTGCAAAACATTCTAACATGTTTTATCCTCTTGGTAAGATGAAATCGTCCGGAATAATGTTGTTTTGCCCCTATGGATGACATTTTAATCTCCCAAAGAGATAAAACGTGCCAAAGCATGTACAAGTCATTGCTATAAGGTATAGACATACATGAGAACTTTGGTCGTGATTTTATGCAGTTTTCGGAAGTTTCTTGGAGGGGCTTCCTCGAGAAAATCTATTAAAATGGAGTGGCCAATTTCAGGCAGGTAAAATTTAGAATATATCTGAACATGTTCGCTATTGAATGACATATGTGCTAACATTATTGTCTTGATATCGATGGATCTGTCGTCTTTCAAACAGGGATTCCTTTTTTTGACTCACCCGGTAGATAAACGACACTATTAACTCGTTTACTAATTAACTAACTCTGCAGTTTCTTTAACTAATTCTGCAGAAAATTTTCAACATAACGCTAGAAGACTGTTTTTTGAAAATTTATTTAATTTGGACATTGCTGGAGAACAAAGAAAGTGTTGCTTTGGAAGCAACCACTTATTTTGCCTTTCTCTTGACAAAATTTGGCAACCATCTGCAATTCATAAAATGCTGTGTTGTGCTTTTCGCAGCATTGCAAAGCCTGTGTAGCAGACTTGGTTGCTTTTGAGATCAAGTCTGGCAAGCAGGTTAAAAATCGATTGGACCCGTCCTCAGAAATGAAACCATCTACTTGGAGTGACTTGTCCCTAGAGCCCAAAGAAATTAGCTGAAAGAAAAAACTGAAAAGTATTAAAGTGCCGTGGCATTTCTATGTACGAAATTTTCTGCCAAAATGTAAAGATCTCCATTCTTTAAAGAGACACAATTACAGAACATTTAACTGACCGAAATTTATGAAAAGGAGCTTGTAACGCGAGAATTTGTTTACGGTCTCTCCATCGTCTATGCGTACGTGCCACAGAAAAGTGTGGATACAAATACGTTATTTTGCCTTTCCTTTTCCTGTTTTAGGATACTTCTAGAAATTGTACGAAAATACTAAATATATTTTCAGAATGTACAAGGTTTGTTCTTTATGCATGAAGAATCTCGTTGAGATTTTCCAACATAAAAAATTTGCGATTGTGTCTTTTTAAGCTGAAAAATTTAGTTTGCTGCTTGCACTAGTCCGAAATAATGGAAGCTACAGCTCCTCCATAGCAGCCATATAAACGGGACACAACTTTTTGCGACACCGTGTATAAAAAAGTCCCTGTTTTGAAAGTGAACAAAAAGTCAAGGTAAAAACAGGCAACTGTCAAAGTAAAATATTACGACATCTCAAAATTTCTCCAAACCCTAATACCCAAGAAAGATAAATAAAATTCAACAAAATGCTCTGTAAACAAAGCATGACAAACATATGCAATAAATCATGTTAATTAAAGCGTCTATTCAAATTCCACTGTTTAACTGGGAATATTTAAGTCCATACTGGGAGTTTAAACATCTTTACGAACAACAATGACAGCACAGGCATATAACTTGACAAATTAACACATGTTGTTACTTACAACCATAACCAAAAGGATGTAGGAAGGTACTCAGATAGATGCTTGTAAATGGCATCAAAAAGAATTTTTTCAAAAAGCTTTCCACAAATGGGTAGAAGTGATATAGGCCTGTAGTTCGATATAACTTGACGATTACCTTTTTTATGAACCGGAACCACGTTTGCTCTTTCCAAATTGCTGGGTATTGACCATCCTCAATGCATTTCGCAAAAATCAATTTTAAAGGCTTACTGCATTCCGAGGCACATAATTTCAACATACGTATGGATATATCATCAGAACCATGTGCTTTGGTAGGATTTAATTGATTGATTAATTCGACGATTTTATCCTCAGAGATGAGCACAGTCTCTAGCCGACAGTTGGTTTTCATTGGGAGAGTGGCCGGTAGTCTACTGTCTGTCTGAATAAGTGAACATTGCTTGACAAAGTGATCATTAAATAGCTTTGCTTTTTGTTCAAAATTGGAGACAAAAATATCATTATCAAGCAGTGGGGGAATACATGTAACTTTCTTCCTATTCAATATCTTGTTGATAGTTTCCCAGTATGCTTTTATTCCAGTATTAGGATCACATAGTTTTTGACCAAGACTCTTGTAATAAGTCTCTTTCGCCTGTGCCACAGTTTTTGCTGCTTCACGACGGGCTGCCTTTACCCCTTCCAGATCTCCCTGTTTTCTACCCTTTTTAATGAAATTGCGATAGAGGCGATGCTTACGACGAATGGCCGTTTTAACTCCTTTAGTTATCCATGGTGGTTCCTTGGGGTTGCAAGTGATTTCTGAATTAGGAACATGTTTCGAAATAACTCCAAGAAATATCTTAGAAAAACATTCGGTAGCACCATTAACGTCAAGACCCAATAACTCATTTTCCCATACTGTTTGATTCAATTCAGCCTTAAGCGAGTCTACATCTGTTTTATCATATTCCCATATGCGACGCCTGTAAGGGGGTGGAGATGGAATTTGTAAGTTAATGATTCCATAGACTACCTCGTGACATGTAATGAAGGATGTACACCCGATTCTACAAAAAGGTTTGGTTGATTTGTGAAAATTAAATCAATACAACTCTTTGCGTTCTGACAATAATGCGTTGGCTCGTCGATTAATTGGGTAAACTCTAGGCCTTCAGTTAAATCACTGAGCGCAGTACCTTCTGCATTTTCATTGTCATCTGACCACCACTTACAGGATCTGCAGTTAAAATCACCGGTAACTATTATGCTGTGTGGCCTTAGGTCCTTCAGTTTTGTGACAAGAGATTCAAACCCATCCAAAAATTCAGTGAAATGTTCTGCGCTCTGACTGGGTGATCGATACAAAACAACAAAGAAAAGTTTCTTTCTGCGAATGGTTAATTCAACTACGACGCATTCGTCTATTATTTCAAGGTCTCTCCTTTGTTTGACAGACAGATTCTCTGAAAAAGGCAAACACCGCCCCGCCTCTCGTTGCTAGGGTGATCACTTCTAAATACATCTTTACTAAATCCTTGGAGAGATACATCTTCATTTCTAATTGTACTATTCAAGTATGTTTCAGACAATGCAATAAGATCATATTTATACAAAGAATCAATGCTTCGAGCAGTGAAATCTTGAGGGAGTTGTCTGCAAGGATAACAAATTCCAATGGCAAAATTTCAATGACGAAGAAAGGGGTCCACAAGTGTACATTGCAATAAAGCGAAAAAGAAGACCAATTCAATATTGTTGCTATACCAATCTATTGTCAAAACGCAACAGCAAAGATTTTCCCACCTAATTTGTTTACAATTTTGATGAATCGCACAATGTAAACACAATATGACTTAACGATAGGTTAGGAAAAGCACGAAATACACCATAAGCTTCAATCTTATATACAACCTAACAGATAATGTTGATACGTTGCGAGAAGCGGCCTTAGCTGCCTCGGCATATGAGAAATGACAGATACACATTAGTGCAATAAGTAAACACAAGGGAAAAACCATTACAAATAAGCAACAATAGTCAGCAGATTTAGGAAAGGCCAAACGAAGTCTAAGGGAGAATAATGATAGAAAACTGGGGCAAATATGAGACAGTTGAAACACATCCCTGCACGCCATTCACACAAGCCTATAGGCATTTCAGAGCCCATGTTACCTGCTTGAAGAAGTTGGAAGATCAGCCCAGTTGTAACACATGTTGTTACTTACAACCATAACCAAAAGGATGTAGGAAGGTATTCCTTCTGATTAAGATTCAAATTGATTTCATGCTCGAAATGAGTAATAGGGGTCCTTGCCACACACCAGTTTTACACCCATAAATTTTTGCAAAATAAAAATAGCACGCTTAAGGGGCTAGACCCGTGTGTGCTTGAGAGAGAGGAGAGAAGAATTGTGAAAGGAGTGGAGAGACACTTTTTTCAGAAATAGGTCAAGGTCTAATGCAGTAATAAAAATGGTTCTATCACTGTATTTCATATGAGGAAATAAATGCGATAGGGTTATTGAAGAATCTTGTTGTTTTCGATGAACACCTGTGCGCGTACACGTCACAAAGTTTATACATTCTATCAGACTTTCTTTCTTCCAACACTTTCAAGTAGTTTTTAAATCAACTCATACAGTTGACATTAAAATTCGAAGTAATTGCTTCCGGGAGAACCTCTATAACAATCTGAGCCATACGAGGCTTCTTTGAGACGTTGAGCACGACTTTCCATCTTACCTTTACAGAATACTCTGTCATGTTGGCGTCATTTTGGAAAAAGAGCATCCTGGTAGCTTCTTTGAAACTTATTTGTTGATATGACTTTTCCATGCATGCAGCAACTTCATCTCTAAAACAGATAGGGGTAATATGTAGACTGATTACGATGAGACTACTACACCAAACTGAGACGGATCATACTGGGACTCATAATGTTACAGCATTTTCTGGACTGACTTTTTTCACTTTTGAACGCCCTTTGGAACGAAGCTGTTATACACAGCCATGTACAAAGTATAGAATAAAATACAACGCCATAAGAATTTGAGCAAATTCGAATTGCAAATTCGAATTGCAAATTCGATCGATGATGTTGACCAATGGAAACTCGAAGCTTAAAGCAGAGTTTCAAGGAACTTGGCCTGACAGAACAAAGTCTTATGAACAAGAATACCATGAAAACAGTTGGCTATAACGTCAAACCTTGGAACTATTTTGTTGCTTTCGCTAGGCATTAACTGACTTACTATGAAGTTTTCAACTCAAAGTGTTTCATTGGAAAAATACAAGTGTTGCCAAGGCCCTCATCAAAACGAGGCATAAATAGTCATTTCAAAATAACGGCGTTTGATTATGAGTCGTAGTTAGGAGCATCTGGCAGCCTTTCAATAGCGATAAATACGGCCATATAATCAGTCTAGGTAATATGTAACACACAAACAAAACTTCGCTGGAACTGATCTGTTGTTCTGAAGATGCCCTAGTGGGCTAAACTGCTCACCATTGAAAGAAAAATAAAAAGGAGCAAAAGACCAAATTGATGCTTGTTTTCTTTGAAAGTGCATATAGCATTTGAAGAACGTTATACAGTACCTTAAAGTGTCAATAAGAATATTGATGAAGAAATAATATGCTTCAGCAGGAACATTGTCTTTTGCTAAGAATACCTTGAGAAGAAAAGGAGCGTTCATCAGTCATACAACAAAGTGAAGTACATATTCTATGCATATACCACTAACAGCACATGGCTGTAGAGAGCAAACAATTGCAAGGGAAATCACAAATTTACCGACTACTCTAGTTTCTAGAGCCTCACCGTAATCACGGCTCTGAATCTCACATGAACATTTCATGTAACTTCGCAATGAGCGCTCCTAAAACTCTACTTGTGGCGGGCTGAGGAACGGACATTACAATCTACCTCAGAGAAAACCTAAATATATATAAGCCATTGGTACAAATAGCCATGCAAAGACAATAGGCTGTGACACGCGCCGAGCCACTGATATCTGATAGGCAACCGGGTGAGCCAGAAAAAAGTTCCGATTCTCAAAAATCCGTAGCACCACAAGTACTTCATGGATCTTAATGATTGGAATTGTAGTTAAAAGCCAAAAGATCGAAGTATTTTGTGATTTTTCTCGTCTTCTTACGGGCACTGCAAATATTGGTAAATTCAACTTTACAAAAATTTCATGTTTTCAAAATGACTGAAAAAGGGCCTAAAACACTTGATCAAATTGTTAGGACTCTTCTCACACAGAACAATACACATAGGAATGTCACCTCTCTCAAGAGTAATAAGACATAGATTCTCAAACAGATACGAAAGAGTTTCAATCCCATGGCAATAAATGTGCAGATGTTATCTCTCACGCACGAGAAATTGTTTTTCTCTATTGTTCCACAAACTACCAACCATAACTTTTGTATTGTTTTTATGAATGACTTTGTGTTATTTGATTTATGAAATCCCTCCAAGTCCTAAATTTTGTTTTTAACCAAGGGGGATCTCTATCCTCGATCATTTTACTTATTGAGAGAGCTCCTCCTTTAAACAAATTCCCTGCATGCAAATCCATTATTAATTTGTTATTTTCTTAGTTTGTATTTCTTTATTGCAAATTGTTGTGATAGTGTATTGTCATGGCATTCGTATGTAGTGGAGTTTTTAAAATGAAATGAACTGAACTGAACAGTTTTGAACGAGGAGTCCTTTATGATTTGATCATGTATTTTAGGCCTTTTTCAGTTATTTTGCAACCACATAGTTTTTCTAAATTTGAATTTATAAACTTTTTCAATGCTTGTAAATGCCTGTTCTGAGAGAAAAAAATCACAAAAATACTTCGATCTTTTGGCTGTCAAGCAAATATTGATTCATTCCAATCCATCCAGTACTGTTGATGCTATAAATATTCAAAAGTGGGAACTTATTTCTGGCTCACCCGGTAGAATTTTACCGCAAATGGCTTGAGCCAAATCCATATGATTAGATTGCCTACAATACTGATGTGTATCACCTTTGTTTCATGGCCTATCGGTGTACTATTTCACCTTATGAGGGTTGACGAAAGGGGAAATAATTTCCAGCACACAGTCCACATATCATATAACTTAGTTCACAATTCATATGCCCATACCCACCTTATGGTAGCTTCCTTCCATCAGATACTGCAAGAGAAAGGGGAATTTTGGGATAAAGTAATGATTCTCACTGTCAAGCTAAATTTACACATTCATGATACTATTGTCAAGCCTATAGTATACCAGGTGCACCGAAATAAACTATGCACGTTTGACAGGCATATTGTACACTGGACCAATTTTGAAGATACATGATTTAATCTTTAGCAAAAAGCCTGTATTAGATTCTTGGATATGTTGGAAATTTTTTTGTTTTCAGTTTTCAGAGCTTTCTTAAAACTTTCGTTCTTGAAAACACTGAAAACGACCAAAAAACGTCAATCAAGATTTCTAAAGAATTGACATGAATGTAAAAAGAGACTTCTTTTTTTGTGGTGATTTGGGATTTAGAAATCGATTAATTGTATCGATTAATTTCATCGATTAATTGATCGATTTCTAAATCCCAATTCACAACAAAAAAACGTCTCTTTGTTCATTCATGTCCAGTACAGCCTTAAACTCAACGATATTCTTGGATATCAAAAGATGATACTCATTGAAATCCAACCTGATGGAAGTAATCCACACATCGACATTTCTTTAAGTATACACAAAGACGTTGATCATAGGTAAAATGTATTTCCTGGAATACCATAGTTAGACATTTCGGGCATAACCCTTCATTATTGACGAAAGGTTATGCCCGAAATGCCTAATCATGATATTCAACGCTTTATATGCCCGAAATACCTAATCATGATATTCAACAACAAGGATAGATTTTGTAACACAATAGCATGAGATGCTTTGGTTGACACCTGAATTCAAAGCGATTAGTGGCTGCAGACAAAGGAAATTCTCTCGATCTTAAATTCAAAACAAACAAAGCCGCAAGAATTTCTCTGAAACCCAGGTAGCTAGCTCGCTCGTTGTGCATTCCAGAAATTGTTTTTAAGAGCAATCATGAGCATATATCGAAAGAAGAAATATATATCTACACATCTACCTCCGGCATTTTATTTCTTTGCTTCAGAAGCTGAGCAGTAAGTATTTCAATTACACCCAAAAAATAAGAGAATTGAATCGCCTCCCAATTGGCTTTTGAATCAAATAAATTAAATGCCCGTGGCAGGTGTGTAGATATATCTTTCTTCTTTCGATATATGCTCAAGATTGCTCTTAAAAACAATTTCTGGAATGCACAACAAAAGAGCTAGCTACAGGGTTTCACAGAAACTTTTGCGGCTTTGTTTGTTCTGAATTACTGGTTGAGGGAATTCCCTTTGCCTGCGATCGCAAATAGCTTTGAATTCAGGTGTCAACAAAAGCAACCCATGTTATTGCCTTTCAAAATCTGTCCTTGTTATATTCAACACTATAGATGCCTGAAATGCCTAATCATGATATTCAACACTATATAATTCATCTACAATCAAAATCCTCGTGGTGTACATTTGAAGAAATATAGCCGCACAAACAAATAACTGATACAATTTCTTTAACTTAGCAACAACTATTCAGCTATCCAGCAGATATCTTCAAAAGCTGTAAGGAGCTCAATGTATTTGGCAAGGTTTGGGAATATTTAAAGTAACTCCATGACCATCATATACTGTCTTTCTTCATCTATTTTGCTTCAGGTAAACCATGAATGATTTGGGAACTAGTTGGACAATGGAAGAAAATTCCATAAACGAGGCAAATCACACTATAAGAGATACTACTTACTTGTTCTAGTGCAACTGGACATCGAATGTAAACGCTATTTTGTATTTCTTTTGCTGGCAAGAGTTCTAATTCCTAGAAAAACAAGAAGGATACCATACGAATTGCTACAAAAATGATGAGGAATCTAGTAGTCACGAGTACATAAAGCACCTTAGCACTTGGATCCAATCGGTTTTGTGGCAGAAGAATTAAGTCATTCCTTTGGAAATTGATGGTTTTAGTGGAATTGGCGGAAGGACAGCAATTTTCTATCTATGAATTTTTAACACCTACAAAACTCAAATGAGCCCTTGTTTAATAACACGAAATTCTGCCAAAACTTCTGGAAATTTGCTTCTTCCACGCTTGCAGCCCTTGACAACTTTGCCGAACCTCGTCGATTCTCTCGAACTTAGTGTACCCTTGGTGACTTCTGGAAAACAGAATAACAGAATATCTAATATTGTTCAAATTGTATCAAGGCTGTCAATGATGTAATCTGGTTTGCAGGAAGAGGCAAATTTGAGCTTTCAAGATTAACATATCTACTCTCAAAGTACCAATATCAACAAACGAGGTATTTATGTTCAAGTTAGCTATCGAGGGACATTTTTAGAGTGATTAGACATTGATTGAAGCTAAATTCACTTCGCTGGAGTCAACCAAATCCGTATACATTTTTTGGGACAACTGGTATAAATATGACAAAAGGTATTGCTTCCATTACGATACATGCAACCCTTCTCATGTAAAATTCGTTCAATTTAGAGTCCATGATATGGGTATAATAATATAAATAAGACACATACCGATCCAGCTTGAAGCTTTAACTACTTTTGTTTGTAACTATGTTTATTGTGATGGTTTTGATCTGCTATGTTTAGTTAGTATCTCGTCTAGCTGTTGAACTGTATAACCGTAGTGTTATGGCAGGCTATTTGAGATTTAAATTGGAATTGGGTAGTAGAGGAGTTGCCCAAGCGAATGAGATAAGAAATATGACAAAATGCGTTCACATGAGACCAGGTGTCATGGAAAATTAAACAGGCCGTGCAGTAGCAGAAGAAAACTTATTATGCAGGCAAATGATGGTAACAGACGAGTGTTGTTTGAGGCAAAGCAAGGAGAAAATGAAGTTGGCTCTTGTACTTTTTGATATAGATTTTAGCATTACATGACTATGCAATTGACTCATTTTATAATGTATGAAGAAAGTTGTTCACAGCATAAAAAGAAAGATGCAGATGGAACATTAAAATTTGTACGAGATCCTAAAAAATAGAAATTAGAAATTACTAAAACTGATGTACCAAGTAAAAAATCTACGAATTGAATATTTACAAATATCAAGATTTTTTACACAAAGGAAGTATTCAGTTCTATTTTCCTAGAAATAAAACTACATAAAGATTTTTGCAGTTAATTGTAATTTCAAACACACAGCATTTAATATACAGTACACTATAGAGTAGCAATTAAATAATGATGTACTTACAGTATGGAATTCTCCAAGCCTGTTTTGTGCCAATAAACTCATCAGATTGAGTCCAAGCAGTTGATACATGTATGGTGATTCTGGCAGTATTCCACTGAAAAAAGAATGATGATTCAATATTGAAACATGTTGTTTTCCTCATTGGTAATGGTTCCTTGTTGAAACAGTTCGAAACGTTTAGTATCCCAGGATAGCTAACAACCCTGAAATCCACTTTTGACTGATTAGTCTTCAACTGGGCTAAGAAATGCTCCAAACTTGATGGAGGGGAAGGAGAGGAATCAAGATGAGTAGCAAATGGACCTTACAAATTATTCATCCTCTAACAGATTATATGATATCTACAACATGAGCAAATTTATCACACAGCATTTATTTGTTTTTTTCTATCAAATCTTAAAAGCTAAAAACTACAACTACTGTACAATTCAACTGTGCCAATCATAGTGGAAAAGACACAAGGTCACCAAGTTTCCACTTACAATATTTTTTAAACTTAAATACAATAAAACAATATTAAAACAGGCTAAGGAAAACGAAACACAAGACATTAGGGACATAAGCTGCTGCTTTCCAACAATTAATTACAGTATTAACCTACATTCATTTCGCAGCATGCTTACCTGTAATCATAATAATAGCATTTCAGTTGAGCCATGTATCTCTCAAATGATGGTATGTCCTTCATAACAACACTCCATTGCACTCCTATTTCTAAAACATCTCCTACGGGTTGAATGTGGTTAAGAATGATCAAACTCAAGTAGCTGGCTTTGCAAACCTAAATATCAAATTTGCTCAGAACTTTTAGTAATTCCAGAACCCTTACCATACTTTTGATAAATGTTAGCTGTATTGAGGGGAACAAAATTAGCATTATAAGGAAACATTTATTGAATGTGAGAATATCTACAGTACGAATATAGCAGGAATCCTCAAGGCCTGCAACTGCAGCAACAAGCTTTGTTACCTGTGCACATTTATACCAATTTCAAACACAAGTTGTTGAACTGAAGCATTCAATAGCACTAACTTTCAAAATCAAATTTCTTGGCTTGCACTCACGCGATTTTCATGATCTTTGATTTGTTCAACAGATTAAACCTTGCAGAGTATGTAGTAAAAAAGTGGATTGAACATTTTATCTTGGGATGCGGAAATTTTGCGAATTATTAGCGGTAGCCAAACGTTAAAAAAAACTAAAACTGAATCACAAAGCGCTTCTTCAACATTAAAAACAAAAAATCTATGTTTCAGAATTCTTGGAAAGTCTACTGCAGAATCAAGTTTAAGCTATTGGCAACACGTTTGCAAAAGGGCTTAGTAGAATAAGCTCTCAAATAATTTTGGCGAATTTTTCATGAAGACCAGTTTGCACCTTTTCAGAATAAAAATTGCATTTTTATGACGAAAAACAATTAGCAAAGGCAATATTTCATGATATCCCCCCAATTTCAAATATATGCTTTTTAGCAATAGTAGTATAAAGTATTTTCACACAATTTAACTAATTGTTAAGGTTTTGAAAATATGCAGCCAACTCTACAATGATTTGTCATATCCTAAGGTGCAAAATGTGCCTAGTAACATCGAAAAACAGAACAAACATCAAAATAGATACCTTATATGATTAGGGAGTTGATCTCTAACCTCCTTTTGACTATAAGATGGAAATACTTGTTTCGTTGAACATCTAGTTCAGTCTATAGTACAGTGGAAAATACAGATAGAATTTGCAAAAAAAATACTTCCTCTTCACTGGCCTTTGTGAAAAATTTGCCAAAATCAGTTGAGAGCTTATTCTACTTAAAAGCAACAAACACAACAGGAGCGTAAATTGTCTGCCGCTGACCATGGCGGACTGGTGACACGGGCGCCTCCTTCCCATGCTTCGCAAGTTTTGTTCCAGTGAAGAAAGCGCGCGGAAAAATGTTGGATGTCCGACCAAGGAAAGTTGATTAATATACGATATCCTCGTCTCGGCCATCGATAGAGTAGGAACAGAGAAGGAGGTAAGTTTGATTTTTATCCTGGTTTCTTCATAATTTTGTATTCAAACAAATTTTGCTTAGTCTAGGCCGAGATTCACAACAAACAGCCTGGAACGGGCCTAAAATCACGAATACTCTGATAAATTTGATTGCATTCTTCCAAATCTAATCCTTGCCTCTTAGTAACTGTGATAGATCACAACAATAATATGCAACCAAAACTAGTACAGCCTCATTACTCATGCTACATGAATTGTATGATGTTGAAAAACCCAGATAACTACTGAAACAATCAGAACTTCTGTATGGATGGCTGCTGGTGTCAACTGTCAAAGAAAGTGAATGTAAAAGGGGGTAATTTTTCTCCATATACAGGTTGTGCTGCAGAACAAAGTATATTGCACTGCGTACTAGACATACTAATTAACACAACTGCCATCATGAAAATATGCTGCAAAAATTCCCGTTTAGCTTTTGCACACTCTAAAATGTCCCAAGTTTTCCTTTTTCTCTGTATATTATTTAGAGAAGTCTTTAAAAAGGGTGCTTTTTTCTCCTAATACAGGTTGTGCCGCAGAACAAACTATGTGGGGTGATTAACTAGACCCACCAATAGATACTTCAGCCATAATGGAAAGTTCCTCTTAAAATTCCCGTTGGGGGTTTTCGCCCCTTGAAATGTACCTGTTTCTCTATATTCCTATATGTAGAGACTATTGCAATTAGAGAAAAATAGGGGTGCCATTTCCTCTTAATACAGGTTGTGCCGCAGAACAAACTATGTTGGGTGATAAACTACACTCTTTTTTTTTTATAAGAATACTATAACTTTTTTCCAGCCTCAATATTCTTAAGTAATTTTTCATTTTGAGCCTTAACATATTCTTAAAGTATTCTTATTTTTTCAAATCTGGTATGGTTTGAGGGGAACATAATTCAAACAAGTGTCATATCATTATGAAGAAATGGTTGAACGAAAGAAAAATCTAAGCAATTGTAACAATAAGAATGTTATGAACATCGCAAAACAGGCAACTGCTGGAAAATGAGACACAAATATGCGAGCTGAGGCTGAGCAATATTCTTATAATATTCTTAAAATTTGGATGATTCTGAGCCTGAATATTCTTATAAACAATATTCTTATAAAAAAAAAGAGTGTAGACCCACTGATAGATATTTCAGCCATAATGGAAAGTTCCTCTTAAAATTCCCGTTGGGGGTTTTCGCCCCTTGAAATGTACCTGTTTCTCTATATTCCTATATGCAGAGACTATTGCAATTAGAGAAAAATAGGGGTGCCATTTCCTCTTAATACAGGTTGTGCCGCAGAACAAACTATGTTGGGTGATAAACTAGACCCACTGATAGATATTTCAGCCATAATGGAAAGTTCCTCTTAAAATTCCCGTTGGGGGTTTTCGCCCCTTGAAATGTACCTGTTTCTCTATATTCCTATATGTAGAGACTATTGCAATTAGAGAAAAATAGGGGTGCCATTTCCTCTTAATACAGGTTGTGCCGCAGAACAAACTATGTTGGGTGATAAACTAGACCCACTGATAGATATTTCAGCCATAATGGAAAGTTCCTCTTAAAATTCCCGTTGGGGGTTTTCGCCCCTTGAAATGTACCTGTTTCTCTATATTCCTATATGTAGAGACTATTGCAATTAGAGAAAAATAGGGTTGCAATTTCCTCCTAATACAGGTTGTGCCGCAGAACAAACTATGTTGGGTGATAAACTAGACCCACTAATAGATACTTCAGCCATAATGGAAAGTTCCTCTTAAAATTCCCGTTGGGGGTTTTCACCCCTTGAAATGTACCTGTTTCTCTATGTAGAGACTATTGCAATTGGAGAAAAATAGGGGTGCAATTTCCTCTTAATACAGGTTGTGCCGCAGAACAAACTATGTTGGGTGATAAACTAGACACACTAATAGATACTTTAGCCATAATGGAAAGTTCCTCTTAAAATTCCCGTTGGGGGTTTTCGCCCCTTGAAATGTACCTGTTTCTCTATGTAGAGACTATTGCAATTAGAGAAAAATAGGGGTGCAATTTCCTCCTAATAGAGGTTGTGCCGCAGAACAAACTATGTTGGGTGATAAACTAGACCCACTAATAGATACTTCAGCCATAATGGAAAGTTCCTCTTAAAATTCCCGTTGGGGGTTTTCGCCCCTTGAAATGTACCTGTTTCTATATATTTCTATATGCAGAGACTATTGCAATTAGAGAAAAATAGGGGTGCAATTTCCTCCTAATAGAGGTTGTGCCGCAGAACAAACTATGTTGGGTGATAAACTAGACCCACTAATAGATACTTCAGCCATAATGGAAAGTTCCTCTTAAAATTCCCGTTGGGGGTTTTCGCCCCTTGAAATGTACCTGTTTCTCTATATTCCTATATGCAGAGACTATTGCAATTAGAGAAAATAGGGGTGCAATTTCCTCCTAATAGAGGTTGTGCCGCAGAACAAACTATGTTGGGTGATAAACTAGACCCACTAATAGATACTTCAGCCATAATGGAAAGTTCCTCTTAAAATTCCCGTTGGGGGTTTTCGCCCCTTGAAATGTACCTGTTTCTCTATATTCCTATATGCAGAGACTATTGCAATTAGAGAAAAATAGGGGTGCAATTTCCTCCTAATGGAAGTTGTGCCGCAGAACAAACTATGTTGGGTGATAAACTAGACACAATGACTAACACTTCATCCATGACGGCTAGTTTCCCTTGAAATTCCCGTTGGGGTTTTTAGCTGCTTGCAATGTGCCCATTTCTCTATATTCCTATATGTACGGGGTGTCCAAAAAAAATTGTGCCCCGTTTGCTTGAAGATTGCCTCAAAACGGCAAAAGATTCTCGCCAAAATTTTGCTTGATGGTGCGCTTCAGATATTCAATTAAAGTTTGCTACCAACCCTGTAAAAATCCGTTGTAAAATGATGGAGCTATGACCTTTAGGAGACCAAATTTGCCGGATGACTGAAACCAGTGGTCAGCCATTTTGTCTTACTATTTTGCAGCGATGACAATAGCTTCATGGATTAAATGAAACAGCAGCCTCCAATTTCATAGCTCCCGTGAGAATTCCAATCATCATCAGAGAGTTCAACCATTTCTTACCTCACAAAAATTATTTCTTACAGCACATGAAGCTATTTATCACTGAAAATAGTAAGACAAAATGGCTGACCGCTGGTTTCAGTCATCAGGAAAATTTGGTCTTTTGAAGGTCATAGCTCCATCATTTTTCAACGGATTTTTACGGGGATGGCAGCAAACTTTATTTGAACATCTGAAGAGCAACATCATATAAAAGTTTGGCGAGAATCTTTTGCCGTTTTGTCGCAATCTTCAGGCAAACGGGGCACAATTTTTTTGGGACACTCTGTAGAGACCATTGCAATTGGAGAAAAGTAGGGGTGCAATATTCTGATATCTTCAAATACCTAATGACAGGTGTTACACAGGGTAAAATATGCCTTGTTTAAAATATTTATAAACACTTATAAAAGTATTTTAAAGAACCTAGTAATTTATATCATTGAGAAATCTCATATTTTTATCATAGAAAAAAGGACAATTACAAATTGGATGGAGACAAGAGGCTCTCACCATACAAAATTCAATGATTTGATAAGATGGGTGGTAGAACAGAAAGGTGTATATGCTATTAAGCAAATTGAAGAAGAACTACCTAAACAAGGACATTCAGTATGCCAACTTTAGAAACACTTAAATGACAGTATCTGTCAACCTTCTTTTATAATTCAATTGACTGTAATTTACTCATTGAAGAATGGTATTGATCATAACATAGTCTTGTACTTATTCTGTCTAAAACCTATGCTGAAACTTTGACATCATTGTATGATGTTGCACTTGGAAGAATTAGAAAATTCAAATGGGGCAAAGTGTTCTTGGGATAATATTTGTTATAAATTTTTACACGTTAAGGCTGATTTCCAATCACTGGAATTTTCAGAGCGGGCAGAATTTCTATTGTATGCAAGAGAAAATGTCGTTCTGAAATTGAATAGAAAGTTACGGCTGAGTGACCTTTTATTGTCTAAAATTCCACCCGCTCGGAAAACTCCACTGACTGGAAATCAGCCTTTAAGAAATTTATCCAGCACTGAAAGCTTTCAGAATTTTTCTCATTTTTGACCATCGTGACCATTTTCCAGTCTCTGGACTATATTGAAGAGCCAGCAAATAATGAAAAATAATTGCAACAAGTAAGATGAAATGTACGATGGTTTGTAAAAATCAGGTCAATCACCTAAAAATCTTTAAAGAAAGATACTGTAAAAGTCCAGTGTAAAGAAATTTTTTAACAGTTAACATAGCTCTGTATGAAATAATGCTGACTTCAGATGTGTAAAATGGGCTTGCTGGCATAAAGCGTAATTGAAAAACAACTTTTGCCATGGTGAATGGAATTGGGCCATTAATGAGGGTGCAGCTCAAATCTGTTCAAAATTGTTATTTTGTGATGAAAATTGTTATTTTATAATGAAAATTGAAACAGGTGATATTCATAATCAATTTCTGAAGAAATCTTAGAGCCGTTAATTTTTGGGTAATGAACTGTGTAATTTTAACATTACAATATAGATGATGAAGTCACCATAGGCTTAGGCCCTGACCCAAGACACAAATCAGCCTATAATGAGAGGTGGTAGAAGGTCCACAACAAAGAAAAATTTGATGGCAAATCCAGTGGTCTGTTAAAGTGGGGGATGGGGATTTAGCTGTTAACGGCACAATTCCATTAACTGTGGCAACAATTGTTTGTTGACTCATAACGTTTCACCGTTATAACATTGATAATGATGACATAGATAGTGCAAGCACACGCACACAATCCATGAAGACCTGAATGTTGTAACTGAGGTTTCCCTATGCTTGCAATGAATTTCCAGTATGGTACCATTAGATATCTCATCTCTGATAGTTCCAGCATTGTTTCTAATCTTTTTTTGGCACACCATTTATTCCTGTTTTACTGTGGGATCTATGTGGATCTTCATAACTTTTGAAACAATTCCATGATTATTTATGGCACCAGAAAACTGAACATTCTCTTTATTGCAGTTACTACTAGCAATATAACATCATATTCAGTGTTGTTCATTCTCCAAGCCAAGGTTCCTTTTTAGGCCATGCTGCTGTTGATGTTAGATCAAAGTTTGAACTTCTACTTCAAACCATTATTGCAGAAAAAAGCACGTGTCATCGCAACTTCACTCATCGTATCATGTAGACTATCTGTTAGTGTTAATCAGGCCATTACTATTAATAGGTGGTCGCTTTAATTTTACAAGTTCTTGCAAGAGTTGGTCGAAAAGCTCAGTCTTCTTTCGCGCTCCTCCTTTGCTGGCAGGATAAAAAGCAACGAACCCAACCTAGTCTAATAATGATCAAATAAGAGCTCAATTTAAACAATAACATCCAATCTGTTTCTGTGCCAGCCTGCATCCACAGCTCTTTCCGACGATTGATAACAAAGTAACCGAATAATTATCGAGGCAAACTGTGTTTAAATTAAGTTTCACAACACTTCACATGAATGAAGAAAGTTAGGCCAATGGCCACTCCACTCGCGTCGCGTTAAATCAGTCTTGTAATCATTGATCCCCTGTGCGCTCTTCGCGCATGGCAAATGCAATTTTCCCTCCTGCTAAAAGCCCTTTTGCAAAAATGTTCCCAATAGGTTAAACTTGATTCTGCAATAGGCTTTACGAGAGTTCTGAAACATAGATTTGTTGTTTTCAATGTTGAAGGAGCGTTTCGTGATTCAGTTTTAGTTTTTATCAACGATTGGTTACCATTATGGATTTGCAAAATTTTCACATCCCAAGATGAAATTTTAAATCGACCTTTTCACTACATATTCTGCAGGGTTCAACCTGTCAAACAAAACAAAGATCATGAAAATCGAATGAGTGAAAGCCAAGAAATTTTAATTTGAAAGTTAGTGCTATTTTGTGGCCTTGCTGTGCTACAAAAGAAGCCTGCAGTACACTTTTAGGCCTAACTTGAAATGATATTTTCTCAGCACTACATTGTCCGATTTGAAAATTTTTTGCATCTTGATCTACATCAGTTTTGTACAATTCTGAAATTTTTATTTTTTGGCATTAATTACACTAAAACGGAAATCTGGATCACAGCACTGCAGTGCCAGCTTCCAGAGAGGTCAATCATGAAATCCTGTTGTCATTTCTTGTAGGCATACCTACTGTACAAACAGTATATCAAATATAACTGCAACTAAGAATTGATAAACATGAAACAAAGTTTCCTGCAAATCTTCCCTGATTGCTTGTTGTCACTGCAACTTTGTTTGCAATGACTGCAAAAATGTAAATGATTGAATTACTGTATGTCCACAGCACATGCCTTCCAGTCCCTGTAGCTGACTGGCTGTCAAGAAAGCAAACAGTTAACCAAAAAAGGGGAGTACCATACAGTATGTATCCACAAGAATCATACTGTATGATGAATTTCACTCAGTTTTATTGCAACTCCAATCTTAAAACATTTTGTGCAGACTATTGGATAAAATTAAGCCCACAATCATTGCAAATAATTCTATAAAAATTCATGATTTATGGACTTACTTGCTAGAATTAACTCTTGTGGACTTGGCATTGAACCAGTTGTTGGCATGTACTGGAAACCAATCAATGCAAGCTAGGATGGGAGATGGAAAATGGGTTATATCAATAAAGGCCAAACGGTAAAAGAATTGCATTTTGAGTATTTACTCTCATGGTGTATACATACTGTATATACAGTAGCATATATTTTGACTTTCATACACTGTATGTACAAAAGAATGTTATCTATTATATCAGTTTCCGCTGCAGATTCACGCCATGTTTGAAATATTTTGACAATCTCAGTAAGTGTGGTGGATTTGTGGCAAATTTTCAATCAGGGATACTTGATACATCTCTACTGTAGATTGATAACATTTTTGCTGGTAGATGAAAGATGATACAGTACGTGCAAGCTCAAGTTGATGAGGACATGGATATCACCTCAGGGACTATGAACACATCCGTTGTGTGTAAAATTTTGCTGATTCCATTACGTAATGTGACTATTTTGTCACAAATGTTTAGTTATTTGAAGGCAACCGGAAGTCAGACATTGTAAGGAAACAACATCCACCAATAAATTTTTGATGAGAGAATGATGTGAAAAGTTTTCAGAATCACTCACCATAGCGTTTCATGGAAGCTTGGCAAAAAATGCATTTATCTGGTTAGGAAATGATAATCATACACCAACTCAGCAGTGCTTGGGCTTTTGAATATCATTGCATTGGTTTGTTTCAAATGGCCTCCTTGAAATTTTGACGAAACAGGTCTATTAATGGAGCTTTCAATAGCGATGTTCAGAGCGCTCTTGTTTAGCCTAGGCCAAGTTATCAACACGAGACAAACCGCTCAACATTTACTTCTGTGCCAAGCTTGCAGAAAGGTCAATCATGAAATCTTTCTTTGCAGTTTCTTGTAGGCATGTATCAAGCATAGGGGAGACCGGGGACAATTGTAACGCTTTTTGGAAAATCATCCGTAACGTCTAAATAATGGTCAATAGCGTCCTTGGGGGTAGATAATATTATACTTGCATCTGTTGGAATGAGATAGAACTAAGTTTCATTCATGCAGAACCAAATTTTGTGTCATCGTGACAGTTGTAAAACCAGCGGTCAAGTGTTACAAAAGCCCCGTAACACGGGGCAATTGTAACACATGGTCGGGGCAATTGTAACACATCTTTAAAATCAGTACAGAGAATCATTCACCGGCTATTTTTGTTTCTCAACGCAGAACATATCAATGCCAGGTATCCACTCTTCTCTTCATCTGTAGTGAGACCAGAGATTTTGAAGCTAATATAGGGAAAGAAGTGTTTATTGGCCCAAAGCCTTTTCTTGATCCTTTGAAAATACCCTTGTGTGGGGATTGTAGCCCACTTTTGGAGCTTCTATATTTCTTAATTTATTGCAATATCTTGACAGGGTTACGTGACATAAATTCATCTCTTTGGCATCGTACGGATTTTGCCTGATTTAAAACGCATCGTGCTGCCTCTGGCAGTAAATGCAGATTTTCTCCTCGGTTTGTTATCCGTTTTCTGCTACGAACCATGTTCAAGATAAATGAAAACACAAAAGATCTTTGATGTGAAACATTCCAATTCATCATCCCTCCCCTGAGGTTTAGAAAATGTGCACTATGCGTTGGAAAGCTTGCTTTATTTCAGATCTCCAGAGTTGTTGTTTCTTTGTTATAAAGCTCGATGATTCAATTGAACAAATGAATCAATTGTGAGAAAAGTGTTTTATATCAAAGGAGTTACTGTTTAAAAGTTTCAAAAATTCAACTCTATAATACTGCATGGATGCATGCTGTTCGCCTCAAATAGAAATTGAATCAAGACCAAGCCATATCGGTCAGCTTACACCGGGGCAATTGTAACAGCGTGTTACAATTGCCCCTGACCTGGTCAGCTTTCATTATACCCCATTTTCACATCTCGTAAGCTGTGGAGCGTGAAAGTTTTAACGTAGCTTTGATCCTAAATAGATGTCATAGCTGTCATGTGAAAATGAAGTTTTTTACTCAAAAGCAAAATCTCTCAGACAAAAATTTACATTGGAAGTACGTTTTTACTTTTGTGCTCAAAAACATGTTTCCCCTCGATAATTTCACAAACTTGGATGAATATTCCTGTATCTCAAGTCATATGTAGAGGGTTAGAATGAGCATGTTCTGTGCAAAAATCAGATCTATTGCACTTTTCTGCTGGGCATGAGAGCCAGCGTTACAATTGCCCCGTGTTACAATTGTCCCCGGTCTCCCCTACACATACATATTTTTTACAAGAAACTGCCCAGAAGAAACTCAACTCTCAGATCGTCGAAAAATTAAGAAACTCCAGTGTTGGGAAAATATAAATCAAGAATTTATTTGATAAAGGAAATCTTTGATATATTTTCACTTGTTTCCTGTAAGAAACTTTCAGTACTGGCCCGAATTCTTTGTTCTTATAAAGAATAGAATATGTGTAACTGCAGTTAAGAACTTATAGAATATAAACAGAGTTTCCCACATCTCGAGCTGCGAATCTTCCCTGGCTGCTCGTTGTCACTGCAATTCCCTTTGTAATAATGGCCGCAGATATTTGAATGGTTGTATTATGTCCACACCGCATATGTTCATAATAGTCCTAATAGCTGATTGGCTGTCAAGTTGGCCCAAAAACAAAGCTGAAAAGCAACAATACGGGGAATACCATGTATCGTTACCCAAAAAGTTTAAGTCTGTTTATCATGTTTTCTTATATTTTCCGTTGAGAGCCAACCCTTTTCTGGGCGTGGATGATTTCAATATTTTTGTCTTTTATCAAAATTTCTTCCGAGAAGTTTTTGTAAGAAACTGCTTTATACAGGTTTCACTTGCTGCATATCTTTTTGGTGCAAAAATTTTGTGACTGCGATGAAAGAAACTTGTCCGTTTTTGTTGTGTCTAATCACGGAAAGCATCATCGTCGTTGACGACTTCATAATCGCTTAGGCCCATTTGATGAGAGGCATCAAAACAACAACAGTATGAAAAATTGCCATGATCGGAAAATTACACAATTTTCAATGGGACCTTTTTGGGGGAGGGGGTGGGGGTGTTTTTAAAACTACTATAAGAATCGATTTGTTGTGTGTGGCTAAGGGGCCATCGACAATCAATTTTTGTCACAGTTAACGGAATTGGGCCGTCAGGGGGGAGGGGGTCCAGCTCAAATCCATTAAAAATTCCACTTTTATGACGAAAATTGAAATAAGCAATATTCATTATCAATCTTTAAAGAATAACAAGTAGCAGTAAATTTTTTGGCAGCGCACTAGAGTACTGTCGCCCTGAATGGGTCTAATGCCATTTTTCGTCAGAATCGCACGCTCTTCTTTTGACGGAAATACGACGCGCCTGAATTTAAGATTTTTCAAAAACACAACAAAAATGTTTTGCTGACGCCTTTCTTTACAATATTTTTTGCTTGTGTTTCGTTGAAGAAGATATTTCCGAAAATATGAAGTTGTCAGGCAGACTATCTTCCGTGGACTCGCAAGTTTCATCAAATCTTTTTTTCCGGTTCAAATGGATTCAATGAGTCAGCCTTAATTTTTTTTCATTTTTGCACATTTGATATCCAGTTAAACTGTTTCGCAGGTCATACCAACCCTTTAAGAGTAAATTGTAACATTTATCGAAACATCTCATCAATCTTTGTTGCCGAAGTGCGTATTTTTTCAAAGGCAAATAAATCGGGAAAAATTCGCCCTGAATGGGTCTATCTTTTTCAAACGACTCCACGTAGCGATCCAAGTTTGTGTGTGCTGGTATTGTGTCAGTTTAGAAAGGAAAATGTGCTACTAAAGTTATTTTGACATATTTTGAGGGTTTCATCAACTTTGGTGTTTAGTCAGCTTTGAAAAATATCACAACAGTTGAGTTTTACGTAAATTTGAGCTTCATCGGCGCAGGAAAAGTGATAGCTGTCCGTTAAAGTTTGTGTTGCCAAGAATGCCAAGAGCCAGATAATACAAACATTCCCTTAAAGTTCATTCAGTGTGGTATCTGTGGAGAGAAGTTGGCTTTCCTGCTAGTAAAATTTCCCTGCTGAGGCCTAAACAATATTTAGACCCATTCAGGGCGAAAATTGGAGAAAGTATCATTTTGACTACTGCTGATGTTAGGCTCAGTTTCAAGAGGAAACAAGAGTAAAAATATCTTTGGCCTAGAAATAACGGTTGGCAAGGAAATGAAGTCTATATTCATAGAAAAATATTTCCGAGAGACATGCACTTTGATAAGAAAATCAATTCTATTTGTGATTAGACCCATTCAGGGCGACAGTACTCCATGTAATTTTGATGTTGCAATCTAGAAGAAAAAGTCGCGGTAGGATGTAGGCCCCAACTTGGGGGTAGAGGCCTACGACAGGATAAAATCTAGTGATAAATTTAGTGGTCCGTTAAGAAGGGGGAAGCCAGACTGCATTGTTTGCAAAATGCGCGCGGAAGATAATAATTTAGGCCAGTAGTTGCGCGCCTGCACCTGGCTGCACAGAGGAAAATGCGCGCGCCTCGATAATATGCCTACAGGGAAACAAAGCATAAGTTAGCGATCAATCGTAACGCGATTTGTGCCTTTTGAGCGCTGGCCTGGCCTAAATATTGCAGTAGAAAATGAACCAATCGACTAATTTAATTGGAATATTCACTATGCAATTCCTCAATTTATTGGGAATCTATATATATCAAAAGTTGAGTGAATACAAGTATCAAAATTATGCCCTTTGAAGTTTTGTGAGCTGCAGTCAGGTAGGCCGTGCATTTATCTTTTGTTCCTCCCGATCTAATCCTTTGGCTTTGTTCCTCGCTGTGGGGTTTCATTACTCAAATAAACACGGAATGAATCCAGATTCCACCGTAACCAGTCGCTATTTGCCGGTTGTATCAGAGAGAAAGAGATACGTCGCAGAGAACACAGACCATTTAAAGCAACAAATATTTCAATGAAATTTTTCATTTTTCATTATTTCATTTTTCATTATTTTTACACGGTGGCCCCGTCAATCGAGAGGATTGCTTTACAGGGGGCCGTGCCAAACTTTACAATGTTACTAAAAATTACTATCAAATTACCTATATTTACAATCTAAATAAAAAAAAAATAAATGAAAAACAAAGGAGTTAGCCTGAGAGAGGCAAATTACTCTTCAGCATACTTGTAAAAATGCTAAGAGAGGGTGCTTGTTTGACATCCAAAGGCAATTCATTCCAAGTCTTTGCACCCCGGAAAGATATCGCTCTCTGCCCATTGCAAGTTTTCATCCTTGGAACAACAAAGCAAAACAAAGCTCGACAAGAAATGGAATGGACGTACAAGATTCTAATCCTGCGCACGTGTTTGCACGCCCACCCCTAACACATAAAAAGCGCGCCTGTGGAAACATAATATTTCAAGCGCGCAAAAAAATGCGCGCGGAAGATCTTCCGTGCGCACGACATAAAATGCAGTCTGGGGGGGAAGGGGGGGTCAGCAGTTAACGGCCCAATTCCGTTAACTGTGACGAAAATTGTTTGTCGATGACCCCTAAGCCCTAATGACTGATATAACAATTGAATGAAAAGATAACTTCACTATAAAGTTTTAGAGAGTTTTAGTCGTCCCTCTACCTAGGCCTACCCAATTGCTAAGTGTTTGTTTCAATTAGGAAAATGATGAATGATTAAATGTCTCTTTATTTCCATATGTTACATTTGTTATATTTTTATGCAGTGGAATAGCCATTGTCAAATATGAACTCGAACTGATGTCTCATCGACATTGCTGCTGGTTGATTACCTTCATGTTTGTCAGGAGTTTTCCCACAACATCGAGAATTGGTGGCTTCTTGTTCCATTCTTTTATCAAATTCTGATACATGGATATGACTGTATTAAGAGACTTTTTCGTCGATGATGTGGCCATTTTTAACTGCATAGTCAACCAAGCAACCTATTTTTGGATTCGAGAAACCAAGTAGGCCTAACAGCTTTGACTGCGAGTTGTTCAGTGTACTCCATGTAAAATCAATAATTAAATGTCATATTCAGAAAGTTGCTAGCCTCGTTTCCGAGCTAAGTGATATTTTATTGAAATTATTAAAGATGCCTCTTACTACACAGTATGACATTCAAAATTTATGAGATATTTTCAAAACGAGTCAATTTATAAATGGCCACCTCGCAGCTTCAAAGGAGAGTCAGGTGCAGTATCACTGGTGCAGTGCAGTTGGAAGAAAACACAAGCAAAAGAGATGGAAGAAGATATTTTGGATGGCCTTGAAGATCTTGGGTATATTGCTCATTGTTTATAAACGTGCCTCGAGATTTTTTAGGGCCTTTTCTACGCTAATAATACTACTTGGTCCATCATGACTACACTAACTTTCAGTTTCATATTTTAAAATTCCACTAGACTAGGCCTACCTACAATTCTATAAACACAAACTAAACATACACCTAATACAAATGGAACAAAATCAGAATTAATATAACAGACGAACTAAACACAGCAATGGTTAAAAATATGAAGAAAATTACATTTGGGAAATATACAATAGGTTCTAAATCAAATTAACAACACTGAGAAGAATTGTAAGTGGGGGAACTTCTTTAGGAGGAGCTCCCTCAGTAGCTTGGCTAATCGAGGAGAGAGCACCCCCTGTCTAGAAGACAAGCTAGCAGAGACGTAGGAACCGGGGGGGGCACTGGGGGCACGTGCCCCCCCAAGATTTTGCAATAAACAAAGGAGTGCCCTTTTTATTTTCAGAAAGTGCCCTTTCAGGGTAATGAAAAAGGTGCCCTTGAAGTGTCGTGCCCCTCCAAGTTTGAGATGCTTCCTACGTCCCTGCAAGCTAGAACTAGAACTAGAAGACAAGCGCAAGCAAGGCTATCGTATTATACTGTAGGTACAGTGGCGTCGTGGCCGGGGGGGCCAGGGGGGGCCATGGCCCCCCTGTGAAAATGTTGTCGGAAAATTCGTCAGTTTTCCACTCTTGTCGGAAAATCGAAAAAAATTGAATTAATCTATTTTCTTTACATAGCTACTTCATGGTAATCGAAATGTGTAAATGAAATATCGCTTTTTTGGTCGCGAAAACGTAGTTTTTGATGAAAAAGTAGGTATTTCGGCAAAAAACTAGGTCCTTCGTTCGTTTTTCTGCAAAAAAATCCTTTTCAATCGATAGAAAAGTGTGTTTTCTATTGGAAAAATAGACAAAATAGGCGCAAAATTTTCGGACGAAGAAATTTCAGACCAATGCTTTCGGTCAAAACATTCCTGGACTTTTCCCCGAAAATTCGGTCGTTTTACCTTCATTTTGGTGCTTAAAAACGATAAATTTACAATTCATTTTGCACGCTTCATACTTAAAAAATGTCATGCATTTATGGTTTGTGCATTAAGCTTTCAATGAGTTCATCAGCGTACGGGAAGAAAAAATCTAGGGGGGCGGCCCGACACAAAGTCCATTGTTTACCAACACTTTTGCCCGACCGAGGGCAGATTTTTGCCCGATTGGGGCTGATTTTAGACGATTTTTCCAACATTGGGGGGGCTGCCGCCCCCCCCAGCCCCCCGCCCCGTACGCTTATGAATGAGTTGCTCGTCAGAATTTGCACAAGTGAATATTGTTGAGGAAGATGGAAATGATTACTAAGATGGAACTACTTTCAGTTTCTGTAAACGGATGCTTATAGGAATGAAGATTTATATCAAGCTATCACGTTGTTATCTAAAATTTGAAAACGATCTATTTTTCAGTGCTTTTGAGGTCCTTTTTTCGAAATTTCCCATGAAAAACAAAATTATGAATAATTATAATAATAATTATATAATAATTAATTATGAAATTATGAATATAAAAAAAAAAAACAAACAAACAGTAGATTCTTCAAAATAGGGGCGTTTTGCAACGATCTAAAGGGCGTGGTCACAGAATATTTTCCCGGGGGCAAGCCCCCAGACCCCCAGTTTTCCTCCCTCCTTGCGCATCTAGCTTCAGCCTCACCTCCAACACCAATCACGTCTCGACAACAGCCTCACCTCCAACAAAAATCGCCTCTTAACAGGACTGCTGCGTCCCATTGAAAAATTCTTCGCTATTATGGAGCTTTTATATGACAAAAGTTCTGAGACATTTTGCCACTCTTTATACGTTATATTCCTCCTTCATTTTTGTCGAAAAAATGTGTCTTTGTCGGAAAATTCTGACCCTTGGCCCCCCCTAAAATCATGTTCCCACGACGCCACTGTGTAGGTACAGAGCTGAGAGGCACACAGAAGCTCAGAAGGGCCACCCAGCAGCATGCATAAACCGTAGCCTATCATTATCTACAGTAGAGATGCATCAAGTATCCCTGATCGAAAATTTGATACCGAGACCAAAATTAAGTATCAGCTTTCCAATAACGAATCCGAAGGTTTCATAAAACCGATATCCTTACCACTGTCTGTAGCACATTTTCTATGTTGAGGGAGGGTATCGAAAAACCTATATCGAGGATGAGGGGTATTGCGTTGCCAATACTAAGGTATCAAAAAATTGATATAAAGGGTACTGCATTTCCGATAAGAGGTATCAAAAATGCGATACGAATTAGATTGAATAAGATTTCTCCACATGTAGAAAATCAGACTGACGAATGGAATGTGTTCCTAAATACGGGAATCATTGCAAATTGCCCTGTTTACTGAGTCATATATCGATTTTGTCCTCGCTTAGCGTCATTTTGACGTTAATGGCTGGGGGGGGGGTCAACAGCCATGACCCTAAGATCAATTTTCATATCAGAGATTACAAAGTGAGGGTAATGCACAGGGAGCGCAGGAATAATTAGCAAACTCTTAAAATAGATAACTCTGAAATAAATTGCCTGAAAAAGTGCTGCGTAGGAAACTGCGAAGGACTTGCGAAGGCCTAGAGCTGCAAAGGAACTTTGAAAAACTTTTTTTCACAGCTCTAAGTCTTGCAAGTCCTCCACAGTTTCCTACGCAGCGCTTTTTCAGGCATTTTATTTCGAGTTATTTAATATCTTAAGGGTTTGTTAATTATTCCTGGGCTCCCTGTGGTGTGGGTAATGTCCTGAGAAGAACATATACCTTACCAGAGATCTCTCATTACAGTATAGGCCTATCATGTCTTTTGTTGGGACCTCAGCCTACCGCTACTTTTTCGTCTAGATTGCGACATTAAAATTACGTAGTGAGCTGCCGAAAAATTTACTCCAGCGAGTTATTCTTCAAAGATTGATAATGAAATGTATTTATTTCAATTTTCATCACAAAAGTAGAATTTTTAACAAATTTTCTACGATTGAAACCCCAGCACTTGGTGCTGAAACTACAACTTCACCCCACACCCCCGGGGGGTACTTGACTTTCAATTGTGCAGGGTGTGCACACCAAGGAATAGTTTTTTTTCAGCCGGCTTTATAATTTTTCCTTCTATATCATACCGGCTTCAGAAAAAAATTGATGAAAAGTGTACTCCAGAATGTAAAAAATTCATAGAAATACATTAATTTTAACAACTGGCATCAGAAAAATTGCCTTCTTTTCGTACCCGGCTTTAAAAAAAAGGCGAAAACAATACCGGGAAGGAGTGCACATCCCTTCAGCAAAATATTGCTTATTCCCCCCCCCCTCGGCCCTCACCACACAAAAATCTTATTTTTTAACTCAATTCACCCAAGGTATGGCGGATCTCTCATCAAAGATAGTACCCTAGCAGAGATTTGTGGACAAGATGACATTTCACAGCAGTTTATGGATCTTTGCTCATGGCTTTGCAGTGAAATAAAAGATTACTGTGATTTCAAAGAGACAGTTGCTGGTATGCATACACACAGTACATTGTACTTACCAACTTGTCCCAAATGTGCAAAAACCTTTCAAAAATCATCCATATGATTGCAATCACCAAACAAATAGTTTGTCATTGCTTTTGTTATTGAAATAGAATACAGGGTGTCTCAAAAATTGTTCAATGTTTGATTAAATATTAAAAAATAACGAAATACTGCTCAGGCTCCAGTGTAAAATAACCATATTGCTGGGATTGTAAATTAATTTTAGACACAAGAAGCTAGCAAATTTGCTAAATATTCATGGAGTTAGAAGCTTTTGAAGTTCAAGTTTGTGTCGGAAGCTGAAACCAGATGCCCCTAAACTAAATTGCATATTTTGTGAAAGTAGAATCTTGTCACATTAATTACAAGGCTATTGTTGACAATATTTTTATCCAGAAGCCATCTAAGCTGTTTCTTTTGTAGGTGATGATGACACTTTCAAGCTTGACATGTCTGGTTTTCTTAGAGAGATGGGTAAGTTGAAACTTTTTTTCAGAACATGGAATTTAAATACTGCAGGAATTTTTGAAAATTAGACTCATCTGCAAGAACCATTCAAACATTTTTTGGAACACCTACTGCAGTTTATTTTGAGACAATTCTACAGTACATTCAGTTCATGCTAACATGTAATGTGCGTTAACCAACTGGTGTAAAGCAAAAAATATTGACATTTTGTCTGTTTTGCTCTTGGGAAATAGTGGAGCAACTGTCAATTTCCTCAAGATTTTCTGCACAAAAACCAATGGAGAAATGTATACAGTAATGTAATTAATAATGTAAATCAAACCAAACAAGGCTGCAACAGTTGCTCCAAAACTATCGGATGAGCGAAACAAAGGCCCGACGTTTGAGAGGCTACTGCTATCCGAATATACAGGGTGTCCCAAAAGAAAGTGTCCGAGTTTTAAATTTGAATAAATCGGAAAATATTTTATTTATATTAACCATTCTGGTATCATTTGAGAACAGAGACATTTAATTTTCTTTTTGAGTCTATTGCAGTTCAAATTTGACAAATACTAAGGAACCAGGGGGTTCTCAAAGTTATGACCAATTTTTGCATGTTTTCTGCACCTTTGATCTACCGTTATCTAACTTTACAATGATATTTACTGTTGGGAAATCAAAGCAGCCCTTTTCTTAGTGGAGAAGAAAGCTTCAAGCTTCATTCTTTGAAGATGAGTAACTCGAATTAGCAGAAATCTAACTGCTACCACTGGCAAGGAGGTATGTTATCCCAGATAACGCAGCGATGGGTAATGTCAAGATTGACATGGAAATGTACAGAGTTGGAGAAACAAAGATTATTGCCTGGTTTCGAAAGAATGGTTGAGCAAATTTGAAAATGCCATCAAAGAATCTACCTAACTGTCCCAGATGCATTTAATTTCAAAGTGGAAAACTTGCAAAACGGATCAAAACTCGACAAAGTTGACATGTTCACTACCAATGGGCTAGAACGACTGCATTGTTCATAACTAAGTTTTAAATGTCCCCCCGTCTTGCAACATCTAATATTTGGAAATTTTTCAAGTTTGTGAATTACATTCTCAGGTTTCTAAAAGTACTTTTAATTGTATTTTCTGGATTATCTGGACAAGTCTATTGAGAAATTAGAATAACATTGGAGAATAGTAAAGGGTAAAGTGAAGAGTAAAAAACGCTTAAAATTGGCATCAATTTCAAGGAACCCCCTGGTTTCCTAAACATTTTAGAATTTAAACAGCGATAGACTACACAGAAAATTATATGTTTCAGCTTTCAAAAATTTTCCAAATGGTTCTTATACATCAAACAGTCTCGGAAATATTCAAATTTAAAAGTCGGACACTTTTTTGGGACACCCTGTAGAAGCAATTGTATTTTGTAAATCTATTTGAATAGCTACTGTACATGTTCAATTATTTTTAGATTTTTTCCTGGCTCAAATCGGTCTCCCTCCCGGTTAAGATTTTGCAAGGGATTTTCTAAAAGATTTTCCTTTGAGAAACCTTGGAAAACATGCTAAAATCATTAGCAAGTTTCCCTAATGCGTTTACCTTACAACGATGACTTGAGAACGCTTTAGCACGTGCTAATTTCTTGTGGGTATGAACCCCCTAGTCTGAATAACTTATTAGGGAGATTCCATTCTTCCAAGGGGAACGACATGCATTGATGCATGTGAGTGTCATAATTGCTAGGTAGGAAAACGAAAGGGAAATTTCGTTTGTTGTTTCCTTCATTTTTGCAGGTTTTCGACAGGGGCTTTCTTTAGAAAATCTCTCATATCGATGGGAAGGAATGGCAGACTAAAGCCGGGTGAATTGCTGAAGCTTATTGGACATATCGGGAATAAAACAAGACAGTTTTCAATATTATTGCTTTGATTTTGAGGGAGGAGCACCGTTTCAAACGCAGGGCCTTTTTATTCACTCACCCGGTATTAGGGCAAACTGTCGTCTTGTGCACATGAAATGTGGTTCTTTGTTCTTAGGAGAATTCATTGGTTCTTTGTTCTCAGGAGAATTTATTGGTTTATAATGAAAGAAGAAGGATGAATCTAAGGTTCCTCTTGCCGGACTTTGTTTATGCGATTCAGAAGTCGAGCAGCTAGCATTGCAATTTTTGCATATTTAGTGCTGAAATGAAACTATTACTTCTCACCACCCGAATCAAAATTTATATGGTAGGTCTTTTATCCTTCTTCTTTTGCTATTAACTCGTAACTTCTCTTAAAACCACCCTTTGCATGCGCAAGTCGACAGTTTGCCCGACTCGTTTCAGGGTAACTTATACCTGAAGCATTGTAGAGCGCGTGGCCGAGTAGATAAGGCGACTGACTCGTAAACCAAAGGTCAGAACGGCCGAGGTTCGAATCCCGCGCTGGACAGTTTGGTCGCTGTCCGTAACTCTAGCCCGGGTCGACCAGAGCCATGTGAGGGAAATCTGGTAGCTGCGGCGGGTTGATGGTAAAACATCCGTGGCCCCTGATGGAAACAAGTCTCTCTCAGACTTTCGCAGGCTAGCCACGTTAAATATGATTACCTACCTACCTACCTAGTGTAGCCTTGTTTGTTTTAATTTACTGGTTGAAAGGATTCCCTTGTCTGTAGTCAAATTCTGCTGTCAATCAAAAGCCGCAGATCTTTTATTACTCTATTTGTATAAATCCGCTCTTGTTGTTAAGAATTGCAAGGCAGCAGCCAATTCGGCTGTTCATTCTTTGGAGATGGACTATTTGTCTTGCCCAGTGTAAGATGACAACATTTAGCGATATATTAAATATTATATACAGAAGATACTTTATTGTAATTTCTTTCTTTCATTACACTAGAATGTCCCTATTCACAGTTGATTGGCATTGATGGACTGGACAGTGAGAAAAATAGGCTTCTTGTGCTTGGTACGTAAGTTCTCTATTAGAGAGTTATTGTAGCAAGGTAAATGATAGACAGCAATTTGTCAAGCATCCAGCTTCATTTACAGTAATCTTTTCGAATTCAAGACCAGAAGGTTAACAAGAGAATGAGGACATCATTTGATAAACAGATAGCATAAATTTGTTACAAGGCAGATGTTTAGATTTCTATCATTTTTTATCATAGATTTATCATATATTCAAATCTATCATAGATTTCTATCAAATTTTTATCAAATTTCCGGGGCAGCGTACAACTTTGGATGAAGAAACTATAGAACAGGGTATTGTCTTTTACTACGGGACAGTGTATCATTTTCGGTAATTTTAGTCCAGGACAGGGTGCCTTTTCAGATTTTCCAGTGGCACCTCCCCGTATTTTCGTAGACCAAGTACCCCCCCCCCCCTCGGGATTTGTTACCATTTAAATCATTGAAACATTGATCAAATTGAAGCAATTCACTTGTAATTTTAGGCAGGGCTCAAAAGAATATTTTCCTTCCTGGTAGCAAGCTAGAAGCACCTTCGTTTCTTCTTACGCACTTTCTTCTTCTTTCCCTGTATACCGTCCAATTCTCTCCATTTTCCTTTGTTTTTTTCTTTCTTTCCCTTCTTCTCCCTTTCCTTCCGTTTCTTTTTCCTTTTTTGCCTCCTTCCTTCCTGGGAAATTTAAGCATTTCCGCTACCTTCCTGGTAGTGCCGCTACCACGCTACTTCGTTTTTTTAGCCCTTGTTTTAGGGAAATCCCGCGTAAGTTGTAACATGTCTCACATTAGATGGCACCTGCAAATGCCCTCAAATATCAACAATAGCGGTTAGCGGTAGTGTTTTGCAAAAGAATTTTGCGATCTCCCACATTTCAGGTAATACATACTTTGAGACGGACTTAAGTTTTTTGAAAGTGTTTATTTGAGATAAAGAAGATGCTTTTTAGATTATGAATTAATTCTCCTTTCAGTCAGGCAACAGAGTTGTATTGTTTCGAATCAGTGTCGTAGTTTGCGTATTACTGTTTTCAAAATTTTGTACCCTTTTCCGACTCTCACACCCGGTATTGTTAAAATTATCGTGATTTATTTGCTGCTGCTGCTGCTACATTATTCTACTTTTGTTTATTTATTTGATTGAAATCCTACCTTTGTTCGGGATACTGCCAACTCCCCCTTCTGTAAATCACAATGGAAAAGACGTTAACTCTGATAGGCTCGCTCATCAATGGAACGGGGGTGAAGCGCTTTGGGGCATGCGCGAATTCACAAAAGAAAAATGAAGGACGATGACCCTGCAATCGGTAGTGCGCATAATCCAAAGCACTTAGAGGGGGGTCTAGTTCTTCTGGAGAAAATCCGTAAGACTTTCATTGATAAACTATGCACTTTTGGCAGGCCACGATAAATCGTACACTGGACCGATTTTGAAGATATATCACTTAATCTTTAGCAGAAAGCCTGAATTAGATTCTAAGATATTTTGCAAATTTGTCCGTTTTCAATTTTTAGAGCTACAGGCGAGTTTCTTAAAATTTTCGTTATCGAAAACACTGAAAACGATCAAAAAACGTTGATCAAATTTTCTAAAGACTCATCATGAATGGACAAAGAGAAAATGTTTTCAGCGTGATTTGGGGATTTGGAAATTGATCATTGTAAACTTCTGCACGAGTGTTATTTCAAATATTGGCTTGTTGCGAAATTCTGTAGTAGTTGCAATAAAGTGCCGCCCCAAAAGCCGTCACAAATCAAAAATGTAGCAAAACTCCATGCTTGCTGGCCCCATGACTCTTCCTCGCTTGTCTTTTAACCCCCTTGATACAGGAACACAGCCTGCAGCAAAGCATAAATTCAATGTCATTACAAAAGAAAAGACATTTCTTTATATTCTTGAAAATATTATTACATTTCTCATAAGATAGTACGAACTCTCGCACAGCAGCTTACAATTAGTCGATTTCTAAATCTCAAATCACCACGAAAAAGTTTTCTCTTTGTCCATTCATGTCGATTCTTTAGAAAGCTTGATCGAAGTTTTTTGATCGTTTTCAGTGTTTTCGATAACAAAAATTTTAAGAAACTCGCTTGTAGCTCTAAACACTGAAAACAGAAAAATTTGCAAAAAATTCTAGAATCTAATTCAGGCCTTCTGCTAAAGATCAGGTCATAAATCTTCAAAATCGGTCTTGTGTACGATTTATCGTGGCCTGCCAAAAGTGCATAGTTTATTTTGGCGCACCCGGTAGGATCCCGAACAAACCTTTTAACTGATCCTAAATTTTGTAATTTTATCCAAAAGACTATCTGGTGTCAGAACTAATGGCATGTCGAATGACTGGTGGATTTCAAGATGAAAAGACGCAACAGGTGTAGTATATAACTCTTTTGCAGCATTTTCATTCTGGTTTGCCTTACATTTTTGTTTTTTCTCTATTTATCGTTAATTTGTAGCTCTAATGAATGCAATTTTAGACTTACGTCGAGATTCTTTGTATTCGTTCAACATGTTTAACGTATAACTCAAACTGACAGCGGATCTTATTTATTTTCAGCACTCTGAGCACCCGATCCTTCAACCGATTCACTCAATCATGAAAGCATTGGAATTGCCGCCACCTGCTAAAGACGAAAATGTTTTCAAAGTATTCACAAATATAGAGGACAAGGTAATTTTATTCTATACTTTAAAGGCTCTTGGGCAACCGGTATACTTTCAGCCTTTATATGGGTGGCTTAATTTCATATTGTAGGAAAATTGTTTGTGACGTCGCTCAAGTCATCAGTAAGTCGCTACAGCTCCAGACGCGGCAATACTTCTTACGTATGTTAGATATTTGACTTGAATTTAATGAAATCCACGAAAAACAAAAGAAACGATCGCAATGAATTCTGCGGGCTACCCAAGATCCTTCAAATGATTATCCTCAACTGACATGTTGCGTAATTTCATTTATTCCACGAATAACTGGCAATCTACCATTCTAATCGTTGGATGGATAGTCAGTCGTTACATAAAAGATATTTATTCATTTCATTGGCAATCTTTCGAAAGGTTGATTTGAAATAAGTGAATTGGATTGGTGTGAAATGGCTAACTAGTTGAGACAAAACCAGTGAAGTTGTTGGTGATTGCCCACTACTCTTTGTCTCAAATTGTAAAGCGTCAGTTTATTGTCAGAAACACTTTGTTTGCCAAACATTTTTGTTTGTATCTATCCTTTCAGTTTATTCATATAAGAGCGTTTTTTTTTATCTTATTCCTAAAAAGCTCATATCAAAATGGCAATTTTGTTTTTTCATTTCCAGGTTAGAGGTGTGCTATCAAAACTTCCGCAAAATTATCTTGGTGATGCATTGTTACAAAAAAGACTCAGTGAGCAACAATGGGTTTGTTTCTTTGCTTAGTTTTCAGCTTGCACATTATCTCTATCGAATTTCTTTTTATCTACTTGCACAGCAATTAACTTAAAGTTCTGTTTAATGGGCAGTTGGACGTCACATTAGGACTGAAAGTGCTAAGGCTAAGTATTTACACTTCGATGGAGATTTTGACAAGTAGAATTGCATGTTTTTTCCTCTTGCATCTAAATTGCTGTTGATGATCGATCAATCTATGTTAAAGGCATTCAATTATGTTAAGTAGAATGCGTATACCCAAACTTCACGAATCTGCTGACTCATGGTTCTCAATGGCGCATCTGATTGGCTGATGTTCGTGTGAAATGAAAGTGATCACATGAGACGCATTGTGCAACAGCTGGCCCTTTTTGGTATTTTAAGAATGATAATTTATCTGTATTCTATGGGTCAAATGATACACGGCAAAGCATGTCCATCTATTTACTCGATGCTTCTATTTTGATGTAGTAGTGAATGAAAGTGAAGAGGGACAACGTCTTTAGGGAGCAGGCATCTAGTTGATCTTTGGTGCTATTTATTTCTCATTCAGTTACCTGCTAACTGGTTTCGGTCACAATGCCATCATCCCAGCAATGCCCCGAAGATGCTCTGGTGGGTGAAACTAGTCAGCACTGAGATAAAGAATAAAAATGAAAAAAGACCAGATTGATGCCTGTTTTCTTCGAGTGGTTAGGCCCTCTTCAACGGTACACTGTATGTTAATTTGATGTATTTACGAAGTCACTTGTTGATTGGATATTCCTGAACATCGTGAACGGCGTTCCTGTTGAGCAGCACTGAACCTGCGAAGAGAAATCAACACTTGAGGCTAGCTAAATGACCCACCAAAGAATATAGTTTTTGAGTCAGATTTATGATGCTTGGTGAAAACTAAAGATGAATAGAACCTTCTCGAACAATATTGAACTAGCTGCTCAATTGATTTGGTTGGAATTACTACGAAGGGAAAGGTAATGTAAAAACGAATGGCAGCTATGGTGCCTTTACTTATGGGAGGTGCCACGCAGAATCTGTTACCCGCTTTTTGCTTCTGATTGGGTTTGCGTGTTGCGTCTTGACCCTTTTAAGTGACGAGTAGCTTTGAGATAAGTAGTCTTTAAAAGGTTCTTTTCTTTCATATTTAAACAAATGATTTGCGGTACAAAATTTGAAAATAGCCTTAAATGACGGACTCATCGTACTAAACCCATAAACGCAACAAAACACCGTAATCTGTAGAAAGAAGACTGTTAACTCCTGTAAAAGAACAATAACCGAAATAAACCTGTAACCAGAGAGAAATCTGTTGAATCCTGCAAGAGAAAAACGAGTTAATCTTAAAACCTGAAAGAAAAGATATAAGTTAGTAACTCACCAGTAACTGCAATAAAGAGCAACGTTGAATAACGAAAAACGCGTTTCGTCGCGCACTCACAGTTCGGCTCGTGCGAAGAACAAATCAACGATACCAACAGGTCATTTTTATTACCAGACGAACAGAAAATTTACCAAACTTTCATATTTCTAGGCTGAAGTTGAAGAAATAAACAGAGTAATGTCAGAGGAATATTACGTTAGACGGCAAGTGTTATTAAAAAGAATAGACCTGACGATACAATCTTTCATGTGGAGTGACCAAGCAAAGGTAATGTTACTATAACAAAATATACTGAAGTCTGTTTGAAGTTAGGTGTGAGATTTGTGATAACGCAAAATTGATAATCTGAGACACTTCAATTGTTTTATTCGAGGACATTTTCACGTGACGTCTAATGTTTGAGACGGACTTTAGGCTGCCCATGATCAAGTTGCTTGTTTGATTGATTCAGGCACAGGTAGTGAGTATCATGGATAGTATATTAATTATGGTGTTATAACTGTAAGTTAGAATCACAGGAAGAGTTGAGATACCTTTGTATTTTTCGTTTTGTTTCCTGCCCAAACTGTACTCTAATTCTAACAGTACTTTCCAGGCCAGTCAATCCCCAAATACCTTTTTTTCTTCATTGTGTTTCCTTCCAAACTGTACTCCAACGCAAACTTTGCTGCCTAGCTAGGCCAGTCCTTCCTCGTGCAACAGAATTTCAAACCCGACGCAGTTGGAGACTGTTAGAATTGGAGTACAGTTTGGGCAGGAAACAAAACGAAAAATACAAAGGTATCTCAACTCTTCCTGTGATTCTAACTAACAGTTATAACACCATAATTAATATACCATCCATGATACTCGCTACCTGTGATTCAGGATAGCATAGCATAGGGCTCAAATCTTGAAAAAAGGTAGGTGTAAAATTCTATAACATTTTTCTTTGAAAGGAAATCAGGGTATTTTGCTGTAAATCGGCTGTGGAAGTCTTTTTGTCTTGAATAGTTTCAAAATGGCAGCATTTCTTATTTTTTTAGGCAATGACGTCATCACATTTATGAATCTTTTTTTCCTATAAATTCAATGCTAGAAATTTACAATTTACGAAATACCTAAGATTACAAATGAGCTACCATGCAATACTACAGAAACGATACCAAGGAGAGCAAAAGATCGTGACTACCCCAGGGCCATCACATGAAGGAGATAAACTAAAATACAACTAAATATATAAGAGGCCCCCTAGCTATTCAGAAAAAAATATAGAATTGAACGATATTTTGCAAATGGAATTTTCGAACATTTATGAATCCTAAACTAGAAATTTCTGCTTGCCACCATATTTTAGACATTCATAAACTGTGGTTTTCTTGAAGATAGTATCACTCTTCCTCTATGGATTTCAGATTTACGATGATATTAATTTTTCAAAATTTTCAATGAATTTTTCAAAAATAATGAAAATGCCACCGTTTAAACTAATCAAGATATCAAAAAATTTCCATGGCAACTTTACAGCACAGTACCCTGAGTTCCTCTCAAACCATTCAAATTATAGAAAAATGTGATCGAATTTTACACCCAGCTTTTTAAAGATTTGAAAGATTTGAGCCCTATGCTGGATAGCATCAAACAGTGTAGCTATTGAAATCGGCATCAAGGCACTCATGAAGGTATTGAAATCAGATAGCTTCTAAGCTTTCTTCATTCAGCACAATCTTCAACTTTTATACCGTTAAGAAAATTTTCAACAATCACAACTTATGGTGAAGAAAAGAAAGAAGGGAGCCTGCAGGAATAGGCGGCTATATTTTGAATTTCACTCCGACATCGAGGTAATCATCGTTCCTTGTTAGTCCCCAAAAAGCATATTCACGAAAGTGTTTAAATTGTCGAATTAATGATTCCGTTGTATTACTGGTGAGCTGGTTTGGCCATGAAGCTTGGAGTTTGAATTTCGATATGTACGTCAAGTGAGGTTCATGGAATTTGAAAATTTAGCCCATTTCTACAGGCCATTTTCATCTTCATAGCTGCAAAGCCTGTTCAGAGGTATGCATCGGTCAGGCTTTTTTGCCAAAATTCAAATATCTCTATCAAATCTCTTAACCCTATTTTAACCGGGGGGGGGGCGTTTTTCGCCCCCCCTATCGGATTTTTTTTAATAGCTCCCAAACGATGGCACTTACAATGCTGAAACTCCTTGACTTTTCCTAAAATTTAGTTGGCAATCAGAAAATAGAAATTTCAATACCTATTGTTTGACCACGTGACCACCACATGCCCATATTTGGAGAGTGGTCACAAAGAAATTCTTTAAAACGGCTTAATTTCCTCCTTTGTTACTAAATCTCAACAATATATATACCATTCGATTCGTCTTGATGAGTACTTTCATTTGATATATAATTTATTCATATTTGCTGACATCAGCAGTTTATTATTTCTATGACGTCATAAATATTTATGACGTCATAATCCTAATGAATGAGTAATTTTTCATGCAAAACTGATGGAATTACCTCAAATATCGATAAAGGTACTTGATTTCACCAATAATATGCGAAATTAATGGTTTAAATCATAATTATTGAGCTAACAATTTTGCATTGAATCAAATTTTCATTATTTAATTAGTTAATTCATTAGAAACCACAAATATCCGCATGAAACCATATGAAACTACAAATTAATGATATCATTCATGTATTTGGATGGTTTTTTGCCAATTTTATCTAGCTATTTGCTAATAATTGGCCCTTTTCTGCAAATAGCTCGATTTTCTCAAAATTTGCATTGTTTTTGGTTGCCTAGCAACCAATCACGTGACTATTGATTGATTGATACTATTTTTAGATTCTCCTTTGTTCAATTATGACACAGTGCAAGTTTCATTGTCATAGCTGTTATATTTGCGGAGAAAAACAGGGGGGGCGAAAAACGCCCCCCCCGGTAGAAAATCACTTTTTTTTTACCCGGTTAAAATAGGGTTAAGAAACTTAGGAAGAAAAACCCAATATTTTTGAAACCATATGACTCATTGGTGTGATTTCAATTACTTCAAGTATCTTTTGCTGCTCTGATATCCTTAGACTGACGACGTGATTCCTTGTATTCGTTCAACGATTTTAATCTGATGTTTTTATTTCCACTCATACAAGAACTCACGACCAAACAGATTCAAAACAGAGACTAAAATTTTACGAGAGATTTGAAGAAAAATTCAAGCATCGAAAGAAAAATGGAACGTCGCTTCTAACGTTGCTTCGCTTCGGAAAGTCGACCTTTGATCTAATCAACCAATCAAACTCTAGGAATAGGCACGTGGTCTGACCTTGTAGCGTGGTAGCGATCCGATTGGTCCTGCCGTGAACGCGGCGGAGATGGCCTAAATTAGTCCCCGCTCTAAAGCTGTATACACTGTATTGTCACAAGTCTCAGTGTGAAACCATAACATCATCCTATTCAATGCGGAAAACTGAGACTCATGTAATCAATCTATGATACCTTAGGGAAAGAAAGATGAAATAGCTGCATCATTTCAACCAATAAGAAAGCAAATAGCCTCGACTTCTGGGATTTCGACTGCAGATATCTTGTCAGCGAGAAAAGGTTAGTATCTTTGGTATCTTTAAAGGTTTTGAGGCATATATAAACGTTATAAATGTCATTTAAAGCAAGGAAATGCGTAAAAACACTTTGCTATTTTTGTCGATTTTTCGATGGCTTTCTTCCTGATCTGTAAGCGATTACTTGGAGATTATTAGCTTGGAAACAGCCAAAGTCGATCGAAAACATCGATCAAATTTGGTAAAGACTTAACCTGAAGGGACAAAGAAAGAAAACAGTTACTTTTTATTAACAAAAAGCCTTTATTGAAGTCATACCAACAAAATTTTTTTGAATTGAACTGCAAGCTTGTGAAAGGATGGAGCAGTTGCTCGTGACAATGTCTCATCTAACTCCATCTTTAGAATTGCAATCGATGTTCTTAATCAATTTTGCCAGACTACGAATTTTTAACCGAGAGAAGTGGCTGCCGTAAAATCAAAGAGATTGCTTAGTATTATTTGGGATTTCCCGTTGCAGCTCTGCATTTAAATTCTTGCCTGTCAGAATTACGAATCTACTAACCAACAATAAGATCAATCCTGTTTTGTTTCTCCGTCTAGATCTTTGCAAACTGGAGAAGACCAGCTCAGGTGTTGCCAGAGAAGTGACAAAATGCGATATCAACAAAATTATGATCGGAAAGGTAACTAGATATTCTGATCATCATTCTATCTAAGTGTCATGTCTGTCGACGTCGACGTTCAAGGTAGCCCAAATATATCTGTCCTTTGTACGTTGCATGATCCCAGGAAATTCCACAAGTGGTAGCCATTTGGACTCATACCCGGAGGGCTTTGCCTTGGAGAACAACAGCAGGAATGTGCCCGCCGAAGGAGGCATTTCGGAACCTGTCCTGGAATGAAATATTGGTAACACAATGGCTGCGGTCACACTACTGTATTTTCCCGTTGTAAAGTGAATCGCTTCACTTTGTTGCAATTTGTTTTTGTCAGCAGAAAGTACGGCAATACAACGGTACAATGTTACACAGTGATATTATTTATCATGCGACAAGAAAGCAAGGCTGCGATTGTTTTGCAGTAATGCCCCGCATATAAGAAACACAAATTTAAGAAACACAGACCCTGATTTTCAAAATAATAGCCCATTTTATAAGAAACTTGTTCAGGTCTGAAAAAAAGCTTGTTTCTTATTTAAAAACTATGGATTGAAACCTTGGAATTTTTCAGCTTGAGACTGTTCCATATTTTTGGCCCATGGTAAGATAGACATTTTTGGCCTGTGTTACTCTTACACGATGGGACGTTTGGTCTAAACTTAGACCTTCGCGTTATTCGACTTTGGTCGGCTGGATGGAATATTTCGTCAGCATAAGCTGGAACAGTTCCATTAAAAAAATTCATTATATTTAAACAGAAATTTTGATCTACTCTGTGCGTAGTGGGGAGCCAGTTTATAGCTTTGAATTATGTAGCCCCAACGTAGAGATCATGTCAATCATCATCAATAGAGATCATGTCTGGTTCAACAGTATATGTTTTTGTAATAAGAAACTTTACCCTGATTTGCAAGTTTATCTCATTCTATAAGAAACGCATCAGACCTGAAATTGAAAAAGTTGTTTCTTATATGCGGGACACTACTGTATTATCCAAAACAACGCTAAAATATAGCTCGGGACCTAGTTTTGCCCGTTGTGTTGTATCTCATAGTATTCTTATGGAATCAGCTCTCAGGACCAAAGCGCTGTAACAGCGTTGTATGTATGTGAAATGAAAAATGCGGTCACATACACAGCGTAATTAACCCGTTGATTTGAAGTGATTCGACGATGTAAAAACGCCTTGTATGACCGCCGCCAATATCAAACAGGTGCATTACAATTGCTAAAGTCGCTGTTCTCTTAGTTTCTTCGACCTATCCTGGCAAAATTAGGATTATTGATATTACTGGCCCGGATCCAAGGTACGACAGGTATAATCCTGTCGCGGATCTCTTAATTGAAATGGAGACTCAACGGCAGGCTTATCTCCTGGTGCGCAATCCTATTTTCTTCAATGTTGGTCTGACAATTGATGTTTTCCATTCCTTTGCGAAAACTCCTTGTTGCAGTGACAAGTTGATCAGTTTAGTGATAACTGGGAGAATTTTCTTAAGGATTATGTCATTTTTCAATATATTTGTAGGCATGGCATCTAGTTCACAGGATTTTGTTGACATTCCTTTTATTAGTTTTTCTACATCTTCCTGTGTCAAAATTTTGAACTTGCTAAACTCTGCAATTGAATGATTCTTTTTTGAAACATATTTTGGTTTCTCCTTAAGATCATCTCTTATTTTCTGTATCTTGTTTGTAAAAAACTCAGCAAACTCTGTGGCAAGTTGATCTTCTGATTTCCCTTCTGGCATCTGATTTTCTGATTTTGATCCTGTTATTTTGTTGAAAGTCTTGTATAGTGCTTTTGTATCTCCTTTGCACTTTAGAATTTTGTCAGACAGAATTTTGGTTTTCTTTTCTAATATCGTGTAATTATATTTATTTCTTTCATGATGGTATATTCTCCACTGTTGTTGTTCTCTGTACTTAATCCATTTCCTTTCCTCTCTTCTGACCTTTCTTTTCTGATCAGCTACTTCTTCATCAAACCAATCTTTCCTCTGTCTGATAACCATAGTGAATGTTTTAACAGGAGCTACTAAGTCTAAACTTCTCTTAACCTCTCCCTCCATTAACTTTACACATTCATCAACTGAATCAACAGAGTCATTGATACATGTGAAATCCATGTTTTTACTCAATTCCTCAATGTTCAGGTTTTTCAACTTCCTCTGTGTTCTGGTGACTTTTGAGATATTCTCTTTTGGAATGTTCACCTCAGCTATTACACTTCTGTGATCTGAAATATAAATCCCAGGTTTGCAGTTAACTATCGTTTTGCTACCAGATTCTGTAAACACGTGGTCAAGTGTGTGCCCTTTATTGTGTGTTGAGAATGTCACATGTTGCTCTAATCCAAGGGATTCCATAGCTCTAAGATAAGTATTAGCATCTTTATTATTCATGTCATCAATCCAGATGTTGAAATCACCCATTATGATAATGTTTTTATGCTGTAATAAAATTTCACTCAAAAATTCAGGATATTCTTCCAAAAATATTGCTGTTTCAACTGGGTGGGTCAAGGATCGAGGTGGGCGATAAATGAGCATGATATGAAGTGAGACATTTTTATAGCAAGCCCTCCATAGACCAAATTCAAATGATTTCTTTTCTCCAGCCTTAATCCTTTTCACTTTGATGTAGCTTCTATGAACCAGACACAAACCACCACCTGGCCTTCCCTTTCTGTGTTGAAATTCTGCCTTCCAGCCATCACTATTAAAGCAGCAACTATTTTTCCAAACTTTATCCTTGTCATTAGTTGTAATCCATGTTTCTGTAATTCCCAAAATATCGATGTTCAAGTCATCCATGTGCTCTAACAAGGCGTGCTAAATACCTGACTTAATACAATTATCATTGAACAAACAAAAATTAAAATCAAAAGAATGTCAAACGTACCAGAAACATGCCGTGAAAATGATCTATTGTTTTAGGTTTTTTGTAAAAAGCTGTTCTTGCGTGTCATTTGTCGTTTCAATTGCTTTATACAGGTACCAGATCGAGGTGGTCGTCCTTCAGCAGAAGCTCCACCTCCGGAAATGCCATCATTCAAAAGGCGCACGGAACCACCGAAGGGTCAAAGAGGTATGTGACAAAATAGTTGAGGAATGTTGACTCCTGTACAGAGCATTTCGGGGGGGGGGCAATCGCTGATTTTCAGCACACACACATACATATCAAAAGTCACGAGAAATTAAACGTTAAAAGATTCAGTATTAGTATACTACGTCCACCTTTCATAATCACATTTTTATATGCGATACTTAGCATGTAACTGTAGACATATAGGTATGATTTTGGTATTAATAGTAATTAATAGTAGAAACATTGAACGCAATAAGAATTTGACTTTACTATAAGGATAGTGGACGAGTAAGGGAACCGGCACTTGTATAGTGCGCAGAGTACGCTTGTATAGCAGTTAGCTATTTGGAACACATTTAAAGACTCTTTCGGACTGGATTTTACTATATTCTAGGTCATATGTTCATATTTCTTGCATAGGCGTGTACTTTATTCAAACGTATGCTCATATTTTCATCGTCTCAGTTAATCTTATATTCGATTTGTTGATTTTTCTGTACTTGGAACCAGTCTCTTTGAATTGCCTTGGACCATCCAACCAACACAAAGAGAGATTGCAAAAGCACAAAAACGTCACCAAAAAATCTCCGAAAAAGTTCACAGAAAGTCACAGAAAAAGCACAAAAATCACACAAAAGCTTTGCATTATTTTCAAAATCCCAATACCTATTTTAAGGAGTGATTTGTCCAACAGAAAGACTCTATATTTTACAAATCTTCTAATTTAGATTTGCGCTTCATCTCATCACAAAGGTTATTATCGTGAATCTCATCCAAAAGATTGTCTAATATGAATCTATTTTGTCCCTGTTGTAGGTGATCGAGGAAGAGGCAGAGGTGGTCGCGGACGTGGTGGATACGATAGAAGCAATAGTGGTGGCCAAAGAGATGATTACAGCGGAGGACAAGGTGGCGGAGGAGGTATAAACTTTGAGATTCATAGTAATTCTTACTGCTCAGAATCGTTAATACTAATCGTTAATAATCGTGAAGTTTGCACCATGCCAGTTATGCGTCCTTATTTAGCTGAGGAATTCAGCAATTATATAAAGTCTGTCCAAAACAACTACGCATAGGAAAATGGTGTTAAATCATTGCAATTGTCAGGTTGTGATTTTAAGGTAGAAAGCCATGCTGCTTCCCTTGAAAAATAAGTTCCCCATTTTGTCAAAAAGCAAAATTTCTTTCGTATGAAATCCTACTTTTTTGTGCTTGCAAGTAAGACTTGCACTATCATTTCAACAAAGAAAGGTAAATGGGGGAGGGGGGGGGGGGCTTGAACGAATTTGATCATATGATTTGATGAAACGATGCTACCGCTACATGGTTGTTAAACGTTCCAATTAGTTTTCCAGTTTTATAGAATTTAAAGTAGAATATTGGAAAATGGCTAAAACAATTCGATCATATCATCCTACAAAACAATAAATGCATACATTCCATCCGTTTTTTGAACTAAGATTGCTTATATCGTTGACTTCGCAATGTGTTTGGTTTCCAATTATATTTTGGTCTTTTGGTCACCTACAAATCTCCAGCGATTTGAAAAATATAAAAGAAATTGCAAAAACGTTGTTGACACTTCTGATGTCAACTAAAACGAATTATCTTTTGTTTGATTTGATTTTATTGATCTTTTAAAACAAAAGGCAATGCAAATTCTCAATCCATCCATTCAACAGGTTGAACAATTTGTTTTAATGTGTAGGTATAGGTTGACTACCTCAATTTTCTGAAATTTTTCTGTTTTTTTGTCAGTTGGCTTCAAATTTATACTTGCGCATCAGCTGCATATTTACACAGTAAGAAGCGATAACTGATCTTTTTGCTTGTAGGTTGGAGTGGCGGTGGCAGGAGTGGAAGTGCCAGAGATTCTGGTAACAGAGGTGGTGGTGGTGGTGGTGGATGGGGAAGTAGAGGTGGCAAAGGTGGCGGAAGAGGAAGGAACTATGGTAATGACCAAGGTGGCGATGGGAAAGTGTACTATAGTTAGGTCCATAATTATTTAGTATTTTGTGTTAAATTTTGAATTATGATCTTTAATTTAATGACAGAATTGACTTTTTATTGTTTGTTAACTGATAATTCACATTTTAAGTGTCCTCGAACAACCTACAAAAAACTATGCTGATAATTTTTCTAATCTTTTGCTCATTTCTTGCTACAGCATACAAGTCAAATCTTGCAATAGCGCGCGGTGAAAATCCTTCGTAAAATGCAATAATCGGCATTAAATCAGTTTCTTTCGCATTAACAAGGCAGCGGATCTATTTACCAATAAAATCAGCGCAAATCTCATTTCTTTCCCCTGCCTGTCCTATCATAATTGATTCTGACAAAATGTAATCAAATTTTGAAGCATTTGCAGCAAACTCTTCATTCCAAGTGTTCTTATTGCAAACACCCATTTTAAGAACAACATCTTTTTTACCGCTTTTCGACATGCCGAATGATGAAGGAAAAATTAATTGTTTCTGCGGAGAGTGGTTTTGCAAAACGGCATCTCGCTGTGCACTGGAGCGGAAAGCAGAGCTACCTTAAATGAACAGACTCTAGGTACTTCTTCAATTTTCGCGAACAGCAACCGGAAAAATTTGACGTTAGGAGGAGATTTTTTTGACGAAACCTCTTGTAACATTCACATGCATGCCAAACTTGTTTCTTTTTTCAAGAAAGTTTATGACAACGGATACCAAGTACTGCTTTACAGTTAACTAACACAAAAAGGAGCCAGTCCATGCATTAGTCAGTCTTGTGTATCAAGATTTCAAAAACTAAACTCTGTGATTAATACTGTGAACTGTGCTGGGTAAAATATGAACTGTTGATTGGATAGTTGTTGTAGCTTTCTCAGAGGTTCTGCTATGTGGAAAGAATTATCTCCAATGTCCCTGTATTAGCGTCTTTGTACATATCTACAAGATATTAACAGTGAAAAAGAGAACATTGCTTCTCGTTGCCATTATGTTTCTCGTAAGGGCTCGAACTTGTAATTATATGATCGTCAGGAACCTCTTCTGGTACACCTTTGTACTTTTCCCAGTAACTTTCAGAAAACTATAGGCCACGCTGACCTCTTTCAACGGCAAAACCGTGAGCGATAGAACACCAAATGTGCACCAGCGTCAAACTTTTATCATTGTTGAACCATCTCAAAATGGGGGGATGGGGATTATAGCATGTTGGAGTAGGGCAACGAGCAATTCTTGGGAGTCCCCTTTCTAAAAAGTTGTAGAATAATGGACATCATTTTCAGACATTTTCCAGAATCATGTTGCTGAGAAAACATGACAATTAAGTGTAGCAATGACAGGAAATTTTTCATAATTTGTGGGATTATTTCATGGCTTTTCGTTAAATTTACGGACTTCTGGCCCTAAAAATCTTAAAAACTCACGGAATTATGGGTACCAACCATTTGGGTCAAATGGCAAGTGGAGAGTGGATTAGTAGTGAGCCATCTTGTCACTGATCAACGATTTAAATGTTCTTAGTAGTGAGCCACCTTCCGTGCAAATCCACCTTAAACACTCATCATTGAAATATTTTGATTCGTGCATCAGTGAACAGATGGCTTACTGCTAAAACATCCTCATCCGCAGAGGATTTTACTGAGGCGTGGAACATTAAACCACATTTGGTGTCCTCACCCATGGCATAAACATTCATTTTGACACTTCTCCTCTAAAACATGTTTCAGTCTTTAACGATTTCTTCAGCCGTTTTGCCAATGCAAAGCCCTATTCCTTGAGACGACCAACTGCCCCTCAACTGCGACCAGGTCGTACAGGTCTTCTTGCACTGTGACTTCGATGAGTAATATCAGCTTTTACCTTTGGAGAAGCATAAGTAATTCCATTAACTTTCCCACTCAAATTTGCCAGTTTTGTTTTCCGGCTCGGACTAGCTTTTCGTTCTGGACTCAACGTTCGAACAGGAATCGACCTGCGACTCGCCTCCTTTGCTGGTCTCTCATCTCTTTGCGGAAGATATTTATCTAGTTTTGTTTTGACTGGGGAATAACTCATACTCCATTTCGAACGTGATTTTGAAGCTTCAAGACTCTCATCTGCTGATGTTATTTCAGAATCTGTCGGTGCAAGGCCTTGTGTTGCCATTATATGTCTATCAAGTTTATGCAATGATTTATCGAGTATTGTTTTCAGATTTCTCGCATCTCCGTTTATTGTGTTTAACGATCGATCGAAACTTGATCGTAACTTGCCCATTTCATCATCTTTTCGCAAGAATGTATCTTCGAGATGTTGACGACTGTGTTGTTCGGAGGTGAGTTTCTTCTGCAGCAAAGAAACCTAGATGAATGAATCTATAGTCAGTGAACTCTGAGATATTTCCAACGAATATTTACCAGGTGTCCCAGAAAAAGTGTTCAGATTTGGTTCGGTCCAGCGATGTGAATTTAGCTTTAATCAATGGCTAATAACTCTCAAAATGTTCCTTGATGAACATAGATCCCTCGTTTGTTAGTATGGTTGCTTTGAGAGCAGGAATCTAGCTCAGATTTACGTCTACCTCCAAATCAGAGCTTTGGCCTTTGGCGTGAGCAAGTTCCCGAAGCGCTTCGAATGAAACAACGATAGCCTTGATAAAATTTGAATAGTTTTAGATGATATTATACTCTGTTTGCTAGAAGTCAACCAGTGTGCAATTTTTTTTATTTTTTTTTAATTTCAGTTTTTAATTTGGATGTGCAAGAAGTACTGTTCAGGACAAAAGGCCAAAGCTTTGGTTTGAACGTGAACACAAGTTTGAGCTTTCAAGGTCAATATTTCTGCTCTCAAAGAACCAATAACAACAAGCGAGATATCTTTTTTCAATGTAATTATCGAGGAACATTTTAATAGTGATTAGTCATTGATTCAAGCTAAATTTGCATCGCTACACCCAACCAAATTTATATCCATTTTTCTGGGAGACCCGGTATTATCCGCGATACCAGCAGAGAGAAATAAGAGACACAGACTGAAAGTACACAATTAGATTAAATTAACCGTAAGAGGAATAATACATGGATGTACAGGAGGAGGAATAACAGTGTATTGACACAATGTATCATTCCTCCTTTTAATGTGAAGCAAAATCTTTGCAATTTTGTTCTTGTGAAAGCACCTCACGGTAAACTCCTATCCTGATTTTAGGAAAAACTGCGCCTCTGAACGTGATGGGGTCAAATAATTTTGTTGAAGAACTTCATTTGTACAGCTGAAAATATCGTTCGAGAAATTTTGCTCACGAACCAGTATAAATAGATAAACTTAAAAACACATTTGCCTAAGTCACAGAATTCCTCCAAAACAAGGGACTGCAAATCACATTGCCCTGTAAGACATGAAACTTTTGAACAGACTCATCTATTAACATTGTTCCTAGAATTTTGCAAATGGTTAAACTGAATCGACTGAATATCAATATTTTTCCTGGAATTTTGCAAATGGTTAAACTAAATCGACTGCATATCAATATTTTTCCTGGAATTTTGCAAATGGTTAAACTAAATCGACTGCATATCAATATTTTTCCTGGAATTTTGCAAATGGTTAAACTAAATCGACTGCATATCAATATTTTTCCTGGAATTTTGCAAATGGTTAAACTAAATCGACTGCATATCAATATTTTTCCTGGAATTTTGCAAATGGTTAAACTAAATCGACTGCATATCAATATTTTTCCTGGAATTTTGCAAATGGTTAAACTAAATCGACTGCATATCAATATTTATCCTGGAATTTTGCAAATGGTTAAACTAAATCGACTGCATATCAATATTTTTCCTGGAATTTTGCAAATGGTTAAACTAAATCGACTGCATATCAATATTTTTCCTGGAATTTTGCAAATGGTTAAACTAAATCGACTGAATATCAATATTTTTCCTGGAATTTTGCAAATGGTTAAACTAAATCGACTGAATATCAATATTTATCCTGGAATTTTGCAAATGGTTAAACTAAATCGACTGCATATCAATATTTTTCCTGGAATTTTGCAAATGGTTAAACTAAATCGACTGCATATCAATATTTTTCCTGGAATTTTGCAAATGGTTAAACTAAATCGACTGCATATCAATATTTATCCTGGAATTTTGCAAATGGTTAAACTAAATCGACTGCATATCAATATTTTTCCTGGAATTTTGCAAATGGTTAAACTGGAATCGACTGACTGCATATCAATATTTTTCCTGGAATTTTGCAAATGGTTAAACTAAATCGACTGCATATCAATATTTTTCCTGGAATTTTGCAAATGGTTAAACTAAATCGACTGCATATCAATATTTTTCCTGGAATTTTGCAAATGGTTAAACTAAATCGACTGCATATCAATATTTTTCCTGGAATTTTGCAAATGGTTAAACTAAATCGACTGCATATCAATATTTATCCTGGAATTTTGCAAATGGTTAAACTAAATCGACTGCATATCAATATTTTTCCTGGAATTTTGCAAATGGTTAAACTAAATCGACTGCATATCAATATTTTTCCTGGAATTTTGCAAATGGTTAAACTAAATCGACTGCATAGCAATATTTTTCCTGGAATTTTGCAAATGGTTAAACTAAATCGACTGTATATCAATATTTCTCCTGGAATTTTTCAAAATGGTCAAACTAAATCGATTGCATACCTCTTCTTCAAGTCGTGCTACCCTCTCGTGCTGCATTCTTTCCCTTGTTTGTCTTTCTCTGTCTTGAAGCACTTGTTCCATCTTTGCCCTTTCTTCTTTTAACTCAAATTCCCGCCTCTTGAGACTAGCTGCTTCGCTCATGCTACAGTCAAGAAAAGAGAAATCATGTCTTCAGAATAAACAGACCAATTACTGGATAGGTTGAAATATCAACGTCCCACGGTTGATGGTTAGGTAAATTGCATTTAAAAAGATGTAGTCATATTGCGTTTTGCTGTGCAATTTTCGGTCAAATTTATAGAATAAGACGTATTTTACCGAAATCCATTGCTTTGTTGGATAGCTGAAATGTTATTTTTATGCCATATTCGATTTTATTGGCTTCATTTGTCTAACCAAGGACATACTACTTAAAATCAAAAGCTTGGCAGGGAGTTTCAAAGCCACATTGTAATTATTCGCCTTGAGCCAGAAATGCGGAGGTCTTGGCACTAATGGATAATCAAAGTTCCTTTGTGTTCTTAAATCTAGGTAGCAGAAATCGTAGTAAGAAGTTTGCTGATTCTAGGCCAAAATTTGTTCACTGAATTTTAAAATCTTCCAGAAAAGGTTATTTAATCTCATACAACATTCGTACTTATAGTCTTCATTCAGTTTCCAAGTCAACAATTGACAAGGAAAGGCTGCAGAACCGTAGGTCAGCGTTTTCTTTAGTGCTGCGAGGCAAATTCGCAATTTCATCAACCTACCTCTTGGTTTTACTGCGTTCTATATCCCTTATACTCTGACCAAGTGTCGATACGGTCTCTTTCAGGTCTTCATTCTCAGTGACGGCTCCTCGCAGCGACCTTTCAAGCATTGCTTTCTCCTCCGCTAGATCACGGACAGCGTTTTCAAGATTTGCTCGATCACCCTCCAGTTTGCGAATTCTCTTTCCGTATTTCTCTAAATCATTATCTTTCCGTGAATAACTCTTTTCTACTGCCTGCATGGCAGTTTTGCTTGTTTTTGTCTCGTTTTCAGCTCTCGATACTCGCTCTTCCAAAGATCGTTTCTCATTTTGAAGAGTTGAAACTTTGGAGAGTAATTCATCGACCGTTTTGTTTTGATCTCTGAATGTTTTGTTCACTCGGGTCAGTTCTTCCTCTAGCTCGATGGCTCTGTTTTCTGCAGAATGATGAACCTAAATAGGAGTTTAACTTCTTTTAGACAGCAGTAGACGACGAAGGTGAAGGTGAGGTTTTTAGTGCCAGCGCTGGCATCACAGAAGTACTAATCGAGTCCGCCAGCCCTTGTCATGACGCTCAAGTGGTGGGGCCCTACCTGGGATCGAGCCCTGTCCGCCTGACTGCAATGTCAGAGGATTACACCACTGCGCCACAATACCTTCAAAGCAAGCATGGATACTGTAAAACAGAATTTGGTAGCTTTAATTGACATCCAAGGACACAGCACTTCAAGCCCTAGCAAAAGCGGTGAACAATCGCCTGACTTCAAAGAAATTTGTTAATAAATTTTACACCAACCATTTTAAAGATTTCGATCCTATGCTCTGCATATAATGATTCAAATCGTTTCTGAATATTACGACGTCCTTATCGGAATGATAACGATTTCTAATTCAAATTATTGGTGAAAAGGTGATTCGTTGTTTCACCCTAATTAGTGATGTTTGGTGGTATCTAGCGGCATATTGGTAACGTTTTTTGTTGAAATGGTGTTAGGTAGGCTCGACAGGTCATCTCGAAATGTACTGCTGTAAAAGTGAGTGAATGTTGTTTTCGTCTTGGATAAATGGTAACTCAGAGTGCTCTTCCACATTCGATTGATCAAGAAACAGCTCGCAATTCGCAGAGGCTATTCTGAAAGTTAGACCTGACACTTTAGGCACTTTTCGTAGCAGTGGATACATTTATCAAGTCTCTTTTTGATCGACGTTGATTCGTAAATTATATATCAATAGCCAGTCTATGAGCAGATGCCTAGATATCAAAATTGCGTCATAACCAAACCAAACTCATTACTCATAACCATCATAACCATAACCAAAATAAAAACATTATGCAATCAACGCTAAAATTCATTCATACATCAGAACGTTTCTTGTAGCACCAGCAATTACAAACCTAGGTAAATTAATCTTCTGTCTCATCCTTCTCTATTGATCTTTAATCTTCTTATAACACAATAAATGTATAGTAAATGTATCTATGCTACTAAAGACCATACTAAAATCTGTCAACTTTTATTTCGATGCAAGCAGCAAAATATCAATCAAAATGATTTTTTAAAGGGAAAAAATCATACATTACCTCTTTCGTAAAGGTGACTTTATCCATGAGCTCCTGCGTACTCCTCTTATAATTTGAAAGCTGACTTTCCAATGCATCGACCGTTTTCTCAAGTGATTGTTTCGTTCCTTCTTTCTCTTCTAACCGTAACCTCAAATCTCGCATTTTCTCTTTCGACTCTCTTGATGCGTCTCCTTTTTCCCGCAACTCTTCTTCCGCAGCATGCAAATCATCCTGTAATCTCACTTTTTCACTTCTACCAATTTCAACAGCATTCAACAATTCCTCAGTCCGATGCTCCAGTTCCAAAACACGATGAGCGAACTTTTTGTTATCTTCTATGAAACTATTCAATTGATCTTTCAATGCATTGTTCTCATTTTGATATTCTTCAGTTGACCGACAAATTTTCCGAATTTCATCCTCCATTTTTCGTCGATTCTTTTCTGCCTTTGCGCATTTCGCTTCATATTTTTCGATCTGAGCTCGTAAAAGGTTTTTTTCGTCGGCGAACCTTGTGGTGTCTTTGTCAAGCCGTTCGAATGTGTTTTTCGATTCCTTGATTTCGTCTTCTTTTACTCGAACTTTTTTCTCTAACGAGGCAATCTTCTCGACGAGATCTTTACATTCTGTATCCTTCCTCGCAATGTCTTTTTCCTGAAACAAGGTATAGGTACATCTAAAATAGTTCCAAATAGCATTTTAGACAATAACCAAGAAAATGTTACAATTTCTTGAAAAATCAAAATTTGACATGTTTTTGATCCTAAATTTACTTAGCAGTAATAATTATTTTACACTCCCGGGAAAAGTATTTATTTCATAAGAAATTCTGAGTTCGTGGCAAAAAAGCCGTATTTTACGACTTCACCTCAATTTTTGATTGCTGCATAGCAGCACAATGTCATAAGGTGCTTAACTGGTATTTTCAGATCTCTCATGAAGTGATACAGCTGACTTATTTTTAGTTATTTAAGTGGGAGAGTACATTGCTGGTTCCGATACTTAATAAAACTATTGATTGGTAGCCTAGCTTTGCTGCAAAAAGCCCTCAACTTTCGTAACTTTCTTTCATCTCCGTCAATTAATGTTGTTACTGTCCCTTCTGTGAGTTGCAGCGGTATGATTTAAGTTTAACAGCGAAGCTACCAGAATTTATTGGAAATGATGATTCAAAGCAGAAAATTTAAAAGAGGGTCATTCATTTTCTTCATGAGGTTATATACAAAGGAGATGGTTCTCGTTTAGAGTAATTCGGTGGAAAAACTTCAAAGAAGACATACTTGAACATGAATAGTCTCTTGAGTTCTTTCAAATTGCAATTCTATTCGTTCTTTCGCTCGTTCACTTGTTTGCAATGCTTTTTCTACTTCTTTGATCTCATGGTTGAATCTTTTAATTTCTTCTTCTTTTTCTACAAGTTTTGATTCCACTACATGTAACTGGCTTTCAAGCTCATCTCGTTCTTGTTGTGACTGTCGAATTGCCTCTGTATGATCTTTCATCATTTTTTCTATATGGTTTGGGTTAACTTCTAAATCATCTGAAAAGCAAAACAATTAAACAACAACATATTTTGATAAGCTACCAGCTGAACCAACAAAAATTCAAATTTTATGAAAAATCATCAAAATTTGATTATATTATATTACCGACATCTCTCGGTACCAGACTTTTGCAGGAAGGTAGCCTACGTGCAGACAATACCCAAAGGAAAAGGTATATTCTCCGCAACGCCGCTCAATTTCGTCCATCGCATGCGTCAGCATTTCATTTCAAAAGAAGTTTGAATACCCCTTTCAACTAAGCGTCTGTTTATTGTCTGCCGTAGGGTAGTTAAAATTTCAGAGTATTGTGTTTTAAAGGCATTGAGTTATGGTAAATAGCGATTCTCCGGGCGGGGTCTGTCTGCTTTCATGTGATCATTTTGTTTTCGTGTCATCAGATATCAACTTCACAAGTACAAGGCTACATAGGAGCGCACCTGGCGTGTGCAGTTTGAATAACAGCCAATCAGATTGGCGTAAGGTATCATCATGACTCAGCAATTTTTAAAAATTGGGTACACGCAGTCTATTTACCATGACTCAATTCCTTTAATGAACTTTGGTTAGAGAAGAAAAGAGAAACCTGAGATTTAATCACATGATAGCCGTTCTCAAATCTGATTGCTTCCTCGTTCCCAGGGAAAGCGATGTCATTGGCTGTTACAACAATAAGTTTTCTTTGTTATCAAAAATTAATGCTGAAGCACGCACTACACGAAAGTGAGTGGCGTTGCGCAGATAATACCTTTTCCTATATGAATCCAGCATATCAAAAACTACCAAAGTGCATCAAAATTGAATTGACTTTATACACAGTATATTTAAAAAGTTTCCTTTTCTGCATTTGCGTCAAAGGATGAACTAAATATCTGATGTGATCGTTATTTTATTCTTACTAGCCTGCGTGCAGACTCTACTGATTTCCTTTCATTTCAGAGAGGTTCTTCTCCAGTAGAGTCTGCGCAACAGCGACCAAATCCCTGTTTTCAGTTCATGAGAAACGAGGAACCTTTCCTGATTGGCCAAAGCATATCCTCTTTGTTTGATGGAGCGTCTGTGTCTTTGTTCCAGTCTGCTGATATTCAATTGGCGCATGCATGAACAAAGATAGCCATAGAAACCCTTTGTGATAAATGTGTGTCGGTGCTTTGTCTACCCTATTCATAGGCAGCTCTATTGAATCAAATTCAATGAGTTAGTTCCTCAATCCTTGGAACCGCGCGTGACCAAAAACAAGGATTTGGTCGCTGTTGCGCAGACTCTACTGGAGGAGAACCTCTCTGAAAAGAAATCAGTAGAGTTTGCACGCAGGCTAATTCTTACAGGGAACTAGAAATAATATAAGATCTTGAAAAATCACATTGTGAGCAACTGCTTATTATACAAAATTGTGTTTTAAAAGGTAAGGCAAATGTTGCTAGCATCATACAAACTTCTCTTGGGTTTTGTTCATACGAGAAGATGAAATAACAAGGGCAGATTTTGTAATACAATAGCATCAGTTGCTTTTGGTTGACAGCTCAATTCAAAGCAATTAGTGACTGCAGACAAAGGAAATTCTCTCAACCAGTCATTCAAAACAAACAAGGCGGCAAAAATTGCCCTGAAACCAGTACGGCAAACTCTCACCTAGTGCACACGAAGGTTGGTTTTTAAGAGAAGTTATGTGCTCATAATGAAAGAAGAAGGGTAAATCTAAAGATCTGGAGGGTAGATTCTGTTTTTTTTAGATTCAAGAGCTGTGTGGTAATTGTTTCATGTAAGCCCTAAATACGCGAGAATTACAATGCGTTTTGCTCGGCTTCTGAATCAACTAAACAAAATCCGCCAGGCAGATCTTTAGATTTACCCTTCGTTATCAGCACATAACTTCTCTAAAAACCACATTTCGCATGCACAAGGAGAGAGTTTGCCCTACTGGTTTTTGGGCAACTTTTGCGGCCTCGTTTGTGCTGAATTACTGGTTGAGAGAATTTCTTTTGCCTGCAGTCGCTAGCTGCTTTGAATTGAGGTGTCAATTAGAGCAACTTATGCTATTTTGTTAAACAATCTGTCCTTCTTAGATGGAATGCATTTAAAGTAAAAAGTCCTGAAGTTAAACAATGCTCAATCCGTTATCCCAATTCTACCATGGTTTACTACAGTGCAAATCAAGCTTCAGAACACAAGCATTCAATACGATTTTATACTGCACTATTCACGGGACTCGATTGGTACTGGGGTATGTAACGCTTTTGAACATTCTTTTCTTAGTGTGAAAACCTACAAAAGCATTTTGCATTATTCCAAGCAATTGCTGTACTACCGATTTGGTAGCCTTTTCGCGCCTTTACAAGTCATCAAGAAAGCTAGTTTCTGATTACTTCATATTACAACTGTGAAAAAATAGAAGGAAATTCGAATACAGCAATTACATCGGTCTTGCTGCTATTTTCCAAAGTTTTCATCAAAATCCGTTATGTATCTTGAGGCAATACTCATTTTCAAACAGGTTTATTTCTTTGCGCACCCAGCATATAATCCTATTGGCAGGTTTTGTATGGAAAGGCACGATGTGAGAGCCTTCACGCTTCCGTGCCTGGGTTATTCATAAGCATTCCTTTTCATACCAGCAAAAAATCAAACATTTACTAAAGAACGTACGTCATTCGGCTCTCCATATTAAACATGGTTTTTTTATTTTCTCGCTAGCTATATGCAGGGGGTAAATGACTTGTGGATGGTTGGGGGTCTGTCGCCCGGTTTTCAGAAAGCTACCCTCTTCTAATTACCTAAACTTGCCTTGGTTGGCCTTGGTACCCACTTTTATGATAAAGTTTGGCGGAAAACTGCAAATTTTTAACCATTTTTGAGAGGTTTAAACGAAACCCTACCCATGTTTATGGAAAATCAACCAAAAAAGGACCTTTGTTTAGAGAATTTTGGGCCCAAAAACTCACCCGTATGGGCGGCACATACCCGTACCCATGAACTTGTGAACATGTTATGTAAAAATACAGCTCTTCAACAGTAACTCTCCGAACATATTAAGTTCTATTTTAAACACCCGCTACTTTACTTTTCGATTGAAACCACTCACCATCGATGGAATATCCGGACTCAGTATCATCATCAAAGAATCCACCTTTCATGGGACTGCTTGATCTCAAGGGAATGATCCTTTTGGATTTACGATTACCATTGATGCCTAAGCCTCTCTTCAAAACACTATTCAAACTGCTTAGCCTCATTTCAAGATCAGCCTTCTCGTCCTCTGTATACGATAACTGACTTTCTAGTGCTTGAATTCTGGATTCTAGGCCTTTTATTTTCAGTACGTATTCGTCTTTTTCACCAGATTCCCGGCCAAGTGAATGTTCCAAGTCATCGCAACGCTGGCGTAATTTTGCTTCAGATTTGGAAACTGCTTCAACCTCGTGACGGAGCTGTGATTCTAGCATGTTCGTCTCACTTTCAATTTGCTTCAACCTAAAATAAGAATCATAGGAACATTGTCAATTTCCTATGCATGTAGCAATGGAACACCATCGTCTACTCTTGTTGTAGCTGAAAACGGGACGAAGTTTGAACATAATTTGTAGCTTTTCTCGAGACTTTCAAACAAAGCTCCCAAGTAAAATTTTCCATCACTCAGAATTATATGACCGATTTTTGCGACGTAAATTTGTACATCTAAGTTGGCCTTTTTCTTCAAAATTATAGGTAAATTCATTCAAATCGGGGCACAAGTAATGATTATACGGTTCGACAAATACAGATACATTGTTTTGGGGCACCCGATGGATAGCCTCATTCCATAAGGACCTTTAAGTTACGCTCATCTCATTGAGTTGAATTGTTGTTGTTGTTGTCGCTCCACTGAGGGCCTTATAACCATAGAGCTGTAAAACCGGACAAAAATGTCAATCGGCTACAGTTTTTCGTCGCCGTCGTTTGATGATCAGAATATGGCCGAGAAGAAGGCGGTTTTTGACTATTGGCTAGAACGGACGTTCTTCTACGCTCTGATAGCAAGTTTTATAGTATAGCAGTCCTGGAAAACTGCTTTTTGTGGCATTTTAGAAACTGTGGTCGTGAGAAAAAAGTAGCAGGCGATTTAGGCCCAATAGATCTTGCAGCTATTCTAAAAAAGAATTCGAATTGAACGATGTCTTGATATATTTTTGTAGAATGTTCGAATGTGCACAATAGTGATAGAAGCTCCAACGCCACTTAATCGAACCTTTTGCAGAATAGCAAAAAGGGCTATTAGAATCAATACGGAGCTATACATGATATGCATATTGACGTCATAATCACGTTCGAATAAAATTGAGTGGCAAAATGAGTCCATAATGGCGGCCGCGAGCTTCGGGGCTTCGGGCATCCCTGCTCCTGTCCCTGAAATCACATTCTCAGAGTCAAAATTTTTTGCAACAAATCAGCTCAGGAGAAAGCTGAGGCTTTAAAGTGTCTAATTTCATTTCTACTTCTTGCTTTTCGTTCCCAATAGAGACGCGACTGACCAAAGAAAATCAATCATGCGGCCTAAGGGTTATTCCGGACCCTTGAAATTCCCGCCAAACCGGATTAATCTGCGAAGCGCGCGCAGGCCTCGGGATGAAACAAACATTGGCCTAACATATTTCAAATCAGTTTCTTCGACATTCAGTAAGAAAAACACTTCCAGGGCTGCTGGTTGTGCAAATACATTGCCTCAAAGTGGAGTGCTCAATTTCCATGGAATTCGAAGGAAGCATGCACGACGTTTTCGTTCGTTTACCACGGCAGAGATTGGAAGCTCTCCTGGCTTTGATACTCGTTGAATTTGAAATCAGTTCTTTCTCAAGGTAGGCCATGTTGTCTATATATTTTGTTTCAATCGTTTCTTTGTCGTTCTCCGTTGCTGGTTCTCATTCAATATTCTGCAAAAATGAGTTGTTTCCACCGTAAATATTTCACACAGAGAAGTGACTCGAAAATAGAATGTGCTTGGAGATCTATTTTTACATTATTCACTCTTTGTAGGAGAAAATGATGGCAAGCTCCCCACATTTTTGGACACATGACCGTTCAACTGAAAAAGCACATCCAGAAGACTCCATTTCAGATGTTTACAATGGAAAGTGGTCACAGGAATGCTGCATTGTAACTGACTTCCATTTTCTTGCATTCAATGAAAGAAGTGTCAGTGAAGTTTTAAAGCTGAAAATAGCTGGTTGGCAATTTATTGTCATGTGTGCTGCAGCAATCGCAAACAATTTCAACAAGCTGCTTGGCATTTTTAGAAGATTCTCATTGCTGTAGAGAATGGTTGGCTGCCAGAAGAGCATTTATTCCAGAATCTCTACAAAGTTACAAATTTCTCCCAAAGTTTGTGATACAGAAAGTGACATGCTCAGAAAATAAACATTCTCAAAGTTAGATTTGTTGAGATTTAAGATACCTTTGTTGAAGCCATGAATGTTGTTAGTTTCTTTTGCCACACATGACTCATTGTTCATTCCCTACTGCTTCTCTAAAATTCTTCTCAGCAATCCAAATTTGTCAAATGAAACAGAAAGATCATTCCACCATGAAACTTTTTTCCAGTCATTTATGTAGCAAGAAGCATCTATTTTGTGGTCATTCATTGAAATTCATCCACAAAGTGTGGGATAAATTTTGGCTGTGAGTTTCATGTATTGTATGAAATTGTCATTGTTCAGCAACATTGAATCCAGTATTTTAAGGGAATTGTCTCTGATAAAGTTTCCAGAGTAGCTAAGCAGTTGATTTGTAATATTTCATGAAACTGTTGAATGATAACTTTCTGATGTGCATTTATAAGTGAAAATCCCTCAGTTCATTAACATTTGAATGAACGAATTAAAAAAATATTATCAGAAGGGGATGCTGTGTGAAAACTATTAAGGGCATTTCTAAAACACAACCATACCTCAAATCCCTCTCACATTTCTATCAATAATTTAATAAAAGCTTGCTTCATAGGTTTCGTTCCAATTTTGGAAATAAAAACTGCTCTTGCAGGAAATAATTTTCATCCAGCATTAAATATTGTGTTGCTCTGAAGATACAAAAGTATATTGGAACTTGGGAAGTGTGACACTCTGTGGAAACAAAGAAAACAGAAATACAGGGAAAAAAACCCGCGTATAAGAACCTAGTGGATTAAGAACCTACAGGCTGAAATTTTTGAATTAAACCCCAATTTTATAAGAACCCATTCAGCCTGGAATTTGAATAGGTTCTTATTTTTAGAGAGCATGGAGTCTTATTCACAACAGAAGTTTGTGGAAGAATGAAAAAATGCTTATATTACCTGATGAGAAGCTTTTGAAAGATTTTATCTGGATTATATAAACATTTCGGATTCTTCCACAAATTTCTGTTGGGGAATATCTCATAAATTCAACTGATGTGATCTGACAGTAAATAATAGGCCTGAAGTTTGAATATGAAGAAAAGAAATTCCTGAAGGCCATGAATAAAGTAAGAACCAATTTAAGAACCCGAAGAGCCTCATTTTCCACTAAATACCCAAAACATAAGAACCTAGTTTAGTTAGGCTGACTTGCAAAATTGTAGGTTCTTATACGCGGGCTTTTACTGTAGCTTTGCACTGCTCATAGCAGCTAGGGTGTTACCAAATTTCAATTCAGGTTGTTTCCAACATAAATCAGTGATAAACACTTAGCATTGTTCAGTTCTCAACATTTCAAAAACAAGTATTGTTCACAATTGATATCACAATCCATAATTGATAATCAACCAAGCAAACCAAGAATTTATTTATATGTTGATATTTCCAATATTTATTTGTGCTAATCCTTCCAAATAATCTCTTTCCTCTGCTTTATTTTGTCCAAACAACAATCTTACTCAAACCAGGGGTTTTACTTGCAACTTTGCAAAACTTTTGTTCTGTCTTTTTTAAGATCTTTAATTTTTGTCTAAAGCCAGCATCACCAGATATTTTTCGTCTGAACATTTCTGAGTTACAAACTTTGGCAGTAATTTGTAACTTTGTAGAGCTTCTGGAATAAATGTTCTTCTGGCAGCCAATCATTCTCTACAGCAATGAGAATCTTCTAAAATTGCCAAGCAGCTTGTTGAAATTGTTTGCGATTGCTGCAGCACACATGACAATAAATTGCCAACCAGCTATTTTCAGCTTTAAAACTTCACTGACACTTCTTTCATTGAATGCAAGAAAATGGAAGTCAGTTACAATGCAGCATTCCTGTGACCACTTTCCATTGTAAACATCTGAAGTGGAGTCTTCTTGATGTGCTTTTTCAGTTGAACGGTCATGTGTCCAAAAATGTGGGGAGCTTGCCATCATTTTCTCCTACAAAGAGTGAATAATGTAAAAATAGATCTCCAAGCACATTCTATTTTCGAGTCACTTCTCTGTGTGAAATATTTACGGTGGAAACAACTCATTTTTGCAGAATATTGAATGAGAACCAGCAACGGAGAACGACAAAGAAACGATTGAAACAAAATATATAGACAACATGGCCTACCTTGAGAAAGAACTGATTTCAAATTCAACGAGTATCAAAGCCAGGAGAGCTTCCAATCTCTGCCGTGGTAAACGAACGAAAACGTCGTGCATGCTTCCTTCGAATTCCATGGAAATTGAGCACTCCACTTTGAGGCAATGTATTTACACAACCAGCAGCCCTGGAAGTGTTTTTCTTACTGAATGTCGAAGAAACTGATTTGAAATATGTTAGGCCAATGTTTGTTTCATCCCGAGGCCTGCGCGCGCTTCGCAGATTAATCCGGTTTGGCGGGAATTTCAAGGGTCCGGAATAACCCTTAGGCCGCATGATTGATTTTCTTTGGTCAGTCGCGTCTCTATTGGGAACGAAAAGCAAGAAGTAGAAATGAAATTAGACACTTTAAAGCCTCAGCTTTCTCCTGAGCTGATTTGTTGCAAAAAATTTTGACTCTGAGAATGTGATTTCAGGGACAGGAGCAGGGATGCCCGAAGCCTCGAAGCTCGCGGCCGCCATTATGGACTCATTTTGCCACTCAATTTTATTCGAACGTGATTATGACGTCAATATGCATATCATGTATTCCGATTCTACAAGCGTATGGGCATGAGTCGTAGTTTAAGCGTCCTGGACTGATGGTATTCGTCTAAGTTTTGCTCCATTGAACTGAATTATTTTTTACTGTTACTTCGTTGAAGCGGGATGGGTATTGTGGGGGGGGGGGGTGGAGCGAAAACAAGGACTCATGTAATAAGTCTAATAGCGTCCATCAGTCTATTAATAGCAATTACTACGAACATGTTGATCAGTCTAATTTAGGCCCATACAGACGGTTATTAGGCAGACCAATCAGATTGTGAGATTTGTGGATTACTATGGTGCCGGCTATCATGATGGAACTTTCGATTCGATTGAACAACTGATAATATTCGGACGAGATTCAAGATTAGAGGCCGTGGCCGTGGTTTGAGATTTGAGGCTGTGATTCCATCACAATTAACTATTCGACTGATGAATGCATACATATCACAGGGCCAGCTTTTTCACAGCTTTCATTATGAGTCCCTGTTAAACAAGGTTTACCGCAGGAATCGTAATCAGTCTACCCGATGGATACAACTGCAATCCTGACCAAAATTTGCTTTTTTGGAAAATGGAATCTTCCTTCGAGCACTCTTCGTTTGTAAAACAATAGCTTGTATCAAATTAAATTTTCTAAAGGTGAAATGCCCGCCAATAACGAAAATAAAGGCTTGCATAAGCAATTTAGTGTTATCGCAAATCTCACATGATATATATTCGATAAAAGTTGGTAACTTGATAATTGCCTTGCATAAAGTTATCAAAGATGCTGAAAAATACATTAATATTTAATCTGACCATTTCAGATTTAGATAAAGATAATTTCATGTAATTCACTTTCTTTAGACGAGACAAGAACTGGACAAACCAAGTTTTTCTTGTTACGCCTACATGTGCTCATGTTCTACAAATGTGCATTAACTGGATTTTTCTTTTTGTTCAATGTGAATGAAACCTGAGTGACAAAACCAATGACAAACCATGCAAGCCACGCATCTTACCCGTCTCCCTCATTGTCAAATGATTCAAGAATATACCATTTGCCATTATCAGATTCAACGCCAATATCGTTGTCATTGACCAGGTTTCTTTTAAGATTCAGTTCCATAATAAACAAATAATGACAACAGTAAGAACAGAGACATCATCAGCTTTGCCAACTATCATCGCACATTCGCTGGATATTTCTATACAATTCAAGTACAGTGATCTTGCAGTTTAAAAAGTGCCTTAGTCTGAAGCTCGGTCCTGCTTGCAGAGCCTGCACTCAGGTTAGCAGTGCCCTTAGCTTCATTACACGAACTATATATGAACTTAATAAGCCTATTTTGCAAAATGAGATTCTGAAAGCTGGGTTCAGGGATTTTGAGCTGCAAGTGTGATGATTTTGAGCACAGTTTTAATAGATTGATGAGTGGTGCTGGGTCACAATAGAATACCACATACGCTTTACGAATAAATAGGATTTTAATTGTTGAGTTCTTCTGGCCACAAATTCGCTGAAATAAAGTGTTTTGTTGAAAGAATACCTCACTTTCATGCATATTTTACAATAAAACTATTTTGAAAATATTCAATCAGAAATTCTTAAGTACGGCGTGCACGGTGAGAGATTTCTGCGGTTAATTTTCTTAACAGTGCTTGAATTCAAAAGTAGTATAATAGGATTGAAAACATTCTTTTGTGTATTACATTAGATATGCTGCAGCGATAGACCACAAAGTACTGGTAAAGTAATTGCTATTTATTCAATTATATAGCGAATGAAACTGTTTCTTTGTTGAAGCTTGGAATAAAATTGATTTTTGTAAATTCGTTTGGATTTTTAAACAGTCTTTGTTGAGAAGTGGGTTGTCTTTCTCATTAAGCAGCGAATTCAATAAATAGGATCTTCCTTTAGCTCATTATAAAGATTTTACATTATTATGATGGCAAGTTTTCCAAGTGACTTACCATAATTTCCAGGCCATTGGGTGAGTGTAGGAGAAAGTGAAGGTGCGGTTCTTAAGCGCTGGGATCGCAGAAGTAGAATAGCAGGGCTAAAAAACGGAGTAGCGTGGTAGCGGCGCTACCAGGAAGGTAGTTTAAATGCTTAAATTTCCCAGGAAGGAAGAAAGGGGAAATGAAAAAGAAACGGAAATGGAAAGAAAGGGAAAAGAAACGAAAGAAACGAAAGGAAAGGAAAGGGAAAGGAGGAAAAGGGATAGAATTGGAGGTGTACAGGAAAAAAAGAAGAAAATGCGTAAGAAGAAACGCAGGTGCTTAGCTTGCAAACCAGGAAGGAAAATATTTGTTTGAGTCCTGTAGAATAGGCCCAATCGAGTCTGCGACCCCTTCTCGTGACGCTCAAGTGGTGGGGCTCTACCTCGGATAGAACCCTGTCCGTCTGACTGTTCTGGCTGCAATGTCAGAGGATTACACCACTGCGCCACAACACCACTGCACCACAAAACATGGGTGAGTGGAACAGTACACTGAGAACAAGTATCTCTGCCCATTTACACGCAATGGAGAATCATGTAAAACAAAAGGTACATGTCTCCGATATAAGGCAGCGATTTGCTGTTCTCCAAAATGTATTGCACAGCTCTGCGTGCACTTAATCAAATCAAAATTCACGCATACTGGCAAGTAAATTATTTGTTTTACCAGTGTATCTTTGATTGTTTCATTTGTAAAAAAGTTCACTTTTCATTTTTGATCACCCAGTACATTAATTACTACCATTGCTTTAACTCGATTTTATTCAACCACATCGTCTGCTCACATAGACCCCAGTGGCTCATTGCCGAAGACAAGCAGATAATCGCCACTGGGACCTCATCCCAAGGAAGTCCAGCATCTCTCCGAGGACAAATTCCAATGATAGATGGTTGCATTCCCCGAAGAGGCAGCTACCGGAATGGAAACTAAGACGGTGTGCTGCAGAAGGCGAAATCACTTACTGTTAAGCCATTTACCACTCTACTGTGCGTGTTGTACTTTTGAAAGACGAAATTAAACTTGCGTCGCTACGCAAATTTGTTCTATGGAAGAGGGGTACTTCGGGGGGGTCCCAATACCGCAATACCGCACGAAAAAGACACCAAATACCGCAATACCGCACCAAAAAATAGCAAAATACCGCAAACGCTAGAAAACTAAAAAACAAAGCTACTAATACAGTACACCGGTCTGTTGCAGTTTGATTGCGACCTAAACCCATACCTTCCTCCATCAAAATTTGTAGTCTGATCTTTTAGATCGTTGTTAGATGTTTTACAGACAAAATAGTGATGTGAAAACGATGGGGAAAAATTTCATCGATGTGCTTTTAGTAAAACTGCATTGACGGCAGAAAAATTATGAATATATTGAACAGATCTTGTATCATACTCGTATCATTGATCTAAACTGTTTACCGTTCAGTGGTACTTTTAATATCCGGGTCAAAGGCGCAAATGTATTCGAAGCAACATGGTTCGAAAGGAAACTTTTCAAAACAAAAAGTAATAATAAGGATATTGATAATAACTAATATTTTGACAGGTTGACTTGTTCAGCATAAAACTATCTGTTATCATTCCAGTACCTGTAATCCTACCCATTGACAATCGTTGTAGTTGAAATTAAGGTAAATAGTAGAATAAAATGAAAATAGTTTAATGTACAATTAAAGGATAAGAAGTGATTAGAGTCAAATACGTTTTTCTTGGACATCTACAAAGACTTCGATGGTTTTAGTTTCTTTTTATATAGCAAGATAGATATTTCGTCGGTTGAAAATGCGGGCTCCCTGGTAGGCAAACGATTTTTTCCAGTTTCAGTGCGCATTTTCGGTAAAACAACACAAGAGTGTTAATTTCATGCTGAGATCTTTTGAAGTAACCATTCAGCAGGTCTTTGTTGTCCCATGACGTTATCTTTGCTCTTGGGTTGAAAATTCTGGCTGCTCTATTTTGTATATACTGTAGCTTGTTTACTGTTCCTTGGGGTAGGGAAAGCTGTAGTGGGTAGCAGTACAACAGTAGTGGCCGTATCGTATCATTGTTATGTATATCGATTCTGCTACATAACGGCTGACTTTTTCGCGAATACGAGATAAAAGCTTTACTCTGGCGGATGTTTTTTGTACACATTTTCAAAATGTTGATGAAGATTCAGATGGTTATCCAAATCTGCACCAATGTACTTGTATATGATTTGGTCTCATGAATAGTTTGATTGTAGATTTTGATGTCCACCTTTGGCTGTTTGGACAACTTTTGATGTGATCCATATAGGAAAATTCAGTTTTACTTTTTTTCAAGTTAATGAACAAGTTATTTTCATTACACCAACACCAGTCTGCAACTGTTTGCAGTGCACTGTTAAGTAAATGTTCTATTTCATTTGAGTTCTTTCGTGCCCAATATTAAACAGTATTGTCAGCATCAATGAGCGGAATATGGAACGATGTCGTGGATTATCAGCCTAAAAAGAAGCGGCCCCAGGATTGATCCTTGTGGGACACCACATGTAACATTTTCTTCGCATGAGCTGGTGCTATCAAAAATTACTTTTTGTTTTCTATTAAAAAGATAATCACCGATCCATTGTAATTCCACATCATCCATACCATCACCTGGTAATTTTTCCAGCAAGGTTACATGACGTGCCGTGTCGAAGGTTTGACGGAACGGAGGTCAATATAGACAGCACCACTACATGGCCCTTTATCAATGTTCTGTGTAACATTTCTGACAGTAAGGTAACTGCATGTTGCGTGGATCTCCCTTGTCTAAACCCAAACTGATGTGGGCAAAATAGGCCAGCCGATTCAAGGTACTGGGATGTTTGATTGTAAATGATCTTCTCGATAACTTTTGGTAGAGGAGGAATTACCGTCATAGTGTATAGTTATAAACAAGTAAATAAAGTAAAATATAAGCACTTTGATTCGAATTGAAATAAGCAAGACGTTTCGAGCATAGCCCGTTATCAAGCCAACATTGTAAGATTGCCCGATTTGAAAACAGGGGTGATTTTCCCACATTAAAAGTTTTGATTCGTGCAAATATTTGATTCTTTTTCTTCAGATAAAAATGTTGCGTGCTCTCCTCCGCAGGTACCTTTCTCAAGGTTAAGTAGGCGGAGCAGGCACAGAGAGAGAAACATAGATATGGGACTTCCCTCTCCTTCGTTTGGATGCGTCGTTCCTAAACAGGAAAATGGTATTACAGGAAATTTGGATGTTAATTTTCGTACAATACCGCATACCGCGCTGTGAAAGCTCGATACCGCAATACCGCAGGTTTTTTCCGTCATTACCGCAATACCGCACAAAATTTACCCCCTATACCGCAATACCGCAAACCCCGAAGTACCCCTCATGGAATGCATGCTAATTGTTTAACTAGCATGCTATTTGAACATTGAGAAAATTCCAAGATCCAATTTTTCAAGAATCTTACCTGAGATATTATACAGCAATTATCGTCTTTGATCAGGTAGCTAGAACTACGCCCGTGATTAGCTACTAGACTGATTATATGTTCGTAGGTTATAGCCATTGATAGGCTGATGGACGCTATAACTACGACTCATGGACTTACGCTTCCAGAAACGGACATGGCCTAAATCACCTGCTAATTTTTCTTGAAACCACCGACCCTAAATCGCCGCAAAAAGTGGTTTTCCTGAAGTACTACACTGCAAAACAAGCTATCAGTACTTAAGTGTCCATAAGGCCCTCAACTGGAGCGACAACAACAACAACATTAATTCACTTCAATTAGATGAGCGTAAGTTGAGGGTCCTTATGTAGTGAGGCTAATTAGCTACATTCAGAGTAAAAACACGACTTACCAGTAAAAACGAGTCAGCACAAGAATGGAAAGAAATAGGCCTGAAAAACATTTGCTTACCTTCTCTGTTCACAACTCAAATCAGACTTTACTTGCTCTTTTTCTGACATCAATGCTGATATCGTATGCTTCAGTTCAAAAATCTCTTTTCTTAATTCACTTTTCGCAATTTCATCTTTGGAGGTCTTTTCTTTCATTTGTGACACATTTTTCTTCTGGTTGGAATTTTCTGCCATCAGATCTTTTATTTGCTTGCCACTATCGTCCAATTCCTTTTGAAGCTTGGTTTTACTTTGCTCAGATTCATTCAACATTTCTTTTGCCTGAAAGGAATGATGAACGATATTCAAAAAGTAAACAACAAATTGCATTTCAAGGAAATGGAATAAACAAAACATGCTACGTAGACAAGAAATTTCTAACGAGCTGCAGCTGTTTTGGCATTTAAAGGAAGACTACCAGTGCATCATTAGAAAGCCCATATAAATTTTAATTTTGAGTAGTGCACATAGTTTAAATCATGTTCGTACAGGATTGGTAAGGTCGATTTTCTACGCTGAAGATCCTATCCGACATCTGGCACGAAGAAGCTCAGCAAATGCTCATTTAGCTGATATTTAGTGCACACAGATTTCAAAGAAATGAAGCTCGACGAATCTGATTCCAGATTACAGATAAGAAGAAATCAAGAAAGCAGAAATTGGTTGATTTCCCTGGCAAAGTCCTAACTTACAAACTCAACCCGTTGACGAGGGTCCAGGAACAACGGAGTACAGTAAAGTCTACTATGCCTTTAAGAAACCCACGTTTTGACCTCAGCCTATTTTGTACTCCCTTCATCACTCTATCGTTTTTCCATTTTTCTCACAAAAATTCAGGATCTGAGTTTCTCATAAAGTAGTTTCTCAAAGGCGGGGCTTTACCATATTTAGCTTGCGGTATGCTGCAGTCATGCAGTGGTTTCATGGTTAAAAATCTTCTTAAAGTGCTTATGCAACCAAATTATCAAAAATGGGGTAACACCAATTTTAGAAAATTTGATCTTTCCTGATCATTTTGGTAACACTTTCACAAATTTCTGCCACCAGGAAGTGTGAAAAATGCGGCCGTAAAAACAAGTACCTGTTGCGAAATGTTGAACTTGTTAATGACATCATAAGTAGTAGCCAACTGAATTGCACTGTCGGAAGTTATTTAGGCCACATGGGAAGATCGCGAACAATTTACATTGCGTTTCGATCGTTCTCAGTCAAAATGTCGTCATATGAATCGAGCTAAGCTTCAGCTATGTTGGGTCAATTTTAAACGAAGATACTGAGAGTGAGGAGGATTATGGTGTCGTCAATCTTGGCACAAACGCCCCTAGGTGAGCCTCTCGCTGTTCATGGTCAAGCACCAGTCTATCGTTTCGACGAATACAAAGACGGCATTTTACTGGCAACGATTGAAGCGAGGTTTGACCGACGAGTTGAGTTAACGATGATAGTTGGCAAGAATGGTTTGCTTTTTATTCTGATTTATAGTGTTCGTGATCTGCAATGTTATTATTATATTCCTTCTTCCTTGCATTGCAACGTAAATACGTTGATCGTTTGCATTTCTAGTATTTTCTAAAAAATGAATTCGAAGTACAAACTATTTCCGTTGCTTTTCGCAGTTTGATTACAAAATATTTTGGGCCTAGTGTATGTTTGACCTCCTTTCATTCACCTAATATACAGACAGGTATAGTTGGTCCTTTGGCAGTAGGAATAGATCATTCTAGCCATAGAAACTGGACTTAGCTTTTCACATACAAGTTATAAGTTCATCATTTTTATATGCAATGTCAGTCATTGAAAGCATGCCACTAAGAAACTGACTTAATAGTTGACTGCATCAAGCCGTAGTCCCCTGTCCTATTTCCAGGAAACAACTTAGGCCTATGCCGCGGAACGAAGCGCATCCACTGTATGTATCACTGTAGCTCTTTTTCTCGATCAGGAAAATGATGAATTGATCTATCTGGAACATGTTGGCTGTTTCCACAGCTCTCCCCGTTTACTCGACCCGCAACACGGCGTTTCCCATCGTCATGTTTCTTCGGCATGCCACTCGCCACGTTGAATATTAAATGTTCGCTGTGTGTTTCGTGACTCGTAAAGACTGGTGCCTACTACTTATGACGTCACAAGAGACAAATTTTTGTCGCACGCAAATGACGAAATGATGCAACTTTGAACGCTTATAAAAATACTTTGGAGTAAGATATTTGAATTTGGTTTTTTGAATATTGATGTGGACGATATGGTCTTCAATTTTAACAGCAAAACAAAAGATCGATTATTTGGTTGCATAAGCACTTTAAAGAAAAGAAAGGTTGTGCCATAGGGTAAAGTACATCATTGTTTCGAATCGTTTCTGCCCAGCAGCGGCCACAAATGTGAGATGAGCGATTTTTCAATCGTCACAAATCATCGGTGGGATATCAAGATAAGAAGGAAATATTCTGTCCAAACTTTCTGTCCAACCCAAAGATGGTTCATTACTGCAAAAATGTAGCTCAAGGAAATTATATAGCGTCACTACTTAAAGACCCTCTAGTTACGCTCATCTAATTGAGTTGAATTGTTGTTGTTTTTGTCGCTCCACTGAGGGCCTGATGGACATAGAGATAGCGGAAAAGGTCTATTAGTAGAATCAGTAAGGAGATACTCCGTTTCTACAAGCATTGGGAAATGAGTCTCTCTGTTGACCGAAGCGCCATCATCAAGCCAAAGAGCACAGGGAAACGAGAGACTCATCATCATAAGTCTAGAAATTATATACGTTTCATGATTTTTGCTTGAAAGTAACCATTAAGTTGCAGTAGCAATTTATTTATATAAATCTACAGTAGAGACCCACATAAAAGAACCTAGTTTTATAAAAACCACCTAGAGGCTGGAATTCCATGATTAGAACTATTTAAAAAAGAACCCACAAGAGCCTGACATTTCCGATGGTTCTTATATAATAGTTTGAAGACGTATTTTGCTTCAAAATTGCAAAAAATTTCACAATAAAACTTTATTGGATGAAACATATTGAAAAACTATTCTCAAATGATTGAATGAATGCATTGGCATCTATGAAAACTCTCTCAAGTACAAGCACATTTTTAAAAGCCTTACGGGCTTGACTTTATTATGGTATAAGATCAGTTAATCAAGAACCTAACTCAGCCTGTCTCATGAAAAACCTGGGTTCTTTTGTGCGGGTTTTTAATGTATGTGATAATTAAACAAAATGATTTCTCCCTTAGAAGAGACCAACAGAAACTTTGGTATAGCCTTTAGTATCTGTATTGTTATTTGTTAAGATCATTTAGGGTAGCCATGCCTATCATGTTCCCAATGGTATCGTCTTTTGTAACTATATGTCTTTTTTAAATTGTATATTTTTAGATTGTGTATATAAAAAACAAACAAAATGACTGGATCAAAACACATCGACCTCGGGCTTAACCCTTCATCAGCACAAACCATGAAGCGTTATGCCCGATCCGATACGTTGATGTACTTCAGCTAAGTAATGGCAGTTTAGTTTAATTGTCACAGAAGGTAATCTATTGCCATACGTCATTCTCAAGACTTTACATAGCAATTCATTCACTTTTTCTGTTGAAACCTAGAACACGCCCGACAACACCAAGCCTGAATTCTGACGTCACTTCCGGCCTCTTTTGCAAGAAAGCTGTGGCGCGAAAGTCAAATTTTGTGATAAATGGCGTCAGCAGGCGTCCCAAGTGCCCCAAAGCAAAATATCGAGATATAACGCAATAGCTGTATCTTCGTTCTTTCAAGTTCTTTGAGCATTTTGGACTCAGAGCTTCTTGGTTTTTCATATTTTTCAAAGGCCGTGGACAACTCTGTTTACAAACTTGGGATTCAGCACAGCAGGTAAGCAGACTTTATCATAAATTTAACGTTTTTCCTTTGTTTCATGGAAATTTTGTTGAAAGTTTTGGATTCCTCGATGTCGTTTTGTCCTATTTTGCCACCTTTCGCCAATTGTTGACGAAATAAACTTGTCTTTTTCTCGTCTTGAACTTCGGCTTGCAGTTTCAAGAAAATGAACTTTTGTTGGCCTAAATTTAACCAAAATTTTTTCAAACTCCAATATTTTCTAAACTAAGACAGGAATTCTCATTTTGGAGATATAACGCAATAGCTGTAAGCATCTAGTTTGTAGGAATGTTGCCTGTTTTGCTGTAGCCTTTGCCGGTTTCCCACAATTTTCAAAGGCAATTTTTCCTCGAGAGCCATGACCATCTAATCTTCGTTAACTTTACTTGCTTCCTTTCACAAACTTGTCTGCTTTTTAGTCAGAAAACAAACGTTAACCTTGGTTGAATGTATCACTTTCGAACTTAATCTGATGTTTTCAGAAATGAAAGTATTTTAGAGTACTTGCTAGCTGTTTTGGCCACCAGAGCAATGAAAATAATAACAAAACTTTGACTTCGCTCTCAGAGAACTTTTCGTCGGGTTTGGCCTAACTGTAAACAAACATAAAGTTGCATTGTTGCTTATTTTCTTCAAGACTAATGGGGAAGCTCTGACCTAGAAATAGGAGATTTGCTTACTAAAACAATGTTATCAAGGCTACCTTGTACAAAAAATTATCAGCTTTGATTATTTTGCCTATAAAAACGATAGTTTACTGCAATTATTTGCCTTTAAATCTGTTTTCTTTTTCTTGAGCAGGGTATTGTTGCTCTGATTTAAGTTTGCAAAGACATCTCCTATTTTGGTTTGCTGCTCTTTTTTGCACATGCAATTCTCTATGAGACAAAGTGAAATTTGCTATGCAGCAAACAGTTTTAGTAGGAGGAAATAATATTGTCTCTGTTTTATTTTAGGACCCAAACAGAACAAGATTATCCTTTACCAATCAAGCCCAACCTTGAAACAGCATTTGACAACAACCACAAAAGACTGCAATTCTTGCTTTTTCAATGCCTGATGCCTGAAGACTGATGCAAAACTGATGGAACATGACTGTTGCAAACAAAGCATTCAATGAAAAACAATATTATGATATATAAAAAAAATTGAGTAATCCAATAATTGATACTCTGATGATTTTACTCTGATGATAGGAAGATGGTAAGATAATAGCAATTGAATCATCACAAAATTGAAATTTTAATGCTTCCAATTCTGAAACAGTCTGAAACTTATTCTGAATTTGATCTGCAAAGACAATTGTTTGCAAAGACAAAGACAAAGCTCGCCCGTTTCACCCTGTAGGTGAAATGCCATGCTTATTCATGAGTTTCTGAAAATTACCAAAAAGCAGTTATTGCCGTTGTCCATTCAGAAATAGTCATTGAAATTTCAATAGACAGCATCCTTCCCTATCTTCCTTGTCTGTGAGTTTTTAGAGCCAACAAGAGAAGATTTCCAGACTGCATTGAGTTGCTCCATCATTGAGAGGAACTTGCCCAGTACAAATAACATATTTTTAACCCTATCTCACCTGGGGGGGGGTGGATTCCACCCCCCCAACCAAACTTTTATTCGCCTATGCTATAATATGCAATGCAGGATGCCAAGACTCCGCTACTTTGACTTTATATCTATACTGTATCAAATGATGAAAATTTCAAGATGCTAAATATAGCCTCGTAGCCATGGCAACCAATGTTTTACTGTGTAGTCAACAAAATTTGTATACTTTTTTTTTAATTGTTGCAAATTTTAATCTCAAATATATGCAAAATTATACTTACACATGTATTTGATGATATCCAACTCAATTTGAAACAAAAAATTTCAATTTAGTGCCTCATTTCATTGTTTCAATCATGTTGGTAACAATCATGATAATCATAACTTAAAATCTTCTTATTGTCATAGCAACGAGAACAATAGGGATAATTTGATTTAATCATGTGATTTTGATTGTTTGCATCAAAGTGTATATATTTACCAAGTTTAAAGATTGTAGCTACTATAACAGCGAAGAAAAAGAGGGGGGGTGGAATCCACCCCCCCCTCAGGTATTGACCGCTTCAAAACGCCCAGGTGAGATAGGGTTAAATAGAAGAAGGCAACAAGATTGAAAAACTTTTAAAAACAAAAATCAGACCAGATATAGTTAAGGGAGAATTCTCATTGAAAATCGACCCAACGTTGATTCCCTGTCACAATCTAACAAAACGACGAACTTAACTAAGGGGCCGATTATATGAGAGTTTTCAGCCCGGCCGGGAATTTCAGCCCTGTTAGCCGAGGTGAAACTGGCGTGCGATTGTATGGCAGATGCCAGCCCGGGCTGAAATTAACTAGAAAAATGGCGCCAAAATTGTTCGAGGTTTAAAACTTCAAAATCGCTGTAAAATCACAAGTTTTCCGCTGAGAACGTTCTCTGCTTTCATCTGCCGGCATCTGCCATCCCACCTTTGACAATCTTCGCTTTACTCGTTTTTGGCGCGAAACTATATTCAAACTGCTCTTGCGCAAAACAAATGTTCAGCCCGGGCTGGAAAAAAATGCGATTACATGAAAAATCTTAGCCCATTTACCCGGGCTGGAAATCCCAGCCCGCCTAGCTCAAGGAGGGCTGAAATTCCAGCCCGGGCTGGCTTTTCAACCCGGGGTGAAAATTTCTCATGTAATCGCAAACTCACTTTTAAAAAGAGATGACTGGAGAGGGGCGCTGAGTTTTCACCCCAGTTAGCAGGACTGGAATTCCAGCCTGGGCTGAAACCTCTCATATAATCGGTCCCTAATAAAACCTGGCAAACCAATGATAATCAATCATACCTCTTGTAAATCATGTTGAAGCGTATCTCGTAGCGTTTCGTTTTTAAACATTTGATCCTCGAGAGTACGCATTTTCGCTTGAATTTCGAGCTTCTCTTTCTCATTCGCCGTAAATGTTTCCCGTAATTCTTCATATTGCTTCGTAAGTGAAGTGCGATCAGTTCGCTCATCGTCTAGCCTCGCATTTACCTCGCTGAGTTCCTTACGAATTACACTCGTGGCATGATCCTGATCTTTTATCTTTTGATTAGCACCGTTGAGCTCTACTCGTAATTTGTCTCTCGCTTCTTCGTGGATTTTCACTTGCAGTTTGTATTCCTCGTAACTTTTCTCTTTGCGCGAAATATCGTTCGTGAGGTCTTCAATCTTTCGTTTGAGATCATGGGTTTCTTCGTATCGAAGCACTCTAAAATTGAAAGATAAAATAACTTTGTTGAGTGAAAATCTCAGGGGTGAGGGTACTCTGGTATCTTTAGGATAAGGGTGCTAGGCTGGGGTACAAGCATCAACCCCAAAAAATGATTCCTAGCATAAAAATAAACCCCAAAAAATAATTGTTCTAACCCTAAATATGTAAAAAATTATGAAGCCAGCACCTTAAATCTCTGGAAAAGTGCCCTAATTGATAGATTCCACGTACTGTACTTGGATATTTAAAAGTATTTTAAAATGTCATTTGATGTTTTTCCAATTTATTTTTACTTTTAATGTAATCCAGAATTTCAGGAACTCAAAAAAATTACTGTACAAATGATCGATCCAAAATATGATCCTTGCACAAATTTTAGACCCAAAAAAGTAACCAGAACACCCCTATTCTAAATACACCAGACCACGCCTTGGTGTGAAAGTATACTTCTATTTAGAAGTCATAGATGTGAAACTAGCAGCAGAGAAATAACTGCAGCATTAGGTGAAAGGTGTAATAGATCCAAATATTCCGTTCCCATTTGGTAAAGTTGCCAGTCAAAGTTCACAAAGATGCTTTGAATTCTACGCGTACCTTAGTCCCTTCAAATCTCGCCTGCCTTCAATATTGGCTCCCTTTAATTTTCGCCCCTTTAATTTTCACTCCCCGTGCGCAGAAGTTTCGTTCCCTTTAGTTTTCGCCCCCATGGTTTGGATTGATATGACTTGATTTTGATGGATATGGCCCCGGGGAAGAGAACACGGTGAAACTAGAACAACAAAATCACCCCTCAGACACAAGGGAGGACAATATCATTGATATTGAAGAGTAATGCATGTCTTGTATTTCGTATTACAATCAAAACTAAAGTTCTTTCATAGAAAATAGATTTTTTCGCTTCCTCTAATTTTCACTCCCTCTAATTCCCCCCCCCCAAATATTTCCACAATTCACCCCCCATAATTTTCGCCCCCCTCCGGACGAAAGTTCGAAAGTTAAAGGCAGGCGTAACTGGAAGGGACTAAGGTAACTAATTCTACTGTTCCCTCAGGAGTATGCTGTTGTGCTTCTAGTATATACTGGTATTTTAGAGTGCATCTACACGATGTCGGCAGAATTTGAAAAAGGAAGAGGTACAAACTTTGCCGCTTTGCTAATGGAAACAAAATTTGCCTGCAGGATGTGGAAGCTCTACCAGCACCGTGTAGACGGGAGGCCAAAACAGCACTCTTTTATACCGTTTTTTCAAAATCTACTGGCATCGTGTAAGCGGGGTCCCATTTTTTAAATTCAGTAATGCTTGTTTTGAGAATACAATTACTGTTCAGTAATTCTTATTCAATTAATGATGTTTTAATAGAATTATCTACAAATATTTAGTCTTATTTGATATCAGGGTAGAAAGTCGCAGTGACTTGTCATCCATCAGTCTCGATTGCACAAACTAGCTTTGATCTCTGAAGGATAAAGTTCATTTTTTCATTTCAAACATATGTATACAGGTCAACAATACAGAATTATAAGTTCTGATTTAAAATTGCCCCGCCCCTGTTAAAAACGAAATGAATATGAAAACGTTCAGAAATGAATACAACAACTGAATAGAACTTTTTTATGTGCTATGGCTCAACAGATTTCAACATAAACTTGATTTGATTCGTTAGCAAATATGCAAAAGTCGTGATAATTTGTTACTATCGCACGAGAAGAGGTAGACAGGATGAATGCAATTACCTCAGTTCATCCAATTTCTTCTTGGTTGTTTGCAATTCAGCTTCAACTGTAGAAAATCTTCCCTGAAATCCAAAATCAAAATACAAACAGTGCAGAAAAACTTTTTGCAGAGAGATGAAGTGCAGAAATGATATCTTTAGCGACCACTGCCTTGCAATAGAAAAAGGAAGACATCTCAAGCCCCCTTTAGAAAGAGAAAGACGATTCTGCAGATCCTGCCAAAACAAAATTGAAAACGAGACCCACTTCATTCTCTCGTGCCAAACATTTATCTCTAAACGGACAGTGTTCCTAGATAAAACACAAAATCTCTGCCCCAATTTCAAATATATACCAACGGATGAACAGAAACTTATACTCTTAATGTCCAACGAAGATGAACTCCTCCTACAGACATTTTCTGAATTTCTTCATGATATATACTCAAAACGCCTCAATTCAGAAAACGGAAATCAATAAAAAGTAAAATCAAACCCAACCTAGTAATCTTTTGGTATTTAGTCGTAACCTCTATTTCGTACTGTTTATTTTGTATTTAAATCATCTTTCGTTTTCAGTGGCCGTAGTTGACCATGTATCAAATGATATAGCGTCTTGATATAAAAAAGTATTTTTGTCATTTTAGCATACAAGTTGGAAGTTAAACCCCTTCCGTTGGAGGGCTTCTGGCACATCTCCTGTTTGGCACAACACTCTATGACAAACCCAAGACGCTTTAGTTATCAAACAGAGAAACGGATTATCTTGTTCATGGCAAATTTTCGAGAAAAAGTCTTGTTGACGGTTGTTGCGTTTGCTCATTCAATTCATAGCTAAAATCAAGTCCTTCATATGCACGCACAAACCCTTTAAGAACAATAATAAGAAATATTTACGTGCAAAAAAAGCAGTCGATGTATGGTGACTCACTACTCAAGAATTTTCAAAAGCTCTTCCATCAGAGTTGTTTGCTCAAACAAGGACATATTTTGCAATACAATAGCATGAGTTGCTTTTATTGACACCTGAATTCAAAGCGATTAGCGATTGCAGACAAAGGAAATTCTCTCAACCAGTAATTCAAACCAAACAAAGATGGAAAGGTTTCTCTGAAACCCAGGTAGCTAGCACGCCCGTTGTGCATTCCAGAAATTGTTTTTAGAGCAAAGACGAGCATAAATCCAAAGAAGAAGGATATATCTACACAGCTACCTCAGGCATTTTATTTCTTTGGTTCAGAAGCTGAGCAGTAAATATTTTAATTACACCAAAAAATAAGTAAATTGAATCGCCTCCCCATCGGCTTAAGAACCAAACAAATTTAATGCCCGAGGCAGCTGTGTAGATATGTCCTTGTTCGTTCGATCTATTCTCATGTTTGCTCTTAAAAACAATTTCTAGAATGCACAACGAGCCGCCAGCTGGCTACCTGGGTTTCAGAGAAACTTTTGCAGCATTGATTGTTTTCAATTACTGGTTGAGAGAATTTCCTTTATCTGCGATCGCTATTCGCTTTGAATTGTGGTGTCAATCAAAAGCAACTCATGCTATTGTCTTACAAAATGTTTGTCCTCGTCGTTTGCTCATACGTTTATTCTATGGAAGAAGCTTTAGTCACGTGATATTCATACTCAAAATACTACCGGGTGTCCCAAAAAAAAGTACTCCCGTTTAAAAAATCACCAAAAATCAATTTTCAACCTTTGACAAAAATTTTCTCTTGGACTCGTTTCGTCAAGGACCCAAAAACATTTCGAGATTATGAAATTTTTGCTTTTGATTCAAAGGTAGAGAAATTAAAGGTTGAAAAACCATATTTTGAGCTATGGTTTTTAAGTAAAATACTCAATCGTATCTAAGAGTCAAAATTTTCAGATTTTTTATCATCATTTAAGTCGCTAATGATAGTGTGCATTTCTTCCTATCATTTATGCACAAGCGAGAAGCTTTACACGCACAGAAAGAAATTGATCTGGCAATCATCAATGCTTTTTTGCAGTATGATCCAAAACCAGGTAGCCACAAAAAGAGCTAAATTTGCGACTTTTTAAAGCAATTACGAAATCAGCTTTATCTGGGAAAATAATTTGGTCCTTGATCTACTTAACAAAAAAATAAAATTGAAGATCGGTCGTGTAATCAAATTTTGGTGATTTTTCAAACGGGAGTACTTTTTTTGGGACGCCCGGTATTTACATCAACATCCGAAAGTGGTTTTAATAACATAGCCAATCAACTGTCTATCGACTGAAGGGAAAGAGAGTCTGTAGAAATGTCACAACGAGCATAGCAACAACAAATTATTGCTAAACTACAAGCCAATCCTGCTTGATCTTACAAAGACAATTCAAGGCATCTGCTAAAACCCGTTGCTTAAAGAAGCAATTCCCGTCTCTATGAATAACTTAATTTTAATTCTACAGCTGGATTTTTTCTCCAGAAGGCGTGCAAACAATTACATAAAATGTAAACGTTACCACACGTTACTTTAATTTTCATCCTGAATTCATGAATAATGTAGAGCAAGCTAAACGTTGAAAAATATTGTCAAGGTAACAGCTGCTTCGCTAATTGAACGGAGCAAGCGTTACAAAAGCATTAGCCATTTCTTGTAAAAAAAGAACGCGAAATTGTCTCATCAATGTAAACATGTACTAGTCCAATTGGCTGCACAAACAACCATTTTCCATAGCGAATGAATAGAGTAATCAAACGAACTTCAATGTAAGCCTTGAATAATGTCATATTAGCATTAACTTATCAAATGTGGTAGATTTGAAGTGAGGCTTCATCTTAATCTCATTCCTTTGACAACTAATTGAATATTACGAATGGATTAATTTAAATATTCATCGGGCACAGTTTACAGCAAGATCGCATTTTGCAATTCTGGAAGAAGATATTCGTCATAACCTCTGTTTTTACCTATGATTAACCAAGTTTTGTTGCGTAATTGGACGACTTGCACAAAATAAAAGGTCGCAAAAAGTGTTAGCTCTAACAGTAGCTCAAATTTGAAATTTGACTTCTGAAAGATATGAAACACAAATGTTGATAGAACCCTTTTATGTTGCTAGAAATTTGGGACTAGGTATGCACAACACCTTACTTTCTGCGGCTTTTCGATAGACTTATCAGTATTAGAGAAATTAATTTATTTCTGAGGGGGGTAGCTTGCAAAGTGGTCACTCGCTGCTCACTAGGGCAGAAAGCAGAGTCACATTATATTAATGTAGTCTCCGTACAGCTTCAACACTCCTCCACCAGGGCATAAAAACCTGTCTTTCGTGACCAATTCAAGAATCAAGTAAGTAAAAAGATAATCTTAAAGACAAAATGATTGTTGGCCTTGCATGAAGCAGATGAAGCCCACTCCATTTTAATCCATAGGAATAATCCGTTTGGTGAAGTATCAGATGTGACGCAATTGCTTGATGCAGTGGCGGAAATTCAGCTTTTTGAGTGGGGGGGGGGGGGGGGGCAAGCCGTAAATTTTCCGAGTCGGAGGAAATGCTTTTGTTCTCAGGCATTTCGCTAGAAGACTTAGACCTGACATAAATAGTTCCTTAAATGTGCTAAGGTCATTGTATATCAGATTTCAAAACTATTTATATTCAGCGGCTGATAGAAAAAGGCAAGAATGTATTATGAACGTACTGTCGGTAGGCCTAATAGCTACGAGGACGCTGGGGGCGAAGCCCCCAGGAAAATTTTTGAGGACACTCCCTATTTTTGCTTAGAATGCCTTTCATGACCCTGTGTTTGCCAGTACTGAATTGGGATTTTGACAATGTTGCAAAATTTTTTCAGAGTAGCATCCCAAGGAAATGTTTTGGGTAATCAGATAGTTTAATTGGGCTTAGGAGAGCTCTTGTATCCAATGTTTGCCAGTGCCAAATTAGAATATATGATAATATGAATTACCAGTTCTCAAAACAGTTCTGCTTGAAGGACGTCTCATTTGTCTTAGAACGCTTCTCGCAATTCAGGTTTTGCCTGCCCCCGCCCCCAACATGGAAACTTTGAAAATTCGCTGATAATTTGTGTTAATGTCGCGTCCAGGAAAATGTTGGAGAACTCCAACCTTTACATTGGCTTAGAATGCCTCTCCCAAAGCTTCAACATCTCGCGGAAATATTGTTACTCTCTAACTAACCCATACCCAAGAACTTTCTTCTCGTTTATGAAATAAATGAAAGTGAATAAAAACTTTAGAATATGCTTTTCGAGCTTGTGCATTTCGTTTGCTCTTTCTATATAAAAACTCGTCCACTTCTTGACGGTGACTCGTTTCTTCACTACAGTTTTAATCCCACCTACGAAATTTCCGACTTTTAAGAAAATTTCCGAGTCTTATCGAATTGGGGGGGGGGCAATTGCCCCCCAACCCCCCCATAAATTCCGCCACTGGCTTGATGCAATTAAGTAAGAAGTGTATGAAGTTATTAAGACAGTATGAAGTAAGCAAAGATAATATTCATAAAGAAGGGCCTGCTTTCACCCCGGGGCGGGATGGTACTTCACAGATTTTGGGTACGGGGACGTGCCATCGGGAAGGGTATCGATTTTCGCGATTTTGGTATAAGGAACGGTATCAATTTTCACGATTTTGGTATAAGGAACGGTATCGATTTTTGCGATTTTGGTATAACTATAAGGTCGGATATACCTTTTCGGAAAATTGGCATAAGGTCGGGTATACTTTTTCGGAAAATTGGTATAAGAAACGGGTATGTTTTTGAAGCTTCCATGGCACGTCCCCGACCAAAACCTGGTCAAGTCCCCCCCCCCCCCCCCCCGGGGCTTTCACATGTAGACAGAAGCTTCGTTATCCTAGCCTGGTAGATTTGGTGGGAAACAAGCAATTATAAGTGAAAAATCCCACTGTATTATTTCATAATTTTACAGCCTAAGAAGTTTCAATAAAGCTAAATGTCTGACAACTCAACAACAAAACGTACCATACAAGAATCATGGAAAAAGCTTCAGCACTCCTCTATGCTGGCCACTCTTCTGAAAAAACTTTGGCGGAAGAATGCTGAGGTGAGGCTGTGACGATTTGGTGATTAAAAGTCCCTATAGTTTAAATGTAGCATTTGGGGACACTTAAGAAGGTGGTTGAAGGTATGAGGGTGGGGGGGGGAGTGCAGTCTCCATATATCTCTGAAGAAATCCTGCTTCAAACGGTAGCATCAGTACATAATGCGTATCTTTAATTTCTTTTTAAGTTTAAGGGCTTAACATGTGTTTTAACGACTTGAAACAACTAAAGTTCGACCAAAAACTACGTAGAGTAAAAGTGGTAGTCGATCTATGAAACATTTTCGAAATTTAAGCTTGCAGATTTGTGCAAATATTACGCTTCTCAAGTAGAGCCGAAATGACATCGAAAAAACGTTTTCAGTCTACATAGTTTCCGGTCCTACTTTAGAATTAAAATTTGAGAAAATTTAATTAAAGAGTTTACCTGTATTTCATCCATCAGATCATCTGACTGTGAAGCAATTGATAAGATTATTTTAATTTATATTTTTATGTATAATTTGAAAATAGTTTATAATTAGCATTTTATAATATGATACTTCAAATAACTCTTACTCATGTGTTACTGTATATCATGATTGGATTAACAGAAATCTAAATCCACCCTCCTCCACAGAGGGTGGGTTAAGGCAGAAACTGATGGGTGAAATGGTGCAAAGCCCAAGGCAATACCACTGCACTGAATAAAAAAATGTCCACAAATCCAGTGCATGAGCTGTCATATCAATTTTTCCTGACAAGCACAATGGAAATGTGCAAAGGAAGTTTAAAATACGAGCAGGTGTGGCACCAGGGGAGGGCTACAACCCCCCTGTTGGAAGCATCTAAGCCACCATCGGAGCAAATTTGGGGTTATTGTCAGAGGAAATGTGGCAAAATGATGTACGAAACCCGCATTTTTTAGCCATTTTAAACCCACTGCCAAAAGTGCCAGCCCCCTGTTGGAAGAATTTGTGCACCACCCCTGAATATGAGTAATAAAAAACTGGTAGATATTTCATAAAAACTTGATACTATTTAAGCTTTTTACTCACACTCAAAGCAGCAAATTGTGTCTCTTTTAAATAATAATAGGTACATGTAAATCACCCGCACTTTCTTTAGATTTTCTTTAACTGATTTTATATGTGATTGTGGTTCTCCTTTAAAGTGTTATACTATTTTATATATTTTAATCATTGCTGTACCTGTTTCAAATTCATAAACATTTATTTCATTTTATTACATTTTTTTAGATAACTTGTGGAATTTTATGTTTATGGAATTTAGATTTATGTCATCACATTTAGCAACTTATATAGGACAATTAACAAATTCTTGATTAATAGCCCTCCTTTATTTCATTTTTTACAAATTTGAGTGAGGAATGTTGTGCATATCTACTGGTGTTAAATAATGTCTCAAATTTCTGCCCGGAGATTCACAATTTACAGTCCATATCAATTACCCATGTCCATGTTCAGGGACCACGCAGCAGTTTCAAAGTGAGGGGGCTCAGCGGCGAGCAAAGTGAGCTGTAATGGGGGTCTGGGGGCCTGCCCCTGGAAAACTCTTTGAGACCATGCCCTTCAGAACGTTGGAAAACGCCCCTTTCAAAAAAGACTTGTCTCTTTACGTAGTGCATATTAATATACAGTTTGGTTCAGAAAAGATCTTAAATATTTTGAAGAGACATGCTGTATAATGTTATTACAACCAACGAAACAAACAACAAAGCCTTTCTTCCCCAAAAACTATTTATTACTAATTAAAGATCTGTCATCAGGACCGTCAACTGACCATACAAATCCTAACATCTTCCCTGATTGATTTTTTCAAATAAGATCATATTTTCGATTTGCACACAAAGAAATTTGACTACTGGCACTTTTTGACCACATTAACTTGTGTGAGCGAGCCCTTCTCAAGATTGGACAAATGCAAAATATGCTAGCTCCTCTTCCCCAATTGATCTGTATGTGACCTGAGAATCAGATGAAAATATGTTCCACTATACTCATTTAGCAAAAGATCCTTTTCACAATCTCCCCCAGGGGGGGGTACTCAGTTATATTTAGGATAGGGGTGTTCAGGCTGAGGTTCAACGCATCAACCCAAAAAAATAATTTCTACCATGAAAACAGACCCAACAAAAATATTTTTCTTATCTTTTTCCCAACCTTTTTCCTTTTTGTCATATTTGAGACCCAAAAAGTAAGCCAGAATTTCAGGAATCCAAAAAAATAACTGTACAAATGATTGACCCAAAAAAAATAATCCTTGCCCAAATTTTAGACCCAAAAAAGTAACCTGAGCACCCCTATCATGAATAAACCAGAGTACCCCCCTGGGCAATCCGCTAACCAAAAAAATTATGGATACAGCCTCACTGTTATATGCCTTTTTCATAAAAGATCCCTTTGATGCAGTGTATGAGATTTTTGAAAACAAAAGAATTTTTAGGGATTTTCTTCCAAACAAGAACAGGTTCAGCAAGTACAAGATTCTTTTGGGGATTATGGTTTCTTCATGAGAAACAAAGGGACCGTTCTTTATTTTGGTTATTTGCTGACACCAAAAAGATTCAGCAAAAGAAATATATTTACTTTGTTGGAAAGTAAAGAGCTTAAGAGAACAAATCAGGAATTGGCATCTCATGAATGGGATAACCTGTATAAATTGGGCTTGCACTTGACATAATAGGCTATAATCCAATGGGATTAAAATGGATAAAAATGGATAAAAATACTTGGTAAATATCATCTGTCAAAGTTTGGCAGGTGGAAGGGCAACAGTAGAAGAAATCTTTAACCCTATTCATACTTTGGCTTCTTGAAACTTGGGGAGGGGGCACTCTCCCCTATTTACTTTCAGAACGAAATGACATCATTTGTTTTTGTGTACATCATGTGGTTAAGTGCTGACATCAGCAAATGTTGCTAAATTAGGTGTACAGCCACATGGATTTTGTCAAATTGTATATCTAAGTATATCCCCAAATTGATTAATCAGATTGATATGAGATTTGAAACATAGACAAATTATATCCTTTATGTCATTCTTATTTTGAAACGTTTGTTTTGTATCACTGATATTTTTGCTGATGTCAGCATTATTTTGTTCGCAAAATAAATTTTATTTACTCCAAAATTAGTTATAACATAGTTTTGAAAATAGCAAGCAAGTCCTATCCTGTAGTAGGTAAGAGGGGACATACCTGGAATAGCATTGCAAATATGAACAAATTCTTAGCCTGGGACTTGGACGAGGAATACCAAAACTTGAGGGGGAAGGAACCAACTACGACTGGAGCTACAATTGAATGGACTCGTTGAAATGGCCACAAAGAAAAGGTTGGGGTTTGCTTCTTATGCAAATTTGCCAGATGCACATTGCATCCGATGAGTGACCTCTGTTCGTTTTGCTACATTCTCATTATTGAGCAGTCGAAGGCCAGTTTGAGGGAGGCCCTCCTGCAAGAATGCTAATAAAAAAGAGAGGTTTACCTTGCTTCTTTCATCAGCTACATATGGGGAACTCTGCAAGCGACTTGAACTCATACTCCAACTTTCGTCAGCCATTTTCCACACCTCGTCCTGAAATTCCAACAATTATGATATGAGTTGTCAATGATTTCTTGCAGTTTCCTTGCTAAATTCGCGCCATCCAGCCAAGAAGACATTACTTCCTCCAAGGGCTTTAGATTTTATCTAATTCATAATTGGCTTGGTTGTCAATGATAAAGCGTAATTCTGTGGGTGTTATTCTTGAGGAATATTGTATTGAAATCATGAAATGATAGAATTGTTTGGTGATAACATTTCAAAGAGACAAGGAACAAAACCTACAGCTGGCTTCAAATGATTGGTGAATTCAAATTTTGTTTACATCAAACATTTGACATATCAATTTTGCCAATTAGGCCCTCGAAACCAAACCAGACTTCCTATTTCATTTGGGTGGATTGGTTGGATATATCAATGAGATAGCAACAAAGGCTAGACAAAATACAAACAGCTCTCAGCTAAATAATATTCGCTGATTTTGCTTGTTGACATTTAAGTTTACAATCAAGATACAAACAAAACATGTCACTTGTATTTCCCGTTTGCAAAACATCAGAAATGAAAAGGCCTACCTTTTAGCAATAAAGGATTTCTTCACAGCAAATCAAGGCACTTGCAATAGGACAAGTTTCTTAGACCTTCCATCTCTCCAAGATCTTTCAGTTTTCTCTTTCCAGTTTCCGCTCTAAAAATATTTTATGTTTGGCGATTAGTGGCAACAAAAGCAAAACCGTTGCTCTCTGCTTTCAGAGTAGCACCCCGCCAACATTTAAATCACAATACAATGCATCCAAATGTTGATTCTAATTGAATAAAACTTTACAGTTTTATTATTCGAGCAATCCCCTAAAGATCAAAAGCATTCATCGAGATATTTCTTTTGTTGTTTCAGCAGGTTATTCTATTCACTCAACACACCGAATTTCATTGATCTTTTACAAATACGGCAAATCTGCTTTCAAATTAGCGCGCCAAAATTTGCATAGCAACATGATACAGGTAGTATCAGGAGACTAGGGAGAGTGCTCCGCAGAGGGGTACAATTGAAATAGTTTCGATTTGTGGCATAAGGCCCTGGGGACGAGTTTGGTGGCATGAAAAACCCAACAACAGAAACTACAGTACATTCTTTTTTTATAAGAATATTGTTCATAAGAATATTCAGGCTCAGATTCATACACATTTTAAGAATATTATGACTGTTGAGTACATTCTTATTGTTATAATTGCTTAAATTTTTTTGTCGTTTCACCATTTCCTCGTAATGACATGCCATTTCTTTTAACTATGTTCCCCTGAAACCATATCACATTTGAAAAATAAGAATGCCTTAAGAATATGTTAAGGCTCAAAACGAAAATTTCTTAAAGCTGGACAAAATTTATAGTATTCTTATAAAAAAGGAGTGTAAGAACCCGCAAAATAGAAGACACTTTTCTAAAACAGCCTCGAAACTAACGGCTGCTTCTAATGAGAGTCCATTTCTCAACAAAATCATTCAGATGCAGGGGTGGCGCGAGGGGAGGGCTAGATGGGGCTACAGCCCCCTGTCGGAAGCATCTAGCCTGTGTTCCAGACCACTTGAGAGGGAAAGTAGTCTGTGTAACCAAGCACTAATCCGTGTTCACAAAGTTTTTTCGGAATCTGAAGAAAATTAATATATGCAACTAATATTTCGCATAATCACTATTTGTTTTGTTATCAGAAGGAAAAGCCTGTCTCATGTGAAGAACTCGCATTACAATACAAAGAATAGAAAATTTCAATGTCTGCTAATCCTATTGACTTTTTACAATGAAAGAATAGGAGATTTGAATGCCAGCTAATCCTAATGAGTTTTTACGCCCGTGCAAAGTGATAGCGATCAGCCCTGGTTTGTTTCAAACACACATGTTCACAAAGACACCCGTTGTGTTGATCACTGACTTCATTGCAGCCAATCAGATCCGTGAAAGAATGCCCTTAATTATTTCGCAATTCAATTCATCGTCTGAACACGGATTAGTGCTTGGTTACACAGACCACTTTCCTTTCCAAGTGGTCTGGAACACAGGCTAGAAGCATCTAGCCCCCGTCGGAGCAAATTTGAAGTTACTGTCGGAATAAATTTGACAAAAAGACGTACGAAACCTGCATTTTGTAGCCATTTTAGCCCCCCTGTCGGAAGATCCAGCCCCTCGGTCGGAAGATTTCTGGTGCCACTCCTGTTCAGATGGTTTTTATTTTGCGGACCGGTCTTACTGTAAACCTGGGGGGTTGCTGTAGTTGTCGAAAAGCGTGCCAAATGTTATTTGATAGGTGGCTTACCACGCTATGTATTCGCAAAATTTAGCTAAAATATGACAGAACAAAGAAAGATGAACTTATCCTTCTTTCAGAAACACCCTGTAGAACGTCTGTGCAGTAGTGTAGAGGCTGTTCAGTAAGGCAGCGGTTGCCCAGTGCAATACAGGGATCACATGATGTCATTGGAGGGATCACATGCAGTAAATTTGAAGCTATTCAGTTATTTACATAGATGGTCACCGAGATTCCTTTAAAACCGAAGAGAAAATTGCTGGGTATGGGTTGGTCAAGAATTTTCTGAGAAGTCAAATCTTCCATTTAGCACTGGCAAGCATGATATCGGAAGATGCATTAAGCGAACGTGAAGGATCTTTTCTTCGAAAATTTTCCTCGTGCTCTGATTCATAGGATAAGTGTCGTAAAACTATCAAAGTTTTTTGTCAGATGCATTCTAAGCCAAAGTAAAGGGCGTGGCCCCAAAACTTTTCCTGGGGGCTTCGCCCCCAGACTCCCTCCTTCCAGTACCCCTAGGCCTTAATTAGCCGTAATTTTAGCTATGTTTTTGTTTCAGCCTACTTTGTAAATAAATAAATGATCATGATGATGATGATGATGACCCCCCCTGCTTAATGTACCCTGGCCACGCCGCTGTTTGTCGGCCGACAAAGTAGCCAAACTGGGCAACATTTGACCAACATTTGCGTTGGTCCATGTTGCCCGACAATGTTGCCCAGTTTGGCCAAGCATTAAGGACATCCTCCAATCTTCAACCATCTAACAGTCACACATACAGTCTCAGGGCCGATATTGCAGTCCTCGAAATTTTTCTATTTAATGCTGATTTTCAGTCAGTGGAGTCTTTTGAGCGGGTGAAATTTACACAATAAAAGGTTGTTCAGCTGTAACTCAACTTCAAATCGAACTTTTCAGTCGTAAATAATAGGATTTCCCTCTGTTCATAAAATTCCATTGACTGGAAATCCTGGAAATCGGCCTTTACGCGTAGCTGCGGCTATGTGACCGGGCCAATTACGAAGTACCGTCAAAGGAGAACGGAAAATTCAATCACGTGATCCATGCATGTGGACCTTCACAATTTTCTATTGATACCTGTAATGTAGACATTACTTCGGCTGGTGTTCATTACTGCATCATCATAATTATGATAATCATTGTGACAGGCGGCCCCCCGGCAGTGACGCTACTACACGCTACTGACGTATTCGAATTCATTGATGTAGCTTGGTTCAATTTCATAGACAATTTTGCGTGACCTGTAGGGATCAAAGTACCACCTGCGCTATTCAATTCATTCAGCAAAATGACGAAGAAGCGAAGAGAAAAACAACTAGCTATCTTGGTAATACTCATCTCATTCACAGAACTTGTTCGGGATACTGCGAACTGCCCCTTTCGTAAATCACAATGGAAAGTTAACTCTGATTGGCTCGCTGATCAATGGAATGGGTGAAGATCTTTGGAGCATGCGCGAAAGGAAGAATGAAGGACGATGACCCTGAAATCGCTACTACGCAGAATCCAAAGATCTTAAACGGGGGCCTAGCTCTTCTGGAGAAAATCCTAAACACTTTCACTAATAGTATCCCGAACAATATATATCTCATTAAATGACGAATTGTGGTCCTTTTTCTACGTTTCTACCTAGCATCCGAATGTGTTTTTTAGGACACAGAGAAGCTAAGATTATTTAAGCAGCGTCCTGGTCATTCTTCTCGATGTGACCACACACCTTGTGTTGCCTTTAGCATGGAATTACAGAGAGTTGGCGACTCTCCTCACCCTATGCAGCAGGTTCGGCAAGGTGAGCACTCGAACAACCAACATTCAAATTAGTAATCAAGTGTGTTACCACTGAGCCATTCCCGATGACAGAATTGTGGTCTTTGGAGTAACATGTTGTCTCAATGAGGACTAGCCTGCGTGCAGACTCAACAAAGGACCTGCACCTACGAGCTAGCAAAGCATTTCCATTCCGAGAGAAAGGTAGGATCTGGCTAGATCTGCCTATGGTCTGGTTTGACTTGAAAGGACTAAATTTTCTGTTGCTCATCTCAGAATTTGACCATAAGCAGCTTTGATTCAAGGGTTGTAGTTTTTAAAGAAAACCATATACGGTATTATTAATGAAACAGTAGTAAACCAAAATTGAAACAACGTTTGATCAATAATTGATCAAGTCTGAATTGGCAATGAATAACTGTTTACGATCATTGAGATTTCAGCAACAAAATGTGGTTTCTCTGCTCAATCAACTTGACTATTATGAAACGACTTGTATGATTCCTTTTAAAGAAGCAAACCTCAGCGATCAATAGCCTGTCTTATTAAGTGTGTTCTCTATATATAGCCATGTGCTCACTGTTATTACAGCTCTTTGTCATGCTGCTTTACTGGCTGAGTCACAGGTTTCTTACGATGATATGAGATTCTGCTCAATCAATTTGACTATGAAACGACTTGTGCGATTCCTTTCAAGTCTTCAAGGAAGCAAACATAAGCGATCAATAGCCTGTCTTATTAAGTTTGCTCTGTATATATAGCAATGTGCTCACTGTTATTACAGCTCTTTCATACTGCTTTACTAGCACGATGATATGAGATTCTGCTCAATCAATTTGATTATTAAAGTCATTAAATGGCGTGTAATATTCCTTTTAAAGAAGCAAACCTCAGCAATTACAGCCCTTTGGTCATGCTGCTTTAGTAGCCGAGTCACAGGTCTCTAATTGGCTGTAACGATGATATGAAATTCTGCTCAATCAATCCAATCTAGAGACGCCTCGCATGGTCCCCTTTACAAAAGCAAACATCAGCGATCAATATCCTGTCTTATTTAAGCATGCTCACAATGTGCTCGCCGCTGCGCTATGATGTCTATTATGGCTTCTTGTCATGCTGTTTCATTAGTTGTTGAATCGCATACGATGATGTGCTGCCAATTTTTAAACTTGACTCACACTTTTGAGTCGTTCTTGGCGCTTTGCGGGTAGCATTGTATCACAGCACCGCATCTCCAATGCGAAACAGTTGAATTAATTCAACTTTATCGATCAAAATTTTAGGCCTCTGGGCGTAAAATGGGGTTAGGTCTCTCTCCAATTGTATTTGATTTATTAGTCTGAGAGTATGAAAAGGCTTCGTGCTTCCGTTCCCTCATTTCGAAATCTGAGATTCCCACGAATATTTGAAAGACCCCACTATATTTAGAACCTTAAATATGTGCCAACAATGCGCCAACAACAAACTGTGAACAACAGTGTCTTAGAGATAGGAAATGCGTACAAATACCTCCATAGAAACAGCATTGATTTTATATCGAACAAGAAAAGGTCGCAAGCCATTGGCAGTCGAAAAATATCACGTGAACATATCCAACCAATCCCAAAGGCACACAACACGCTAACCGCGCAAAAGACACGCTGTCGAACTGCTAGAATCATTCCAGTCTGTTTCCCGCCCAGGAGCAGATCCTAATTGCAAACGAAAATTTATATCTCACAGTTTAGAGAAGCAAATATGCCTAAAACAGTACGGAGAAGTTCAAGAGCAACCACACAAGTAAGCACAGCTAGCTCCAGTGGCACACCACAAGCTCAACCAAATGAGGTACCTGCCCAAAGCTCCGCTGCGCCTGTTTTTGTTGAAAAGATGCTCCAGCCACCCCTGGAAACTTATTCCCACCTGCCCAACAAGCCAACCAGATTTCTCTGTTGTCAACGGCTGCCAACATGGAAAGCCTTGGATCAGCCCTTCCATTTGTGATCAGCGACCAACAAGAAAATAATGCATCAAAACTAGCATCAAGTGACGCATTTACACCAGACATTCCTGGCCAGTATGTTAAAGCGATACAAAGTGGTGAGTTTTTCGATATTAGCAAATTATTGCCTCACAATCTAAATGGGTTGAAATACATCAACAATGAGACTCTCTTCCTGGCTGTGAACAAAGATTCCACATTAAAAATCTAAAAGCAATAACAAGAAGAAGACCTCTAACATAGAAGAATGGACAACTGCCTTAAATCTATTCATGAAAATATTCATTGATAAATTCCCTTCAAAGGCCAGTGAATTGATTTCATATATGGGCCTAATTCGGTATGCAGCGTCATACCATCAATCCCTCTGTTGGTACCTGTATGATAAGACACAAGGCCAGCAATGACAAATCTCTGAACTGGGGAACAATCGACATGCAGCTATGGATGATGATATTCACCGTGAATCAGGAAAAGCTAATGGCCGAGCATCCTTTTTTTACCAATGGACCCTCCGCAACATAAAGACCGGTTGATACAAGGAGGGACAGAATTTGCATCAATTACAACAAAGGCATTAAGTGCCGTTACGATCCCTGCCGTTTTGCCCACACTTGCAATGGTTGCAAGGCAAACCACCCTGGATACCTCTGCCCCCTTCAACCCAACCATGAGGGACCTACCAGCACACACAGCAGCAGACCAGGCTTTTCTACAGAAAGCAGCAGCAGCTCCTCCACAGCCCCAGGAAGAGATGGTAGTAGGTATGGGGGAAGCTACCGCAAAGGTAGCTCCAAGTAAAGTAACACCAGTTGAGGTAGATTGTTTAGAAAAAGAATTAACAAATCACCCTAACCCCGTATTTGTCAGAAGTCTCTGCCAGGAACTCCGCGAGGGCGCACACATAGGTTATGATGGGCCACGTTTTCCCAGGACATCGCGCAACCTACCAACTGCAAATGCGAACCCACAGCAGATTGCACAAAACATTGCAACAGAAGTATCGCGTGGTAGAATGGCAGGGCCTTTTGCCACCCCACCCTTTCCCAATTTTCAAGTTTCCCCCCTAGGTATCATTCCAAAGAAAAACAGTGATAAATTCCGTACAATATTTCATACGTCCTACCCCAAATCAGGAGACTCAATCAATTCTTACATTGACAAATCAGATTTCTCTCTGTCATACGTATCAGTAGATGATGCCATCAAAGCAATCAAGTTTTTAGGCCAGGCAGCTTTCATAGCGAAAACTGACATAGAGTCTGCCTTTTGCCTATACCCTATTCAGGCAGATGATTGGGAGCTCCTGGGCATGAAATGGGAGGGGAAGTACTATTATGACAAAGTTCTTCCCTTCGGCCTCCGCTCCGCGCCGTTCTTATTCAACCAGTTGTCCGAGGCCATTGAATGGGTACTCAAGAACAACTGCGCCATTTCCTATGTTTGCCACTTCTTGGATGATTTCCTTATCATTGAGCCAAGGAATCAGCTAGGAGCTCCACATGAAAACTGTCAAGCCAGTCTTACTAGTATGTTGAAAACATTTCATGCCCTGGGAGTCCCCCTTTCAGCAAGTAAAACAGTTGGTCCAGCAACAGAGTTAGAGTTTCTAGGTATAGTTTTAGATTCGGAAAAAATGGAGGCACGCCTCCCTGAGGAAAAAATTAACCGAATTAAGCATGAGCTTTCCCAGTGGTCAGTGAGGAAATCTGCTACTCTTGTGGAACTCCAGTCTCTCATTGGCCTGCTCCAGTTTGCCTGTAAGGTGGTTCCACCAGGCAGGGTTTTTCTGCAGAGAATCATTGATCTCACAATTGGCCTAAAAAAGCCGCACCACCATGTGCACTTGAATCAAGCATTCTTTGCAGACCTTGCTATGTGGGGTAGTTTCCTTGACTCTTGGAATGGAAAGGCTTTTTTCCTCAATGACTTTTGGGAAAGCTCCAGTGATCTGTCATTGCAAACAGATGCTTCAGGTTCTATAGGTTATGGTGGTATCTTTGGGAATGAGTGGTTTCAAGGAACCTGGCTACCGCATCAACAAATAGGCACAAATAAGATTAGTATTGCATGGCTGGAATTGTATGCCATTGTTGTAGCTTGCTCGATATGGGGCAGGCAATGGGCTTGTAAACGCGTTCTCTTTCAGTGTGATAATTTAGCTGTAGTTTGCGTTTTAAATACGAAGAAGGCGAAGTGTCCCCAACTAATGAGGCTTATCCGAAAACTGACACTTATCACAATGTCGTGCAATTTCTACCTAAAAGCCCAGCACATCCCGGGGTTGTCAAATGAAATCGCTGACTCTCTCTCTCGCTTCCAGGTTCCTCGCTTCAGAAGACTTGCACCATGGGCGGATTGCAACCCTCAGCAGATCCCTGCAGAAATTTTGCAGCTTTGATTTCCAAAATGCAGCATTACAATGACTGCTCATTGGCACAAAATACAAAAAATTCTTATGAAACTGGAATAAAGCAATTCTATAAATTCTGCACAAGATATAAGATCGAACAATTAGGGCCCATTTTACCTGCTTCGGAAAATGTGCTACGCTTATTTGCAACAGATTTGGCCTCTACAGTTTCTCACACAACCATCAAACTGTATCTTGCTGCTGTCAAGCATCTGCATCTCCAACATAACTATGACTTGCCGCTTAATCAATTCAACCACCTGCAGTATTTGCTGAGGGGCATAAAGCGCTGCCAAGGAACCGCAACAAGAGAGCGTAAACCTATCACACCTGCCCATTTGCAACTCTTCTACAAGTTATTATACCCTGTTGAAAGTAACAACATAGATACAAAGATGTTATGGGCAGCGACTTGCCTTGCCTTTTTTGGATTTATGAGAGTCAGCGAGTTCACGTGCAACTCCCCCACAGATGCAGAAGGTAGCCTGAATAAAGGTGACGTCTCTTTTGTGCCCTCACTTTCTTCACCAGACTACATGAAGGTCCTCTTAAAGTCCTCTAAGACTGATCCATTCAGGAAGGGCATAACAATCACTATCGGGCGAACAAATCAAGCTATATGCCCTGTGGTTGCACTGCAGCAATATATGTGTCTGACTAAGAGTAAAATTGGGCCACTTTTCCAATTTCGAAATGGGCGTTTTCTCACTCGAAAAGATTTTACAGCAGAAATTCGCAATCTTCTCGAAAAAGGGGGCATAAAACCTGGTGACTATGCTGGCCATAGTTTTCGAATTGGTGCTCCCACTACTGCTGCTGCCAAAAAGATTCCTGTCTGGTTAATCAAATCTATGGGTCGATGGGCCACGGCTGTTTCAGATCGGTCATGTGGCACTTGGATTGTGTGCAGATATTGAATTTAACACCAGATTTGCTATGTGTTACCAAAACTTCCGAATATTCAAAATATTCTTTCTCCGAACTGAAACAATGATTTAAGAATTGGAAAACAGCTTTATTCTCACCGTAATGTGTTTGGTACTGTTCATTATCATCTATTTTCTCTCTCTTTGTCTTCTACACTAAAACAGCCGCGAAGTTTCGATCATTTTCAAAGTTCGTCGCCATTGGGCCTAACGGCCCTGTCACGAAAACAGTTTTAGGTCCAATACACAGCACGCAAACAACAAGAGGAATGATCCTATTGATGAGGGAATCCCCACAGATTAATGTGCTCGAAACCCGATCAAATTCCAAGGCATGGCCTTTTAGTGGTGGTGATTCAAAAATTTCAAACGGCTGTAAAATTCTTAGTTTTGGGTCAAAATAAACGGGGTTTACAGCAAATGATTAGCAAACTCATTATCTATTGATATATTATGATGCCTTACCCTAGCACGAGCCCCCATTGACCCTAAATCCATTTATTTACACCCGACTCTAACGACGAACGAAAATAGGGCCTCGCAGCAACGAGTATTACAATGCTGCCACGCAGTACCATCTTCTCGTGGTCCGGCCGTGGGGGCGTTTCTCCTCGACAACGTAGGTAAATTCCTTGCGTAAGATCCGGAATGACTTGTTTTACCAACGTTTTTAGCTATTCACCAGCTGATTCATATATGTAGGAAAGTTTTGACTCATCAATTTCATTCAAATTTGAAGTCAGTGCTACGAAACATTACGAAAAGAAGTCTTGTTTTAAAGAGTGTTGTTTTATAAAGTGGTCAAAATGGAAAATCTTTTTCAAAAGTTGGGAATCGACAGAAATGTAATGGAAAATCCATTCCTTGTTAATCGAATAGAGAATGGAACTGTTGTTACGAATGAATTTATGTACGAATTAATCAAGATCTACAAGGCAAGTAAAAAAAGTTTCCATGTGTTCTACGAACTTCTTCGCAACCTGGTACCAATGGATGTATACGGTCAATTTGTACTTTTAAAAATTGATAGCTTTAGAAGCAGAATAGAAACTTTTTATAAGAGAGGTAAAAAAGCAACACAAAACCCCTCAAAACATGCACACTTTTGGAAAGAAGAGTTTCGTTTCGTGCTTCCCAAGAAACCGGACCCAGATACACCGCGTAAACGTGCCTTGAAGCAAGAAATTAAAGCAAAAGATGAATGTATCAAGAGGAGAAAACTCGAATCAGAAGTACTGGAATCAAGCATCGAGGATTTGGAAACGTCTTTAGAGAAAGCTCAAGACAAAGTCGATTCACTTGAGGATAAAAGATTCGAGCTTTCAGCTGAAAAATATCAACTTCAGCGAAGATCTGCAGGGCTCATGAGTGGACTTTCACGTCATAGATGTAGCAGTAGTCCCGTTCCTCTTGAAGGAAACATTCCTGTAACGACAAAAGATGCGAAGATAAATACCAAACTTAAGGGCGTCTTTGGTGATATAATATCAATTGAACACGAAGAGAGCCCAAGTATTTATGTTGGAAAACGATATTTTAAATATGAGAACGGCGAAGGGAAGAAGAAATTGACATCAGGATTCAGGAACCATTACGCAGAGATACCTGTTTCAAAAGATTCTGCATCCAAAATTGGCGTAAAAGAAATTCAGAAAAGAGCGAAGCTTTCCATGAAATTTGTGTCGAAGATTGCTTCTCCTGCTGATGATGATGCAGAGACACAACTAGTTCTGAAGGAAATGATTAAGGCAAACAAAGATCTGTTCATTAAAGCTGCGGAAAGTGCTGGAATTGCCATAATGCAACAAATAAGCCCTGAACAGGCAATAAATATTAAATCCTTAATGCGCCTGCCAATGAACAAGGTTAGAAATCTGAGACGATGCCTAACAAATTTAAAGATAAACATTTTGCCATCTGAACGAAAAATGCGAAATGCCCAATCTCCATTGCTATCTCATGTTAGCAAAGCTTCAGTTGAGACAGGATGCATGGGTTTACTGCGTACAGCTTCAGATGAAAATGTCACCCCCAGGCCCTTTGTAAGAGTGAAAGATCTCATGCCATATTTGACCGATATTTTGTCAAAAGAAACACTCAAGGTAGATGGTGACTTTCAAGGCAAGCTCTGGTTCCTTTTTAGTGGAGATAAAGGGGGGCAGCATATGAAATTTCATGTTGAGTGCATAAACACGCAGAAAGCTGGATCTGTTGATAACGTCCACATTTATTGCATGTTCGAAGCAACTGACTCACTGGATAACATGTGGAAAGTGTTCTCTGTCTATCGAGAACAAATTGCAAGGCTTCAAGATCCCGATACTAGGATTTTAGGAAGGGAAATCAAGATATTTTTAGGTGGTGACTACCATTTCTTAGATGATTGTCTTGGACATCAAGGATCCTCTTCCTCTTATCCAAGTTCTCTGGACTTAGTTCCACTTAAACACCTTCAGTCTCATAAAGATACACCTCACAATCCAGAAACGTGCAAGATTGAGGTTCGCACAGTGAAGCATTATGCAGAGTCATGGAATGAAAGTCTTTCAGATTCCAGAAATAATTACAACGCAAGGGAAAATGGCAAACATCATTTTTCCGTTATAGAGCAGATGTTGTTCCCCTTGAGGTCCCTTTACCAGGTTGTCCCCCCTGGACTTCATATAATGTTGGGGATTGTTCTTAATGTTTACTTGATGCTTTTGGAGGAATGCAGGTCAATGGATCAAGCTGCCGATGATGAAACTATAGCAGCAGATAGAGATGATGTTTCAGATGAATGGGAAGTAAAGAGTTTAGAATTGAGCGACAAAGTAAGCCAGTTAAGGGAGTTAGGAGAAGCAGTAGTCGACATTGAAAATCGTTTTGCTCGTTTAGATGCCGTTATTTCTGGAGACCATAAGAAAAACAAGGAACTTTCAGAATTAAGTGACACACGGAAACGAAAAACGAAAAAGAGAAATGTAGAAAAATGTGCATCGAAACATTGCTGCATCACATTGCAAGACGAAAACATAAATTGGGTTGCATGTGACAATTGTTCGCAATGGTTCCATACCTTTTGTGAATGTTTCAGCCCACAAGAGGAGCTGGAAATATCGGATGAACAATCCTACACGTGTCTGGATTGCCAAGGAGTAAGTTTGTTTGACAGGAAAGATTTGTTTGTTGACAAAATTGGCAAAATCATCGAAGAAGAAAATAAAATCAAAATTGATTCCGTCAATCTGCAAATTGAATGTGACAACCTGAAATCTAAATTTGAGGAGAAGATTGGTGAAAACGAACGAAAGCTGCTTAGTGCGCTAGATACCCTGAAAATTGTTCGTCAAGCTTATCATGGGAATGTATTTGTCGGCAATCATTGCAAAAAAATTTTACGAAATTTTCCTATATTAACAGATGTTTTGTCGGCCAAACCAGATCTCAAGTTGAAGTATGATAACATTCTAGACTTATTTTCGAAAATACAAAAGCTCATGTCAATCAACCGATTCTTAAAGGAGACAGAGATCAGAAGTCTAACTTCTATGTGCCATAAATTTGGAGAACTTTTCCCAGTATATTTTGACAGAAACTTGACACGCAAAATGCATGAACTTATCTTCAATGTACCTAGATTTGTCGCTGAACACAAAACAATGGGCTTACTTAGTGAAGAAGAGGGAGAAAGTGTTCACTCCTCTGTGAATCAAGAACTTCGACAGCTAGCATGTGTGAGGGATCAGAGTGAAAGAATAAGGCTTGTATTAGAGAGGCAAGAGTTAAGAAGCTACACGAACAAATCGTTAATGAAAGGAGCTGCAAGACTGTGCGAAAACTGTAAATCAAAAGGACAAAATCATTTTCTCAGGGCTGGGAGGGACAAAGGGCGATACTGTCCAAGCTGTAATATTGATAAGTTTTAATTAAAAGATATTTGGGGACTTGAAAACTGTGTTGAGTAACAAAAACCGTTTGCTAAGTAATTTCCATCATACATTGATTACAACAAAACATCAAATACGTCATATGTGACCAATGTCAGATGAAAACATTTAACAAATGGCTGCTACTCAAAGCAGTTTTCAATATCAATCTTAAGTTCTGACATGACATATGCTCAAATCATCAGCAGTTTGATTTCATGGCCATTCCAGGGGGAAAATAATTGATGGTAAATGTTGTAAATAATGTTGAATATATACATAATTAATATAACCAATAAATGCAAACAATGCGATATTTTATTAACCAAAACATGTAACTGGGCTATAATTTTGCTGTTTCAAAGCCAATGTTGATACTTTCTATTCTTGAAATCCAATCTGTTCTGCTTCCACTGTGTTAAACTACTGAAATTTGCGAAGGATTTGAATGCCCCCTGGCTCAATGACGTAATTGATGGGGTTACCATTACCCCATAATTCTCATTTTCACACAAAGTATGTGCAATTTAATGAACTTTTAGGAACTTTTTTCCGATTTGAAAACGGTTGTATACTTTTCAAGATATTTACGTTTTTCCGACTGCCAGGCTAAAATTAACGAGAAACGGAATCCAAGTGCCACTGAAACAGCTGTGGGGCTTCTGATTGTTATGAGGTATATGTAAGAACGCCAGAAAAAACACTTATTGAAGCGTCAGCGAGACTTCTTGCTCCTTAATTTACCCTGTCTCAAAGACTAGTAACTAGATGGTTAGGCCATCATTCATTTCTTTCGAAAGACTTCTTAGTCATTCCTCAGCATTTACGTTGAAACTAATAACAATCCAATAAAGGAGCACCTAATGTCAGTACCTATGACAATATAGGGTCAAACACGCTGAAAACACTGTGTCGTAAAGTTTTGTTTCCTGAGTAGAAATGATGATAATATTATAACCGATATTTGACAGGGTATCCATTTCGCAAGTTAGGTTTTAAGCAAGAACCGGACGTATGTATGTAATAATTATATAATATGCTTAGATCGTAGGTCCACACACTATGAGGCATGTATACATACATATCCACTTGTGATTAAGCTCAAGGCTACATAATAAACCGTATACAATGGGCTTACCGTATCAAAATAGCCAACATTGTCGCCAAAATACACTTGAATGCTAGTTGCAAACTTCCCGCCATATAATTTTGTAAAGACAACTTGTTTGGGCCTAAGTGAAACTGAGCCTCGTATTGGTTAGAACTTCCGTTCCGTTCAGAACGAGGCATTTCATTCTTCAATTTTTCGTCTTTTTTGGGGGAAATTACGAGGTAATTTTCTTGGCAGCAAGTGCTCCCGTGCAAGCACTTTTCTGACCAAAAATGACTCAAATTTCAGAAATTTTCTTACCAAGATGCTACACGGATATTGTATGGGGCTTCACACACCCTTTGATATACGTGCACTGTTCTTGGATTGCTGGTCTGAGCACAGCCCCACCGAGAACAGCCTATCTCGCACGGGGTATTTCTTGAGGGAGCCGCACTACCCGATAGATACCGCATGTCCAGCAACTAATTTACATCAAAGGCTTCTTAACCTTCTTAGAAGTCTCCAAAGAAACTTCCTGCTGAAGAAACTCTTTGCAAAAATCAACAAGCACGGGTTCCTCGCCGCCCTCGGAATTTGCCTCCTTTCCCCATAACTCTTGTGTAGTTTTTTGCATCTCATCTGCCGATCATCGACACCAAGGTAGCAAATAGGGTTGAGATAAAGACTAAAGGAAAGTTTGACCCAATTTATCGGAAACGTAGTGATAGGGGTCTTGGTTCGTGAGGCGCCCCCCAGAGCGGCCATACACATACACTCAGGACACAGTTTGGCTTTTAAGCTTATGCACACCCAAAAGCACATCTTAGGCCGCTCCGTGGGCGCTTCTCGGATGGAGACCCAGAACACGAAGAGGGGTCAGAAATTATGTGCCTTCTTGATACGGATTAGGAGAGAGAGTTAACTGTGTAGTTACAGTTTTCAGCGCCAAGCGCTGTGATCGCAGATAAAGAAGACTTGATCGAGTCCGCGGCCCTCACCATGGTCCTGAAGTGGTAGGGCTCTACTTGGACTTGAGTCCGTCTAACCAACGTTTATATTCTGGCAGGAAAGCCAGGGGATTAAATCATTGTGTCACAACGATTTATACATCTTTCGATTGCCTAGACTATACAGAACAACATCCTTTTTTCCAGCTTTTCGATTGGCCGAATGATGTTGAAGAAATCAACTACTTTCTGAGGAGAGTCGTTTTACGAAATGGCATCTCGCTTTGCACTAGAGAGGAAAGCAGAGTTACGTAGGATCGTAAACCTGCCATTTTTACAATGACCATGTATAGCATAAACGCATCTACATTACAGTATGACGCTCGTTTCAATTCTTCTACTCACTTATCCTAACTGCTGAGATTGCGTCAAATAAGATACATCAATAAGGGTAGAAGTGCCTCAATAACAGAGTCTTTGATTGAACCAAAGAACATTTTGAAACAAGGAAAAAGAAATGAAATAGAATAGAATGAAAGAAACCTTCGTGTAACTCACGGGTCTGAATAATTCATACTTTTCAAGACCTTCAATTATTTCCAATAATGTTTCATAAGATAATGCGACAAGCTATTTTGTATTTTCGTGTCTTGGATGCATTTCCAGACAACCACAAAGCCACAAGCAAGCATTTGCTTCAGCAAAGCAACTTTTAGCGCTCAAATTTCTAGACTCTAGATAGTTGCAAGTCCCCACACCCTAGAACATACCATAACGTCGAAAGCGGCCCTCCCTGGTTGAAAGTATACCAAGAGCCGCTTTCCTAGCTCATCAACAAATTCATTTCTTCAGCAAGTTCATTCAATTATGCAGACTAAATAATCTCATCATCTGAGCAATTTCCTTCGAAATTCTGCTGAAAACATCTGCTGCACTTTCTAAGCAGCATCTAACTTTCTTTGAACTAAGCCACTTTATTGAAAATTTGCTGCACCAATGCACTTAGCAATCCCGCCATTTCACTAAGTCGGACATCTGGACGGCTGACATTTTAATCTGCCAAGACAAATTGCTTAAGATCTCATAAATGCAAGATTGAGATTTTCACAGTAATATTCGAAAGTCCATCCAATTACCCATCATCCTTTGTTTATGGCCCTATGTACTCTTTACTTCCTTACATTGCCTGAGTAGCTGCCTGGAGGCTGACTTCCACTCTTGGTCTCAGAACCAGTCTTTGTACTGTACCGATTTCTTTAGGGCTCACTGATACTCCTTTAAAAGGGGGAAGGGGTTACCTTCAAATGCTACCATGATTAGGGACCTTTAAGCGATAATATTTTCTCTCATGAATAAAATATTTCTAGTCCGCTCGGAAAATTCTACTCGGAAAATCTCGGAAAATGTAAAAAGAGGTGGTGTTGGGCTTTACATCAAAGATTATCTTCCTTCAAAAAACCGATCTGACTTAGTAACCCTCCCCGAGTGCATTGTGTATGAGATACAATTAAATAGGAAAAATTACTTTTTCGCCGTTGTTTACAGAAGTCCAAGCCAGAATCAGACTGAATTTGATAACTTCACAATAAATTTTGAGCTGATGTTATCCAAAATGCATGCTGAAAATCCATTTTGCGTTATCATTACTGGTGATTTCAACTGCCGATCAACTCAATGGTGGGAAAACGATATAGAGAACAACGAGGGAAAGCTGTTTGAGCCATTAACATCTGATATAGGCCTACACCAGTTGATTTCTGAACCAACACACTTGATGGGTATTTCAAAATCCTGCATTGATTTGATTTTCACTGATCAACCAAACCTCGTTATCGAGTCTGGTGTTCATCCCTACCTACACGAACAGTGTCATCATCAAATAGTCTATGGAAAATTATCTGTTTCAAATATAAAACTACCTCCCTACTCACGCAGGATTTGGTACTATGACAAGGCAGATTTCGTTGCGATTATGAAAAGCATCCAACTTTTTCGCTGGCAAGAGCACCTTAACAAACTGACATGTCCCAATGAGTAGGTTCAGATGAAGTTCTGTTAAACATTTATTCTAATTTCATACCTAACAAAGTTAAGACGATTAGACCCCACCAAGCACCCTGGATAACAGAAAAGGTTAAAAATTTTCTGAGAAAAAAGAATCGTGCCTACAGAAATTTCATAAGGAGGGGCCAACCAAATGACAAGCTAGAGGGAATACAAAAGTTGATATCCGAAGGTTCGAAAATGATAGAGGATGCCAAACGAAATTACTTTCTCAAGGCAGGAACACTTTGGCTAACCCTGGGACTTCTAGTAAAGCTTATTGGTCTTTAATCAACACCGTCCTAAATAAGGCCAAGATTCCAATAATACCACCTCTTCTAGAAAACGGGTTGTTTATAACGGATTTCACTGAAAAGGCACAGATATTCAATGATTATTTCGTACTCCAGTGTACAACAATCAATACAGGTAGCGTAATTCCACCCAATATGCCAGCTCCTTCTTCCCTTTTTCCTATGTCTAACGAAAAGATACTGAACATTATAAGGTCTCTAAATCCTAATAAAGCTCATGGTTGGGATGGAATATCAATCAGAATGATAAAATTAAGTGATACTGCACTAGTTATTCCACTAGAAACAATATTTGAAAACTGTTTGAGATGTGTTTTATTTCCCAAAATATGGAAATATGCAAATGTTGTGCCGCTTCATAAGAAAAATGAGAAAAATTTGAAGGGAAACTATCGACCAATTTCTTTCCTACCAATCTTTGGGAAAATACTTGAAAAACTTATGTACGATTCTTTATACTCGCATCTCGTTTCATGCAATTTACTCAATCCGAATCAATCAGGCTTTCGTCCCGGTGACTCAACGGTTAATCAGCTGATTTCCATAACGCACACGATCTTTAAAGCCTTCGATGGTAACCCACCTCTTGATGTTCGCTCTGTGTATCTTGACATCTCTAAAGCATTTGATAGGGAATGGCACGACGGTTTGATTTATAAACTAAAACGATGTGGCGTTTCTGGAGAGCTCCTTTTACTTATCAAAAGTTTTCTTAAGGATAGAAAACAGCGAACAGTTCTAAATGGACAGAATTCTGATTGGGGAGATATTTCAGCAGGAGTACCCCAGGGTTCTATTCTAGGACCCTTGTTTTTCCTTGTATATATTAACGATCTAGCTGCTGACGTGAAGTGCAACGTTAAGCTTTTTGCTGATGATACATCGTTGTTTACCGTAGTAGAAGACTCTAGCTCGGCTGCCAGTGATATGAACCATGACCTTCAGTTGATAAGACAGTGGGCATCCGATTGGAAAATGTCCTTCAATCCTGATCCGCAAAAACAAGCTGTTGAAGTGTTATTTTCTACGAAAAGAATTGAAATCAATCATCCAGAAATTCGTTTTAATAATATTCCAGTGATGAAAGTGGATAAACATAAACATTTAGGAATTCTCCTGGACTCAAAGCTTTCTTTTTCGGCTCATATCCAGGCAGCTATCTCTAAGACAAGGAAGGGTGTCGGTTTGCTGAAATATCTCTCCAAGTACCTACCCAGACATACCCTAAACGAATTATTCAAGCTCTATGTGCGGCCCCACCTGGAATACGGAGATGTTATCTATCATATCCCGGCCAAAGTATGTGAATTTAGCGGTAACACTACTTTGTCAAGTTTGATGGAAAAGTTGGAGTCAGTTCAGTATTCTGCTGCTCCAGCCGTTAAAGGAACGTGGAGGGGGACATCGCGAGAGAAGTTGTACGCAGAACTTGGTTGGGAATCATTGAGTTTCCGAAGATGGAGTAGACGCCTTACGTTGTTTTACAAAATGATACATAATCTGATGCCTGAATATACAGCTGATCCAATCCCTCAACTTCAGCAGTCGCATTACTCTCTTCGCAATCAGGATGTCATTGGGCGAATAAGGGCAAGGACAGAAAAATTCAAATCTAGCTTCTATCCCAATTGCCTGTCAGAATGGAATGAACTAGATCCGGAGGTTAGACTTGCACCATCGGTCGCTATCTTTAAGAGAAAGCTGATTTCAATTATCCGCCCCCCTGCTAAATCTGTCTTTGGGATTCATGATCCAATAGGATTATCCTATCTGACTCAACTTAGAGTGGGTCTTAGTAAGTTATGCTTTCACAAATTCAAGCACAATTTTTTAGGGATTCCATAAATCCAATGTGTCCTACAAACGATGGTATCGAGACTACGGAACACTTTTTGTTGCTCTGCCCCTCCTTTGAGGTTGAACGTCGAAATCTTCTCGCTAGAGTGTTTGATTTGCTGCGACCATTTGGACATATCGATCTTTCAAATGAGGTTTTGACGCAACTTTTACTATATGGCGATAAAGACCTTCCAAAGGACCTCAACAGAAATATACTCGAGTTGACTCTACATTTCATCCACGCAACTGGTCGCTTCAGTTGAGATCACCGTAAATCTAGTTAAACGTCACCAAACCACTAAGTCCATTTTCGTAAAGTTTCTTGCCGTAGAGTCCTGTCCATATATTCCTTTGCAAGCCTGTTTCACATTGGATGTTAGGCTTATATTAGAAATCCAGACACGATAGCGGTGTCTCGAGCGATGGGGACCTTGGGTGGGGAGCAGTGACGGGGATAGTTGTTGTCGTTGTTGTTTCCTCGGCCGGCGTACCGATTGTTCACTATTATATTTTGGCCTGACATCTAATGTGAAACCGGCTCAAATATTTATTTGTAAAATGTTTTTATAATTAGAATTTCTATCTGTATTAGTTGTAGCGTATGTATAGTAGTTTTGTATTAGTTGTATTTTAGTTTATATTAATCCCAGGGGGTAGACACGATATTTTGCTCCTCCTGGTTCCCGTTCGTAGTGTTTAGGTAATTTTGTTGTAAATTTTTATATTGAATATTAAAAAAAAAAAAAATTCTACTTAGTGGACATCAGCCTTAAGAATACGTATATGTTTTAAAATTTTGAATAACCTAGCGCATATTCGTTTCATCTTTCTTCGGATCTAATAGTTGGAAAGGAACTTTGGCTCTTTTGCTACCAGGCGTCCAAAAAAAGTACTCCTGTTTGAAAAATCACTAAAATTTGATTACATAACCAATCTTTAAATTTTTTTTATTTGCGTGTAGATCAATGACTAAAATAATTTCTCAAGTCCTTATAGCTGATCTTGTGACTGGATTTGACATCAGCAAAATTAGCCCTTTTTGGGATTTTCTGGTTTTGAAGCATATGTTTGACAGTTGACTTTTGATGATTATTGAACAGTAGTACCTTTACTTCTTCATACTTTTTCGAAATCTTGATTATTTTCCAAATTACAATGTATTTTACAAATCAGCATGCTTTAGGCTGTAAAATCAAATATTTAGATCTTAAATCAAACGAATGGAAGACATGCTCTTCATTCCATATCAATGCTTTCTCGAAAATGTTTTCATCCTTCTGCCAAAGATGTCAAAATTGTGATGGCTGTACTTTTTTCAAAACTTTGATTTAAAGGCCACGGCTCCCTGGGTATCAAGGCAATATCATTGGCTTAATCATTTTCATAAAAAGGAAAGTGCTCCTACCGGGTGTCCTAAAAAAGGACTCATGTTTAAAAAATCACCAAAAATCAATCATCAAACCTTTGGTAAAATTTTCTTTTTCATTTGTTTTGTTAAGGACCCAAAAATATTTCTAGCTTATAAAAGTTTTGTTTTTGATACAACAAGATAGAAAAATTGCAAGTTGAAAAACTTTTTTTGAGCTATAGTTTTTACGCAAAACGCAGTCGTGCCTAAGAGTCAAAATTTCGAAATTTTGTTACATCATCTAAGTCTCTAATTACATTGTGCATTTCTTTCTGTCATTCATGACCAAATTAGAAGCTTTACATGCATACAAATTTGATTTGGCAATCACCAGTGATTTTTGCAGTATGATTCAAAATCAGGTAACTCAAAAAAGAGCTAAACTTGCTAAATTTTAAACCAATTATAAAATTTGCTATACCTGGGAAAATAATTTGGTTCTTGATCTATTTGACAAAAAAAGAAAATTTAAGATCAGTTGTGCTATCAAATTTTGGTGACTTTTCAAACGGGAGTACTTCTTTTTGGGACACCCGGTACTTTGAAGATGAGAAAGATTTCCAAAAAATCAATAGGAGAATCATACTAAAGTAGGTAAATTTCCTTGAAAGTTCCTTTCAAGGAACTTTAAGCTTATAACAGTCAGTAGTGCTTAAAGCAATAGGTCTCTCTTTAGCCCGGGGGATGAGGGGTAAATAACATATTAAGGGTAGGGGAATGTGCAGCTAATATAGGTGGATTTTCGGGCCCAAAATTCTCTAAATGAGGATACTCTTCGGCAGATTTTCCTCAAGGGTGTGGGTGTGGCTGAAATTCTCAAAAGATTGCTGAAAGTGGGTAGCATTCCGCCAAAATTCAGAAAAGTGGGTACGAAGGCAAGTTTTGGCAATTGAAGGGTAGCTTTCTGGAAACCGGATGGCAGATTCTCGTTCATCCACAAGTCACGTACTCCCCCCCCTCCCCCCGAGCTTTTTGGAGGCAATTTTCAGTCCGAAGCAAGACCCACAACATCGCTGACAACGGTATTGAGAAGAATGTGTGGATTGCTATTGGCAACATACAGAAGAAGGAAACACTCGTCATTTTGAAAGAGAGGCAATGGGCGGCTTTCTATGAAATAATAGTTGACATGTGCTGTGCTATCTTTGAAAAGCTCTACTTTTAGCAGGGCCGTTACCTTGGGTACCAGACTCTCTAAAATTAGATTGCTTTTATTTTATTTTTAGGATGTGTTAAATATTTTATTTCATTTATTTTTAGAGGATCTGATACTCAGGGTACAGGGCCGTATTAAAATTGGGGAAGGGCACAGCTATTAGAGGATGCTTTTTCATCGAGCTAAGTGGGCACTTTCTAAAACAAAACAGCAATTTTTCATTCATTGCTATGTATGGGGCGCATGTCCCAGTTGTCCCCTCTTCCTATGTCTCAAATTATATAAAGCAGCTTCGTAGTCATAGTCCCAGCAGTTTTATTGCTACCGTTTATAGTGACATCGAAATTTGAACATTTATCTCTTCATTTCGCAAACCATAAAACTAATACATATATCTACATCTACTCGTCAATTAAATTCCTGTACAGTTTCATAAAGCTGCTCCCGTAGCAAGTTAATTTCACGAGGAGAAGCTTTGTTTATTCCAAAAAACTACCCAGTAATAATTGTCAAGATACCGCCCTCTCTACACAGAAAATAGATCGGGGCATAAGGCTTGAATCTTTGCTAAGATCTCGTTTTCCTTCGAAATATCATTTGTTGTTCATTGGATTTGAAAGGAAAAACTGAAATCCAGGTAGCGTCCTGGGATCTTAGTACAGTGTGAACACTTCGCGTGTTGAAGTTTTATATTTTCATTTGCCACTCTCAACTTCACTGTTCTTCCATACTTCGTTGTTACGCTTTCCATAATGTCTGTAAAGTCTTGTCTTTTTTAAAGGTTTTTGGCTTTTTCTGTTAACTTCGCGACTTTATCGAAGCTTTTCAGTTCATTGCTGTTGCAACTGAATTCATGCAGACTCTTTTCTTCTCTGACGGCTTTTCTGTTGATGTTCGAAACTTTATCGAAACCTCGATGTTCTCTGTACTCTTTGAAGGTACGCTTGCTTTCTGGATAGAACTTTTGTTTTCCTTGCAAATATTTCCTTGTTATTCTTCGCTATTTACGGAATTTGTGGCAGTTACGTTGCCACAAAGTCCGTGCAGAACCTTGCTGCTCACTTGTAACCTTCTTTTCAAACTTCACCATTTGATCGGTAGCTCGCTGTTCTTTAATGATTCCTCGTTACGCCAAAGTATGTACATGTCCGCTCTGAAGTCCTTACAGACGCTTTGTTCACTTATGGCTTTTCTGTCGAAGAACGTAATTTGATCGATACCTCGCTATTCTTCGATACTTCATCATTACGCTTGCTACAGAATCCTGACAAAATCTTCTTTATGGATCTTCGTAACACTCGAAGTCGCAAGATAAAGTTAATAGGCCTCATCAATGCTCCAGCAACAACAAGCAGATATGTGAGATCCCTCATCACGTGAATAAGCATGCAGTTACATTCAACGCAGTTGTTCATATAGATGATCATTATGATGGTTGGTAAATAACTCACGAGGAAAACAACCAACATTAGAAGGAAGGTTTTCGTAACTCTTCTTTCCCCTGCTTGGCTGACGTTTTCTTTTACGCTAAGTCTCTTGCTTGCTTTCATCGTGCTATCGCTTCTCGTGATGGAATATTTTCCACGTTTCTTTGAATTATGCGCCATCCTCCTTTTGTAAACAATTAACGTGACGATCATGAGCACAAACGAAAACACGACAGTTGTGCACGCAAACACAACGAGGCATTTAATAAAGCCTACTTTCAAGTAACTTACGCTAATTAAGATCGCTATTACCCATGTGCTTGCTAGTACTAATGAGCTCTTCCACATTTTAAGTCCTTTCAAATGGTTGAATGGCTTCAACAGTGCCCACAGCCTTTCCACACTCAGCAATCCCATCGTAACAACTGCAACTCCACTGAAAATAAAGAATGTCATGTGCGATAACTTCTTCTCAAGTATTGAAAATTTCAGGCCAAGTCCTTCTTTCAAGACATAATTAAAACACAGCGAATCAACTATCAAGCCTGTGAAGAGATCAGCCAAAGAGATGTTGACAATCGCTCTGAAAAACACCGGCTTGAAGGCCTTGCTTTTGTTTCTCACGATAGCAAATAGAATCAGGAGATTGAAAGCGACTGTTGTTATGATCAATATCCCTGTAACTGCAGTAGTAAAGAAGGATAACGCGACAGCATTATGAACAATTCCACACTGATTTGCGTGTCCCATTTCTCCGTGCTTCAACATTTCTGTGTGTACGACTGTCAGCTTTCTCGAGCTAGGCTATCTTGTCTTGGCTTTCAATACATAATACTTGGCAGCGTGTTCACTGCACGCCTGAACTGCAAGGTCTTGTTTTCGTTTGGTAACTTGAATGTTCAGTTGTAGCAGGTGTCTGATTTTGAGATCGCACAAAGCAAGACGAAAGTGTCACAGGTACCGTGCGAGTGAGGCCACGATTTAGCTATATCAATTCATTTCACAAGACGGGGGGAGCTCTCCGTCGTCTATATTTCTTTCCACAAAGAGTTTTAAATTAAACCTGGAATTGCTTGTACCTGCCAAGTTACTGGTGATAGACATAGACATAGTACTTATTAATTTCAATTATATTATCATGATATCAATCCTACCAAACTTTATCATCTAACTCCAAAGTGGATCAATGGAGATTAAAGAGGCATTGGCAATGGGGACTGGGCAATCTAAATATAGCCGATGACTTGATGTTCTCCATACAATAGGTGGTGTGTGGTCTTCTTTTGTTCTGTTTGAATAAATCTTAGCCTGCGCGCAAACTAACTTAGAGTCTGCGCTCAGGCGACTATATCTCCGTTCATTTACTCTCTTAACGTTTGTAACACGAACAAAGCTGTAAACTAGAACATCCACACAATGATACGTTGTCCGAAGTCGCAAAGAAACCTTTTTCATCTACAGAAGAACTTTCTTATTCATATATAGGATGATTCTGATATTTTCTAATTTCATTATCGTATTTATCACTGTTTCATTTAATATCTAAAACCTACACGAGTCGCATCTCTAAGCACCTCATATTCGAAGAACTTTGGCTCCTGTGGGAAGGGAGGGAGGGAAGGAGGATGAGGGCATGATTTTCGTATGCAGAAACCAATTTACGATCATTGCAATGTCGTTAGTGAATCAGTATCATCACTATCGTCGTGTTGTGCTTTACCACATGACCCTCAAATGGCCGATGTTCCTTTGAGCTCAAAGCTGTCAAGTTTGAATTGTCTGACACTCTTTTAGTGTTAATCTTCAAGGCATCATTTAGAATTGCACCAAATATATTTCGTGATTCCATCTGACCAATTCCTGACCAAGGCATCGTAGAGCTTGATAAAGACCAAAGACCAAATCAGCAAAGGTTTAGTTGGTTTCAAAACTTGTACCATGAGGTAAATATATTGTCTAAAGTACACAGTTGCACACCACCGTAAATAATCTGAAACCTACTGTTTTAGATTTTGTGTTTGATTGGAAATATTTTTAAGAATATTTTTCTGTCTTTGTGAAGTATCATATCAAATAAATACTTATCTTTACGAAGTCTACTTTTATCAGAATTTGGCAATATTTGAATTACGAAGTACCAATCAAACACAACTCCCTGAGAGTATACAAGGACTACCAGCAAACTTTATGAACAATGACCTCGAAAGTTTGTCTGTTCATATCGTACTTAATAAGATCTAGTTGCATTAAAAATCCCTCCCGCAAAAGGAAAAGCTGTTGGAATTTGAAATGTGTAAATCATGTCTTTATTTATTAACCTATGACAAAGAATTGGGTCTCAAGCTTAAGTTCAGCTTGATATTAAGGAATAAGAAATGTAATCCTTTCACCAGTTCTTCGGTTCCAGATGCTCTATAAGAGTAGATCAAATTTAGGGAAGTCTTTAATTACCTATCTTGTTTTAGGCCTTGATTAGCTCTAACATACCGGGTGAGTAAAAAATAATAATTCCCGCTTAGAAGGGCACTGTTCCCTGAATATCAAAGCAATAATATTGAAAACTGTCTTGTTTTATTGCCAATATGTTCAATTGACAATTAGGTCCAGTAATTTACCGGGCTTTAATCGGCCATTCATTCCCGTGGATATAGGAGACTTTCTGCAGAAAGCCCCTTCCAGAAACCTGCAAAAACGAGTGAAAACAATGAGCAAACTTTTCTTGGTTTTCCCTCCTCAAAATGATGACACTTATATGTATTCATGTATTTTGTTCCCTTAGGAGAGAAGAATCCCCCTAAATATGTTCTTGATACCAGGGGAACGACTTTGGTCACCCTCCCAAAAAGATAGTACGTGCTAAGAAAGCGTGCAGAAGTCACTGTTGTAAGGCCGTGTAAGGCAGAAATGTAGGGAAATTTGTTCATGATCTGTGCACGTTTTGGAGTCTTCTTGAAGAGGCTTTCTCGAGAAAACCCATCATGATTTCAGAACGGAGTGGTCCATTTCATCAGGTAAAGTTTAAAATGGATTTGAACATGTATAATTTTTAGCTATGGATTTGCCGATATTATCGAATTGATATCCAGGAAGCCATGACCTTTCAAATTCGGATTCTTTTTATTGACTCACCAAGTAGCTATTTTTGATTTACCCTACTTACAACAATAAATCATGATGATGATGATGATGATGATGATGATGAAGAAAAAGAAGAAGATCATGATGATGATGATGATGATGCTGATGATGATGATTTCTTTAGTAGTTATCTAAAATTATCAAACACTCATCAGACATTCCTAAACAGCAGAAGTTCCAAATTCTAAGTCCTTGAAGATGTTGATGTAAACTTCTATGACCTAATTCTTTGAATTGAATGGCTTGAAAGAGACTCTAGCTACTTTGCTATGATTCTACCGTTTCACTTTTCTGAAATCTGCAATATTTTCAGAATTAGATAATTTTTCGCCTTGTTCAAAAAGTCATGACAATTTAAAAAAATAACTACTTAAAAACCATCGTAGTTTCTAAGATTTCTGTGAAAACATAAAATGTTTTTCATCAAGAAGACTTTTGTTGATAAATCTCTATAATATGGTACCAAGCTAGCCCTGTCCACAAGTTGCTCGAAATATCTCGAAAAGTTGCTCATAATTTCCTGAAAAGTTGCTCAAAAGTTGCTATTTTTTCAAAAAAGTTGCTCAAAAGTTGTTCTTTTATTGTCATTTTTTTTAAGGCCAAGTGCTATAGATTTATGAATAATTGACAAATATGCATAAGATTAGCGCCAAGGATGCTTCGAAAAGTATCTATTTATTTCATTTCACCATTTTCTCTTATGAAGCAACTGCAGCTTCCTAAAATTTAGATCCTTTTTGACGCTAATACTGTTGAAAACATGTAACACATCTTTAGTATTCTAGCAGGAACCATTTGTTGCCTATAAACAACAACAACCACAACCACAACAACAACAACAACATTAATTGATGATTAATAATAATCATCGTTTTAATCATCATCATTCGTCATATACTGATCATAGTCACAAATCGTTAATTTCAAGGACCAGTTCTTCACAAACCAAGACGTTTAATCCCTGCCTGACCAGAAAACAGATCCTTTCCATGTATAATTTTCATTACTGTTGCAGAGAATAAACAAAATATCATAGAAATTGCTCTAATATGGCTGAAATAAGAATAAGTTTCTCAATGTTGCAAAAGTTGCCAAAATTCCTAAAAGTTGCCCAAAAGACTTCAAGTTGCCCAAAAGTTGCCGAGCAACTTGTGGACAGGGCTATACCAAGCACAAGTTTTTCTACCCTGGGTACCAGAGCCAAAAAATAATAAAATAAAAAGTTGTTCACTCTTCTGCGCTATGATTTGGAAATCTGATGACGTCACATCATCAAATAATTCGAAACATGAAATATGCTGCAATTTTTGAAAAATGTTTTTGAAGATTTCTGAAAAGTCCAACGGGGTAACTTTAGAAAAGTTCCTTTCAAGCTGTTCGGTTTACAGGAGTAGGTGGTAGATTTTTACACCGAAATTTGTGAAGATTTTTGGAATCTATGCTTTCCTAATATGTATCAGGATTGTCCTTTAAAGCAGATATCCTTCCCATTATCCTCCTTTACCATTGGTCAAAGAACCGGGTAAGTCAATAAAAGAATCCCTGTTTGAAAGGTCACAGCTCCCTGGATATCAAGACGATGATATCAGCAAGTATATAGTTTAATGGTAGACATGTCCAAATCTATTTTAAAATTTACCTGACTGAAATCGGTCACTACGTTCTGAAATTATTAGAGATTTTCTCGAGAAAGCCTCTTCAAGAAACCTTCAAGACGTGCCCAAAATCACGAACAACTTTCCCTAGTATTTCTGCCTTGCAAGAGCCTTACACTTACAGCAATGATTTTGATTTATTCACGCCTTAGCAACAAGGACAGATTTTGTAAGACAATAGCATCAGTTGCTTTCGTTCACACCTAAATTCAAAGCGATTAGTGGCTGCAGACAAAAGAAATTCTCTCAACCAGAAATTCAAAACAAACAAAGCCGCAAAAGCTCCCTGAAACCCATGTAGAAAACGCGCTCGTTGTGCAGTCCAGAAATGGTTTCTAAGAGCTAACGTGAGCATATTTTGAAAGACGAAGGGTATATCTACTCATCTGCCGCGAGCAATTTATTTGTTTGTTATAGAAGCCTATTGGGAGGCCATTCAATTCTCGCATTTTTTTGGGGGGAATTAAAACACTTACTGCTCATCTCCTGAACCAAAGAAATAAAATGCCCGCGGTAGATGCTTAGACATATCCTTCTTCTTTTGATATGTGCTCGTGTTTACTCTTAAAAACAATTTCTGGAATGCACAACGAGCGAGCTAGCTACCCGGATTTCAGAAAAACTTTTGCGGCTTTGCTTATTTTGAATTTATGGTTTAGAAACTTTCTATTGTCTGCAATCGCGAATCGCTTTGAATTCAGGTGTCAGCAAAAGAAACTGAAGCTATTGTGTCTTGTTCGCCTTAGCACGTGTTATGTGCTATACTCTTGGGACGATGAACCAGTCTCCCCCTGGTATCAATAAACTATTTCAGGGTTATTCCATTCCCCCAAGACGACAAAACTCCTGCATACATGTGAGTGTCATCATTTTTAGGAAGGAAAATTAAGGAAAATTTGCTCATTGTTTTCACTCATTTTTGCAGGTTTTTGAAAAGGGCTTTCTGCAGAAATTCTCCCATTTCCACGGGAAGGAATCACCGATTAAAGCCAGGTAAATTACTGAATCTAATTGATGGTAGTATAGACAAAGACAGAGGAAAACAAATCTCAATTTGGACGGAAAATCAACAGTCTTTCGGCAGCCTTTGCTTTTGGTTTGAGAGTACATGACTCGCAGCGCCTTTAGACCAAAACTTCTGTCAGATTCTTCTCTTGCAACACATTTTATCGAAAAAGAAATAACAAGAGGCAACGAACGTAAGAATTCAGGAGTTTTTGAGCATCCGACATATCTAAACCAGCACTTCTAACAAATGTTTCTCAGTGTATGCTTACTAAACACTTTGTCGAAAGCGAAATAACAAGATTGAGCGAATTTAAAATTTCTCCAGTTTTTGAGCGTGATTCAAATAAATCTCAATCATAATTTTGCCGAGAGCAGCTGCTTTTTGAAGAGCGACTGTGTTTGACCTATAGAAAATTGTTGTCCAGAACAATTTTGAGCCCAAAAGGACACGTCGGCTGTGGCACAAACAGTAAAGTATCGATCCTGTAATAAATATTTCATTGAAAGTTGTTTTTTTCGTGAGCATGTCTGGAGTTCACCTGCACAGGGCGTGGTTTCTACAGGGTGAGTCAGTCAAAAGAGTCTTTGCCATTTGTAGAACACAATCATATATTATGCATATGCTATGCACCAACCTATAACAAAAAAGCAACTAAGCCATTAAAGAAAGTAATAAAAAGTGAAGCAATATCTAAAACTGACAAAGAAAGGAAAAACACTGATAACTCGAAGTTTAATATATGTTTTTTACCGGGTGTCCCAAAATGATGTATTATCGTTTGATTGCTTATATGTCCATAACCAATGAAATGATGTTTAAAGACTTTATATCATCCGATTGCCGAAAGGCTAAATTGTATTTGCGGATGTTGATTGTGGTTCAGGCCGATTTCTTCATGTCGAAAAGAAGATCGATAAACCTGCTCAAATTCAAGCCTTAGATGGCATGAAATGAAAAAGAAACTTGCCTTCTTTCCCAGGCAACATTTTTTATTTGATACAATAAGCTAAATTTATATGTTGATTAGAGAAGATATCTCCTTCAAAGAATGCGATTTCATTTAATTTTGAGTTTAGAAAATACGAATCTGAGTTCAGCCTTTTTGTATAACACCTAAAATGTTGACTCGAAAAATAGGCCGTTTCTTTCTCATGTCATCTTAGGCTTTAATTTGAGCAGGTTTATCGATCTTCTTTTCGACGTGAAAACCAAGAAAACGCCGTGGTAAAACCGCCACTAACATCTTAAAATACAACTTAGCCATATAAAACTTTATATCGATATAAAACTTTCCAATACGCTGTGGCTACATTTGTCACGTAAATCTGGTTTTCATATCACCCCAATATGAGAAAATTGTATTTACATGAGATTTTCATCCCATTTCCATGTGGGCATGACCTTTCATGCCGACTTGAAAAGCGAACATAAGTTTCATGTCGGGTCTCATGTAAAGGGCCTCTAAGAACGATGAAACACCCTGGAATGAATGTATGCACAGTAAATCAAATAAAAACTTAAGGAAATGAAATGGCTTCCTTGTCAAGTAAGTTGAAGTAAGCATGCATGAATAGACAATGTTAATTCATACCAGTTTGCGGATATCCCGAGGAAGACAACCTGATAAATATCTTTAGAGGCATCGGCTTTGCGGCTTCTTACATACAATCATACTTATCTTCTTATTGAAACTCATTATAGGTGGATCAAATTGTTTGCGCATACGATAAATGAATAAAGACGAATTTAAACAACTGTATAAATGTTAAGATGTAAGATTAATGATGCATTGTATTTTTGCAAATGCTACACATTACGCAATGCATGACATATACTTTGTTATGAGAAACTAGGAATTAGATCAAGTACTGAAGATTTCTTAAAATTTTCATTATTTGAGTTATCAATTTTTTCCAAGGGCAAACATATCACACTGGGAACGATGATCCAATCTTTGTCCGAAAACCGGTCGTTAATGAAAAAATTTGCACCACCTTTGTCCCAAAAACTGGTCGTTTTTTAACTCTATCTGGACCGGGCTTTTTTGAGCATCCTCAGGCCGAGGGGGGCTAAATTAGCCCCTCCTCAGAACTCTGAATCGACAAGGGCTAGAAAGATGAAATTTGGTCATAATATGTAACTTAATGTGAAAGATGTGAAACGTCCGAATATCTAATTTATTTTACTCTAATTGTTGTATTTTCGATGACGTCATCAATTTTCTTTGTTTTAAGCCAAAAACAGTACTCTCACAGATTTAACTGTAAAAACTTACTCACGAGAAATATTATGCTTCTTATAACTTTAATTAACAGATAAAATATCTAAATTTCTGAAAAACATAATTTTTGAAAAAATTATGAAATTTATAAACTTATATTTATTACCTAAATTCATTAGATATATGACGTCATGAATGACGTAATACAAAAGAAAAACCAAAAAAATTGGTTATTTCCATATTTTCTTATTGATTTATGGTTGTTCTGAAAATTTCATCCATTTATCTCACTTCTGTCAAGAATTATCTTAGTTTGGAGTTATAAAGGGTTTGACCGTAAAACAAACAAGATATTAAAACTACTCTCTGAAAAAATAGTTATATTTCCAAAAATACATAACATATCTTGTAGAAATTTTGGTGAAAGATGCGAAAAGGATAGTTAGGAAAAGTCACGAAAAATAATTTGCAAAGAAATTATCATAAAAAAGATACCCAGACAAAACTGGTAGGGGGGGCTATTTTAGCCCCCCCCCCCGGTCCAGAAAGGGTTAAAGCAAATTTCCGCTTTTTTCTCCTTCAACTTGGCGAACAACTTTAACATTATGTGTCACTGACGATGTTTGTCCCAAAAACCGATAGTTTCGACCTACTACTGTTTTCAAAAGCAGTTAGCAAGGCCAAAACTGGTTGCCGGACAATGGTAGAACCGCTTTGGTGAAAATTTTGAAATTCTATTCTTTTTTCAGAAATTTGCCAGACGAAAGGTTGAGCCGTTTTGGTGAAAAATTTGAATTTGTGATCTTTTTCCTAAATTTGGCAGACGAAGGTAGAACCACTTATCTGAAAATTTGAAATACTGATCTTTTGTGCTTAAATTTGGCGGAAAAAAGGAGAACCAGTTTACAGGTAAATTCCAGCATTTTGATGAGATAGGAGGTTAGAAAACTTTATTTTTGTGACAAACTGATGGAATAGGATGGGAAATTACCAAATTTTACAAAAAGAGAAAATGAACAAATTCATTAACGACGGAAGGAATTAAATTAAAAATTTAAGGAAAACTTTAGTAGCAAGAAATATTTCAAGCTATGAATGACTGGAATCAGTCTGATGAAATAATTTTGGACTCTAATTGGGCCTAGTTGATGTTATAGGTGCAATGCAAGATTAAAAATGTTTTGTGTTTGAAGTCAAAAGGAACTCCTAGCTCTAATCAGCATACGACTTTTACTGGGATGACGTGTTACACAAAGACATAGACATCTGTTTTTGTCAATTTTTAAATGAATAAATAATGCTGTACAATCATAATGATCAAGGGGAAATTAACAAAAATGACCTCACAGTGCATACAGGGTGTCCCAAAAACATTTTGCTCCGTTTGTCTGAAGATTGCGAAAAAATGGCAAAAGAGTCTCGCCAAACTTCTGCACTATGTTGCTCTTCAGATATTCAATTAACGTTTCCTACCATCCCCATAAAAATCCGTTGAAAAATTATGGAGCTATGACCTTCAGGAGACCAAATTTACCTGATGACTGAAACCAGCGGTCGGCCATTTTGTCTTACTATTTTGTAGCAATAAATAGATTCATGAATTGAAAATGAAACAGCAGCCACCAATGTCATAGCTTTTGTGAAAATTCCGATAATCCACAGAGAGTTCCACTATTTCTAACCTCACAGAAATTGTTTCTTACCTCACTCGAAGTTTCTTATCACTGCAAATAGTAAGACAAAATGGCCGACCGCTGGTTTCAGACATCAGGCAAATTTGGTCTTCTGAAGGTCATAGCTCCATCATTTTTCAACGGATTTTTACGGGGATGGCAGCAAACTTCATTTGAACATCTGAAGAGCAACATCATATAAAAGTTTTGCGAGACTCTCTTGCCCTTTTGTTGAAATCTTCAGACAAACGGGGCACAATTTTTTGGAAAACCCAGTAGATACGTAATTTTCTAAATTAACGAAAGAAAAATTTAAACGAAATTTGAAATTCAAGGACTGTGACAACTTGGATAACAATACAGTTTTTCAAGCCAAAGCTTAAACGATCAGGAGCTTGAAGTAAAAAGCGACTCCTATCTCCTAACTCTTGTCTGCTCTGCCTGCGCACACGATCTTTACGAGATGAAATATCAAGTAAAGACAAATGCATCTGCTATTGTCATTTTGTAAAATGACTAAATAATTTCATAATGATTGAGGCGAAATTAACGAACGAAAATGACCGGGCAGCGCATAGGTGCACAATTGTCTTAGTCAAAGAATGAGAAATTTTGAACTAATTTCGAAATACAAGGACTGTGACAAACTTTAATAGTAAGAAATATTTCAAGCCACGATGGACTAAAATCAGTCTGAGGAAATAGGCGAAATAGTTTTTACCTCTAATTAACGCTCTAAGATACAAGATCTAAAGATTTAGTCTTTGAATGGTTTGAAATAGCAAACAACTCTCTCCTGGTTCTTGTCTGCTCTGCCTGTACAAACGATTTTTATGCAGATGACGTATTGAGCAACAAGGACAGATTTTGTAACACAACAGCATAAGTCGCTTTTGTTGACAACTGAATTCAAAGCGTTTAGTGATTGTAGACAAAGGAAATTCCCTCAACAAACAAAGCCGCAAAAGTTTCTCTGAAACCCAGGTAGCTAGCGCGCTCGTTGTGCATTCCAGAAATTGTTTTTTAGAGCAAACATGAGCATATATCCAAAGAAGAAGGATATATCTACACATCTACCACGGGCATTTCATTTCTTTGGTCCAGGAGCGAAGCAGTAAGTGTTTTAATTACACTACAAAAAATAGGAGGATTGAATCGCCACCCAATCGGCTTTTGAGCCAAATAAATGAAATGCCCGAGGTAGATGCGTATATATATCCTTCTTCTTTGGATATATGCTCATGTTTGCTCTAAAAACAATTTCTGAAATGCACAACGACCGCGCTATCTACCTTGGTTTCAGAGAAACTTTCGCGGCTTTGCTTGTTTTGAATTATTGGCTGAGAGAAGTTCCTTTGTATACAATCGCTAATCACTTTGAATTCAGGTGTGAACAGAAGCGACGTATGCCATTGTTTTACAAAATCTTTCCTTGTTGTATTGAGCAGAAAATGGGTATCTGTTATTGGTTATTGTCAATTTGTAAAATGAATAATGTTATGAATTCATAATGATCAACGGGAAATGAACAGAAATTATTTCACAGCTCATAGATACATAAGCCTCTTAATTACGAAAGGAAAAATTTGATCCAAATTTGAATTCCAAGGACTGTGACAAACTTTAAAAACCATGAAACATTTCAAGCCATGATTAACTAAAAGTTTTCCGATGAAATGGTTATCAGTTTTAACTGATGCTCTACCACGCAACATTAAACGTGATAGTATTTGAAATAGAAAGCATCTCTTATCTCTAATCTCCACATGCTTTTTACATAGATGACATTTTATTAAGCAAAGACATGGGCATCTGTTATTGTCAGTTTACAAAATTAATAAATGATTGTACATTCACATTCATGATGGAGGGGAAAGTAACGAATATGACCTGACAGCGCATAGATACATAATCTTCTTAATTGACAAAGGAGAAATGTGCACGAAAATTCAAATCCAAGGACTGTGACTAACTTACACCACCAGAAATATTTCAAGCCATGATTAACTAAATCAATCTAATGGAATGGTTTTTAATTTGTCAGTAATTCAATGGTCTGCAACAACAATATATTTGTATAATTCACAACACGTGGAGAAGAAAACGCTTCAAAGATCGTTAAGGCTCTTACTGAGTTTACTGGCGTATATTAAGAACGTTTCAACGTGCTTTAATGTTTGATCCGTAAAACAGTGTTGTCTCAGGAGGTTGCTTGACGTTGAACAAATGATCTCACGTAAAGCTTGTTATATAGACTCTATCTCAGACGGGGGCTATGCAAGGTTATACCAGATATGTAGTACTGACTCTGTCTAAGACGGAGGCTATGCAAGCTTATACCAGATATGTAGTACTGACTCTGTCTCAGACGGAGGCTATGTGAAATTGGAAAGACTGTGACAGATTTGTCATTGTTACCAGAAGATTGCTCGCAGGTTAAAGTGCGCGTAAATCAATCTATTAACTGGCAGATGCACGAGAAAAATATGTTTTTATCTCATTACAACTTTCGATTAATCTACGTACAGACATTTTTGAAAGAAACATGAAAATCCATATCACATTTCAAATCTGAACGTTATTCATTCTCCCAAACAACTGATTAATTTGGTTTGGTGTCCGAAAACCATCGCCATGAAGTTTTAACACGATTCGATATGGCATCCGCTGTCCTCCCTTCAGCAAAACTGTTTGAAGTCTATGGCACACTCCTGTGAGTTATTCACATGCTAACATCCAATTTCTTTGATTGTTTAAGATTTTGCTTCGTCCGGCAACGGATTCAGAGTTTTGAATCTGGGTTTTGATGTTCACAACGACAACTTCTACACTGCCAAGTACAACGAAAAAGTAACTGGTTTTAGCGTGCAAGAATTTGTAAAGGGTTTTAGTATGTGTAATGTAAGCTTTTATTACCACGAAATACCATCTTTAATGGATTTTATTTGTAACGTACTTTTTTTGTTGGTTTTTGTGAGAGTGTTTCGCAAGTGTCTGATTATTTAGCCTCTATTTGGTGTACCTTACCTTACTGTACCGAACTGCTGCATATGTTGCTACTACCTTTAAGTTTCCTATTGTAAGATATTGCTGTAAGAATAACAACATAAGTAGTCTTGATAAAAGGCACGAGCCGTAATATAAAAAAACCTCTTACCGAGTCTAAGAGCTAGTTTCATAGGTAAACTGAGCATACAGTTCAAATCCTTATTGGTTGCTGAAGCACGCAGGAATCATCCAATTTCACGGTACTCAGCCAATCAAATCGCTTCTTTCTAACCCCGTGATACCAACTCGGTCGTTGGAAGGGAATTCTTGAGTACAATCACAAAATTGAAATGGCTACTAAGTTACAATAATTGCATGGAATTTTTTTTGAAAAATCGTTAGAAGGGATGCCCCTGCAGTTTGTAGCGTGCTCAGAAAAATGTCGCATTTGGAACCGAAATTGTATTCATTTTCCGGTCCACGAATATTGCCCTTCGTTAAAACATTGATAAAATTCGCTACAAATAAAATATAAGAATAAAAATCTCAGCGATTATGGATATCGCCCTAAGAAATAATCCAAACACTTTCCCTTCTTTTACATATCAAAATCGCAGGCAATTTTCAGCGATTTCTGTCAGACATGTCATTTGGGCCTGAGCTTCTCATCGATTAAACCTCATACGTTGGCCCCAATAAGGCTTAGTTTGTATTCTTGATCATTTCATTTCACTCAAGAATACAAACTAAGCCTTATCGGGGCCAACATATGAGTTTTAATCGGCGAGAAGCTTAGGCCCAAATGACATTTCTGACAGAAATCGCTGAAAATTGCCTGCGATTTTATATGTAAAAGAAGGGAAAGTGTTTGGGTTATTTCTTAGGGCGATATCCATAATCACTGAGATTTTTATTCTTATATCTTATTTGTAGCGACTTTTGTCAATGTTTTAACGAAGGTTAATATTCATTGACCGGAAAATAAATACAATTTCGGTTCCAAATGCGATATTTCTCTGAGCACGCTACAAACTACAGAGGGGCATCCCTTCTACCGATTTTTCAAAAAAAATTCCATGTAATTATTGTAACTTAGTAGCCATTTCCATTTTCGCGAGGGTACTCAGGAATTCCCTTCCAACGACCGATTTAATATCACGGGGTTAGGAAGAAGCGATTTGATTGGCTGAGTGCCGTGAAATTGGATGATTTCCGCGTGCGTTAGCACCAGTAAGGATTTGAACTGTATGCTACTACAGACTGATTACCATAAGTCCCAGTAATCGCTCATCAAAATGAAACTCACACCAAACCGAGACGGTTCATACCAGTTAGAGCTTGCACTTAGCGGTAACTACAGCCATATAATCAGTCTGGATACACTGTTTTAATCATTGTTTCGCAAATAAAAAACGGTAACACTGTCGCTTTGGAAATATTTCTTGTTACCATGCCTATAGTTCTGTAGATTTTGCATCAAAAAGTAAGAATAATTCTTGCGTGTTTTTCAAATTTACATGTCTTCTAAGCAGGTGGAATTAAACCGATAACTAATTCTACTTAGTTTTGAATAAATTCAAAGATCATTTTCAGTACCGCAAGCGAAAACAGCTCAAACATTTGCGATGGAATCATGATCTATATGACCTAGAATTGTGATTAATTTTAGACCAACCCAGAGGCGGATATTTTCCACATATTCTCGATTTTATCTTGAAAAATATGTTTACTCATTGTAAATTATTCATGTACCTTGTCTGGATATTTGTGATCGCGAGCTGTTTTTGCACAACTTTGCAATTATTCCTTTGAAAAGTTGTTATTAGCATTGGGGATGATGCATCTATTTCTATTTTTAGTACCGGGCGAGTAAAATAGTAAATTGCAAGCCTGTTTCACATTGGATGTTAGGCTTATATTAGAAATCCAGACCCGATAGCGGTGTCTCGAGCGATGGGGACCGTGGGTGGGGAAAAGTGACGTGGAAGGTTGTTGTCGTTGTTGTTTCCTCGGCCGGCGTCCCGATCGTTCACTATTATATTTAGGCCTGAAAATGTGAAACCGGCTCAAATATCTATTTGTAAAATGTTTTTATTATTAGCATTTCTATCTGTATTAGTTGTAGCGTATGTATAGTAGTTTGTATTAGTTGCATTTTAGTTTATATCAATTCCAGGGGGTAGACATGACATTTTGCTCCTCCTGGTCCCCGTCCTTGTAGTGTGGTATAGTAGATTGCAGGTAGTGTTTAGGTAATTTTGTTGTAAAGTTTTTATATTGAATATAAAAAAAAATAGTAAACGCGTTTGGTGGGTTTTGGAATAAAAAGTATGCGGCCGATATTCAATAACAAAATGTTAATGTATCAGTCAAAGGCTAACTTAGATGGGAAAATTTTGTTTAGTAAAATCACTCATCTGTCAGACCCAGAAATTTGGAGCATGCTGGTAAGGAGTTTGTATGGGAAAGAGAATCCCATGTTTGATACTGATCCATGGTATACTTTTCATTGAAATATAAATTCATTACCATTGTTTGTTTCAGAAATTGAATTTTAATGTCAATGGCGAGTAAATTATGAACCAGAATCAAACGTAGAATTCTCATTCCCGTACAAATCCCTTGCCAGCATTATCCGATTGTATTGAACTGTAAAGAGCGATTTTTTCGTTGTTTTGATAAGGGAAGCCCAAAAGGCTAGGGCCACTGGAAATGCAGTAGGCTTTTTTAAAATGCAGCAAACATGTTTTAAGCGCAGCAGACTTTTAAAGTGCAGCAGGTTTTCCTCAAATGCAACAGCCGTATTTTAAAAGCCTTGCATGGTTTGAATGTAGCAATTGTATTGTATTTGATATGCCGCAGCAGAGGAAAGCTCTGAATGTATAGTGGCCGCCCTTGTCGGCTTCCGTACTGCCCTCACTTTTTGAGCACTTTTAAATGACCATCCAACTTTATCACATGCGAATCTTTGCAAATCAATAATATTGTGGAAAGTAACTCTGACCTGTAAACAGTGTCTTGAGCAGTGGGGACCTTGGATGGGGAGAAGTGGCTGGGACGGTTGTTGTCATTGTTGTTCTCTCGATTGGGTTTCCGACCTTTATCGGACCTTCACACCACCTCATCACACCTTTCTTAGCTTGACATCCAATGCCAGGGTGTAGTCATGATCTTTTGCTCCCTTTGGTATCGATCTCGCAGTGCTGTATGGATGCAGCTCGTTTATAGCTTCTTGGGTAATTCCCGGGGGGGGGGGGGGGGGGTGGGTACTTGACTTAATTTTTCTACGGGGGTGTGCTCACGAAAACTTATTTTTCTACCTTGCTCCAGAATTTCCGCTCCAAATGATACCCTATTTTAAAACGAATGGTGAAAAGTGTACTCCAAAACATGAAAATTTGACCGAAAAGCGACCAATCCAGCAAAATATCCCATTTTGGCATGTTTTGACAACATGCTCTAGAAAAAATGCCTTATTTTGATACCCCGTGCTAGAAAAGATTGGTAAATCTTTTACATTGAATCTATACATAAACAAGCCACTTTTTCGAAGATGTCCACATCTACGGTAATAACGAAATTCTTTCTCCGTTATCGAATATTCTGTCACATGCTGATAACACATGAAATGAAGAACGTGGTCTAAATAAATATTGCCATGAAAAATTAACGCAGAGATATAAATTCTTAGTCAAATATTTATCACCAGTTCCAAGATTCATCAAATCCTTCGGCAAATATTTCTACAGTGCATACTTTGTCGTTAATCTCTAAGTTAATTCAGTGTGTTTTACCCGGATAATTTTCAATCTTAATCATACTTTTCGAATAGCAACACAATAAGTTTCGCTGTACAAAACCCCAAAACAGCAAAAAAGTATTGGTGTATTGAATATTGGTTTGGAAGGAACTTTAGCTGCTTTGCTATGATTCTACCATTGGACTTTTCAAAAATCTTCAATATTTTCAGAGAGATCTCTTCATAAAGAACCATTGTAAGTTCTAAATTTGTTGAAGAAACAAGGAATACTTTTTCAAGAAAACCAAACTTTCTGAATGTATACAGGATTGTGTTCAACAAAGGGAACTTTCTTGGTTTCAGTCTTATCTCTCTTACAGAAAACAGTACTGCAGAGTAATGGGGTCAATTCCAAAACTAGAGAAGTGGAAGTAGGAGTACCCCAAGGGTCATGTTTGGGGCCACTTTTCTTTTTGATCAACCTCAATGATCTCCCAAGTGCTGTCCAGGGTTCAACTTTATCCATGTATGCCGATGATACCAGCCTTTGCTCAAAATCAAAAGATATTTCTCAGCTGAATGAGGCTATTCCCAACGATCTTAAGCACTTAGACTCATGGTTGAGGGGCACTAAGCTTTCGCTAAATGTTGCAAAACACAATCTATATTAATTGCAACCAAACCAAAGCACCAAGCGCTCAACAATGCTGCAGAAAAACTGAATCTTAGAATTCGTGGTAGTGAACTGGATGTTGTCAAAAAAACCAAATACCTTGGTGTTCACGTTGACAATAGTCTAGATTGGAAAGAAGATATCAAAGCACGGTATCTACCAAGTATCCAGAGCCATCAGATTCTTGAAACATGCGAAGAATATTATCCCAATTGTTTCTTTGAAAACATTGTACTCGAGTATTGTGGAGCCCCATTTTCGATACTGTTGTGCGGTATGGGGTTTTTGTGGCACCGTTAATATTAATCAGCTCCAAAAGCTTCCAAATAGAGCTGTTAGAATTGTAACAACCAGCAGCTTTGATGCCCAAGTAGACCAATCATCGAGAGTCCTGGTTGGAAAACCGTTCGTGTGCTTATCGACAGGATTCTAGATCGATGGTTTTCAAGTCTTTCCATGGGCCTGCTCCACAGTACACCAGCAATCTTTTTACAATAAACTCCGCTTGCAACTCTTGTCGCTTTCGAAATACGGCAACAAATTTGACGTTCCCTAAGAAATTATCCACAAATGGGCAGAAATGTTTTTCGTATCGAGGTGCAAAACTGTGGAATAGCCTCCCAGTTGAGACTAAGCAGGCATCCTCCGTTAAGGTTTTCAAACAGGGTATATATAATGGACTGGGGGTGTTTTTAGCAGTCGGGTGGCTGCCGCGTACGTTGTTTTTTTGCTTGAATTCTGCTGGATCAACGATTGAGATTTTTGGATCTCCGTTTTTGGTTTGATGGAGGTCGGGCATGGGAGCAGGGGCTGCGCTGGCTCCTGGATCGCTGGAGATATCCCAGTCTATTGCTTTTATGCACTTTTTCCATAGTTAAGATTGACGGCTTAGCTGTATATATTTATTGTAAGTAATTCTTAGATGTTTTTAACTTGTATATTTTGTACGTTTTTATGTGGATGGCCTCTTGAAAATCAGTCACTAGGCGTAAGGGTCTCCCTCCTTAATAAATTGAAATATGAAAAAAGTGAAAATGAGTATGAAATAAGAAGACACGAGCAAGAATCGAAAGTGCACTAGCAATTGCAAACGAAGAGATCTCTACGGTCGACTAGGCAAAGTGCGAATGTAAAGAGGCAGATCGTAAAAAGATACCCGAGCGTTGGTGGTTAACTCAGCCGCTGTTCAAACAAAAAGGCGTTTTTAAGAGATATGAGCGAGGCATATGAGTATGAATCGAAAGTACAAAATGACTAGCAGTTACAAATAAAGAGATCCCTACGGTCGACTAGGCAAAGTGCGAATGTAAAGAGGCAGATCATAAAAAAGACTGGAGCGTTGATGGTTAACTCACCCGCTGTTCAAACAAAATGGCGTGTTTAAGAGACATGAGCGGGGCATATGAGTAGGAATCGAAAGTACAAAATGACTAGCAGTTACAAACAAAGAGATACCTCCGGTTGACTAGGCAAAGCACGGATACGAGACAGATCGTAAAAGAAGACCCGTACCTGAATGGTTAAAGGCAGTCTGTCACGCATCCGATTGGCTGCAATTAAGCCAGAGCTTAATACAGCGGGTGTCATTGTGAATCTTTGTATTTAGGACAAATGTGGGCTGATCTTTGTCACTTTCTTCGGTAATAGAAAGTCAGTAGGATCAGCAGCCATTCAATTATCCTATTCTTTACATCGTCATTATCACCCAATCAGATGCATGACAGACTGCCTCTTACTCACTCGCTGTGCAAATGAAAGGGACGAGTTATCAAGAGGGAAGACGTGAGCATAATCGAAAGACAGAGGACATCCAGACATATGGTGCCTTGATTTAATTAATCTGAATAGGGTGCTCAAAAATATTGTTCGACGTCTGATTAGATAGTAGAAAATAACGATGAGAGTAAAGGGCTCCATGGCACAATAATGCTATACTTAAGATTTTAAATTGATTTCGACAACATAATCTTGCAAAGCTGCTGAAAATTCATAGAGTTACGAATATTTTAAAGGGACACTGTCGTGGCTGTAATAGGCTGGTTGTGATGTTGAAATCCCTAACAAAAGCCTTGGCCTCTGAATCATTATAAAGCCTTTATGCTCTTAAATCATACTTTTTTTTACGTTTACACGGGCCTCAAATGAAAACGGATCAGGAACGCTATCCATTCGCACATGCGTATTGCCCATAGTTACGGAGCCTAGAAACACTACAACAACAATAAACCAAATGGTGGTTGAGTCTACTGCGCATGCTTAAAGGATTTCGAACGTTATCGCGATCTCAAGAAGCACACTTTTTCCGGATCGGGATTGCGATCCGGATTGCGATCCATCTCTGAAGTGGGATCGAATTTTAGGGGATCGCGATCGCCATAAAGTGTTTACACGGGGCATTTCATCAGGATCGGGATTGCGATCTCGATCACGATCCCATATTTTTGCTCCGTGTAAGCGGGGTAAGTGCCACGACAGCTCAAGTTTGTGATAAAGCTTGCACCAGAGGCCTCTCTGTAGAATTTATTGCTGAAGTAGCATAACATTATTTATTGCTTTGTTTCTTATTCATTCCCCAGCAAACCAGATGGAATCTTGCAAATCAAATCTAATTCAGGCTTTTTGCAAATCAAATCAAATCCAAATTAAATTCAGGCTTTTTGCAAACTTCATCAGCCATAAATCTTCAAAATCGGTTCAGTGTACGATGTGGATTAATTTCTTTTTGGCGAACAAACACAGTATAAGAAAAGATTACGTTAAACGCGATATACTTCATTTACCACAAAATGGCACAAAAACAATGGTCAAAGTATAATATAATAGTAAACATTCCATTTCCCCCTAAGCTGCTGTAGGATCAGTGGTACGATGACAACCACATAGTTTTGCAATAGCAGTTCTTAACGGTTTCAACGAGAATATGAAATTAATTGGTCTCAATAAACAGCCTGAAACCATCGATAAATATGTCATGTCTCTCAGTATATGTATCAACATGCAGTTGCATTTTCGGCATATGTTCATGTATACCATCATTACGCAAGTTGGCAAATAGCTCACGATGAAAACAATCAGTATGATAATGAAGGTCTTTGTAGCACGTTTCTCAGCCTCGGTTGCAACATGTTTGCTGTAAAGTGGCTTGGCATTACGTCTTTTTAAGGAAGGCCGGCTCAGTGCTAGGCTATTCCTTGCTGCTCCTAAAGGATCTGTCATAGCTCTCCTGCGATTTGGACGATTATTGTTTCTACTGTCATCTTCTCTCACGGAAAAGGCTCTATTTAGTCTTGCAACGGTAAATGGTGAAGATTTCGAGATTCCGATAGAGCTCACATGAAATTTCGATACATCTATATTAATATCACCCTCCCCTTGGGAACGAGGCACATAGCTGACGCCATCCTGAGCGCCGATGTGTGCTGGTCTGCGAATTAGCTTGTGGTAATAGGCGATAACAGTTACCAACATGATAACGAAAGATAAGCAGACTGTTGTTGATGCGAAAATAACCAAACTGGTGTAAAATCCAAGCCAAAGATACAACAAACTCATCAGTATTGAAAATATCCACGTTGACACCAATGTCCCGTAAACATAAATCGGTTCGACGCCCACACGGTAACTGAAAGGCAAAAACAGAGCCCATTGTCTTTCTGCTCCAAGTAACCCAATAGTCAGTACTGATACGCTACCGAATATGAAGAACGTTATATGACTCATAGTCACAAGTATTTCACTGACAGGCTGTTTTAGGCCTTCTTTAATGACGTAGGCGAGTGTGAGGTTATCTGTAATCAAACCATTTAGAAAATCGGACAACAGAATGTTGAATATCACCTTGTAAAATAACTGCCTGAATAAGACTTTGCGTTGCCGAATAAATATAATGATAACGAGACCATTAAGTACTACAGTAGAAATGGAAATACCTGCTGAAAGCGAGGCTGTGGTAAATGACAGTGCCGTAGTGTTGTGCATTTCTCCGCATCCTACATTGTTTGGAGACATTTTGAAGCCGCTTCTTTGCTCTTTTTACGAACGTTATTGTACGAACGTTATTGCCTCTCGTCGTTTTGAAGAGCTTCAGATAAAGCTTTGATATCTGGTGCAAATAACTTCCGTTGTCAAACTGGTATATTATTGGTAGCCTTTCAGAGCCAAACGTCTTTCCTTGCACCCAGAAGACGCAATAAAGCCAAATTCGGTTATGGTTATGGCTATGATTAACGTAAATGTAGCTATCTCACTTAAAAGAACTTGAGCATTTAAGATGTTTATATAAAGTGAATTATCGAGAATTTGTGGTAGCTGGCAGTCAGTGTTTTACCATAATTACTTCAATTTGTCTTGCTTGCAATATAACAGCAATAGTTTGGAGCGTACCTTAGAAGATAAAGCTGACAAAGACCGAGCTTCAACTGATGAATGTCATATAAATACACTTGTGTATCCTTATTGCAGAATAAAGCATTATTGCCGCGGAAGTAGGCTTGGTAAAGTTTCAGCTTATCACCGTAGAATTAATGAATAACAGGTACGACTTTATTGTGTGAATTGAATTATATCCTTCGAGGTAAGCCGATACTTCTTTGTCAGCTTTAAAGTCTGCTGTGATTTGTGCTTTGGAGAAATTTTTGCGAAGATGATACAAACTTGCACTGTTTAACATCCTTCTCTGCCTTGCCATTCAATCGATGCTTCCCTTTTCTATTCCTACACTTTCAATCCATGGTTTGGTAGCGATTTCAGGTGTAATTGGTAGATACTTGTTGGTGGATTTTCTGTTTGGAATTCTTTGGTCTTATAATATCAGTCTTTATTCAGTAAACATGCAGTGGCAAGCCAATTCTTGCTAGCTCGCGATAAACCAATGACTGCAAAAACACGTAAAATCCATGATATTTATGGCGCAATACAAAGACTGGCATCAAATATTTTCCTTCTATAATATATGTCAAATCCAGCGGGTCATGCAGTATCAGTCTTTGGAATAAAATAAGCACTGTTAGGTTCTAGCAAGCTGAAGGCACGTGAAGCAACATCTGCCACACCATCGAGGACATCGATCAAGCAACGCCAAAAGCGCCAAAACTGGCAGCAAAATCTTGTCTTTAACTTTGCAGACAACAACAGTACATCTTTCTTCATTGTAGACATGAATTTTTTAAGATTTTTATTGGCAGAAATCTGTTATATTTACCATTTCTTTATGTGGAGCAAATTTTGGCAAGAAACTTATTACAATCAGCTTCGTCAAGGATTATTGAATTCCACTAAGTCAAGAAATAAATCCTCCGTGGCCTAACCTTCTGCAAAGGCTATATCCCACTCAAATTACTTAGTAACAGTTCAAGTTATCGTATTGCTTACGAGGCAAATCCACTGTTTCTTCTTCGGAAATCGTGACTGCCTAATAATATCAATACATAGATTTTGTTAGGAGAGAAATCCTTGCATGTTTGTGCCACTTGTTACGATTTTTGTATATTGATGAGCACGAAGAACCGACAGGATCGATTACCGTTCATTAAGCAGGGTCTCGTAAGTTGGCAAAACACTAATTTTTGAATAAATATCCCTCATTAAATGTTATACTTTTGCAAAATCAGCTTGATGTGATGATCATAATATTTGAGTTGTCAATCTGCTAAATGACGACATTCAATGAACTAATTTACAGCCGATTTTATCGTCAGGCGAATTTGGCCTTCTTATACTAATGTTTATGTTTGAAACGAGGTTGAGTATGGTTCAGCAAAGCTTGCTTTGGTGATCAGGTGAACAGCCCTAGGTGGCGGAAAATTTCCGAGAAGCTACCAAAATGCTTCAAGTAAGAACACAGGCAAGCTTCGAAATTGTACCATAGTAGCATAGGATGGAATCTCAACTCAAATCAAGTGCGCATATAGAGACTTTGAGATGCGCATTTACCACGGAAAATCCAAAGTCCAATATTTTCTTCCGTCGTTCTATGTTGTGCTCCTATATTGTGCTCCCCACGAAGCAGCATCTGATGAGCGCTTTCATCCCAGTTCAAGAATATATCTCAATACGAAGGCACGAGACCACTTGTATCATAAACGGCTTTCCAAAGAGAAGCAATCTTTTAAAATAAAAGAATTGAGGATTCTTCCATAAGTCATGAGAATATGAGAAATTTGATCTTCTGACTGTGAGTAGCAATGATATCACTTTTATTTTCTGACGTAAAATATTGCAAGAGATCTTTGCCGTTAAAAAGTCTGATCTTATTGTTGGAAACCCCGCTCCATACCAAAATGGTTCGGGAAATGCTTGCTTGTTGCTTGTAAACGATATTGAAGTGTTTGCAGCAGATGCAATAATCTTTCTTCTTAGAGCCTCACCAAAACTACGACATTCCGTAAAAGACCGTAAAAAGCTTTAGCATTTGATGATCGTTTATGTATCGAGCCTTGTCCATACTAAATCTTACAGTTAGCACCTTTGTATCATGAGCCTTACAAAATCGACGTCTCTCAATATTCGGATCTATCCACTGGCATGAAATAATCTAAACTCTTCAAAGATCATCTTAGAATAGGTCACAATTTTTAGCATGCGCACATAACTTTAACAAATCACCAAATCAAACATGCTTTGTTCAAATTGTTGACAAACAGCAAATAGACAACAGCGCTTTGCAATAAACATGCTTTCTTCATGCAGACTGCAATCACTTAGCAAAGCACATTTCAGATGCTATTTGCTCAATACTATTTTTGGTAAAGCTGCTATGGGTCCAAAAGTAATGATTATGTTTAATTGATTTCTTGCTGAGATTGCCTCTAGCTGAATTCAAACAGCAATATGATTAAACGCACATGGGTTCCTACGTAGATGATCTTGTCCGAAGGAAGCCTTGGTTAGAGCTAACTTTGGAGCTGCAAAAAGGTTCCGGCTATCGTAGTTTAAAACTGCAGAGTACAAACAAATGCTGAGCAAGCAAGAGATTATACGTCAATAATCTTTTCCAATAGCACAGCTACAGCAAGGAATTCTGCAAAGCCAAAGCGTGGGTGAAAAATCACAATATTTTAGTGAAGGCCTCCAAAGTTCCAGCAAGATTGACTCCTATAAATTGAGTTCTTGCAGCAATAGAGTTCAAAGTTCTAACCAACTGTTTTGATGTAAGTGGGATTCTACAGGGTGATATTTTTACATGAAGGCTGAGTTGCAATTGCTTCAAAGCCGTAGATCTTATAACAAACAAACGTTCAGGTATCTGTTATGTTAAGTTAATCTGCGGTCGAGCTGTTATTGGCCCAACACGAAGGTAAAGCTCAATCAATTTCTGTTAAAGTACAACTGTGAGCAAAATAAACTCAACAGCACAATCAAGTGTATCTTTGGGGTTTTACATAAATGAATTCTCCGCAAGAGGACACATGCATCCCAAAAATGCTAAAAACTCAGCAAGCAACATTTTCAGGTGTTTGCTCACTCAAGCGTAATCGTAGCCAAGCTGGTAACCTGGTAGCATGGCAGAGTTCAATTGGCACTATGATCAAGCACACATATGCACGGGATTCTCCGTAAATGATTCTTTCCCAAGACGGGCCTTGTTAGAATTGCTGTAGAGCTACAAGTGACATATTATCCTTTTAGCTCCTACGTAGATGATCCTTTCTTAAGACTGGCTGGGTTAGTACTACTGTAAAGCTGTATATTACTTAAACTTTCAGGTGTCTCTTCATGCCTATCAATTTGTATTGAAAACGTGTCTTCAGTTGACTGTCAATTTTTCTTCAAGCTGAATCAAACGTAAAAACAGCTAAGTGTACATCAGTTTCCTCGTACATGGTCCTTTCTCGATATTGTCTTGGTTAGGACAGCTGCATGCTAAGAATTAAGTAGTAAACCACGCACAACCAAATTCCGTCTTAAGAAGTATTCAAAACCGAAAAGTGCCTTAATGTACAAGAGATTGTACGTTGGTGGCCTTTTTCAGCGACAGGCACGATAAAAATGGTCGCAAAGCTATGAATCACGCAACAACCAATATTTTCAGGTACCTGTTTATTTAGCCTATTTGTCGCCTATCTGCTTTTAGTCAAATACGAATGATTTCAGGATGATTTCATTGCAAGAGGCATTCTTTGTAGTAAAATGCTGAGTCCATACGACTTTCTATGTAGATGCTCTGTTCCAAAGAGGTACCAACCAGGTTACATGTGGCTGCACGGAAAGCTGATGCAATATCTTTCAGACATAACATCTGTTTGGATATCTTTTATCATGTGGGCATCCACTAGAGTTTTCTAGAGAAAGCAATTTTCCATCTGTTAGCTACAAAGTTTTCTTAACTTGCCCCCTTCTATAAAACAAAACGGCACTGGTTGATCTTTGGCTCTGTGACGGAGACTAGACGGTGTTTAGACTCACCATATAGGTCCCTCTAGCTTTAGTTTGTTGTTGTTGCTGTTGTTAACGGTTGTTAACGGTGTTCACAGTGATCTCTCAGTATTAACCAAACGAGAGCACGATGGTTGCATCTCTAACGATCACATGTCGCCAAAATTAATCGATTTTTTCCAAAGACGAGAATGAATTTTTCTCCGCTGATTTTAACACCAAATAGGATCACATCCAGTGGCGAACAGCTAATAGCCTCCTCACAATACTAAGAAATGGGCTAGTTAACTAATTAGGAACTGTTGATAGTAAATGTGTCCATTTCATATGCAAAATTTGACTTAACTAAATTCTACCTTTGACTTCCTTTAAATGGGCGAGAGGGATATAAGCTAAACTACAGTAATCTTAGCACGTGATGAAATCGTTACTAAAGTGAGGTTCAAAGTAAAAATTCATTCTTTTGCAAATTAACAAAATTATGTTAGACCCGTCTAAAATCAAACCGAAGGAGTCAATATTGCAACATAGGCTTAACCTCGGGCAAATATTCAAGCTTTACGAAATACAGTTGTCTTTGAAAACGTAAAGCGCTGTTGTAAGTGAGCAAGGAAAAACAGGTTTCTCTGTCAGCAAACAGAAAGCAACAGAAAGCAACTCAAACGTGTTGTTGGATTTCCGTTGCGTTTTAAAAGTTCTATTTTAAGAAATATCATCTGCTTCCTGCTGCAAAAATCTCAGCACGCAAGGTAACTTGATCTTCAGACATCGGAGGGGCTGACTAGAACTACGAACACCTCTTTTGTGCATGGCTCTGCGTGTCAAATCATCGAATGTGTTTAGGCTGAACATAACATAGCGAATGGCGATTTTGCACAGAGAATAGTAATCCAAAGTATCTGCGACAATCTTGGTGATCGAAGCTTTGGTGGAGGATTTGTTCTATTTTTCTAACGTCGAATATTTGAAAGTTTCAATGGATATAAAAAGTTCCATCACATTTCATAGACATAGACAAGAAAACACTGCAATGAAACTTACGTAGAAGCTGCGATGAAACTGGCTTCCATTAAAAACCCAAGGCTTTAGCCACGTGCGCAATCAATTTAACATTAACTCGTTTTTTCCTCTTGCTGGATTCAACAGTTTTCTCTCTAGTTACGGGTTTATGTTGGTTGTTGTTCTTCTACATGAGTTAACAGTCTTCTCTATATAGATTACGGTGTTTTGTTGCATTTATGGGTTTAGTACGATGGCTACAATGAGTCCGTTATTTAAGGATATTTTAAAATGTTGCACCAGAAATAACTTATTTTGTAGCTATTCATTTGCATGTCTATATGCTAATGGCCATATGGGGTAGTCTTTATCTTTTGCTATAAGTGGTATCGTCCCTGTAGTGTTGCATAGTTGTATAGTAGTTAGAAAGTATGGTAGGATGTAACAGGTATTGTAATTTCTTATATGAATATAAAGGAAAGTGTATCGACATTTCGTTTTGGGATACCCCGTATATAGTTTTGTTTTACCATGTAAGCAATAGCCGAAAGAAAACAGAAGGCTTAACTTTCGTTTTTCCATCTCACAGTCAATTTTAACAATGCAGCGGCAGGAAAGTATCCAAACAATGGAAGAGATGAAGTAAACACGTCGATGATTGGTACTCTGAATATATGATTCAAATTATGCATAATACTGAGACTATACAACGAGATAAATAGCCTAATTTAATGATTGGAAATAAAAACATGTATTTGTTCTATCATAAAAGTATTTGATCCATGAACATGGAATAAGGATACATGTCTAATACTATGACGAGATCAGGTGACCTGAAAAACTTCACGAGCAACATAGCATCTGGCTTACTGAGATCAAACGTTATAACAAAGTTTGTCTCAGCATTTAGTTCGAAAGCCCAGCTACCTTTTGAGATGTTGCTTGGTCAAGGCAAAGCATGAGACAATAGCTTCTAATTCCCAACAGTCATCTATTCCCCTGGTCATCTTCTGATTTTGTTGCCCAACTTATCCACTCGGGGCTTAGGCCTCGGGTCCCCTGTGCGTAGGAAATGTAACTCACGCTTGCTTACCTCGTTTTTAGTTTGTTTGTTTCTCGGTATAAATAGCCATTCATAATTATTCAGATTCGCTGATGATGAACCTAGTTGGTTCGAAACTTTCAAATAAACATGTTTACGTCTATTAATTAATTAAAACTTTATATTTGGAATGTCACCTGGATTTGTCAAATTTAACATGGAATGTGTAATATCATAAAAATGAAGACCTATACAATGATTGTCGTCGCTTGCTTCATCTTCAGCTTCTAATTATGAGAATGTAAGTGCAATCTCACTCGTTAAGGTTGTTTGGGCCACCCTGTATACATCTGTAATGAAATTGCTGTAAATAGTTGCGTATACTTAACGGATGAATGGAAAGAAATTCATGCAATTGATCATAAACATCTTAGAATTGTAAAAATAGTAAGATCTTTCTGTTGAGGTGTATTTACTTTTTTCAGTTGGTATTGATCATCCCAGCCATGGCCTTGAATTGACAAAATTCAGATGATTTGCTAGTTGCCTGGTTTTGGAGCATATTTTGAAATTGTACGTACTTCGATGCACACTCTTTTGACTCGGTATTACGTACGATTAGGAACTTGGTCCATCTTTGAATTGTTTTTTGACTTCCTAAAACATCTTCTTATCTTCCATGTATCTTTCTAAAGCATGCTTTGACAGCGGAATAACTGGTTTATCTAAGCTTGTAGTTGTAATTTCTACATTTCTACCTTGCAAAGAAAGCTTGCAAGAACCCTCTATGAAAAGGTTTACAATTCCTGCATCACATTGTTGCAGGCAGATTGCAGACAAGTTCTTGCATTTCACAAGGAATTCAAAAATCCTTGGCCGGAAACGGGATAGATTCCCCAGCGTAGTACCAGAACATTTTACGAGAACCAACGTCTCAATTAGAGGGCAATGCTCAGGAATGCTCGTCAAAAAGTCCTGCCAAGCTATGCTTCGATGTGGTGGCCAGAAAATTGTTCCAGCTTCCAGAACGGCCAGTCGCCTAAAGTTAGAGAGAACTTTACTAATTTCTGCGTATCCAAAACGATGGCAGCTCCTCAATGATAAGACTTTCAACCCATGACACTTGTTTAGCAATTCAAGGCCTTCGGCTGTCAAACGACAACAAAACTGCAAACTCAATGTCTCTAAGTTAGGCCAAAGATCAGCATCGTTTATTTCCATCACAACTTCATCTGTAATGGCTTTTCCTCTTCCGCAGTTATTCAAGCAAAGATATCGGAGGCATTGTAGGTTTGGCAAAACTGACAGGAGACCTACTGAAGTGACCCTATCACACATGCTTAGGTCCAATTCCTCCAGTTTGCAGCCTTCCCACGTGGTGTTCGCCAGGCTAGCGTCAGTGATGCTTGTTCCACCCAAAAGAAGCGAAGTTAGGTTCTTCGCCTTAGATATAAGCGGATTCAAAGTTGAGCCAGTAACTCTGGTACATTTCTTAATACTCAATGAAGTCAGTAATGGAAGATTATCTGCAATTTCTTCAATGACTACATCGGTAATAATTTCTGAATCGCAGCAATCAAGAATTTGCAAATTTTTCATCTTGTTGAATAGACTTCTGAAATCAATAAAAGTTGGACAGCTAAGCATCGAGTGGTCATTCCCGAAACCAAAACATTCAAGTTTGCTTAGATCAGGAGCATTCATTATCAAATGGACGAATGTGCCACGTACGCCGAAATTTCTCATATCTAGTCTGGTAAGATTAGCAGGCAAAGACAGCTGGTTGCTTTCGGTATCAACTGATAAATCCAAGGTCGAATTCTTCAACGATAAAGTTGCCAGTTGCCTGCAGTTATCTGTCAGTTCGTTGAAAATCATTGGTGTGATACTGCATTGTCCAAGGTTTAATGTCCGTAACAGTGGTGATAGTCTTGTTTGAATTAATCTGACCATACAGTCTTCATCGATATTGCGAAACTCTTGTAAATCTACGTGTCTCCATAGCTCACTGTCATAAACTATCCATAGCCAATGTTTACACACCAAGGCAATTCTGCATAATTCTGGTTGGGCTAAGTTGGCAAATATCTTCAATGAAACTGTATCAGGAAGCTCCAAAATATTGAGATCTGGTTCTGGTAGAGGTGGTGCATTGTTTCCAGGGAAGGCTCGTTGAATTTGATCCATATTCAAATTGAAATGGGCGAGTCAATGGTCCTCAATTGCTATGGGAGAGAAATTACATGTAATTCCGATGGCTTTATAACAAAATGTCATCAAGTAACTTAATTTCAATCAAAACGGTGTTGAAACGTGAAAAGTACGTCGAAGAAGCTTGCAACTATACCGTTGATAAGCGTAGAGTTGAATAAGGCTTTTCACAAAGACCTGTAACTAGGAGATATCGTGAACTCGACTAATGACAGATCATTTTCCACATACTGCTGGATTGTTCTATAATTTCTATAATGGAGCATTCCACTTCACAGTAACTGACCCTCGCCAAGCGAAGGGAAAATGTTTTCTGCATGATTCAAAGCTGGTGTGCCAGGTTCTTGCCCTATCTTCGAATAAGATAAAGTTGCAATAAAATTCAGTTAATTTCAAATAAAACAGTATCATATTGAAATCCCACTTAAACTGGATAATGCAATGGGATCCTAAATTTTGTAAATGAAAAAGGATCAACAATGTTGTTCTGTGATGATAAAAAGGGCAGGTTAGTTAGGACAATTTGCAGTGATGATGTGTGAATGCTTGGACAATAACCTCCAAAATCAACATGATTTTTGGAGGAGAAGGCACTTCATCCAAATGAAGTTAACAATGGTATCTCGAGTGTGCTCTGGAAACTTTCCAGCAGTCTGGAAGCAACTTTTCCAGACTGGTCTGACAGTTGTTTTCATCAGTCAAGATGCTATTAGGAAGCTGAAGTAAAATTATATCGGCACAAAAATACTATTACTGTGAGGATAATTTTTGCAATACATATCTTCACCAATCTATTAACAGTATCCATACTTTCATGATCAAGGCATTTGAAAGTTGATATTATGCCATATATCACAATAGTTTATACCCGTAGAAGCCTACAATAGCTCCTTTTATTGTCCAAAAAAAAACTGCTGTGTGAGCAACCAACATTGAAAGTTGGCCTACATTTCATGGCTGCTCTGCAAAAGATAAGGCTCAAATCCTTACTGGTTGTCAGAGCATGCGGAAATCATCCAATTTCATGCTTGTCAGCCAATGAAATCACCGCTTTCTAGCCCCTGGAGACAAAATCGGCCGTTTGAGGTAAATTTTCTAGTACCCTTACTGAAACTGAAATGGATGCTAGAATACTTCAGTTATTCGCAATCTTTTTTGATAAATCAGTTGTGGGGATGTCCGTCCAGAGTTGTTTACATGTTTAGGCACACAGCTTGTTTGGGGCCGGAGCTGCGTTCATTTTCCGGTCGAAGAATATTGACCTTCGTTGAAATATCTATAGAAATCGCTACAAATGAGATATACAGATAAGAATTTCAGCAATTATGCATACTGACCTCAGCAATAACCCAAACTCCTTTACTGCTATCATATCTCAAAATTGGAGGCAATTTCTAATGATTTCTGGTAGAGATATCATTTGGGCCTAAGCTTGTCCTCGCTTAAAACTCATTCCATTGCACTTAAAAAGTAATGGTAAAATTCTAGAGCTGAATAATGCACTTACCCATGACTCAGGTACCAGTTTGACTTCGTTTGCCTTTTTTACATTAGCAAATTTTTATAAGAAACGACCAGTTGTGGGTGAATTGCAAAAACTTTCCTCGGTCCATATTTTTATCTGCACAGTCTATCCGCTTCAAACAACAAAGGACAAGCTTAGGCCCAAATGATGTCTCTAACAGAAATCGTTAGAAATTGCCTCCAATTCTAAGATATGATAGCAGTGAAAGAGTTTCGGTTATTGCTGAGGTCAGTATGCGTAATCGCTGAAATTCTTATCTGTATATCTCATTTATAGCGATTTCTATAGATATTTCAACTAAGGTCAATATTCTTCAACCGGAAAATGAACGCAGCTCCGGCCCCAAACGAGCTGTGTGCCTAAACATGTAAACAACTCTGGACGGACATCCCCACAACTGATTTATTAAATAAAAAAGCAAATAACTGAAGTATTTTAGCATCCATTTCAGTTTTAGTGAGGGTACTAGAAAATTTACCTCAAACGACCGATTTTGTCTCCAGGGGCTAGAAAGCGGTGATCTCATTGGCTGACAAGCATGAAATTGGATGATTTCCGCATGCTCTGACAACCAGTAAGGATTTGAGCCTCATCTTGCTCTGCAATGCCACATGAAATGCTCTCAAATTTGCAAGAAACTGAATTTTCCTAAAGGTTTGTTGCTAAGTTTCCTGTACTCTATAATATATCTTTAATTAAAATACGTAATGTAAAATTTTCCTTGCTTCATTCTTTTTCTAGGGTTGATTTTGCATCAAAGTGGACCAAAACGAATTGAGAAGAACAAAAATAAATAAGAGAAGCATAATCTTTAGTGAAATTAGTTATAACAGTTGTTTATTGTTCATATTTGTAATAAGTTTATGCATAAGTGTATGGAACAGTGGCGGAAACTTGGGGGGGCAAGGGTGTGCCATTGCCCCCCCAATGTTGGTAAGAACAAAGATCTTTTGTTTGAAAACAATAGAAATAAAATAGCTTTGCCCCCTCAACATTTGGCAAAGTGTCCGCCACTGGTATGGGACTGAATTTCCATTAATTTATGGTGGATTTCCCATTTCACTTTGTGGCTCTAATCTTACAGACAATTTCAAAGATAATTTCACAAAGAATTTCATCTTTGTTTTACATGCGAAAGGCAATATCTCTTGATACCATTATCAATCATATCCTGGCTGCTGTGGCACTGATTGAATGTGTTGTGGCGCAGTGGTGTAATCCTTTGACTTTGCAGCTAAAACAGTCAGGTAGACAATATAGGGTTCGATACCACACAGTAGGGCTCCACCACTTGAGTGTCATGGCAATAAGGGGGTGCGGACTTGATTAGCGCTTTTAGCTACTTCTGTGCTTAGTGCTAAAAAAACATCGCATTTCATCTTTGTCTTTCAAATGCAAAGCAGTTGTCAGCACTTAGATGAGCTCTTATGTTTGTAAATGCCTTGATGGCCAAACTGATTTGAGAGGGGCATGAATTCCAGTAAACAGCCAGGGTGAATCTCTCCATTGCTCTGCGCCAAAGATTTCCAAGTGTAATGACTTTATGCGCCAGTGCGCGCCAAAAAATAATTGATATCTACTGTTTAATACAATAATGAGACATTGATTGAATTGCCCATTGTTTTAGGCCTCTTTCTACGCCCAGAAATGTGTGCCAAAAATTAGATGAGTTCTTTCCCTGCGCTGAAGATCTTCCGAAAATAGGCACTCAGATTCGCCCTGGGTAAACAGCAGCTGCTAGCAGGTCCTTTCCTTTTTTAGGCCCCTTTTCGATTCGATATTTTTGTTCTGATATGTTAATTTCAATTCATGTTGTTAATGTTGTTGTTCACTTCAGTTCAGGAGTAATGATTTAGGCTTTTACTTTTGCAGCCGTTTGTCTTAGCCAGTCTATACATATCTTCTTTATGCAAAACTGTACTCACCTCATTAAATCAACCAATGTAAAGCGCATTTCACTCCAAGAATTTCTTTCTGTTTTGCTGCTCAACTTTGACTTTTCATCTTGCTGGTGCTTGTTGTTGAACGCCGCAAGTGGCCTATTCCTATTCGTCTGCTCCTGCTCTCCTGCTCCCACAATAAAGATTTTGCGCCAACACAGTTACAGCACCAATCCCAGCCTCGTTTTAATGCAATTTTAGCAGCTGAAAATCTGAAACAAGATGGCGACGAGGTTTAGAGAAAATTCTGGGAGTTTCTATTAGAATCTTTGAATGATTTTTATGTAGCTCACTGTAAGTATATGCAGTTTTTTGTGACTCATTTTGTCAAATTTTCAAATGCTCTTGCTCTCTTTTGTGGCGTTTTTCTTTGACACTGCCACTGGCCAAAAGAAAAGAGGAAGAGATCTTTAGTTTTTTGCTTTGTTTTTTTAGGTAGTCAATTTCAATTTAATTTGAGTGTCAGTCACAACTCTGGGTGGATGGATTCGCTCTGAGATCTTTTCAATTCAAATCTCTTACTGTGCGGCTCAGATTGAAAACCACTTATGTTCCTGGTTGTCTACAAATTGAAGACTGAAAGGGATCGTGATATACAGAAAGACATTCGTGAATGTTACGTGTAACATTCGTAACATTCGACAGCCAGTGTTCTCATCTTGAAAATTCTGCGAATGGTACAGTGAAAATAAGAATAAAGTCCTTGGCAAAAAAGCAAGCAATATAAGAAATAATGCCTTGTTTCAGGGGGTATTTCCATACAGTGAAAAATAAATTCCTTCAATAATCGGTAAGAATTGTAGATTTTGCTCAATCATTCCCAAATTTTGGATGAAGAGACCCTGCATGCAGTGGACGTGACTAATTTTAGTTTCAGCTCCACCAAAGGTGTAAGACGAATGTTCCCAGGGGGTAAAGTCTGCTACACAGAAGCAATACTTTGTCGAAAAACAGTGCACAAAAATCACAAATATGCTTGCATCTGAACTTTATTGCTCTAATCCACCTTGAAATCATGCTTGGTGTCGACTAATTAGTGTGTGCTAGTTGAAAATGTAGTGCTACCTATCTTACAGGGGGTAGTGCAATTTTGGAGTGAATTCGGGGGCTTGCCCCCGAAAATTTTTAAAATCACGCTCTCTAGATCATCGGAGAATGCCTATCTTAAAAGAGATCAAAACTAGAAGAGAATGAAAAACACCCTCCTAGGACAGACAAGAAACACTGAAAAGGCTGCTCGTACACGCTTTTTACAAGAAACTGTGCTCTGAAGTTTGTTGTATGGTTTCTCAACTTTGGGCATGGGCCAATTCTTTTACAGGGTGAGAAAAAAAAGCAATCCCTATTTGAAAGGCCACTGCTCCTTGGATAAGAGAACGAAATATTGGCAAAAATATCATTCAATGGTGAACAGGTTCAAATCTTTTTGCGAATTTACCTGAATAAATTCGGCCACTCCGCTCTAAAATTGTGAGGGATTTTCTGGAAAAGCCCCCTCAGGAAACCTTTAAAGCTGGCCTAAAATGACGATCAATTTTTCCTAATATTCCTGCTTCACAGCGATGACTTCAACAAGCATGAGCACCTGTTGTGTTATACTCTTGAGAGGACGAAGCCACTCAAGAAGTTGCCTTGAGTATTGGGCATGCAGGGTCTCTTCATACGAAATTTGGGAGTGATTGAGCAAAATCTACAATTCTTACTGATTATTGAAGGAATTTATTTTTCAGTTGGGACTGAAATGGGCCAAAATTGCACTACCCCCTGTAAGATAGGTAGCACTACATTTTCAACTAGCACACACTAGTTAGTCGACACCAAGCATGATGTTAAGGTGGATTAGAGCAATAAAGTTCTGATGCAAGCATATTTGTGATTTTTGTGCACTGTTTTTTGACAAAGTATTGCTTCTGTATGGCAGACTTTACCCCCTGGGAACATTCGTCTTACACCTTTGGTGGAGCTGAAACTAAAATTAGTCACGTCCACGGCATGCAGGTTCTCTTCATACGAAATTTGGGAGTGATTGAGCAAAATCTACAATTCTTACTGATTATTGAAGGAATTTATTATTCCGTTGGGACTGAAATTGGCCAAAATTGCACTACCCCCTGTAAGATAGGTAGCACTACATTTTCAACTAGCACACACTAGTTAGTCGACACCAAGCATGATGTTAAGGTGGATTAGAGCAATAAAGTTCTGATGCAAGCATATTTGTGATTTTTGTGCACTGTTTTTTGACAAAGTATTGCTTCTGTATGGCAGACTTTACCCCCTGGGAACATTCGTCTTACACCTTTGGTGGAGCTGAAACTAAAATTAGTCACGTCCACGGCATGCAGGTTCTCTTCATACGAAATTTGGGAGTGATTGAGCAAAATCTACAATTCTTACTGATTATTGAAGGAATTTATTTTTCAGTTGGGACTGAAATGGGCCAAAACTGCACTACCCCCTGTAAGATAGGTAGCACTACATTTTCAACTAGCACACACTAATTAGTCGACACCAAGCATGATTTCAAGGTGGATTAGAGCAATAAAGTTCTGATGCAAGCATATTTCTGATTTTTGTGCACTGTTTTTTGACAAAGTATTGCTTCTGTATGGCAGACTTTACCCCCTGGGAACATTCGTCTTACACCTTTGGTGGAGCTGAAACTAAAATTAGTCACGTCCACGGCATGCAGGGTCTCTTCATTCGAAATTTGGGAGTGATTGAGCAAAATCTACAATTCTTACTGATTATTGAAGGAATTTATTTTTCAGTTGGGACTGAAATGGGCCAAAATTGCACTACCCCCTGTAAGATAGGTAGCACTACATTTTCAACTAGCACACACTAATTAGTCGACACAAAGCATGATTTCAAGGTAGAGAAGAGCTATTAAGTCCTGATCTAAGCACATTTGTGATTTTTTTCCAGTGTTTTTTGGTAAAGTAATGCTCCTGTATGGTACATTTTACCCCCTGGGAACATTCGTCTTGGACTTTTGGTGGAGCTGAGACTAAAATTGCCCGCGTCCACTGCAGCCAGAGTCTTACCTTGCAAGATTTTGGAGTGATTGAGCAATTTCTACAATTTTTACTGATTATTGAAGGAATTAATTTTTCGGTTGGGACCTAACCAGTTAAAACCCCCTGAAATTAACAGTGATAGATTTTTTTCAAAGAATTTTTGTGGTTTCCTGCTTGCAGCATTCATTACTACTGTGATAAGAATAATTATCGCCTGTTAATGTGCGAACTGAATGTTACCAATGTTACGAATGTTACATGGCGAATGTCATTCTGAAGATCACAAGGGGACTGAAAGACATACATACATAGGCCTATAAGAGCTAAAAACTGAAGACATGGTCGCCGTGGTGGGGCATGGAATACCACTCCCAATGTAGAGCCTGATAATGCTGCCAATTCTTCCGCAGAAAATGAAGTTTTTTTCAACACAGTTTCCAGTGACAAGGACTGAGAGGGAAGTAATCTTCTTCACTAAGAATGTGAACAGTGAACTTCCAAACTCTTGTTGTGTTTCTATCACTATTTTCATGGATTTTTTTTTTTTTTCAGCTCTGTTGCTTCATTTGTTTTAGATAATCACATTGCCAATGCCTAATTGCCTAGCAAAGAATCAACCAAAAGCCCCTAAGGATCCATGTGGTTTTTGTCATAAAAATGTCAATGTGAATTTCAGACGGTTATTCTGCATGAGATGCAATTTTTGGAATCATATTAAATGCAATGGGACAAGTTTGAATGAATATAACACTTTAGTTAAGGAGGGTAAGGACAGTCCATGGCTATGTGCTAAATGCTCAGCAAAGGAACGTGAAGAAACATTCCCTTTTTGTAGTGTGTCTGATGATGTTTTTGCAAATATCTTTTTTTTGGATACCCCCTCTTTTAGTGACACAATACCAACGTTTGATGTATGTTCAAGGCTTACCAATCTGCCAAATCTAGGTGACTATGATATTGATGAGCAGATGCCGCAAAATATTGACTCTCACTACTTTTCTTTGCAAGAGTTGTCCAAATCTTTTTCTAAATCTTCTTCTCGTGATGAGCTTTCTATTTTTCATTCAAATATACGGAGCCTTTCCCTTCATCTTGATGAGCTAATTGGCCTAGCAACTAACTTGAATCAAAGTTTTGATGTTATAGGTGTGTCTGAAACATGGGATTCATTTGAGAATCCAATTGCAACTAATATTGAGATTCCAGGATATGATTTTGTCTTTACTAGGTCTCATAGCCAGAATGGTGGTGTTGGGATCTATGTCAAATCCAGCCTGTCCCCTTCACCAAGGAAAGATCTTGACTGCAGTCATGATGATTTTGAAACTGTTTGGATTGAGGTTGATCGCAAAAATGAAAAGAATCTGCTGTTTTGTTGTGTTTACAGACATCCAAGTTCTGATATAGATGGCCTAACACTTCACCTTAACAATATTTTATCAAACATAACTCAATCTAATAAACTTGCTTTTATAATGGGCGACTTCAATGTTAACCTTCTCAACTATAATTCAGACACTCAAACTTGTGATTTTGCCAATAATTTCTTCTCTAACAATTTTATGCCATGTATTCTTCACCCATCTAGAATTTCTGACCAAACCTCTACATTAATTGATAATATATTTACAAATGCAGTTGAATTCAATATTACCAGTGGTAACATCCTAACCCAAATTTCTGATCATTTTCCTCAAATTCTAATCATCAAGAATTTAAAACTTGATATGTTAAATGCTAGTCACTATAAACATGATTTCACTAATTTCAATGAGGTAAATTGCATTGAAGATTTAAATTCCATCAACCTTGATTTTGTTAATGATAACACATTAGATGTAAACTATAAATTCAGTAAACTTTTGAAAGAGATCTTTTCACTGTCAGAGAAGCATGCTCCCATTAAAAAGCTAAATAAGAAAGCCATCAAATTAAAAGCTAGGCCATGGATAAATGGTAGAATCTTGAAAATGATGAGATTACGTGATAAAATCTTTCGTAGTCTAAGGAAGGATAACACTGATGTTAAAAAATCATTATATAAAAAGTTTCGCAATCGTGTAGTTTTGGAATTGAAAAACAGTAAAATTGCCTACTTCCAAAATTATTTTCTTACCAATAAACAAAACATGAAACTTTTATGGTCAGGTATTAAATCTATTATAAGTGTGAAAAGTTCTTCCTCTTCTTCTGTTAAAAAGATCAAAGATAGCAATGGGAATATCACCTCTGATCCAACGCACATGTCAAATATTTTTAATGATTACTTTGTTAACGTAGCTGAAAATATTACTGATAAAATCCCCAAAACCTTGAAATCACCTCTTGCCTATATGTCAGACAGAAATTCAAGTTCAATCTTTCTTTCCCCAGTCACACGTTATGAAATTGACGATCTTATTGCGGCTTTGAATCCAGCTAAATCTGTTGGTCCAAACAGCATACCAATTAGACTGCTCAAAATTCTTGGCCCCTCTCTATCGCCTTTCCTAGCTCAAATGGTTAATCAGTCATTTGAGTCAGGAGTTTTTCCAGACAAGCTCAAAATTGCTAAAGTTATTACCATATTCAAAAAGGGTGATCACCAGCAGGCTTCTAATTACCGCCCAATATCTTTACTTTCTATTTTCAGTAAGATATTTGAAAGAGCAATGTATAAACGTCTCTTTAATTTCCTAAAATTTCACAAGATTTTGTATGACCTTCAATTTGGTTTCCAGGAAAATCATTCAATAGACCATGCTCTAATTAGTTTGACTGAAACTATAAGACATAGCTTAGATAATAAAAGATATGGTTGTGGTGTATTTATTGACCTTCAAAAAGCCTTTGACACTGTCAATCATCAAATCCTACTTTCTAAGATGGAGCACTATGGAATTAGAGGTTGTGCTTTAGATTGGTTTAAATCATACCTTTCAGAGCGTGAACAGTATGTAAGCATAAATGGTTTTAACTCTGGCCTACTCAAAATCTCTTGTGGGGTTCCACAGGGGTCTGTATTAGGTCCTCTTCTCTTCCTATTGTATATAAATGACTTGCCTAATGTATCTAAAAGACTTAAATTCTTCCTATTTGCTGATGACACTAACATATATTATGAGAGTAATGATATAAATAAATTAGTAAAAGTTGTCAATATTGAACTCAGACAGGTTAAAAAGTGGCTTGATGCCAATAAATTATCTCTTAATGTAGAAAAAACAAACTTCATGATATTCCATTCAATACACAATAAAATAGATGAAAATCCAATCATTAAGATTGGAAAGAAGACCATTCAAAGAGCAAACTTTGTTAAATTTTTAGGACTACTTCTAGATGAAAATCTTAGTTGGAAGTTCCATCTGAAGGAGTTGTCCAAAAAACTTGCTAGAACTTGTGGTGTTATTTCAAAGGTTAAGAGCCTCCTGACTCCAGATGTGTTACTCTGCTTATATAATTCATTGTTTATGTCTTTTGCCCAGTATGGTATTATCGTGTGGGGTAATACTTCTGCGTCTTATACAGACCCTGTCTACAAACTTCAGAAGAGACTAATCCGAAAAATTTCTTCTCAGCCTGCTCTTTCTCCTTCTGCTCCAATCTTTAAGTCTTTAAAACTTCTGAGACTATCTGATCTTTTTCAGCTTAAACTCCTCACTTTTGTCTTTGAAACTGTATATAGATCATCGCCGAGTTGCTTCCATGACTTTTTCCTATTGAATTCATCCATGCATCAGCATAACACTAGACAGGCTAGTAAAGGTGATTTGTTTCTTGCACGAAAGAACACCCTTCAATATGGGCTCAACTCCATTCGATATAAAGGAGCTAAGCTTTGGAATGAAATCCCTGTTGAATTAAGAAACTCTCAGTCGAAAGCTTCATTCAAAACCAAGGTAAAGATCTACTTTTTGTGCCACAATTACACCCAGTAATTCACACTTTATTATATGTCTTACTGCACCAGTTTCAAATAACATCCATAGAAAAGTCAATTTTCTTTTTTAGATAGGGGGTGTTCCCTCCTCGATTAGCTTGCCTATTGAGGGAGCTCCTCCTTTAAGAAATTCCCCTAATCTCATTATGGCTCTTCATACTTACCTATTTAGTCTGTTTACATTTGCCCTAAGTACCATCCTGTGTTTTTTCAATGTTATTTGTTGTATTTTATTTTAAATTCATATTTGTTAATTAGATAGGTAGGTATGTAGAGTTATAACATGTATTAGATGGATTTTTAAAATGAACTGAACTGAACTGAATAGAGCTGCATGCAAAAATAACAAGCAATATAAAAAAATGAGCCTGGTTTCAGGGGGTATTGCCATATGACATAAAACTGAAAAGTTAATTCATTCAATAATCAGTAAGAATCATAATCATTCTTTGATTACCTTTAAACTTAACAAGCAAAGGCAACAGGTATGGTGGATGTGAGCAATTTTTATCACAGCCCCACAAAGAGTTAAAGAAAAAATTTCCAGAGGGGTGAAGTGTGCTATACAGAAGGCAAAGGGTAAAAAATAAATTCCTTCAATAATCAGTAAAAGTAGTAGAAATTGCTCAATCACTCCGAAATCTTGCATGGTAAAACTTTGGCTGCAATGGACGCGGGCAATTTTAGTCTCAGCTCCACAAAATTTCCAAGACGAATGTTCCCAGGGGGTAAAATGTACTATACAGGAGCATTACTTTGACAAAAAACAGTGGACAAGAATCACAAATGTGCTTAGATCAGGACTTAATAGCTCTTCTCTACCTTGAAATCATGCTTTGTGTCCATAAATTAGTGTGTGGTGGTTGAAAATTTGGTACTACCTATCTAACTGGGGGTAATACAATTTTGCCCAATTTCGGTCCCAACTGAAAAATTAATTCCTTCAATAATCAGTAAAAGTTGTAGAAATGGCTCAATCACTCTGCAATTTTGCATGGTAAGACACTGGCTGCAGTGGACGCGGGCAATTTTAGTCTCAGCTCCACAAAATGTCCAAGACGAATGTTCCCAGGGGGTAAAATGTACTATACAGGAGCATTACTTGGACAAAAAACAGTGGACAAAAATCACAAATGTGCTTAGATCAGGACTTAATAGCTCTTCTCTACCTTGAAATCATGCTTTGTGTCCATAAATTAGTGTGTGGTGGTTGAAAAGTTGGTACTACCTATCTAACTGGGGGTAATACAATTTTGCCCAATTTCGGTCCCAACTGAAAAATTAATTCCTTCAATAATCAGTAAAAGTTGTAGAAATTCCTCAATCACTCTGCAATTTTGCATGGTAAGACTCTGGCTGCAGTGGACGCGGGCAATTTTAGTCTCAGCTCCACAAAATGTCCAAGACGAATGTTCCCAGGGGGTAAAATGTACTATACAGGAGCATTACTTTTACAAAAAACAGTGGACAAAAATCACAAATGTGCTTAGATCAGGACTTAATAGCTCTTCTCTACCTTGAAATCATGCTTTGTGTCCATAAATTAGTGTGTGGTGGTTGAAAATTTGGTACTACCTATCTAACTACTGGGGGTAATGCAATTTTGGCCAATTTCAGTCCCAACTGAAAAATTAATTCCTTCAATAATCAGTAAAAGTTGTAGAAACTGCCCAATCACTCGGAAATCTTGCAGGGTAAGACTTTGGCTGCAGTGGACGCGGGCAATTTTAGTCTCAGCTCCACCAAAGGTCAAAGACGAATGTTCCCAGGGGGTAAAATGTACTATACAGGAGCATTACTTTGACAAAAAACAGTGGACAAAAATCACAAATGTGCTTAGATCAGGACTTAATAGCTCTTCTCTACCTTGAAATCATGCTTTGTGTCCATAAATTAGTGTGTGGTGGTTGAAAATTTGGTACTACCTATCTAACTGGGGGTAATACAATTTTGCCCAATTTCGGTCCCAACTGAAAAATTAATTCCTTCAATAATCAGTAAAAGTTGTAGAAATGGCTCAATCACTCTGCAATTTTGCATGGTAAGACACTGGCTGCAGTGGACGCGGGCAATTTTAGTCTCAGCTCCACAAAATGTCCAAGACGAATGTTCCCAGGGGGTAAAATGTACTATACAGGAGCATTACTTGGACAAAAAACAGTGGACAAAAATCACAAATGTGCTTAGATCAGGAATTAATAGCTCTTCTCTGCCTTGAAATCATGCTTTGTGTCCATAAATTAGTGTGTGGTGGTTGAAAAGTTGGTACTACCTATCTAACTGGGGGTAATACAATTTTGCCCAATTTCGGTCCCAACTGAAAAATTAATTCCTTCAATAATCAGTAAAAGTTGTAGAAATTCCTCAATCACTCTGCAATTTTGCATGGTAAGACTCTGGCTGCAGTGGACGCGGGCAATTTTAGTCTCAGCTCCACAAAATGTCCAAGACGAATGTTCCCAGGGGGTAAAATGTACTATACAGGAGCATTACTTTGACAAAAAACAGTGGACAAAAATCACAAATGTGCTTAGATCAGGACTTAATAGCTCTTCTCTACCTTGAAATCATGCTTTGTGTCCATAAATTAGTGTGTGGTGGTTGAAAATTTGGTACTACCTATCTAACTGGGGGTAATGCAATTTTGGCCAATTTCAGTCCCAACTGAAAAATTAATTCCTTCAATAATCAGTAAAAGTTGTAGAAACTGCCCAATCACTCGGAAATCTTGCAGGGTAAGACTTTGGCTGCAGTGGACGCGGGCAATTTTAGTCTCAGCTCCACCAAAGGTCAAAGACGAATGTTCCCAGGGGGTAAAATGTACTATACAGGAGCATTACTTTGACAAAAAACAGTGGACAAAAATCACAAATGTGCTTAGATCAGGACTTAATAGCTCTTCTCTACCTTGAAATCATGCTTTGTGTCCATAAATTAGTGTGTGGTGGTTGAAAATTTGGTACTACCTATCTAACTGGGGGTAATACAATTTTGCCCAATTTCGGTCCCAACTGAAAAATTAATTCCTTCAATAATCAGTAAAAGTTGTAGAAATTCTTCAATCACTCTGCAATTTTGCATGGTAAAACTCTGGCTGCAGTGGACGCGGGCAATTTTAGTCTCAGCTCCACAAAATGTCCAAGACGAATGTTCCCAGGGGGTAAAATGTACTATACAGGAGCATTACTTTTACAAAAAACAGTGGTCAAAAATCACAAATGTGCTTAGATCAGGACTTAATAGCTCTTCTCTACCTTGAAATCATGCTTTGTGTCCATAAATTAGTGTGTGGTGGTTGAAAATTTGGTACTACCTATCTAACTGGGGGTAATGCAATTTTGGCCAATTTCAGTCCCAACTGAAAAATTTATTCCTTCAATAATCAGTAAAAGTTGTAGAAACTGCCCAATCACTCCAAAATCTTGCAGGGTAAGACTTTGGCTGCAGTGGACGCGGGCAATTTTAGTCTCAGCTCCACCAAAGGTCAAAGACGAATGTTCCCAGGGGGTAAAATGTACTATACAGGAGCATTACTTTGACAAAAAACAGTGGACAAAAATCACAAATGTGCTTAGATCAGGACTTAATAGCTCTTCTCTACCTTGAAATCATGCTTTGTGTCCATAAATTAGTGTGTGGTGGTTGAAAATTTGGTACTACCTATCTAACTGGGGGTAATACAATTTTGCCCAATTTCGGTCCCAACTGAAAAATTAATTCCTTCAATAATCAGTAAAAGTTGTAGAAATTGCTCAATCACTCTGCAATTTTGCATGGTAAGACACTGGCTGCAGTGGACGCGGGCAATTTTAGTCTCAGCTCCACAAAATGTCTAAGACGAATGTTCCCAGGGGGTAAAATGTACTATACAGGAGCATTACTTTTACAAAAAACAGTGGACAAAAATCACAAATGTGCTTAGATCAGGACTTAATAGCTCTTCTCTACCTTGAAATCATGCTTTGTGTCCATAAATTAGTGTGTGGTGGTTGAAAATTTGGCACTACCTATCTAACTGGGGGTAATACAATTTTGCCCAATTTCAGTCCCAACTGAAAAATTAATTCCTTCAATAATCAGTAAAAGTTGTAGAAATTGCTCACTCACTCTGCAATTTTGCATGGTAAGACTCTGGCTGCAATGGACGCGGGCAATTTTAGTCTCAGCTCCACAAAATGTCCAAGACGAATGTTCCCAGGGGGTAAAATGTCCTATACAGGAGCATTACTTTGGCAAACATAAGATCCTTTTGGATGATTACAAAGTCCGTCCTGAGCTAAGCAAGTATAAGAAAATCTGAAAATTGATTTCTTCATAACCCTAAATGATCGTTGATGTTGTTTTTAGCTACAGTGAGTGTTGCTCCTAAAGTCGACTTCCATAGAAAGTTAAGCGCCTTGTATGTCTCAAATTAGATGTCATGTGAGATTTCCGATAATACAAAATTGCTTATGTTTATGCAGAACCCTGCAGAACGTTTCTATTTGCGGGCATCTAGTTTGAGACAAGTGGTCACGAAAATAACCTCTGTGCAGAATCAAATGCATGAAGATGTTTTGGTTCAGTGTGATCACGTGCCTTCCCCCAGTTAATGGGGCTATTGTTTGCCGGGATCCTGCACCTTTCCTCTCAACTTCATCTGCGAAGTTTGCATCCGTAGCTGTGTAGGAGGAGGGTCCTTCTACCTTCGGTGATGCTGCGAATGCTAGCCTCTGTGCAGGCCGCCAGTTACATCATCCTCTAAACTTGACTTATTTTTATAATGAATACTATCAATAAGTGGCTAATGACGCGTTCGTTCTAGAAAACGATTGTTTTGACATAATTAAGCTGCTAATGAAGTCAAGAACGTGCCAATTCTGGGTAAATTTGTTGTTGTGCCAGGGTAAACATCATGGTAATTTATCCATCTTATGGTGTCAAATCTGTCTAACATGAAATAAGCCGACGTCAAATGTTGCTATAGGATCGCGGGAAACTTCTGTCTTGTATGCGCTTTATGTGCGCTTTCTTTATTTCAGTGCCAATTAGCAGAGATAAAACGTTAATCAATTGCTTTAACGAGCGTGACGGACTTTCTTTCTTTCTTTCTTTCTTACTGACTTTCTTTCTGACTGACCTGGAGCCCCCTCTTAGATTACAAAGTTGGACTTTGTCATCAAAAATAGTGCGCAAAAAACATACGATGCTTCCATGCTATCCTGATCAGTCGTCTCAATCTTGAAATCATACTTGGTGTCGACAAATTAATGTGTGATAGTTGAAAATGTGGTACTACCTCTCTTACATGGGGTAGTGCAATTTTGGCCAACAGAAAAATAATTATCTTCAATAATTAGTCAGAACTAATTTCACTACTTTGGTGAAAGTTTGGCAGGAAAAATTGCATAAAAATCATGAATATTCTGTGGCACCATGGCACTGCTTCGTATATTTTGACAGACTCATTATTTTGATGCTTGCTGAAAGACTGGAGTCATGGAAACGAGCATGTATTACAGGTGTAAGTTACTGTTTCTATAACTGCTATCATGACACTATTGCAAGAATTTAAGGCATTCAAACTACAAATCTAAAAATACAAGGCTCTTTCATTGATATCATAAAACGTGATTGTATTGTTAACTTTCAACATATTCTAAATTAGTTATGCTGCTGCCTAAAAATAATTTATCGTCAACCCGATTGCCTGGAGGGGTACCTGACTTAACCCTAATTCTGCCGCTACCTGACTTAACCCTAATCCACCCCGCTGTCGGTTTTCTGCAGAGAATTCTTTAACAACAAAGGCTACGACCCTTAAACTCTCTGACAATTACTAATTATCTCTTAGATACATTTTGACAATAAAATTTTTGAAAAATGGGTGTCAGGTGACACTACCATATTTGGAGCAAGGTATTGAAAAAAATCAATGATTTTGATAGTTTTACTGTCAGAATTAGCTGCAAATGTTGACTAATGTACTTTAAAAGAATCAGCAAACAAATAGCTAGTCATATGTCAAATAGCTAGTTAATATGTTATTTAGCAAAGTAAATCAAAAGCATCAATGTCAGTAATCAGGGTCTGGTAATTTATATCCTTTAACAAATTTTGTGTCTTCCGTCACTTAATGGTATGGATCATTGCTGTCATTTCTATGATTGCAACCATAACTATGAAGGTTCGATTTCTATGATCTCTCAATAGCCTTTATCTCGTTGAAGTAGAGTGTTTGAGTGGGTTCTCCGCTACCGTAAATTCTACCTGTGGCCGTTTTAAAATCGATTGAATATTTTGACATAAAGAACCTTGTGAGGAGTTCAGGAAATATGAGCCATTTTATGAATTTTTCATGATTTAGTCCAAACCCACATTCAAGATCGTACTTATAAATTAACTTATCTTTAGTGGGAGAATCACGGTCTTTGACCATTCTAGTCAAGCGAATACTTAGGTCATCAACTGCCCACTTTGTTGCTCGACGTCCAAATGCAGGAGATATTTTTTCTTCAAGTTCTTGCTGTGCAATACTCTTGAAGGTGTCCAGGTAATAGGTTGCTAGTACATAAACTCGCTCTGAGAAATTTTCAGTTGCTTATTGATAGCCATCTTTAATTTTGCGCATAATAGCTAAAAACCCTGTAACTTCGTTCAAACAATATTCAATAAACTCATCATGTGATTTGCGCAGAGTTTTGTCTGCACACTGTTCTTTTATTTTCCTTATTCTTCCTTTTCCTTTAAGCAATGCCTGTAAATTTCCATGAAGAAATCCCTCATTATCGTCACTGTCAGAAGAATCTTCATCCAGTCTTGATATCCTTTTGAGAATATTTGACAGATTTTTAAATGGTTTGGAAGTATCTGGGAAAACTCCTCGATGAGCAACAGAGACGTTGAACGCAGAAACAACGTTATCCTCCCATGCTGATGAAGCATTCTCAAAATACACCCCTATTTCCGCCCCATGCTTGGCTTTCATTGCTATCCAGTACTTTACTTGTGGGATATCGGCTTCTTCCATGTGGAAATCTTCAAGATAGACAAAGCAGTGAGCAAATATGCAAGCAAATAACATGTTGTCAGTATCTGCAATGAGCTGTTTTTGCAAACCGTACTCATGAAGAGGTAAAAATGCCCATTCCTTCCTGTTATCATTTTCCTGGTTCAAGAGTTTCACTTTTCCAAGATATGTGGCGATTGCGGTAAAAACAACTTTATCCCAGTCTTTATCAGGGAGTGCATCGCAATGAACAACTAACTTATGCTTTGGATAAATACTAGCCATACTCCAGTGGTTTGTTTCCTTACGGTAGCAAGGGAATAGCACAAGGTCGTTGTTTGAGAAAAGCAAACGCTTAGAAAGAGCTGTCGATAGAATAGAGCTCATCTTCACATTCTCTAATATATGAGAAATGGTGAATAATGGCAAGATTTCGATATCTTTGTCAGGCCTAGAGGATGCAACTGACCGTAGAAACCCGCAAAGAATATTTGGGTGTGTTGGTTGGTTGCCTACCAAGGACCTAAAGTTCTCCAGTGTTAAATCATTGGCATCAAACTTTGCTGAGCATCCAAACCAAATATTTTCAATTTCTTTAATATCGAAGTTAGTAATGTTGCAATGCCATGGTTCTTTAACTGCTGGTTTGGAACTTTGCAACGCATAAGCCCTTATGTAAACGAGCAGCTTGCTTGATGTCTTACATTTGTTAGATTTCAAAAAGTCATCAACTGATGTAGGCTGCTGTGCTTGATCATCAAAAGTAATTGCAGAACCATTGTCAGACAAAACTGTGCAAAAGTAGTGTCCTTGCTTGGAGCCTCGACCATAATGAGATAAAACTGCCGCTAGTTGATAGGCAACGCTTTGATACCTGATAAAGCATGTTCTAAGTTCAACGTCTCGTTGATGGTCTAGTCTAAAACACAGAGCCTTTTTTAAGGGATTTTAAGTGGGGAGGCAAATCCTAAAAAGGGGATATGTTAGTCTGATTGGCTAGAAAAGCAAGCTAAAAAAACAGGCCCGTAGGAGCGTTTTTCAGATCGGGGGGGGGGGGCACTAATTCGCGCCGAAGGCGTAAAGTGTTCGGGGGTCCGACATTTTTTTGGTCAATGCCTTCTTTTCTTTGGCAACGCCCTTCTGTGCAGTGCTGATGAAAAGGGCTTTTTATGCTCGGAGGTCCTAGAGAAAAATCGGAAACTTACGAATCCAAATATATATCAAACAGGCTACCTAAAATCAAGCTACAACAGGCAGGATAGGAATACTGTGTCAATGAGTGTTGTGTAAGACTTATTTGATATTTGACATATTTGATTTACAAAACTCATCGCGAATTCTCCTGAGCAGCGGCATGGCCAGAAATTTTAGTTTGGCGAGATGAAGGGGTCTGGGGGCAAAGCCCCCAGGAAAATTTTTAGGGCCACACCCTTTACTTTGGCTAAGAATGGATCTCCCAATATCATGCTTGCCATTAGTGACAAGGAAACGTTGATAGTTTTGTGACATCTATCCAGTGCGTGAGTAACATTTTTGAAGAAACATCCTTGACTTTGGCTGAAACATCCTGTCTCTAGTGGTAAACAGTCCTGTTATCGTATTCCATTCATTTACACATGGCTTTTGCAGGTTGCCTACGCAGTGGTGGCGGCAATAGCTTATTTTCTGAAAATCACTTACTTGAAATAAGGGATAATTTTCTGGGGTCATAAATGTTGACACTGGGGGGGGGCAAAGTCTAGGGATCGGGGGGCAATTGCCCCCCAAGTTCTAATGTTAAGAAAGGCCCTGATTTTCGCTGGAAGAAACAAGCGTTGAGACGATGATGCAATAAATGTTTCTGACAACTTTCCAGAGGCAGGCTAAACTGACTAAAATATGCAGGTTTCTTACATCATTTTGTCAAATTTACTCCGAAAATAACTCAGTATTTCCCCCCACGGGGCGCCACCCTTGGTGCCCTCGTGAACATTTCAAAACAGATTTTTTGAAATCTTTTCTATGTTCAAGCATTCCTAAAGTACCTTCGGAGTAATGATACACGGAACAAGTGAAATGAAGAAAATTTTGCAAAGGATCCCTAAATCAAAATAAGTTGCTGTTTGAGGTATGTTTTTCCAGTATCAGAGGTTTTTATTTTTTAGCAATCTGAGAGTTAATTTTTTTATAAGCAGTTAAAATACGTATACACCAGGCTTTATTTAAAAAGCTTTGAACGCATCCAGCCTTCATGGAAGGAATATAAATCAAAATGCTACAGCCTTCCCTTCACCATGACGGAGAAAACTGCTGCTCAATATTTTCGACGGCCCTCATTGGTGTTGTTCTGTTTTCATTGGTATTGTGCTGTTTTCATTGGTGGTTCATCGGTGTTCCATTGGTGTTCCATTGGTGTTCATTGGTGTTCCATTGGTGTTCATCGGTGTTCCATTGGTGTTCCATTGGTGTTCATTGGTGTTCCATTGGTGTTCATCGGTGTTCCATTGGTGTTCCATTGGTGTTCATTGGTGTTCCATTGGTGTTCATCCGTGTTCATTGGTGTTCCATTGGTGTTCATCGGTGTTCATTGGTGTTCCATTGGTGTTCATCGGTGTTCATTGGTCTTCCATTGGTGTGGTGTATTGGACTAGATCCTCGTTGATGTGTAGAGGAATTCTAAGCATTCTGCCGTCTTTGTACTTTATTCTGTCGGTCATAATGAACAGGACGGTGGGGAGATGCAGAAAAAGAGATCTGGCCGTTATTTGTCTCTGGTTCTCAGATACACAGCTACATGTTAAATGATATGTTTCTACATTTGTAGTCCAGTTCCAAATAAGTGACTGAATGGACATATCTTTTATCAATATGTTTTCAATGTTCAAAGGCAAGATAATATGATCGCTGTGGGGTTTCGCCATAGATGCCTTACATGTTAAACAAGAGAGAATAGTTACTACCACCGGTGAAAAACACTGTGATGTATCATCAATACTGTTTTCGCAGAGGTCACCTAAAATAAATTCAATGAGCTCACACGCATCCTCTTGCTTATGAATTATGGTTTGGTCACGCTTGAAAAAATGTTTTACAATGTTTTTCATGTCAGAGGTGAAAGGAAGGGTACCATAAGAGCTCGCCTGGAGTCTTCTCACAACACTGTGAATATCTCGGCATATTTCTGAAGGGCAGTTTCTTGGGTGTGGTAAAAGTCTTGAGACAACACTTCCAGCAAGAAGCTGAAATGCAGCATTACTCCAACAATTGTTATACTTGTTACGCAGACCTCTCTGACTTAAAATCTCAAGAGGGCCTACCGCAACATCAACTGAGTTTATTGCCGGGAACGTGTGCTGTTTAATTTGTTCTTTAAGGCTATCATCTAGTTTTCCCCATTCCTTTAAAAGATCGAAACCTTTCATATCATGCAGGTTATAGTTTCTAAGCCTATAAGCAAAATTAAATATACCATTCTTTGAATTTCTAACACAAGTGGAGCATATAAAGTATGGAATATCGTTAGCGTAGTGCATGTCTACTCGCACACAATCTGTGTGGTACCAAAGTGTACATTGTGAACAGCAAATCCACGATATCATCTCCTGACTTCCTTCAACTTCTTCCTCGCCACATTTCTCACACTTAGTATTTGCCCCATGTCGGCTGTATCGCTCTTTATCCTTCCTTGGTAAGTTACTCCATGACTGACGCAGTTTGACGGAGTGATTGGGCAGTCTCTACAACTTTTACTGATTATTGAAGGAATTAATTTTTCAGTTGGGACCGAAATTGGCCAAAATTGCATAACCCCCAGTTAGATAGGTAGTACCAAATTTTCAACCACCACACACTAATTTATGGACACAAAGCATGATTTCAAGGTAGAGAAGAGCTATTAAGTCCTGATCTAAGCACATTTGTGATTTTTGTCAACTGTTTTTTGTCAAAGTAATGCTCCTGTATAGTACATTTTACCCCCTGGGAACATTCGTCTTTGACCTTTGGTGGAGCTGAGACTAAAATTGCCCGCGTCCACTGCAGCCAGAGTCTTACCCTGCAAGATTTCGGAGTTATTGGGCAGTTTCTACAACTTTTACTGATTATTGAAGGAATTAATTTTTCAGTTGGGACTGAAATTGGCCAAAATTGCATTACCCCCAGTTAGATAGGTAGTACCAAATTTTCAACCACCACACACTAATTTATGGACACAAAGCATGATTTCAAGGTAGAGAAGAGCTATTAAGTCCTGATCTAAGCACATTTGTGATGTTTGTCAACTGTTTTTTGTCAAGGTAATGCTCCTGTATAGTACATTTTACCCCCTGGGAACATTCGTCTTTGACCTTTGGTGGAGCTGAGACTAAAATTGCCCGCGTCCACTGCAGCCAGAGTCTTACATTGCAAGATTTCGGAGTGATTGGGCAGTTTCTACAACTTTTACTGATTATTGAAGGAATTAATTTTTCAGTTGGGACTGAAATTGGCCAAAATTGCATTACCCCCAGTTAGATAGGTAGTACCAAATTTTCAACCACCACACACTAATTTATGGACACAAAGCATGATTTCAAGGTAGAGAAGAGCTATTAAGTCCTGATCTAAGCACATTTGTGATTTTTGTCAACTGTTTTTTGTCAAAGTAATGCTCCTGTATAGTACATTTTACCCCCTGGGAACATTCGTCTTTGACCTTTGGTGGAGCTGAGACTAAAATTGCCCGCGTCCACTGCAGCCAGAGTCTTACCTTGCAAGATTTCGGAGTGATTGGGCAGTTTCTACAACTTTTACTGATTATTGAAGCAATTAATTTTTCAGTTGGGACTGAAATTGGCCAAAATTGCATTACCCCCAGTTAGATAGGTAGTACCAAATTTTCAACCACCACACACTAATTTATGGACACAAAGCATGATTTCAAGGTAGAGAAGAGCTATTAAGTCCTGATCTAAGCACATTTGTGATTTTTGTCAACTGTTTTTTGTCAAAGTAATGCTCCTGTATAGTACATTTTACCCCCTGGGAACATTCGTCTTTGACCTTTGGTGGAGCTGAGACTAAAATTGCCCGCGTCCACTGCAGCCAGAGTCTTACCCTGCAAGATTTCGGAGTGATTGGGCAGTTTCTACAACTTTTACTGATTATTGAAGGAATTAATTTTTCAGTTGGGACTGAAATTGGCCAAAATTGCATTACCCCCAGTTAGATAGGTAGTACCAAATTTTCAACCACCACACACTAATTTATGGACACAAAGCATGATTTCAAGGTAGAGAAGAGCTATTAAGTCCTGATCTAAGCACATTTGTAATTTTCGTCAACTGTTTTTTGTCAAAGTAATGCTCCTGTATAGTACATTTTACCCCCTGGGAACATTCGTCTTTGACCTTTGGTGGAGCTGAGACTAAAATTGCCCGCGTCCACTGCAGCCAGAGTCTTACCCTGCAAGATTTCGGAGTGATTGGGCAGTTTCTACAACTTTTATTGATTATTGAAGGAATTAATTTTTCAGTTAGGACTGAAATTGGCCAAAATTGCATTACCCCCAGTTAGATAGGTAGTACCAAATTTTCAACCACCACACACTAATTTATGGACACAAAGCATGATTTCAAGGTAGAGAAGAGCTATTAAGTCCTGATCTAAGCACATTTGTGATTTTCGTCAACTGTTTTTTGTCAAGGTAATGCTCCTGTATAGTACATTTTACCCCCTGGGAACATTCGTCTTTGACCTTTGGTGGAGCTGAGACTAAAATTGCCCGCGTCCACTGCAGCCAGAGTCTTACCCTGCAAGATTTCGGAGTTATTGGGCAGTTTCTACAACTTTTACTGATTATTGAAGGAATTAATTTTTCAGTTGGGACTGAAATTGGCCAAAATTGCATTACCCCCAGTTAGATAGGTAGTACCAAATTTTCAACCACCACACACTAATTTATGGACACAAAGCATGATTTCAAGGTAGAGAAGAGCTATTAAGTCCTGATCTAAGCACATTTGTGATGTTTGTCAACTGTTTTTTGTCAAGGTAATGCTCCTGTATAGTACATTTTACCCCCTGGGAACATTCGTCTTTGACCTTTGGTGGAGCTGAGACTAAAATTGCCCGCGTCCACTGCAGCCAGAGTCTTACATTGCAAGATTTCGGAGTGATTGGGCAGTTTCTACAACTTTTACTGATTATTGAAGGAATTAATTTTTCAGTTGGGACTGAAATTGGCCAAAATTGCATTACCCCCAGTTAGATAGGTAGTACCAAATTTTCAACCACCACACACTAATTTATGGACACAAAGCATGATTTCAAGGTAGAGAAGAGCTATTAAGTCCTGATCTAAGCACATTTGTGATTTTCGTCAACTGTTTTTTGTCAAGGTAATGCTCCTGTATAGTACATTTTACCCCCTGGGAACATTCGTCTTTGACCTTTGGTGGAGCTGAGACTAAAATTGCCCGCGTCCACTGCAGCCAGAGTCTTACCCTGCAAGATTTCGGAGTTATTGGGCAGTTTCTACAACTTTTACTGATTATTGAAGGAATTAATTTTTCAGTTGGGACTGAAATTGGCCAAAATTGCATTACCCCCAGTTAGATAGGTAGTACCAAATTTTCAACCACCACACACTAATTTATGGACACAAAGCATGATTTCAAGGTAGAGAAGAGCTATTAAGTCCTGATCTAAGCACATTTGTGATGTTTGTCAACTGTTTTTTGTCAAGGTAATGCTCCTGTATAGTACATTTTACCCCCTGGGAACATTCGTCTTTGACCTTTGGTGGAGCTGAGACTAAAATTGCCCGCGTCCACTGCAGCCAGAGTCTTACATTGCAAGATTTCGGAGTGATTGGGCAGTTTCTACAACTTTTACTGATTATTGAAGGAATTAATTTTTCAGTTGGGACTGAAATTGGCCAAAATTGCATTACCCCCAGTTAGATAGGTAGTACCAAATTTTCAACCACCACACACTAATTTATGGACACAAAGCATGATTTCAAGGTAGAGAAGAGCTATTAAGTCCTGATCTAAGCACATTTGTGATTTTTGTCAACTGTTTTTTGTCAAAGTAATGCTCCTGTATAGTACATTTTACCCCCTGGGAACATTCGTCTTTGACCTTTGGTGGAGCTGAGACTAAAATTGCCCGCGTCCACTGCAGCCAGAGTCTTACCTTGCAAGATTTCGGAGTGATTGGGCAGTTTCTACAACTTTTACTGATTATTGAAGCAATTAATTTTTCAGTTGGGACTGAAATTGGCCAAAATTGCATTACCCCCAGTTAGATAGGTAGTACCAAATTTTCAACCACCACACACTAATTTATGGACACAAAGCATGATTTCAAGGTAGAGAAGAGCTATTAAGTCCTGATCTAAGCACATTTGTGATTTTTGTCAACTGTTTTTTGTCAAAGTAATGCTCCTGTATAGTACATTTTACCCCCTGGGAACATTCGTCTTTGACCTTTGGTGGAGCTGAGACTAAAATTGCCCGCGTCCACTGCAGCCAAAGTCTTACCCTGCAAGATTTTGGAGTGATTGGGCAGTTTCTACAACTTTTACTGATTATTGAAGGAATAAATTTTTCAGTTGGGACTGAAATTGGCCAAAATTGCATTACCCCCAGTTAGATAGGTAGTACCAAATTTTCAACCACCACACACTAATTTATGGACACAAAGCATGATTTCAAGGTAGAGAAGAGCTATTAAGTCCTGATCTAAGCACATTTGTGATTTTTGTCAACTGTTTTTTGTCAAAGTAATGCTCCTGTATAGTACATTTTACCCCCTGGGAACATTCGTCTTTGACGTTTGGTGGAGCTGAGACTAAAATTGCCCGCGTCCACTGCAGCCAGAGTCTTATCTTGCAAGATTTCGGAGTGATTGGGCAGTTTCTACAACTTTTACTGATTATTGAAGGAATTAATTTTTCAGTTGGGACTGAAATTGGCCAAAATTGCATTACCCCCAGTTAGATAGGTAGTACCAAATTTTCAACCACCACACACTAATTTATGGACACAAAGCATGATTTCAAGGTAGAGAAGAGCTATTAAGTCCTGATCTAAGCACATTTGTGATTTTGTCAACTGTTTTTTGTCAAAGTAATGCTCCTGTATAGTACATTTTACCCCCTGGGAACATTCGTCTTTGACCTTTGGTGGAGCTGAGACTAAAATTGCCCGCGTCCACTGCAGCCAGAGTCTTACATTGCAAGATTTCGGAGTGATTGGGCAGTTTCTACAACTTTTACTGATTATTGAAGGAATTAATTTTTCAGTTGGGACTGAAATTGGCCAAAATTGCATTACCCCCAGTTAGATAGGTAGTACCAAATTTTCAACCACCACACACTAATTTATGGACACAAAGCATGATTTCAAGGTAGAGAAGAGCTATTAAGTCCTGATCTAAGCACATTTGTGATTTTTGTCAACTGTTTTTTGTCAAAGTAATGCTCCTGTATAGTACATTTTACCCCCTGGGAACATTCGTCTTTGACCTTTGGTGGAGCTGAGACTAAAATTGCCCGCGTCCACTGCAGCCAGAGTCTTACCTTGCAAGATTTCGGAGTGATTGGGCAGTTTCTACAACTTTTACTGATTATTGAAGGAATTAATTTTTCAGTTGGGACTGAAATTGGCCAAAATTGCATTACCCCCAGTTAGATAGGTAGTACCAAATTTTCAACCACCACACACTAATTTATGGACACAAAGCATGATTTCAAGGTAGAGAAGAGCTATTAAGTCCTGATCTAAGCACATTTGTGATTTTTGTCAACTGTTTTTTGTCAAAGTAATGCTCCTGTATAGTACATTTTACCCCCTGGGAACATTCGTCTTTGACCTTTGGTGCAGCTGAGACTAAAATTGCCCGCGTCCACTGCAGCCAGAGTCTTACCTTGCAAGATTTCGGAGTGATTGGGCAGTTTCTACAACTTTTACTGATTATTGAAGGAATTAATTTTTCAGTTGGGACTGAAATTGGCCAAAATTGCATTACCCCCAGTTAGATAGGTAGTACCAAATTTTCAACCACCACACACTAATTTATGGACACAAAGCATGATTTCAAGGTAGAGAAGAGCTATTAAGTCCTGATCTAAGCACATTTGTGATTTTTGTCAACTGTTTTTTGTCAAAGTAATGCTCCTGTATAGTACATTTTACCCCCTGGGAACATTCGTCTTTGAACTTTGGTGGAGCTGAGACTAAAATTGCCCGCGTCCACTGCAGCCAGAGTCTTACCTTGCAAGATTTCGGAGTGATTGGGCAGTTTCTACAACTTTTACTGATTATTGAAGGAATTAATTTTTCAGTTGGGACTGAAATTGGCCAAAATTGCATTACCCCCAGTTAGATAGGTAGTACCAAATTTTCAACCACCACACACTAATTTATGGACACAAAGCATGATTTCAAGGTAGAGAAGAGCTATTAAGTCCTGATCTAAGCACATTTGTGATTTTTGTCAACTGTTTTTTGTCAAAGTAATGCTCCTGTATAGTACATTTTACCCCCTGAGAACATTCGTCTTTGACGTTTGGTGGAGCTGAGACTAAAATTGCCCGCGTCCACTGCAGCCAGAGTCTTATCTTGCAAGATTTCGGAGTGATTGGGCAGTTTCTACAACTTTTACTGATTATTGAAGGAATTAATTTTTCAGTTGGGACTGAAATTGGCCAAAATTGCATTACCCCCAGTTAGATAGGTAGTACCAAATTTTCAACCACCACACACTAATATATGGACACAAAGCATGATTTCAAGGTAGAGAAGAGCTATTAAGTCCTGATCTAAGCACATTTGTGATGTTTGTCAACTGTTTTTTGTCAAGGTAATGCTCCTGTATAGTACATTTTACCCCCTGGGAACATTCGTCTTTGACCTTTGGTGGAGCTGAGACTAAAATTGCCCGCGTCCACTGCAGCCAGAGTCTTACCTTGCAAGATTTCGGAGTGATTGGGCAGTTTCTACAACTTTTACTGATTATTGAAGGAATTAATTTTTCAGTTGGGACCTAACCAGTTAAAACCCCCTGAAATTAACAGTGGTAGATTTTTTTCAAAGAATTTTTGTCGTTTCCTGCTTGCAGCATTCATTACTACTGTGATAAGAATAATTATCGTGGGTTAATGTGCGAACTGAATGTTACCAATGTTACGAATGTACAAGGCGAATGTCATTCTGAAGATCACAAGGGAACTGAAGACATGAAATTGGAAATAGAAGATCTGAGGGAGGAAAAATATAATTTTTGAAATAGGTTTTTAGCCTTAGCCCTTTTATATTAAAGTATCATTACTTTTTAATTGTTTATTGTAATGAAGTTTTTATTTGAGGGCCCGTTGGAAGACTTCTGCTGAAAGGCAACCCTCCTTAAAAGAATGAAACATAAACTGATAAAATATTGGGACAAATGCACTTTGGCGGACACAGTTTCCAAGGAAAACAGAGGTTGAATTGAATTGTATTGTTAGAACTAACTGCTGATTGGCTTTCTAAACAATAGTGATGTAAATCCTATCATCTGATTGGATAATGCAAGATTCGAACGTAATTCAACTAATTCGCAATTATTGGAGAACGTCAACATGACTTAAATATGGCCTAAAACTGCAGCAGGAACTGGCAATCAATAAATTCGTTTCATTGCAAGTTTTTGGGGGCTGCTGCTCCCAAGCCTCCGCTGGTTCCATAGGTATATTTTAATCTTAGTACTGATGCATTTTCCATCCAAAATCAGTACAAAATTCACACATGGAGAAATGTTGAAAATATGTCCGCTAAAGTGCACACCAGCCAAAATATTAAAAACAAACTCAGTACTAGGGGGAGGGGGGCAGGGCAGCTTTTCTTGCCATAATCTACTTTTGCAAATTTGGTGCATGGATGTCAGAAAGTATGTTGTGCACACAGATGTCTGCCGACAATAGACTTAGCTGTTCATTAGCTGAGCAAACAAATAATGTCATTTTCCTTGGATTTTATTCACAATTCATCTCCCGAAAGTATTAGTTCACCTTTTTTTATTTTTTTATTTACATTTATTTGGTATGCAGGTCAGAAATATGGCAGCACTGAAGTGCTGATGTGAACCTGCAAATTAAAAGCTAATAAAGTAAAAATAAAAGAAAAAATCCTAATTACAATTCTCACTTAAGATTTAAAGTAAAATATAAAGATCAATAGTCTCATTTATCATTGTTCTTGTTCACAAAACTAATAATAAAAATAACTTGAGTCTTTGTTGGTTCCAATGGCTGCCTCTTTGGAGTAATTAATGTTTTCTAGTTAGTAATCTCTCTAACTTCTCTTGGAAGATAGTTCCAAGTTAGTGGCCCACGATAACATACTGAAGTGTGTCCTAACTCAGATTTTGGTCTTGGAATTTCAAAAGTATTGATACTTCTTGTTCTACTTGTAACTTTCTTCTTAAAAATTTCACTGAAAATCTTTGAGTCCTCTTTATAATGCACTTCATGCATGACTGTCACTACTCTTCTTTTGTAAATGTAACTTAACGGCCTCCAATTCGCTTTTTCTAAGGGGTCTTCAATTCTGGGTGCTTTATGGATAAATTTTGCTGCTGTCTCTGTATTGCTTCTAACTCCCCAAATTTGGCTGTACTGACTGTTCCCCACACGACAATGCAATAGACTACACACAAGGTATTACTGATTTAAAGTAAATTTCTTCCAGGTCCTTTGTAGTTAAAAAGCGTCCCATCCTTTTCAGTTGACATAACTTTGCATTATATTTTTGTGTAATGCTCTTGATTTGCTTGTTCCAGTTTAATCCTCTGTCTATCCAGATGCCAAGGCACTTAGCTGGGTCCGTGAAATTTATTTGCTCTTCTCCAAATATTAATTTTTGAAGTGGCCCTATAAATGGACTTTTTGTGATAAGCATTGCCTCTGTATTTACCGTTAGTTTATTGTCTATGCACCATGTATGTATGACTTTTGTGATTTGATTAAGCCCTTCAATGACAACCTCAATATTGTCACCGATGAAAAATGCAGTGGTATCATCTGCAAACATTAACAATTCTCCATTTTCTAGCCTTTCCGGTAAGTCATTCACAAATATCTTAAATAGTTTTGGTCCTAATACTGATCCCTGTCGAGCTCCATAAGTCACTGTTCTTCTCTCAGATGCAGATCCATTAATCTCTGTGTATTGCTCTCTATCCGCCAGGTAGTTCTCTATGATCTTGTATAGGTTCCAATAGATGCCCACTCCTTGCAGCTTTTTTTAACAGGATATTATGATTTATGGGATCAAATGCTTTCCTCAGATCTATAAATATAACTCCCACTACTTTCCCATCATCAAGTGCCTGTTTACATTTTTCAGTGAGTAAAAGGAGTGTAGTTTTTCAGTGGAACGTCCTTCAGAATAACCCCATTGTCCGTTGCTGTACAATCTATGGTTGGTTAGATGTCCATCAATTGGCTTGCAAATTTGCTATTTAAATAACTTGCTTATTATGCAAAGCATAGTGAGTGGTCTATAATTCCCTCTGCTTGTCTGTTCTCCCTTTTTAAATGCTACCTTTAGTTTTCCTTTTTTCCAGGCTTTAGGAAATACTTTCTCTTGAATAAAGTCCCCAAACAACCCTTTCAGACTTTCCACTAAGCAGTCCCCTGCTAGGTTCAAGTCTCTAGCTTTTATGTTGTCAGGACCTGATGCTTTTTCTGGTTTAATCTTTATGAGTTGTTTACCCAATAATTCAGCATCAATGCAAACATCGTCCACACAAGGAACTATTCGAGTTATAAAACTGTTCTCATCATTTTCATTTTCAGGCAATTTACTAGCCAACTCTGCACCAACACCGCTAAAATATTGGTTCATTAGTTCTGCTTTGGTTTTGTCATCTGTATGTATTTTACCTTTGGTCATCAGCAATCGGTCCTATTCGTTTTGCGAGTCTCTTTCCTTGAACTTTCTTCACAGTCCTCCAGAAATCCCCCGAATTATTTGCTTTTGCAAATTCAGTTTTCCAGTAATTTACCTCCTGCGTTTCTTATTTCTTTCTTTGCTAGATTCCTTGCTTTCTTGTATTTGTCATTATTTGTTTCATTTTTCCCCTGCTGCCAGGCCCTTAGTAGTTTGTATCTTTTATTCAACAATTTTCTGAGCGCTGTTGTCATCCATGGCAATGAGTCCTTTCGGACTTTTGCCTTTCTGGTCTTCACATATTCATTAACCACATTTTTATATAACAACTCCCATGTATTTAACTTGTCACCAACTTCATAAAAAACGGAGCTGATCCACCATGGAGTGTTTTCCAACGCCTTTTGAAAAGCTTCTATGTTAATTCCCTTGTAATTCTTGACCGTTTTAAGTTGTGGTAACAGTCGTTTTCTTCTCAAGTTTAACACACTGTATACAAGTTTATGATCTGACATACCTGGATCAAAACTTCCTCCTTTTACTATCTTTGACTCGTCTGAAGTTACAATCAGGTCTATAAGCGTTTCCGATGTATCAATAATTCGAGTGGGTTCCTTTATAATATTTGCTAGCCCATACTTATTCAACATTCTTCTTAATCTCTTTCCTTGTTGTCCTAGTTCAGATGAACCATTTCTTTTCAGAAGATCACAATTTAGGTCACCCAGTATTAACATGTTTGTACGTTTTTGCCATAATTCACATAAAACATCATCAAATGCTTCAACAAATTTAGCATTGTCTGGTGCTCTGTAAGCAACACACAACAACAATCTCTGAGAGTGAAGGATTGCTTCAAAGCAGATGGATTCTAATATATTTCCAGTTGTATGTCTTTGGCATTATCTCCAAATCCTCACGATAATATACAACACATCCTCCTCCTCCCTTGTGTAGCCTATCTTCTCTCATTATCAAGTATCCCTGAATTGCAATTTCTTCATCTTTTATTCCAGCTTTTAGATGTGTTTCAGTCACTCCTAGCACATCCAATTCACAATTTTGGAGAAGTAGTCTGATATCACTGTATTTGCCAAGGAGTCCACAACAGTTGATATGGGCTACTTTAAGGCAACTCTTTCTTCCTGCCAGCTCATTACTCAGAATATCATCAAAAGTAGATGTTTCCTGTTATTACCTTATGCCTGTAATTCACGAAATCCAGCTTGAGTTACGGATATGATTATTTCACAGTATTTTTTTGATTGACTAATCAGTTGTGTTTGCTATTTCTACGTCGCCATGCGCTTCACTGTTATTTGAAATGATTATTTCACTTCTTACTAAAACCATGAAAATCATCTTGTTGCTGTCAGTTACTAGATCTTATAAAGTAGTGCACTGATGCAAACTGAAGTGAAGAAGGCCCGGGGAAGAAGGTAAAACATAATTCAGCATCAAAGACCCTTGTAGCAGATGAATGGACTGACAACGTGATTCCTTGTCTTCGTTCAACGTTTTCTATCTGATTTTTATATTTTCACTCATACAAGGACTCACAACCAAGCAGATTCTAAACAGGGACTAACATCTTAGGAAAATATGAGGAAAAATAGAATGTCTTCCATCCTTAGGGCCTGTTCATATGGAGGCATAGTCATGGAGGTTTCCCGGTATTTTCCTGTTTCACCACAGTCTCAGCCGAGATCACGCCTCATATAGTGTTACCACATAAGATAGAACGAGCGTTCACATGAGAAAACAATTCCCCGGCTAGCCGATATCTCACTTGAACTCTACCGGGATCCCGCCTAGCCGAGGAAATATTTTCCCATTTGAACACATTTTCCAGGCTAGGTGGGGAAACTTCTATTGTTTATCGTGGATCCTTTCGAATCCTTTGACGTCAAAGACAAAGCGCTATTGTTTTACCACAAGCCGGGGAAACTTTTCTCATATGAAAGGTCAAAGACTATTATCTCGGCTGAGCGAGTTTCCCAGTGAAACGGGAAAATGCCGGGGAAACTTTCTCCATATGAACAGGCCCTTAAAACATTGAAAGAAAAATCAAACGTCGCTTTGAACGTCGTTCCGAATGTCGCTTCTCTTTGAAAAGTCGAACAACCAATCAAACGCTAGGAATAGGCACATCACATGGTCTGACCTTATCATGAACGTAGCAATCTGATTTGTCCCACCGTGAACGCTGCAGAGATGGCCAAAATTAGTCCTCGTTTTGAAGCTGTATTGTCATGAGTCTCAGTTTGAAGCCATAAACATCATCCATTTTCAGTGCAGAAAACTGAGACTCATATAATCAGTCTAGCATATGAATATTCGTCCTGTTTTGTTTCTTTAAGAATCACCCATAATTTATGATGCACGATGAGTAAGAAAACTGCAAGTGATAAAGATATCCAGCAAGCCAGATGGGAAGGGAAATGGAATCTGCTACCAGAACTGATAGACTCCTGGGCAGCAAAATCCACACACAATTCAGGTTAGTAGCTTAGCATGTATCTTGCTCATGTTACTTTTCAGATTTGTTACTCTATGAAAGAACGATTCAACTTTGGACAAATAAGGCAACTTTTAATGACTATAGCTACAGTAAATTAACCAACAACCACAATGTTCAAATTGTTAAGCACTGACACAGGGAATAAACAGAATGAGGGGCACGTTCCCTCGGTAAATCAGTCTTTGTAATATGACGGCAAAGTTTTCAAGAAATATGGGGTGGTGGTTTCAAGATACCCTTTAATTCAATTCAATTTCAATTCAATTTTCTTTGTAGAATACAAAACCTAATACAGTATACGCTAATCAAAAAGATGTATTCTACACGACCCAAGAAAAGCAAGCTTATCTAGCTTGGGCCGTCTTCTATCTCCCTTTCATATCGTAAACTACCGGAAATTGAGGAAAGCTGATCGAGAGGCCATACATATAACGCGCCTTATCTTTCAAGTAAGGTCTGCAAACCATTAGTGTGATCCTTGTTCTTTCACAAATATCCTTGTTCATAGACCCTACAGCCATCTAACTATGCCAACCCAGGTCACTGCAGACCCTTTCGCAAAGGAAGTTTCCATAAAGGCATACAGCCTTTTATTGCCCTCATAGATAAGCTTGTGATGGTGATCACCCCCTAATATAGCGTTGGTTTTTTAACCCTTTACTGGTATGCTTTCAATACGTTGTTCTTGCATCGATGAATGCTCTCCTCCACAAGACTTATTGCTTATTTTGCTCTTGAGAAGAGAGAAGGGACGCAAGAAACCAAATTATCCACCAGGGAGCACCTCCACGCTCCGATCTGAGCTATTAGTCATAAAGTTCTATTGTCCAATCAACAACAGGGTTCCAACTAACAACGAATGAATCACAATTCAAATCCATTCTATATTGCTGTTCTGTGTCCACTCAAAGGGCCCGATGGGTGCAACAAATTACCTCCTTTTTTAGTAAAAGTCATTATGCGAGGTGAGAACATAAAACAGAGCATGAATTATTTGATACAATGGCAACCCCAGCCTATCATTTTCCATTGAATTCAATGATTAGTAAAATATGCTCTATAAAGTTGCTACTTCGGAAATTTCTTGCTGCCGTTCAGGTCTTATCAAAAGCACAGGTGTTTAAAAATTAGAGTACCTCCAAAACTTCCAGGAGCTTGATTTAGTACCTGGGATAGAGTTAATCCCTTGACATATAGAAGCGATTATTAATGTATGACAGAGCAATAAAAGGCAGCAAGAGATGGCAAGGACAGGCCAGATATACTCAGATTCCTTTTTGTAAAATGTGCAAATGTGCAAACAATTTCACGTTGAATATTCTGTAAGTATGTGCAGTAAAAAATTTCCCTTAAATTTATTTAGATGTTTTCTTGTTTGTTAATTTAGCAAGATATTATTTGTTTGGTGAACTGGTATTTTTGCTTTGGTTGCTGAAATATGTCTTTTTGTCATTATCTTACTGTATCCTCTTATTCCTTATCAATTCTGTTGCATGTGTTTTTACTCTCTAGATGAGTTGGACTTCTTACGATGCCTGATTAATGGGGAATCTGTTCTTGAAACACTTCAGAACCCGCAGGATTCATGTTTGACAAAAGAGCAAGATCATGTGGATAATTCTGAACTGACCAAAGCATATGATCTTCTTTCCAAAGCCTTGAAGTATTGTGATGAGCTACCCAAGGAGAAATATGTAAGTCCAAGATGTATGTACTGTAGGTTTGAACAGTCCACATCCCATCTCTGAAAATTCATTTTACAAATCATCAATCTTGGAGAACAGTAGAAAGTTGTTGGAGGTCCTACAAAGGAAATTCTCTCAACCAGTAATTCAAAACAAATAAAGCCGCAATAGGTTCCCCGAAACTAGCAGGGCAAACTCTCGCCTTGTGCAAGCGAAATGTGGGTTCTAAGAGAAGTTATGTGCTTATAGCGAAAGAAGAAGGGTAAATCTAATGCTCTGTCGGGCGAATTTTGTTTATTTGATCCAGAAGATGTGCAGAAGGCATTGTGATTCTCGCGTATTTATGGCTTAAATAAGGCGATTACAAAACAGCTCCTGAATCGAATAAACAAAATCCGCCAGACAGAAGTTTAGATTTACCCTTCCTCTCTCGTTATAAGCACGTAACTGCCTTTAAAAACCACCTTTTGCTTGCACAAGGCGAGAGTTTTGTTTGCCCTACTAGTTTCGTGGAAACTTTCGTGGCTTTGTTTGTTTTAAATTACTGCTTAAGAGCATTTCCTTTGTCTACTGTGCATCTTTGAGCCTTTCCCATTTCATTGTTCTCTTAATTTGTTTGGAGATACGCTGCTTATCAATGATCTTACTTGAAAAATAGAGTTCAGTGTAAGAGATTCTTTGATTACATGTTCCGATCTTAGCAAGGGTTTTTTGTGAGTCATCTGATTGTAACGTGGCAGAGCAGACATCGCTGCACTGTATTCAAAAGCTAACATCGTCATTAACTCATGCCTGGCATTTTTGCTGAGCTTTACAGAGTTGGAACCAAGCAAGTTGGAACCAAACAAGTTGGAACCAAACAAGTTGGAACCAAACAAGCAAGTACCACGGAATTCTTCACTGTTGGCCTTTAAAACTGGTTGCATTTTATGTAAATTAACACTTTCAGCACTAGTTACAATGGCAGAGAATTGAGTCTTTCAACTTGGATAAGAAAATGGACAAGAAACATGCTATAAATATATATTTGAACAAATTTGCTAGATCAGTTTATTGTGTGCCTTTTAACTCATCAATACAGCTAAAATCATTTCTACCCGGTCCACCATGGTAGTTTAGGCGTTTGAAAATTCGTATTTCCTAAAGTATATAGTACAGTGCGAACTTCTTCTTCCTGGATGAGTCAAGTTATTCTTAGCAGCCAGAAGATCAAAATATTTTCGATTTTTCTCGTGTTTTTATGAATACTGAAAACATAGGTAAATTCTACTTTATGAATAATCGTTGGTTGCGAAATGCCTGATAAGGGCCTAAATTACTCGATCAAATGGTAGATAATATTCTGACATTAGAACAATCTAAAAGTACATTTTATGTCCCATGAGAGTTAGATAATAGAAAGTTTGAATATGTTTCTTTCATGGGTGAGAGATATTGGCTGCAAATGTAGTGCATATTTAGCATGCTGTCATCCTTTCATAGAATGCCAATACGACAGAGCTGCACTTGCTACTAGCGAAGTATCATTTCTTGGCATCTGAGTTTTCCAAAACCTTGCAATTTCTGGAGAGCAGTCAGGTTACACGTGAAAATGTGCAGGAGCTAACAAAGAGGGGACGTCTGTTGGCAGCAGATGCGTTCTGCTTGAAAGGTAAGGTGCTCTATTAGGTGTTTCAACTTCAGGTTCTTTTACTTATATAAACTAGCGCAATAAATCAATAGTTCTTTTGCAATACAATACTTTAATGGATGCAAGTTGGGAGAAAATGCGAAAGTTTTGGAATAAACTTTCGCGAATCGGTCAAATGGGAAATTTTGCGGAAAAAGCTTTCGGAATTTTAGCCAAAAATGCGAAAAATGTGAAATTTTCTTCCCGCTAAGGTTTCTTCCCTGAAATTAAGAGTATACGGTTGCCTCAAAATGATATCTCGAGATGTACTGAAATGTGCATTCATTAACCATGAACCAATCGAAACGAACTACCAACCATTGTGAGAGGAGAAAGGTTTATTCAGAGAAAGACAGTTCTTTCGCGTAGACTTGCCATGCTAGAGCCGTGGGTTATTTTGCTTGGAAGTTGCTTTGAAAGTCATTCAGAGAGGACTAGCAATTTCGATAAAATTTGTTCCAAGTTTTATCTTAAAAAAATGATATCGAGCATGCTCATCTTTTTACTAGGAACTAGGAAACAAGACCAAACCGCGTCTCTTACATGTAAACCTATGTGGATTACATAATTCTCATATTTCGAATTAAAATTAAAATTCCATGTGAGCGCCAGATACCTCACAATCTTCGAAACTCTCGGGATTATGACCAAAATGTAGGAAGAACGGCTCGGATTACAAACACGCACTTTCATAACACACTGTTTGAATGGAATCTACTGACTGATGATATAAAGAATACCAGCTCTCTTGCAGTGTTAAAGAGCAAGCTACTATCGACAATACGACCTTTGCAAAGAACTATGTATGGTATTCGCGACCTCGAAGGTATCAAGTGTTTGACGAAACTTCGTGTGGAGTTTAGCTCTCTCAATGCACACAGATTCCGTCATAACTTTGACTGCGTCAGCCCACTGTGCTTGTGTGGTATGGGCAACGAAGATAACGCATATTTCCTCCTGCACTCTCATCGGTTTTGTGTATTGCGTCGTGATCTCCTTGGTCAGCTTTCTGAAGTCCCCGGTCTTGATCTTACAAATATGGACTCAACAGCATTGTGTGAGTTGCTTCTCTACGGCAGCCCTCAGTTCACTATAATCGACAATAGAATAATCCTAGAAGCAACCATGTCATTCATTGAGAGGTCTATGCGGTTGGACTAAATACCAACATTAGCAGCAATCCCTTTTCGTCTGTAGTGTAATGTGTGAGATTGTTGTACTGTATTGTAGTGTAAAGTGCAACTTGGGGCTATGTAGAGTGGGGCTGCCTTCTTTTTGGAATGACTATAATTTGAATGACTATAACAGGACAGTAAATATCAATTTAATTCAATGTAGCAAAACTTAGACGAATGTCCTCAGTCTGGAGCCGCTCTGCTCTACATTGTTTCTCGTTGTACCTAGAGTGTCTTCTCGTTGTATAGTTTAGTGTCTTTTGGTGTGGAGTAGTGTGGTGTGGTATTGGGTTCTTTCGTTAGTTAAATTAGATTATTGTTTATATTTATTGTAAGAGTCATTCATAGTGGGGACTAGATGACCATATGTCTTTTCCCGCTATGATTGGCTCAGATTCTTGTATTGTAGTTTATTTTCTTAGAGATTGATATATAGAAAAAAATAAAAAATAAATGTTTCGAATGTACCCCGCTCTAATAGAAAGAGTTGGGGCGATAAGGCTTTCAGTATTGCTGGGACCCAGATTATGGAATGCACTCCCCATTGAACTACGGACGACCACAAACATAGCAGAATTTAAGTCAAGATAAGGACTCATTTGTTCAGAATGGCATTCGAGGGATACTTGTAACGCTATATTATTTTATACTTACAGGGGCTCCGTCACCAAAATGTAAACAAAATGATGATTTTTGCAGTTTTTGAAGGTGATATCACACAGATATTTACCTGTTTTTTATGAATAATGAAAGTATCATTTTGGACATAAATCATTTTACTTCACTAAGGAACAAACCAAACATTCATATCTTCTAAGATTGCTCGGATATAAGTGGATTTTTAAAGGGTCTGTTTCATCCAGCATGCCTTGCACGTGCCATCTCTTGGTTGGCCTTTGTTGCCGCCATTTTCATGGGCCATGAAAATGGCGACAACAAAGGGAAACCAAGAGAGTGCAAGGAATGCTGGATGAAACAGACCCTTTAACGGCAGTTTTTGGTGGCTTGGGTGAAGCCACTAAACAAACTGCAGAAAACAATGGATGAACAATGGATAATTGATGACACGTGCGAGTTTACGGATTTTTTTTTATTATTTGGCGACAGAGCTCCTTTAAATTGTAACTATTTGTATCTAATTTTTCTTTATATTATACCTAATTTTGTTAAGGCTCCTTTGAATATATTTTTACTTGATAAATGGCGCTATAGAAATGCTCTAACAATAATAATAGTAATATTTCGGAAGCTTAAGGTGGATGAGATTTTATCAAAACTTTTGTTGAGTAATTGAATTGAATTACGATTTTTCAAAATTTTTAAAAGCAACTTCCTGTTAGAGGTTTTAGAATTCGAAAACGGTATGACGGATTTTACTGAAATAGATTTCTTCGTAAATGTTATCCTTTTAGTCACATTAACCATTTAGCCACAAAATGATTGGCGATTCAGTGAAATCAGTTCATAATTTATGATTGTCCGGGTGAGTAAAATAAGTTGTAGGATAAAAAGTATGTTACTCATATTCAAAACTAAAGTTTCAATCTATCAATCAAAGGCCAACTTAGGTGTGCAAACTTTGTTTGTTAAAAAATCACTCATCTTTTAGACCAAGAAATTAGGAAAGCATGCTGGTAAGGGGTTTCTATGGGAGCGAGAATTCCACGTTCGATTCTGTTTCGTGATTCACTTGCCATTTAGATATAAATTCCATGCAATTGTCTATTTCAGAAATAAAATTTATATATACAGGGTATCCCGAAAAAGTACCGCCTTTTGGCTAAACAAAGGGCCCAGTCTCAAGATCATTTATTTGAAAACCTTGGTCGTGCGATCGACCACTACAGTGAAACGTATGAAAAATTTATTTTAATATGACTGAAACTGAGGAACAGCTCAAAAATTTCTTCGACCTTTATAGTCTTAAAAATCTTGTCAAGGAACCAATGTGCTATAAATCTCATACACCAAGATGTATTGATCTTGTACTGACAAACCGAAACAGGAGCGTGCAACAAACTACCACAGTTGAAACTGATATATCAGATTTCCATAAAATGGTTGTTACTATCCTTAAAACTACTTTCCCCAAACAAGGACCAACGGTAATCAACTATAGAAATTATAGAAAATATAATGAAATTGCTTTCAGGAATGATCTTCGAGAGGAATTAGGGAAAATAGAGCCATTGGACTTGAATTACAGTTCATTTGAAACTACTTTTGATAGAGTTTTAGATAAACATGCTCCTGTTAAGAAAAAATATGTCCGGGCAAATGATAAACCATTTATGACTCGTGCTCTGCGTAAAGCGGCCATGCTACGTTCTAGATTACGTAATAAATTCAACGAAGATCGAACTGCTGAAAATTGGAACAAATTTCGCAAGCAACGAAACTCTTGTGTTAAGTTATTTCAGAAGGAAAAAAGAAATTATTACAATAACCTAGACATCTCACTTGTCACTGATAATAAGAAATTCTGGAAAACTGTGAAACCTTTTTTCTCGGACAAATCACAATCTAAGAATAAAATAGTGTTGATTGAAGATGAAACCATTATTTCCAACGATGTTGAGGTAGCAGAAACTATGAACGAATTTTTTGTCACTGTGACGGATTCCCTTGGCATAAATGAAAACTCTAATTACGTAAATGCAACAGAAGGAATCACAGATCCTATTGACGAGGCCGTACATAAGTTTTCCAATCATCCTAGCATTCTGAAAATTAAAAGTCGCTTTCAAGATGCTGGTTCCTTTACTTTTCAGAAAGTTACCCCTGATACTGTTGACAAAGAGGTTAGGAATCTAAATCCTAAAAAAGATACAACGCACAAAAATATTCCTCCTAAAATTCTTAAATCCAATTCTGATGTATGTGTAGAACCTCTGACGAAAATATTTAATGATTGCATAGAAAATTCGTCCTTTCCTGATGAACTAAAGTGTGCGGATGTCACATCTCTTCCCAAGAATGGACCAACCAACTCTAGGACCAACTTTAGGCCAATTAGCGTTCTACCTACGGTCTCAAAGATGTTTGAAAGAATAATGGATAAACAGATAGTTGCTTATATTACACCATTGTTATCATCACTTCTCTGTGGTTTTCGAAAAGGTTACAGTGCCCAGCATGCTCTCGTACGGCTCTTAGAAAAATTCAAAATTAGCCTTGATGAAGGTGGTAAAGCAGGGGCTGTATTGATGGATCTGTCCAAGGCATTTGATTGCATCAGACACGATCTTTTGATTGCAAAATTGCACGCCTACGGTTTCTCTCGCGAAGCATTGGCACTAATTAATGATTACCTCACAAATAGACAACAAAGAGTCAAAGTAAATGGGTCATTTAGTTCTTGGAATAGCGTCACACGCGGTGTTCCTCAGGGGTCAGTCTTAGGGCCTCTGTTATTCAACATATACATTAATGATCTTCTACTCTTCATTCAAAACTCGGATATATGTAATTATGCAGATGATACTACAATCTATGCCTGCGATAAGAACCTGGGCAATATAGCTCATAGGCTTGAAAATGACTGTAGTGTAGCTTTAGAATGGTTTACCGACAACTTTATGAAATTAAATGCAGATAAATGCCATCTTTTGGTTCTTGGGCAGAGGTGTGGTGATCCTGTTACTGTTAGGATTGGAAATGCTGATGTTGTAAATAGCTCCGAAGAGAAGCTACTCGGAATTCAAATTGATAGCAAACTTTCCTTCGGTAATCATGTTTCCAAATTGTGTCAAAAGGCTAGCAATAAACTTTATGCACTTGCTCGCATATCCCCTTACATGGATAAGAGCAAACTAAGAACACTCATGAGGGCATTTATTACCAGTCAGTTTCAATACTGTCCTTTAATCTGGATGTTTCACAGCAGGCAGCTCAGCCAAAAAATTAACAAAATACAGGAAAGGGCTCTGAGAAATACTTACAAGGATACTGAATCTACTTACAGTGAGCTATTAGAGAAGGACTGTGCCGTTACGATTCATGCAAAGAACTTGCAGTTACTTATGACTGAGATGTACAAAACAAAAAATAACCTGAGCCCTTCATTCATGCACGAAATTTTCAGCGAAAATGAAAGTCATTACAATTTGCGTAACAATAACGAATTCTTCCAACCTAGGGTGAGATCTGTCAACAACGGGACAGAAAGCATCCGATTTAAAGGTCCACAGCTGTGGCAAACGTTACCACCAACTATACGAAATTCAGATTCTCTTTGTCAGTTTAAAACAAAAATAAAAAATTGGAACGGAGAAAATTGTCCATGTAAATTATGCCGCGTTTTTATTCCGAACTTGGGCTTTTTATGATGATAATATTTGAATATCTGCTTTTATACACTTTTATGCCTTTATACTGTATACTTTCGATGAATTGTAAATATTTTATCCCCTTTTTTCTGATGTTACATTTGTATTTTAAAATTTTAACTAACGTTGGAATTAATTAGCTATATTTTTTATGTATCTAACGGTAAAGAAATTGATAATAATAATAAAAGGAGCAAAACGATAACATTTCGGGATTCTTTTAGTTCATAGCTACATTTGTTGATCTTCAGCTTAAATGCACATACCTTGCATTTTAAAATCGTCCAGTAAACACCCAAGATATGAGTTCACAAGGTCAAAATTTGGAGTGCACCTGAAACCAGAGGTCTTCTCCCTGGTATGAACAACTTATTCAGGGGGATTCCATTCTCCTAAGAGGACAAAATGCATGAATGCATGTGAGTGTCATAATTGCTAGGAAGGAAAACAAAGGGTACATTTGTTTTTCGTTTTCCTTCATTTTTGCAGGTTTTCGAAATAGGCTTTCTGTAGAGAATCTGTCATATTGACAGCAAGGAACGGTGGATTAAAGCCGGGTAAATTACTGAACCTAATTTGACATATCGGGAATAAAACAAGAGAGTTTTCAATATTATTGCTTTTATGTTGAGGGAGCAGCACTTTTTCAAACGCCGGGCCTTTTTATCGACTCATCTGGTAGTGAGCTTAGAAAAATAAGATTTGTTGAATTATGATCTTCACCAATGAGCGTTCTATTCCTTCGATTGCTAATGTCCCAGTCATTCGGTCCTTTTATACTTTTTCATACCCTCCGTATAGCTGTTAGTTGATTTTAAAACAAAACAAAATACTACATTTCTCTTTTTCTGAAGGTCAATCACTGGAAATTATCATGAAAGATTCGAAGATTCGAAATGACGACGAAATAATGAGAGCATATAGAACGTCAGCCGATATCTGTTTGTGGATATTTACAGAAGAGTTGAGGTCAATGAGCTTTAGAAAAACGACTGAAGTTGTTCCAGACAGATTCTTACCAAAGTCATTATACAAAGCATTCATAAAGCCAGCTGAATTTGAACTTCGAAATGGGTATGTGAGGTTCATTTTACATAAACCACTGTATCCTTTTTGATATACCTCTCAGTTACCAATAAATAGTCTATAAACAAATGATTCGTGGTGCGAAATTTGAAAATAGACTTAAATATTGGACTCATCATATTAAACCCATAAACGCAACAAAAAACCGAAATCTGTAGAAAGAAGACTGTTAACTCATGTAAAAGGACAACTACCAAAATATACCTGTAACAAGAGAAAAATCTGTTAAATCCTGCAAGAGAAAACCGAATTAATCTTAAAACCTGAAAGGAAAGAACTGAGTTAGTAACTCACTAGAAACTGCGATAAAGACCACCGTGCATAACCAAAAACGCGTTTCGTCGCACTCTCATCGGTTCGGTTTGTGCGAAGAACAAATTTACAATAAAAGAGGCCACTTTTATTACTAGACGAACAAAAGAAAATTGAAAATCACATGCCAATAACACCTGAGCCACTCATTGGTTTAACTTAATCAACAGCCGCCAAAGATCAAAACCTTTGGCGCAAATCATAACAATTGCAACGTGAAAACAAACTCCTTCTGTCTATGGAACTATGGAGGATAAATAGTCTATGGAACTAACTTCTAATTTGAAATCGATGATGTTTTTGTTCTGTATAACCCCGAAGAAATTTCAATGTTCAAAGTTTCTTTATGCCTTGCGCACATTTATGCAGATTAAACCGATCTTTATTTATGTAGTGTGCGCACAATTTTAATTCAAGTTAACGCCTTCAAATTCTTAAGTAACCTAATTTTTAAAACCGACTTACGCTGAGCGGTCTTAAAATTGGCTTATTTGTCCATTCGTACTTGTTGCAATGGAAGTTCAGACACAAAGGCAACCTCTAATTAACGAGTGCTGCAATGAAATATTGATCGCTGTTTGATTCTGCTCCTCAAATGTGTTCGAAAAATAATCGTTATACTGTATCGCAGCTTTCATGCAGAACAGGCATTTGTTTAGATCGAACAACTTATTTGGTGATTGAAAAGTGATCTTCCTATCAAACGGAGATAACGAATATCTGGCACATCAGTTTTTATTGAGAATTACTAGTGGGTGAATCAATAAAAAGAATCCCTGTTTGAAAGGTCACGGCTCCCTGGATATCAAGACGATGATATGGGGAAATATATAGTTTAATGGTTGACATGTTCAAATCCATTTTTTTTTTAAATTTACCTGACTGAAATTGGTCACTCCTTTCTGAAATTATGAGGGATTTTCTATAGAAAGCCTCTTCAAGAAACCTTCAAAACATGCCGAAAATCACGAAAAATTTCGCTAAAATTTCTGCCTTGCACGGCCCTTACAGCAATGACTTCTGCACGTTTTAGCACGTACTCTCCTCTTGGGGTGATGAACAAGTCCTCTCCTGGTATCAATACCCTCTTCAGGGGGATTCCATTCTCCAGAGAGGACAAAATACGCGAATGCATGTGATTGTCATCAGTTTTAGGAAGGAAAACCAAGGAAAATTTGCTCATTGTTTTCACTGGTTTTTGCAGCTTTTGGAAGGGGCTTTCTGCAGTAAATCTCCCATATCCACGGGAAGAAATGGGCAATTAAAGCCAGGTAAATTACTGAACCTAATTTAATATATTGTTAATAAAGCAAGACAGTTTTCAATAGTATTGATTTGATATGCAGGGAGCAGGGGCCTTCCAAACGGGAATTCTTTTTTTTGACTCACCCGGTACTGAGGTGAACCAGAAAAAGGTTCACACTGTTGAGAAAACTCATAGCACCAACTGTACTTGATGGATTTGAATGAATGGGAATTCTGCTTGATAGCGGAGCGATTGAAATATCTTTGTAGAAGTTGATTTTACCTCTATTTCCAGAGCTCACGAAAGTGCCAAAGTAATTACAAAAGACTTTGACCTCTCGCCTTGTAACTAGAATTGGAATCATTCAAGTCCGTCTAGTACTTTTGCCGCTATGAATTTTGAAAGTGAGAACATTTTCTGGTTCACCCGGCACATTTGGCAGTTTCATACCTTTTCTCAACGCATGGCACAATTCTGAAGCGCATTTACCGCCTTTTCTTTATCTTTTCCAGAATATTTTCACTGCCCTTTGGCAGCCTCTTCAGTAAAAGTATTGAATCTTGTGATACATTAATACAATGTTTTTCTTGTAGGAATGTGCATGAAGCAGTTGACCATTATCGATCAATATTACATGTGGTTGAATCTAAAGGCACTGCTGCCCTCAGAAAAGTAAAGTTTGTTTAATATTCACAAAAAGTTATAGCTTTGACACAGTTAAGAGACCAAAGACCTGTTGTAAACCAGAAATACCATTTCTTTGAATTAATGCATCGAAGTCAAATCTCTGCAAAGCTTTGAAATTAATCCTGTAAAATATTATAGCATTAATCTTTGAAATGAATTGCTCGAAGAGAACTTTAAATAATTGGCCAAAATTCCAGAGGGAGAATTTTTTATTTCATTATAAGTTTTAAAATTAAAGCGTTCTTCTGTTGTATGAAATGATGAACAAGAATAATTATTTCGAATTTTATCCAACATTAAAAGCACCATTAAGTCTTGATTGATTGATTTGGAGAAAGGAACTGAGGAGAGTGCGTCCCAATCTGACAGCCTTGGCAACAGGGAAATCTAGGGAATCTCCTCTTCTTATTTGCGGCTTTCAAGGGTTATGCGATGCTTGTTTAGTGTGGTTAGTTCTTTTCACTGGATGATTTGGCCATGTTGTCATCCTTTCGCCCATTTGTGAATGTATTTTAGCCATTTTATTTCAGGTGTTTCCCTCGACCTTGAGGCGGCTCGAGTTAGGCGTATTGATCTTGCATCATCTTCCTTCATCATCATCATCATCATCATCATCATCATCATCATCATCATCATCATCATCATCATCATCATCATCATCATCATCATCATCATCATCATCATCATCATCATCATCATCATCATCATCATCATCATCATCATCATCATCATCATCATCATCATCATCATTTATTTATTTACAAAGTAGGCTGAAACAAAACAATAGCTCAAATTACAGCTAATTAAGACCTAAAACTTCAATTGGCTTGACTCAATTCCTTGACTTCAATTGGCTTGGTTTGACCTGTTATTGCTTGTTAAATTGATCCAAACAGTACACGATTTCACTATGGATCTTTAGATGTTTCTTAACAATGCTTTCCATTTGTTTGCATAGCCGAAAATGCGTTCAGTTATCTAGTAAGCAAGCCAAACTTCATCGTAGGTCGGTTTGGCCTAAACTGAGCCGCTTTAAAGTCAAGGGAAAAAAATACCTGAATTAAAGTAGCTCAAATTACACTTACAGATTGGCGGAGGGATGTCAAGACGGCAAAAGGATCCAGAGAAAACACTTACCATACTAAACAAGCATCGATTAAATCTTGAAAACTGCAAATATATAGGAAATAACTTGACATGTGAGAGAGATGCGAGCGAGACTCAAGCCCACATTTACCACTGCAGAAGAGGGCATTCCCTATATTTCCCTGTTGCCAAGGCTGTCAGAATGGACCTCGATCTCCTCAGTCCCGTTCTCCTAATGGCGAAATGGTCTCTTGCGTAAATAATGATGAAATCAAAAATATTTTCTCTTGGATTATGGCAAATTACCTACAGCTCAAATCAGGGCTCAAACCTTTAAAAAGGTCGGTGTAAAATTCTATAACAGTTTCCTTTGAATTAAGTGGCTTGGAAGGAACTTAAGGTTTTTTGCTGTAAATCTGCCTTGGAAATTTATTGATATCTTCATTAGTTTCAAAATGGCGGCATTTATTAAATTTGATGCTATGACGTCATCAAATTTCTAAATCCTAAATCAGAAAGATACTGATTTCTGCTTTCCACCATATTGTAGGCCATCATAAACTATGGTTTTCTTGGAAGTTATATGATTGTTCGTCCTTTGGTTTAAGATTTACGATGATTTAAATGTTTTCAAAATTTTCCATCAATTTTTTTTGTAAAATCATTAAATTGCCGCCATTTTGAAAAAAACTCAAGATATCAAAAAAGTTTCCACGGCAGATTTACAGCAAAGTACTATAAGTTCCTTTTAAGCCATTCAATTAAAGAAAAATTGAATCGGATTTTACACCCACCTTTTTAAAGATCTGAAAAATTTGAGCCCTATGCTCTTACAGCTCATATGGAGCAATTCATTTGGAAGAAAGGGCAATAATGTTATTTGACACTATCATTTTTTTGAGTTTGCAAAGATTAAAGGCATATGCTTTGAAATAATCGGTTTCTCAAACCAGGTATCATATTGTTTTCAGGTCTTGGCTTTGCAGTTGGCTGAAATTTTACTATTTGGAGTATGTGAATCAAATTACAACAGTCCTCCACTAATGGCATGGCAAAATGAAAGCCGCAAGCAAACAGAGCCATTGTCCGTCAACACGTACCAGCAAAGGGCGTCTTCAGTGTCATCTGCCAGTGGCAGGTCAACTCCGAAGCCTTCTCATAAAGATTATGGACGTTCGAGGTCCTCTAGCAAGGAAAGGTAAGTCTTGCAGCCATGGCTAAATGAGTACCGGCTCGGCCAAAGGAGAATTCCATATGTTTGAAAATTCCTTATTCGGATAATACTTGAGATATTGAAATGAATCAAAGTTTTGTTGATAGTAGAAAGTCTAAAGTTTTTTTTCACGATTCTTGTCGCATTGTTCTGAGCTCTGGAAACAGATATAATTAGATAACTAGTGTCACGACGAACAGAATTTTGACCTCGAGGATGACTTCATGAAAAACAACGTTGATGTGGTCTTAAGTTGACGAATCCATTAGTAATGTAGTGACAATCCGGTTTAATAAATAGACAAATCCATGTTAGTGACAAAGTATTACATATCCAAAAATTAATACGACATATCCAAAAAATTCTAGAACGTTTCGGCACTAGACTTGTGCCATCCTCAGCTAAAGAATCAAAATACACGTGCTGGTAGATGTAATAGATATAATTAGGATGATATATAAAAAAGGAAAAAAAATGATATAATTAATTATAAAAAATCCGTAGCTTGCAAATGCTTGAAAAGAGGCCTAAAGCCCTTGAGCAATATTACGAAAAATCTCTTCCTTCAAACACATTTCTTTCCCTTCACAGGTGAAGAATCCAATCTTTATAAAAGCAATATTGCAAATCTGATATTTTGGAAAATTCACTTTTTGAGCCTTGAGGAAAAGGACATTTATTTGTTTGTTGCTTTAAGACCGCGTCTAAACTGTACCGGTTAAATTTTGGATCCATAACAAAAGTGTATCGGATCAGCACATTGTTCCTGCAAATCCGTAATATTTTTGCTCCTTCCGTTTATGGAAACCGTTTGTTCTGGAGCAGTGTAAACGCTCTTGAACCGTAACAACTTTGCAGCGGGACAATACTCTACCGGTACAGTGTAAATGCGATCTAAATGTGGTCTTATCCACTTTTCACGCATTTCAAAGTACAGGAATTTTTGCCAAGCCGATTCTACCTATATTACGATGCACAACTAGGAGAAACTAGCAGAAATATCGCAATGAATACTCCAGCATTTTGGCTATCGACCAAACTTTGATTCATTCCAATGCTGCAAATATTCTTGTCATAACGAATGCTTAAATATGTACAGTTCTTTTTTGTCCATGATGGAGATAGTTACAGGTCTCGAATAGGTACCTTGTTTCTCAAGAAAGAATACAGTAAGTACCCGCAAATAAGGAACCCCCTTCTATAAGAATCAGGCCTCATTTTTCTTCAAAAGGGTCTCCTTGAATAAGAAACAATTTCAGGTCTGAAATATAAAAGTTTCTTATTTTCAGGTTTGTCATAGTTTGTTCCTAAATGCCACAAAAGATTCCCAGAAATGACTGTAATATAATGTAGCATTCTCAAAACAGACTAAAGATTTTCAAAATTAAGGATTCACACAACAAAAATTTAACATTGTTAAAATGTAAAATGTACCAGTAATGCTCAATACACATGCATGTACGCTGCTTTCATATACCTTGATTTGACTTGATGGTACCAATGTATAAGAAACTTTGACCCTGATCATGAAAAGGTCTCTTCCGATAAGAAAATTTCTGAAGCCTCAATTTAAACAGTGGTTTCTTATTTGCGGGTACCCGCTGTACGTACGTTCGACCAATCTCTGTGGTATGGTCTCATGGAATACCGGATTACTCAAAACTTACCCCATGCACCCAGCCTCCAACCCCCAGCCTCCAGCCCGGTGTGAACAATCATTTCAGCAAAAAATACATTTGCGCTATAATCATCAAAACAAGTTTTTGTTGTAGCTAAAAGATTGAAATATTATTGAATTTTTCTTGAAAATTTCCAGAACAATAGCCCCCCCCCCCCAGATAAATTCGAATGATTAAGGTGGCTCCGTCTCCAAATTTCGGTCGAAATGATGATTTTGCACTTTTTGATGGGCAATATCACACGGACGTCTACCTGTTTTTTTTTCAAAAATAAAAGCGTCATTTTGAAGATAAATCTTTGTACTTTACTGAGGACAAAACCAAGCATTCACATCTTTTACGATTGCTTGGATATAAGTGGATTTTTAACGTGCATTTTTTGATGGCATTTTTCATATTTCACGAGCATTTATCATATTTTTAGCAATTCTTTCTGCCCAAAAGATGAATTTGAAGAATCTCTGCTCCTTTTGCTCATCAGCGAGTCATTGGTGAGTTTTTATATTTTGTTTTCAAATGTAATGCTATGTATTTGGAAGCCTGGGTGACTCTCAAGCCATTTATCCGATTCTTGTAAATTGATGATAACTGTTCGTGCAAGGGTTTGAAAACGGGAAGTTTACCGGCATGATATTAATTGACTTACAAAAAGCGTTTGACACAATCGACCACGAAATTTTCCTTGAAAAAATGAAACACATAGACTTTGCCGATTCAGTTATTTTTTGGTTTAGATCATATCTAAAAAACCGAACTTTTTTCGTAAATATAGGGAAGGAGATCTCGTCACCTGGGGAACTATCATGTGGAGTCCCGCAAGGTTCTATTCTTGGCCCACTAATTTTCCTCTTGTATGTCAATGATATGCCTCAGGCAGTTGACTGTGACCTTCTTTTATATGCAGATGACTCCTGCCTTGTATTCAGTGACAATAGCGTCAATGAAATAGAAAAGCAACTAAATAAGAATTTTAATTCCCTCTGTGATTGGTTCGTTGATAACAAATTAAGCATTCATTTTGGAGAGGACAAAACAAAGTCTATACTTTTTGGCAGAGCAAAAATGAGAACCGACAATCAAAATCTGGACATCAGAGGGGGTGACATCAGGATTAAACAGCACACCTCAGTGACCTATCTGGGCTGTATTCTTGATGGAAATCTGTCTGGTGAATCAATGGCTACCAGGACCCTGGGCAAAATAAATGGCAGGCTAAGGTTCCTCTATAGAAAGCAAAATTTTCTTGACGTCTCTCTTCGCAGGTTACTAGCAAATGCTCTAATCCAGCCCCACTTTGACTATGCATGCAGTGCTTGGTTTCCATTGATTAATAAAAGGCTAACCAAAAAAATTCAGACAGCTCAAAATAAATGTATCAGGTTTTGCTTAAGTATGAATAACAGAGCACACATAGGAATCAAAGAATTTAAAAATATAAATTGGCTCCCTACTAAAGAGAGGTTTAAACAATGTACTGCTACAAACGTTTACAAATTTTTCGATAATTCAGCCCCATCCGATATGTCGGAGATGTTCTTACCAGCTGGCCAGAGTCGGATTACTCGAAGGTCTAAAAACAAATTAAATCAACCATTCCGAAAGAGCAACATAGGGCAAAGTGGTCTATCTTACCTAGGACCTAAAATCTGGAACAATCTACACTCTGACCTAAAGTCTGCTAAAAACGTTAACAGTTTCAAACAAAAGATAAAGGACAATTTCTTTAAAGACTTCCAAAATCAAGAAAACAGTCCCTATATATATTATTAAATGTCTAAAAACTGCATAAATAACAAGCCCAACAGGCTGTTACACTTTCTTATGAACGTCTCTTTTTTTCATGAACTTTTCTTTTCCATAATACTCCTGGAGGGACCATTATGGAAACAAGGTTGCACTGACCTTTTAATGCTATCCCTGCCATTTTAAACTAGGGGTATTTTTATACTAGATCTTTAGTTTTTATTACCATTTTATACATGTAAATAACCTTTCTTTCCTTTATTACATTTTCAATTTTTACTTTGTATGGCAAAATTTTACATACATTACATTACATACATGTTTAGTTAACATATCAACGTACATAAATCCACGGTCAAACATGCTGAGCATTTCACCGAACATTGAACAAGGAAAAAACTGATAATTTCCAATGCTTGAGTGTTCAAGGGTGGTCAAATCCACTGAATGTTTCATTAGACATTTCATTATGCCAAATTGCGCCACCGTAAAGGCAAACAAAGAGAACGAGGCAACACCAAAACCGCGCCAAATTTAATATCATGTGACAAAATGGTGGATATCAAGACTGCAAACAATGGAAAGGGAAACAGTTGTAGCAGCGGAAGCAGCTGGAAACAAGGAAAACGAGAAAGTGGATTAATCACTTCGCAAGAACTGGACTGTATGACCTTTTTAGGTGCGGAACAGCCTTAAAGTACTTATGCATAGATGTTAATGAATTTTATTGTTCGATGAAATATTTGGCAGCGTGGTCAAACGCATACAATATTTCGCCGAATATTTGGAACAATTGAAAAGTTCGGTGAAGTTTTTGTACTCCATCAGACAATATTGAGCATTATCGAACGAGATTTTGATCACCGAACAAGGTTGTCAAACGAACCGAACTTTCTTAAAACATCAGAGTTAAGATGTTTTTTGGTGAAATGTTCAGCACGTATCTGTCATGCCGTTCAAAATATGTTCAAAATCCTTTGTCAAATTTCATAGCAATTTTGCTCTACAGCTATCATAGTGAAACTCTTATCTACCTATCTTATGGCTGAAACATTTAGGGTATTTAAAGAGGCTGCTGTATGATCGTATACATTTTGGATTACCATTCAGCTTTTTACATCTATTTTCTATGTTCACGCTGCTGAATTACTATCAAATTTGATCAAGTATTTCAGTAAAAATCTGCTTATATTACTGCTCCGTTCGTCTTTTACCAGTTAGCAATCATTTAGGACTTTATCATTTTTGAGCATATGTTTTATCGGAACGAGTAGTACAATCGTCCATAACTATTGAATCATAAGATCAGTTGCATTTCATATCTGACTCGAGATATTTCTGCACGTCAGTTGTTTAACTAGACGATGTTTGGAGGCTTCTTAGAAGTACATGGGGTGAAAAACTTACAACTGAGAATTTTTTTGAAGAATCTTTATTGTTCCAAAATCTTAACGTAACCTTTTGAAGATTTTGAGCCTTATTTTGCTTTCTAAAGTTCTTTTTATACACAGTTTCCGCTATTATTTTTTCATTTTATTATTAGATATCTATTTAAATGTAGGCTGAAATAAAAATGAATTGCAAAATTACAGCTAATTAAGGCCTACAATTTGCAATATATATAATTTACGATAACACTATTAACATATATCACAGACAAATCAGAGTTAAAATCTATCATGTTAGAAACCCAACTTGCGGGATATATACTTTGTAAAGCCTACAGTTGCATTTTCCACCATTCCAGCATCTAATTCGTTCTTTGAAAATAGCAAAGCTGTTTGATTGTTTTATTTCTTGTGGTAAAGGCTGCCACAGTTTATTTCCAAGGTAAGTAATGGACTCAACTCCAAAGGACGTAGTTCGTAGTTTTGGCACTTGAGCGTCATCACCAAGCCTTTGGCAATACCTAGTGTGTGTGTGATATCGCTATGTGTGCGATAGCACCAACTGGCTTAAACTGCATGCTTTCTAGTGTTTGAAATGAGATCAGGAACAAACTACGTCAGACTTGTATAGTATTTTGAATACGAAGTAGTGTCATACAAGTATCTGCGCAAGTATCAGCTTTTACCACTGAGAATATTTTCAGGAGTTCAAATGAAATAAAAATTTTTTATTCCGGCTGCGCCAAAATAGACTATCCACTTCTGGGAGTCCGCGGTAAATCATTCACTGTACCAATTTTAAAGATGTATGACTTAATCTTTAGCAAGAAGCCTGAATTAGCTTCTACGATTACTTGCAATATTTTTTGTTTTCGGTCTTTAGAGCTATAAGCGAGTTTTTCAAAATTTTCGTTTTCGAAAACACTGAAAAAGGTAAAAAAAAACCTCCATCAAATTTCTAAAAGGCTCGATATGAATGGACAAAGGGAAATTTTTTTGGGGTAATTTAGGGATTTAGAAATTGATTTGTGTAAATTTTAAAAACTGAAAACAAAAGAACTTGCAAAAAATTCTTAGAGTCTAATTCAGGCTTTTTGCTAAAGATTAAGTCATAAATCTTCAAAATTGGTCCAGTGTACGATTTATCGTAAACTGCCAAAGTGGATAGTTTATTTTGGCTACTCGGTATCAACAGCATAACTTTCAAGTGGAAAAGGTTCAAGGTGTATGAATGCATATTCTCGTAACGCTGCAAATATCCGAATTTCTTGGTTTATTTGTGATTCAGAATTGATATTTTATATTTTCAGCTCCTTCGAGATGGCTGTGTAAGCTTATTTGAGGAAGATAAACAAAGGCGAAAGGACACCATTGATGAAACGGGCACAATTTACGATCTACTTTGCATCGCTCTGACAAGAAGGCAACAGCACGGATTCTTTCTTGAGGTAATTCTCAATAAAACATTGTCAAATTCGGTTTATACAGTCATACAGGTTGTCTAAAATATTGCTCGATATTTGATTAAATATTGAAAGATAATGATATGATGTACGGACTCCACAGTAAGACAACAATGTTTTTAAGAGGTTAGGTCGATTTTAGACACCTAAATCTTGCAAATTCGCCGAAAATTCGCTGAGTTACGAGCTATAAAAGATTACTCGTTTTGTATAATAGCTGAAACCAGATGCCCCCAAAATCATGTTTTGCAAAAAGGCTCCAAAATGAAGGTAAAATAAGATTATCCGATGTCATACCTCTCGTTAATATCACATCGAACCATATAGGGCGTAATTTAATTCTTGCAGCCATTATTAAAATTTAGTTAAGAATGCAAGTATCCAAAAGAAGCCTTTTGTTTTATGCAAGCCTTCCAAGGTGTTTGCAGCAAGAAACTTGTAATCGATGGTAGTTGGACGGTTGGCTGCAGAGGCTGTGGAATCTTATCATGTTTTATCGAAATTATCGATGATCAAATGGTGGAAAGAAAGTGGATTGATGGTGACCTTAGTAGTAAATGTATCCGCTGGTTATTACTGCGAAAGAGACTTATTTGATGCCGATTATTGGAATTCTGCTACTGGTGAAAGTAGGCCCATTGGCTTTCTTGGTACAAATAGCTTTAATTCATTCAGGATTTTCGAAAATCACACAAACAAATATTTTCATGTTATTCCTGGACACAATTCACGTAACATGTGCAACCTTGAAAGCTATGTCTTATTTTTAGCGTTCCTGAAAAATTCTTGAACATATACCAATTTTCGAAGGAATGAAATTCGACGTGACGCCGTTCCCTGATGAGATTTTAACCAAATGCAGAGAAACAAATGCATGCGTGCATAAACATGGGAACATGGGAACAAAGTTCCCAGGCAGCTTGTTCCAAAGCAAAATTTTGCAGGCAGTTTTTCTTGAACAGTTCTTTATGAAATGTAATTGTAATTAGTTTCAAAACCAATATTTTGCAGGCAGTTTTTTTCAGTAGTTCTTTATGAAATGCAATTGCAGTAAGATGATGAATATATTAGATTAGCATACAAATGGTGATACAATGCTTTTTCAATCCTCATTGCACGTGCTCCAACTAATTTTCTTCTTACCTTCCCACATGGCATGCAGTGCTTTAGTGAACCCTTCAAAGCTGAGATTCTTGACTTCTGGATTGTTTCGTTGCTCCATGTGTAAAAACTTACTGTTTGATACCTGCATTGTTACTGGTTCTGGTAATAGGCTTCTCTACCCTAGCCGTACAAAATTGATATGCAGGCAGGCTTTCAGAGAATTTCTACCGCTCCCAGGCAGGTTTTAACATTATGCACGCCTGAACAAATAGGGAGTGGGGCCTGTGGAATCGATTCGTGGTATAACCAGCTCCTTATCTTTATTGGTCGAATATCCACTTTCTAGTTTCGTGAAGGTACTCGAAAAGTTGTCTCAAAAACCTTTTTTCAATCATGTGATCGGAATACAACGATATAATTGGCTAATACACGTGGGTTTTTGCGGGTTTCCCTATGCCCTGTTGAAAGATATGATTTGTATGCTAGGTCAATGCAGGGGAGTAACTTGTTTCTGTTTGGCCAAGGCATAACTCTGTTCCTGTTTCAATCAACATCTTCATTTTTCTGATGTTTTTTACATCAATGATTGAACTGTCTAATTAAATTTCATTTCTTCTACTCTATATTTGAATGTTGATCTTCTTATTTCTCTTTCTAGTGTATAGAGAGAGGCATAAAACTTGCTTACTATCAGTTTGACATCTGGTTCCAGTATGGCTTAGCTTTGTTGTGTGACAGAAAGGTAGTTTATTCATTCCAATCCAATGCCAGCACATTTTGTAAACGGTAAAAATATGTAACGGTAGCAAACTTTGAGCTAGCGCTCACACGATACCGGCAGGATGCCGTTTTCAAGCTTTGCCGGTTAGAAATCCGTTTTCAAACTCTACCATTTTCAAAATCTGCCGCCAAAAACGTACTGTTTTCATGTGAACGGGAGGCCTATTCGTCACATTTTTCACCGTTTTCAAAATGTGCTGGCATCGTGTGAACGCAATCTAAAATTAGATGTAACGCGAAAATGTTTGCGAATAAAAATAATTGAAGCTTTGATTTTTCGCTATTGCAAATCTCACGTAACACCTGATTTGAAACTGACTTTAGATCATGTTTTCCTTCGCGTAATGTTTTACCAGTTGAATAACAAATTGAGCCAATCATTATATTCCTTCAAAATGATTCTTATTGTGTTGCTAAAATGTCAATTCAGACGACAGAACTTAGTTTGTTAAACTTGGTTGTATCGTTCTGACATTAGAAGGTATTTTATAAAGGTCTTATCTTGGAATCCTTTAAAGGAAGTTTAAATTTCATGATCAAATTTGCTAACATCTAAGCTCAACAGTCGTGAATAATATACTCAAACGGGCTATACATTATTAGCAAAAATACTAGATAACTGAAACTATCTGAAAAATACTTTAAACGATACGTTTGGTGTTTGTTTTCTATTGTGTTTGACATATTTTCTAGATTGAAATTATCTATTATGTATTTTGAATGTCTCGGAAGCTTATATAGACCAGGATAGTTTAGTTGTCATAACCTGAAAAGGATAGCATGAAGGGCAAAAATTGTGGATGCGAAAAACTTCGGATCAATCTTCGCAGGATACATTTCCCAAACAAATCAAGAGACTGTTGACAAGACTTTGCTGCAAAACCTTTTTTACTTTAAATTTGGAGTTTCCCCAAAAACTACTAAGAAAAATTGTACCCAGTCAAGTCCTGGTGTAAGTTATGGCTTCAGCAAGGAACTTACAATTATCTAATTTCCTTTTAGAAGTTTTTTCAAAGCTATCGAATATCGAAGCAAGGCATTTTTTCTCTTCAAGCTTTTGTATATTTTCGTGCTGATTATTAACCCCACGAAATGAAGAATCCCTTAAGAAGAATTTGTAAACTCCTGATACCCTGGACTCGCTCCAAGTCTCGCTCTTCCCTTCAAAACAAAAAAACGTCTCTCGCTTCTCTTCAAAACACAAACGGGAGGGGGAGAAGAGGAAGAGGGAAGTGAAGGAATTCTTCCATTTCCCGTTCCCTCTCCCCTTTGCTCCTTTCCCCTCCCGTATCGTTCTAGAGCGAGACTTGGAGCAAGTCCACTGATACTCTAAAGAAACATAAAAACATAGGGGTCAAGTGGTTAAAATTGCTTTGGGATCATGTAATGTTTTTGTTAGAGCTCAATTTGATGCCAGCATAGTGTTATTTGAAACTTGTTCTTCTTTTCCCTACAGTACAAGAAGGCGTTGATTGTGTTGAAGAAATGTCATGGACTGCAGCCGGATAACGTTCAAGTTCTTCTGTATTGCATGAAGATTTGTATCAACCATCTTCGACAGGTAATCATGTTGTATCAAAATCTTGTGCACCTTTTTCAAATCCTTTTGCTTTCGAGGAAAAGCCATGGCAAATTTCTAAGCATCCTAGTGTTATCAAAAATCTCATGCGCAGCTTCGAAAGAGGGATACACCTCTTCAACATAGGGCTCAAATCTTTGAAAAGGTCGGTGTAAAATTCTATCACAGTTTTCTTTGAATTAAATGGCTTGGAAGGAACTTAAGGTTTTCTGCTGTAAATCTGCCGTTGAAGTTTATTGATATCTTGATTAGTTTCAAACATGGCGGCTTTTATTAAGTTTGAGGCTATGACGTCATCAAATTTTTAAATCTTAAACTAGAAAAGCTACAAATTTCATATTGTAGACCTTCATAAACTATGAGTTTCTTGAAGGTTATATCATTTTTCCTCTTTTGGTTTAGTATTTGCGATGATTTAAATTTCATCAAAATCTTCCATTAATTTTTCCAAAGAAATTTAAATTGCCGCCATTTTGAAAAATATCAAGATATCAAAAAGTGTCCATGGCAGATTTACAGCAAAGTATCGTAAGTTCCCTTCAAGCCATTCAATTCAAAGAAACATGTCATAGAATTTTACACCCACCTGTTTGAAGATTTGAAAGATTTGAGCCCCATGATCACCTCTTCATCCTACTATTTGAATTGGCCAGTGACCGTTGCAGTAAAGGAGCTTCTGCACCAGATTAGAGATTAAACTGGACCAAAGTACCAGAGACCAACAGAAACTTTGGTACGGCCTTTAATTTTTTTGTATTGTTAGTTCTTTAGGTCAAAGGATAGCCATGCCCATCATGCTCCCTATGGTATCGTCTTTGTAGATATATTTTTGTTAAATTGTTCAGTTTTAGATTGTTTATATATAAAAAGAGTATATACTGTTAAACGTTTTTTTCTCTCAGCTATTTCAAAAGTTGAGTCGGGATGCAGCATAACCTAAAATGAAATATCGTTATGTGATAATCTTTGGAATTTTACAACGCAAAGACTGTTGATAATTTATTTGTGTTTTTAATGACCAGAATGGTTCTAGAGGTGTAACATGCTTATTGTTAAAAGAGCATTGGCTCAAATTTTTCAAATCTTCATAAAGTTGGGTGTAAAATTCTATGACATTTTTCTTTGAATTAAATGGCTTGAAAGGAACTAATGGTACTTTCCTGTAAATCTGCCGTGGATTTTTTGATATCTTGAATTTTTTTCAAAATGACGGCAATAGACCATTTCGCAATTTGGAGAAAGAGACTGAGGAGAGCGCGGCCCATTCTGACAGCCTTGGCAACAGGGAAATCTAGGGAATCCCCTCTTCTGCAGTGTAAAGTGTACGGTTGGCGGCTCGCTCGCATCTCTCTCCAAACTCGAGTTATTTACGATTTATTTGCAACTTCCAAGAGTTATGCGATGCTTGTTTAGTATGGTAAGTGTTGTCTTTGGATTATGTAGCCGTTTTGCAATCTTTTCGCTCATTTGTGAATGTATTTCGAGCCATTTTATTTCAGTTGTTTCCCTCGACTTTAAAACGGCTCAGTTTAGGCCCAGCTGCAGAAGAGAGGATTTCCTAGATTTCCTACTTGTTGCTAAGGGGCCCTTTACATGAGCAAACTCAGACCGGCACGAGTTTCAGATCGGCATGAGTTTCATTTCGGTGTCTGGTCAAGGCCCTTAGAGTGTTTACATGAGAAGAGGCGAAATGAAACTCGTGCCGGTCTGGGTTCGTTTCGGTCTTTCAGACCGATCTGAAAACTCAGGTCGACCTGAAATTCTCATGTAAACAGAAATTTTTTCAGATCGGGGCGAAATGAATAATTGCGGAAGTGATAACTGCACTATTGGGAGCCATTTTCATTGTTTGGTCGTCCATTTGTTTTTCTCCAGACGCAAGAAACTATAACTAAGATAAGAAATTAAACATAAAAAACTAAAGCCTCCTGTTTTATTTTCAGGTTCTGAAGCAGCATTTGAAGTTTGAACCATCAAACCAAAATAGATTTGTAATGCAGTACAAACGTACAGTTGATTATCAACTCTAATAACATCCTGTGTTGTTGATAACTTAGCGCAACAATGGAAATAGGCCTAAATCCAAAACATGAGAAAAGAAACCATTGTCACAGTTGCCTCAATTGCATCCAACGCATGTGCAATGTGACGCTAGTATAATTTCAGACCGGTCTGAAACTCCATGTAAACGCAACGCAAAAAAGCAGACATGGCAAAATTTCAAACCGATCTGAAACTCGTGCCGGTCTGAGTTTGCTCATGTAAAGGGCCCCTAAGGCTGTCAGAATCGGCCGCGCTATCCTCAGTCCCTTTTCCAAATTGCGAAATGGTCTATTTCGTTATGTTTGAAAAAATTAATGGAAAATTTCGAACAAATTCAAATCATCGTAAATGTTAAACCAATGGAGGGAAAAGATATATCCTTCAAGAAAACCATAGTTTATGAAGGCCTACAATATGGCAGCAAGCAGAAATCTGTACCTTTTCTGCTTTAGGATTTAGAAATTTGATGACGTCATAGCCTCAAATTTAATCAATGCCGCCATTTTGAAACTGATCAAGATATCAATAAATTTCCACGGCAGATTTACAGCAAATAACCCTAAGGTTCTTCCAAGCCAATTAATTAAAAGAAAACTGTAATAGAATTTTACACCGACCTTTTTAAAGATTTGAGCACTATGTTTGTTAAAAGTGTGGTCAAAGAGAAACATGCCATTTTTGATTTATGTATAAACTGGAAATGGGAGTCAATGCCAACCGAACAAAGCCTTGTACAATATAATTGCAGATACCCAAGTAGTTTCTGGCAGAAGGAATGATAGCCACTGCTTAATTTGAAGGAAATCATAATAACTAGAATGTCTTTCTAACGGCCCAAGCCAGATAAGCTTGCTTTCCTTGGGTCGCGTAGATTACAACTTTATGAGCGTATATTGTATTAGGTTTTGTATTCTGCAAAGAAAATTGAATTGAATTGAATTGAATTATTCTCTCTTTGTTAGTATGAAGAAGCTGTTATGTATGCTGAAAAGGCTCTTGAAGAAACGACTGACATTCTGGCAAAGGCAAATTGTCTGTTTGCTTTAGGAATTAGTTACAGTTTAATGGCAAGTAAAGGTTAGTATGTCAACGTTTTATTGAACATTATTTGGGTTTAAAAACAGTGGTAAAGAGATCTGGAAGACACATCCATATTTTGTTATGGTTGAAGTTTTCACGCTATTACTACGATATTGTCCGTTGTGCAACTAACTTTATGTCAATAATTCGTATGTTATATTTGTTATTACTTGACTGAAACAAAAGCCTATATATTTTCATTATACGGCATACTGCAATCTCTCTTGATATCCCATTTCTGCAAGCCTAGCAAAGCAACACCTACTTATGCTGGAGCTTCATCTTGAGGACTTGGGCTTTTTTCTTTCGGGAAAAGCATCCAGAAATCAAAGGATGAACGATGGTCAATTCCTAGACGGCATTCATAAAACTCGAACCAACAGCATCAGCATCAGCATCATTGTTATTTTATTTAAGATTGACAATTTCCATAGCTATAAATATGTGTACCCTGAAAAAAGATACCTTTTCCCCATGATAACTATATCACAAAATCGCTGGTAAATATGGGGTGAAAAGACTGATTTTAACAATTCCCGTAACTAATTTAATCTTTCTTCTACAATAGAAAACTTCAAAAACAGATCGTACTTGTCTTTCACCAACATATGGCTTGTTAAACACCCCGCATTTTTTCTAACTCACCCAGTATATAGAGCGAATGCAAACCAATACCCTTCTGCTACGAAGGTGAAAGCACTAACTACCTGGCCACATACCACCTGTGTAATCATCTGACTTTGCAGCCAGAACAGTCATGCGGGCAGGGTCCGATACCCGGTAGAGCCCATCACTTGGGGGTGCTCTTTCCTTGATCAGTCCGTCTACCTACTGAGAGAGCTTCTCCTGAAGAGTTTCCTCCCCATACACAATTCTATGTAATCCTGTTGCATAATTTTGTTATTTAACACGCTTTATTTCCTGTTGTAATTAATATTCTAGTTAGTTGTATGTTGTTTCAAAGAGATTTTGGTATGTAGTGGAATTTTGAAATTAGACTGGACTGAACTGAACTTGAGCGTCATGACAAATGGTCACAGACTCGATTAGCGCTTAGCTACCTCTGTGATGCGATTGGCGCTAAAACCCGCAACTTCGCCTTCACCTTCACCTTCACCACCTGACATTTTGCAGGTACAGTACCCACGAATTGCATTTAGTTTGAGGTTTCATCTTTATTCTTTAGCACCAAATCATCATGAAGGAACATTGCTACGAAAGAGATCAATTCAGGCCCTAGAAAAGTAAGAAATATTTGAATCGTTAATCATTCTTGATATATGTTAATTGTTTGCTTTTGGCAGCAGTTGGAGGAATCATTTATTATGAGAAGAGGAGCCTCGTATTTTGTTATTCCATTGAAAATTTATAAACATCTGTCCAATTACAATACCTACAAACTAGGCTACAAAAGATGACGCCACAGGGAGTGAAATACTATATCTACCCTGCAGCCATTATAGAGATGATTATAAGCTACATAAAACTACACAAGTAACTACTATTACAAAAAAGGAAATTTCAAATGCAAGCGGCAAACGAGGGTACAAGTGAAGGTAGCTTGCAACCAAATACATTAATTTCATGCCTATGTTTAAAGTTTAGAACCAAAAATGGTAATTTGAAAATTTGATTATTTAGTTGCAAGCTTCTTATTATATAGTTATTTTATGATTAGTGTAGCTTGTAATATGTATGGTAACTATTTATTGAAATATGTATGAAAAGACTGTTTGTACATCAATACAATCTAATCAGTTTAGGAGCCCACCATCTGCATGACTACACGACATTTCTCCGGTAACACCTTCAGTTGCTAGAGTGGAGAATTTCAGGCCTTTAGTTGAGAGAAATATAACACAGGGCTCAAATCTTTAAAAAATCGGTGTAGAATTCTGTTACAATTTTCTTTGAAATAAATGGCTTGGAAGGAACTTCGGATTTTTTGCTGTAAATGTGCCATGGAAATTTATTTATATCTTGATTAGTTTCAAAATGGCGGCATTTATTAATTTTGAGGCTATGACGTCATCAAATTTCTAAATCATAAACAAGAAGAGTTACAGATTTCTGCTTGCCACCATATGGTAGACCTTCATAAACTATGGTTTCCTTGAAGGTTATATCATTTTTCCTCTATCGGTTTAGGATTTATGATGATTTGAAGTTTTTAAAAATTTTCCATGGAAAAAAATCAAGATATCAAGAATGTCCATGGCAGATTTGCAGCAAAGTACCTAAGTTCCTTTCAAACCATTCAATTCAAAGAAAAGTGTCATAGAATTTTACACCCACCTTTTTAGATATTTGAAAGATTTGAGTTTGGGCCCTATGCTGAGAAATATTGATGATAATTTGACTTCAGTGAACCTGATTACTGTAGAACACGAGGCTCAGAAGTTACCATAATTTTAAAACATATCTTTTTTTGTAGGGCCCATGATTTGGATCCAGATGACGCTGATATTTTGTGTCAGCTTTCTTTGAATCATGCCCTAAGCAGAGAGGTAAGGACAGTTATTTCAGACCTATTCTTACGGTATACCGGATGAACCAGAAAAAGTTCCCACTTTTGAAAATTCATAGCATCGAGAGTACTGGATGGGTTAGAATGATTCAATGTTTGCTTGACAGCCAAAAGATCGAAGGATTTTTTGATTTTCTCGCCTTCTTACAAGCACTGGAAAGATTGGTAAGTTCAAGTTTACAAAAACTTGGTGATTTCAAAATTACTGAAAATGCCTAAAATACTTGATCAAATCACAAATGACTCCTCGCTCTAAACAACAGAGAATATGAAATTTTGCATGGGTGAGAGCTATGGTATGCACATTTATTGCTATGGGATTGAAAATCTTTAGTATCTCTTTGAAAATCTATGTCTTTTAAACTCTTGAAAGAAGTGAAATGCCCGTGAGTATTGTTCTGTGGGAGAAGAGTCCTAAGGATTTGATAAAGTGTTTTAGGCCCTTTTTCAGTAATTTTACAACATGAAATGTTTCTGAAGTTTAATTTACCTATATTTGCAGTGCTCCTAAGAAGACGAGAAAAATCACAAAAATGCTTTGATCTTATAGCTTTTAACTAGAATTTGAATCATTCAAAGCCACGAAGTACTTGTGGTGCCACGAATTTTCGAAAGTGGGAACTTTTTTCTGGTTCACCCTGTAGTGCAAGTTTAGTTACTTGAATATGATTGAACTACAGTTGTTTCCACTGAGAGAGGGACAGATGTGTCAAATGCGCACCTTAGGCACATGATAGTAGTTGGAACGGTGTAGTTTTGCCGAGAGACTAAGTTTTCTTTTGCCATCATCATTAAAATTTACATAGACATATAAGTTAAAAGCTATTTTCAGACAAATGTTAGAATAAAAAAATTTGAAGTTACAACGAGGATAAAATGCACAGTAAGGAAACCATACCTTTAATGCAATTGCAAAATATAAATGGAACAAGAATAGAAACACCCGTTATGCCATGGATAACTTCCATAAGGTCAAGAAGTGACCACTGTCCTACAAAAGAAATGTGTTGGTCCAAAAGAACATACCCTAAGTAGGCATACCAGGTGTCCCAAAATGATGTATTATTGTTTGATTGCTAGTACGTCCATTGCCAATAAACCGATTTTCAAAAACTTTATTTTATCCGATTGCTGAAAGGCTAAATTGTATTCGAGGATGTTGGTTGTGGTTGTATGCCGATGTTTTCAGATGCTTCATGTCGAAAAGAAGATCGATAAACCTTCAAATTCAAGCCTTAGATGGCATGAAAAAGAAATGGCCTACCTTTCCAGTCAACATTTTAGATGTGATACAAAAGGCTGAACTTATATGTCGTTCATAGAATACGAATTCAGTGAATACTGAATTCAGAGAATAGTCAGAATACAAATACGAGTTGGTCTTTTTGCATCAGATATAAAATGTTGACTGGAAAAATAGACCGTTTCTTTCTCATGCCATCTAAGGCTGGAATTTGAGCAGGTTTATCAATCTTTTTTTCGACATGAAAACATCGTCGTAAAACCGCAACCAACATCTTGAAATACAATTTAGCCTTTAGGCAATCAAATAAAAAAAAGTTTTTGAAAATCAGTTCATTGGTTATGGACATGTAAGCAATCAAACGATAATACATCATTTTGGGACACCCGGTATATTGTTGACAAGATCAATGAGGTAACTACCATGGTTTGGTACCATTATGACAAGCTTGCTGACTCATCATAGCATTACATATATACTTGTAAGCTAAATTGTCTCCCCTTCCTTTCGTACAGCTCACAACTGCTGCATCGCTGGTGAATCAAGCCCTGCAACTTGATCCATGCCACAGAGACTCTTTGCTTCTCTTGGCACTTATTTTATCTGCACAAAGCAGGGTTTGTTTTTGTTTGATCTCTTTTATTTCCTTTATAAGATTGATACAAGTCACTTGATAAAAGGCCACCATTATCTTTGCAGTACTGGTGTAAACTCATTGCTTGACAAAATGCTAAATAGCAAATCCTTTCGAATACCTTGTGGTCGTTGTCTGTATAGTTGATTCGCTTTGCGTGACCATTTTATCTAAATGATTGTTGCAGTGTGAGAGGCAATTCGATAACCTCGGTTTATTCAGCATAGGCCTCAAATCTTTCAGATCTTTAAAAAGGTGAGTGTAAAATTATATGACATTTTTGTTTGAACTGAATGACTTTAAAGGAACTTGTACTTAGCTGTAAATCTGCCACAGAATTTTTTTGATATCTCGATTTTTTGAAAATGGCAGCAATCTAATGATGTTTTTGGAAAAATAAATTCATCGTAAATCCTAACCCAATGGAGGAAAATGATATAGCCTTCCAGAGAACCATAGTTTATGAAGGTCTACAATATGGTTGACAAGCATAAATCTGTAGCATTCCTGTTGTAGGATTTAAAAATTTGGTGATGTCATAGCCTCAAATTTAATAAATGCCACCATTTTGAAACTAATCAAGATATCAATAAATTTCCACGGCAGATGTCCACAGCAAAAGTCCTAAGTTCCTTCCTAGCCATCTAATTCAAAGAAACTGTAGTCGAATTTTACGCCGTTCTTTTTAAAGATTTGAGCTTTACGTTGGTTTATTTTCACCTTTCACCGCAACAGTTGAAATTTGTATTATATTGCTTTGTACTGTATTGCATTTTTATTGTTACATGTATCTTCTTATTGCTATAAAAAGAATTCCGAAGTCGAGTAAGTGTTTCTTTACATTTAAGACTTGCATTTGCAAGGTAGAACGTGAAAGAATGTGCTTTGAGAGAGCCGATCGGAAAAAATATTTTCCTAACGTTTATACCTATCACAAAGTTTGATAGCTTTCGTTTAAATACCATTTTCTTTTTTCCTGGTTGGATAAAAGAGGATAATTGAACGTTCGGCCCTGCCCAGGGAAATACTCTGAAATTTAGTGGCTTCTTATCTCTAAGCAAGAGAAAGCTGTAGCTTTTCAGCAATAAAGATTGTATGATCATTTGCATGAAATGTTCATACGGTTTCCCGAGGATGCGGGAAGAGAACGAGATTAGAAGACCTTTAGTTTGAGTCGTGCTTCAAAAAGCTGATTTTAGTGCATGTTGGTATCACCTTCTACGCAATTTTGTGCAACCATGCACGTTTCTGTTGTATCCACCAATGCGTTCAGGTAAGCATAGGGCTCAAATCGTTCAAATATTGAAAAAGGTGGGTGTGAAATTCTATTACTGTTTCCTTTGAATTAAATGGCTTGGAAGGAACTTAGCGTTTTTGCTGTAAATCTGCCTTGGAAATTTATTGATATCTTGATTTGTTTCAAAATGGCGGCATTTATTAAATTTGATGCTATGACGCCATCTAATTTCTACATTTTAAACAAGAAAATCTACTGATTTCTGCTGTTCACCATATTGTAGGCCTTCATAAACTATGGCTTTCCTGAAAGTTATATGATTGTTCGTCCTTTGGTTTAGGATTTACGGCGATTTGAATGTTTTCAAAATTTTCCATCAATTTTTTCAAAAATCATTAAATTGCCGCCATTTCGAAAAAAAAAATCAAAATATCAAAAAATGTCCACCGCAGATTTACAGCAAAGCACCATAAGTTCCTTTCAAGCCACTCAATTCAAAGAAAAGTGGAATAGAATTTTACACCCACCTTTTTCAAGATTTGAAAGATTTAAGCCCTTTGCTGTTCATTTATTGCACCATGTAGCTTGTCACAAACTTTTCTTTACGTGCCGTTCATTTTTCAGCACCAAGACGCTTTAGAGATACTCGAAGTTGCTTTGAGAGAATTCCCAGAAGATTTCAAGTGAGTCTTTAGGACTTAACATCAATACAACTGTAAAGGTTTTAGAGATTTGTATCTGAAGCTGTATCGTCGCTGAGAAATGTAACTTATCAGTGTCAAAATAATGTGCACAGAAGCTCCCAAGGTTCTTTCCTGATTTTTCTAACTTCATGAAATGGATGCAAGTAGAAATGTTAACGTTTTGGTGAAGAGAAATGAATGCCTTATAGTTTTCAGTTTTCAGTTGTCATTTAGAAATATACTTAAATACAAATACAACATTACCTAACAAGGGCAGATCATGTTTTCAAAAGATTGGCAGCGGGTTTGTTTACATTTTGTGAGATTAACCAATCACGCCACGTATTCTAACATCACGTGACGTACCGTGATTTTGCGGAAATTCAGAAGCTGTGGGGATGAATACAAAATACCTTCCCCCCAAAAACAGGCGATGTGCAAATGGATTTTTGACAAATCAGAAATGTTTTTACATTTTCTGTTAGACTATAAGCTTGCCGAAAATTCTACCACTTCGGATTTTGATATTCAACTCAGATCGAGAGAAATCTATGTTTGAATAACGCCCTAAAATCACGGCAACGACTAATGTTTAGGTTCAGCAGAAAGATTTTCCTTGAAGGACTAATTCAGTCTGTTGCACACAGGCAACAAATATTGATTCGTAGACCGCATTGAAGCTGTCTCCATGAAATTTTCGGTGTTGCATAAAATTCAAAGGGGCAGTATCTTCTATGATATCGAGCACAGTACCATCTTCTGAAGCACTACAATCACATTCTAAAGGGCCAAAACTCGACATGAAACCCCTACCTATAATGTCACAAATAAAATGTAAATCACAAGATACTCACCATTCACCAATTCTTGATATGCTATGATGAACCAAAACCGGATAAATCCAGAAGTCCATAGGTTGCATGCGATACAAACGAATTTAACAAGAATAAACCCAATCGATGATTTCCACAAGTTTGAGCAGCACAGTCTTCATTGCGCTAGAGTGTTGATGAAATGTCTACGATATTCAAATTCTGAGCTGAAATGGCGCAAAACTGATTACGTCTGAAAAAATAGCATTTGTTTGCACAAACAAGTCGATTTCTTACCCTTAGATAATTCTTTTTCAATTGATCGAGAGAAAAGTTAGGAAACTGATGACAACAGTTTAGATTTTGATGAAGGGGTCAGGTCAAATGAAATGTGAAACTCAATTATTCCCCTGCACTTTCAGAATAAGAATTATCTAAGCATAAGAAATCGACTTGTTTATGCAAACAAATGCTATTCTTTCAGACGTGATCAGTTTTGCGCCATTTCAGCTCAGAATTTGAATGTCGTAGACATTTCATCAACACTGTAGTGCAGTGAAGACTGTGCTGCTCAAACTTGTGGAAATCATCGATTGGGTTTACTCTTGTTAAATTCGTTTGTGTCGCATGCAACCTATGGACTTTTGGATTTATCCGCTTTTAATTCATCATAGCATATCAAGAATTGGTGAGTATCTTGTGATTTACATTTTATTTGTGACATTATTGGTAGGGGTTTCTTGTCGACTTTTGGCACTTTATAAAGTGATTGTAGTGCTTCAGAAGATGATACTGCGCTCGATATAGTAGAAGATACTGCCCCTCTTAAATGTTATGCAACACCGAAAATTTCATGCAGACAGGTCTAATGTGGTCTGCGAATCAATGCTTGTTGCCTTTGTGCAACAGACTGAAGTAGTCCTTTCAAGGAATATCTGTCTGCTGAACCTAAAACGTTAGTCGTTGCCTTGATTTTAGGGCGTTATTCAAACATAGATTTCTCTCGATCTGAGTTGAATATCAAAATCCGAAGTGGTAGAATTTTCGGCAAGCTTATAGTCTAACAGAAAATGTAAAAACCTTTCTGATTTGTCAAAAATCCATTTGCACATCGCCAGTTTTTGGGGGGAAGGTATTTTTGTATTCATCCCCACAGCTTCTGAATTTCCGCAAAATCACGGTACGTCACGTGATGTTAGAATACGTGGCGTGATTGGTTAATCTCACAAAATGTAAACAAACCTGCCAATCTATTGAAAACATTATCTGCCCTTGTTACATTACCTAACTTGAAATGAATAAGACAATAAGGCATGCTGCACAACAACGAGATGAGATACTTGCACATACACTGAATAATCTAACTTTATAGAAAACAATTGCAAGACATTATGTATTTAAATATATTTGTCTGAGGAGGAGCTCTCCAATAGATGAACTAATCGAACATAGAGAGAGCCCTCCCCATCTAAAGCTTAAAAGAAAAAGAAACAATTTTGCTAAAAACAGAAAAGAAAACCAGAATAATCTCCAAAGAACAATTTACTTCTTAATTAATAAAGAATTACAGACCATAACTTTTAATGAGGAAGTTCTTCAATTTGACTTGAAGGTATAAAAAAAGACTGAAATTTCGATAAAGGTTGGGATATCATTCCAGAGTTGAGCACAATAATATTTTGTGGATTTAAGACCATACAGAAATGTATTCCTCACAGACTGAAACATGTCACCCCCAGCTGCCTCAAGAGTTTCATGGCTATGAATTGTGTTACTGAGCTGAACATAGTTGTGAGAATGAGGAGGCGAGAAACCAATTAAGAAACTTATAAACAAATTTGAGATGGTTAGTCATATCATTTAGTTTGAGAATTTTCATCGAAAAGTTATGGAAAAAATTACCTTCCTGCTCAGCGACAATAAAAGAGAAGTCTTCCAGGTGTCCCAGAAAAAGTATACAGATTTGGTTGACTCCAGCAAGGTGAAGTTAGCTTTAATCAATGGCTAATCACTCTCAGAATGTTCCTTGATGGTTAACTTGAACATAGACACCTCGTTCGTTGGTGTTGGTGTTTTGAGAGCAGAAATATTAGTTTTCAAAGCTTAAATTTGGGTCCACCTGCAAACCAGAGCGTTGACCTCCGGTAAGTGTGGTGAAATCCCAGCCCTATAGTGGAAACTCCCATGTACTCTGGCCCTAAGAACCCGCATGAAGAACCTGTGATTTTTGTAAAGGGCTGAAATGACTCCTATACTTTTAGTGGCTCTTATGTAGAGGACGCTTATTTGCTAAAAATCAGCCCCGATGCTCTTAATCCGCAGTTTATTTTATGCAGGTTGTACTGTGTTTCAGTGTGTGTTGAAATTGATAGAAACTTCACGATCATGCTAACCAAAACTTCTTTCTGACTCACTCAAAGCAAGTTCTCTTCTGGTTTTTAGATTCTATTCCACTCTCTGTTTCCCTGTCCCTTCTTTTCCTTCAGTTCACTTCCAAATTAATTGGGGTCCTGTGAAGCCGCTTCGTATTTTAGCGCACTCTTTCCACCTCTGCCTTGCCTAATAAAACGGCATTGCTTAAGTTGTGTCTAATATATGAAGAAATTTGTTAATTTTACCCAGTTGGCATGTGAAAATACTAATATGTAGGGCATGAAGTATATCAAATAGGCAATACATGATAATGAGATAGTGAGTATATTGATTGCTCAAAACTCTCTCGAGAATATCTTTCAAGGTATCAATTTGTCATTTTAGCTTGCTACAAGCAAAAGTATCACTTACAGTAGAATGTTACAGTGGAGAGCAGGCATTGACTGTTTGCCAAGAAATGCTGAGACTGTGGAATGACATTTATGGAGAAGAGATCTGGGAGTAAGTTAGCATGGATTTATTGCAGTAGTGGCCAAAAAAGTTAAGACCACATTTTTGTCAGCAACATTTCTTGTCGTAACGAGATCGAATCCTACTGCTCTGCCTATTTTACTCTCGTGGAATTTTTTAGGTCAGTTTAGGTCAACATTCCATGTAGATTCCAATTTTGATGTTGCCTTTTTGAATTTTTGCGCACATTTTGCTATGACGTCACAAATGAAATATATAGAAATTCTCAGAAGTTATAGTGATTTTGCCGACAAGAGGTGTGACCCAAATATTACTCAGCTTGATTTTACATCAATCTTTGCGCAATTCACTTCTATGAATTGTTTGCAAAATATCTAAACCCTACGAAGAATATTGCTTCAGGAATAAAGGTAGAGGAGTGCCTTCAGTCCACAGCTATTGCCAGAAGTTTAAAACCAGCCCTTAATTTTTAGTTTTCAAGCAATAAATCGCATAATTATTCGAATTGATTTTCAAGAATCATTCGAAATATCGAATATCAAAGGCTCTTGCATTATTAGCACAGAATTTATTCACAGTTTCCAAGGGAAATTTTCCAAAATTTACCCAGTGTACATACTCATGAGAAAAATCTCCAATTTGATGAAAACCTTATAAAAATTACCCAAGTTTTAAGTAACTTTTCCATGCAAAACTCACCTACGGTTTTGGATTCTTTGGGGGATCTACGCTTTTGATTTCATATATCTGGAATTTTTTAATGGACGATGATTTGATTTTGGCACCTTTATTTTTATTTTCCTCAGGGCAAATGTTTCACAACAAGAAGGTGATGGGAAATCAGGAAAAAGTTCGATATTAAAGAAATCAGCATTGGATGTTCGATCCACTGATGGTGGTGCTTCCAAAAGTGCTAAAAGTTTGTCATTTTTCGAAGGAGTAAAACCGCCCCAAGGTATGATTTTTCAATTAAATGGACGATTTTTGTTAGCACCGGGTGTTCCAAAAAGGTTGACAGATTCTATTTGCTCCAGCGATGTGAATTTAGCTTTGATCAATGGCTAATCGCTCTCAAAATTTTCCTAGATAGTTAACCTGAACATAGGTACACAGTGGACCCAGGAATGGAAATAAGTCAAAAAATTTTTTATTCTTTTATAGCAGTTTACATTATTTATTTGAAGCACAAGTGTTAGACGGACAAAACGCAAAAAAAACCGCATGTCAGTATCTCTTTTCTAAGTAAAAATATGGTTTTTTGAAGTGATGGGGTTTATCAAAGATCAGAGGACTCATAACTTTGGTTACATTATTTCGCAAAAATCACCTGTTTCCACAAAATCAACACTAGAAGCATAAAATTTCTCAGAGAACCTTCATAACTGGTTTCTGATGGATTAGATGGATGAATTGTTCAAAATCAGCATTTAAAGGGCTTGAAAAGACAAACATTTATGAGGAAAATACGAATTTTAGGGTCGTCCGAGGCAAAGACACAATGTTTTCCCCCTGTTTTTACTCGCATACTTTCAGTTAAAATGTAAATTAGGGTCCGATCCCGACCCATGGGCCCCCTAAACCATATGATATTTGGAAAGCTTATTTGATAGGCTTTCGAATGATGTATAACAATTATGAATTTGGATAGCACTTTAGAAATAAATTACATTTTATTGACAGGTACACCCACCCGGCGACCTTCTCTCTGTAGCAACCTAAGTCCACAGAATGACTTCTAAAAGGGTAGGAATAGCTGACAGAACCTTCACATATGGTTTTTGATGGATTAGATTGATGGATCATTCAAAATCAACATTTAAAGGGCTTGAAAAGACAAACGTTTATGAGGAAAATACGAATTTTAGGGTTGTCCGAGGCAAAGACCCACGGTTCCCCCCCCTGTTTTTACTCACATACTTTCAGTTAAAATGTAATTAGGGTCTGATCCTGACCCATGGGCCCCTAAACCATATGATATTTGGAAAGCTTATTTAATAAGCTTTCAATTGATGCATAACAATTATGAATTTGGTCAGCACTAAGAGAACCATACTATACTTTATCAACGGCTACCCCTACCCATAAAAAAAACCAATGATTGTTCTCTCGGTAATAACCTAAGTTCACAAAATGATTCATATGCAGGTATGAATAGCTCAAAGAACCTTTACAAATGACTTTTGATGGACTGAATTAAGGGGTTATTTAGAATTAGCACTCAATAGCTTCAGAATACGACAATTCCTGAGAAAATAGCAATTTTAGGGTCGTAGGAGGCAAATAACCATGGTTTTATCCATGTTATAGGCAATTCTTACCAAATATTTTCAATTCACATGCAAATTAGAGTCCAATCCCTGCACAACGGGCCCCCTAAACTCAATGATATTTGGCAATATTCTTCAAAATGCTGTCAGGTCTTATGATTGTGCAGCAGCAATGCTATGTTTTATGTAATGTCCTCCTATATAATGTTTTTTGTATTGTATCCCAAAAATTAGATGGACAAAATATTTTTGCTATAAAGTTTGTAATTTTCATCAAAGTATGGTCAAACAGGCATCAATAGAAAGATCCCAAAGGGCGGAGTTTGAAAATCGACATGAATTTGAATTTTGAGGTAAGAAAAGGGGCTTTAGTCCCCTGGGAATTCTAGCAACGTTTTTGTTTCATATCGTACCGACACCAATCCTACATCATTTGAAAGCACATTTGCTCCTGATTTCGCATATGTAGTTCAATTTCTTGTAAATTGCATCATTTTGGAAGTATTTACCAAAGATTGAATCCTAGTGTAGGTTACTGCCCATAGCAGTTCTGTCTATTATCTGTCTGTTAAATATGACTTATAACTTTAGAAGCACAAATGATATGAACATGCGGTTTTCAGATTTGGCATCAGGAGAGAATGGACTCTCAGATAATATAAGATTGATGTTTGCAAGATTCGAAACAAAGAAGTTGCAAGAATTCCCAGGGGACTAAACCCCCTTTTCTTACCCCAAAATTCAAATTTGTCTCAATTTTCATACTCAGCTTTTTTATATCTTTCGATTGATTATAAATCACCATATTATCTTGCCATATTCCTGTTTTAAAGACTTATTTCCAAAACTTAGCATTCTGGGTCCACTGTGAGGTACCTCTTTTGTTGGTATTTTTGCTTTGAGAGCAGAAATATTAATCTTGAAAGCTCAATTTTGCAGCCACCGCAAAAAAGAGCTTTGGCGTTTTGGCCTTAGCAACCTCTTGAAGCACATTGAATAAATCAACGATAGCCTTGATCAAGTTTGAAAAAGAAGATCACGTTACATTCTGTTTGCTAGAAGTCACCCATTATGTGCCCCAAGACCATTCCCTTGGATCCGCCATTCCCGGGGGGGGGGGGGGGGGTACTTGACTTAAATTTGTACGGGGGTGTGCCCACGAAAAAATTTTTTTTTACCCTGCTCCAGAATTTTTCGCTCAAAATGATAACCTGTTCTAGAAAAAATTGGTGAAAAGTATACTCAAAAACATGAAATTTGACCGAAAACAGACCCGAGCTAGCCGAATATCCTCCTCTGACATGTTTTGACAACCTGCTCTAGAAAAATTGCCTCATTTTGATACCCTGGGCTAGAAAATAATTGGTGAAAACGATACCCTTAAAAACGGCACATCCCCGTCGGACAAATATACTAAGTACCCCCCCCCCCGGGCCGCCATTCCAACATTCCGTCAAGAAAGCCCTGTTCAGGAATGTTAGAATGGTGGATCCAGGAACTATCGAAAAGGGAGCAACAGTAAGACAGACTCAAGAGATTGACTTGGGGCAAGTTTACCCATTGTGCAGCTTTTCTTATTTTTCTTTAATTTCAGTTTTTGATTTCAATGCCCTTCATGCGTTTTGCTTAGACTCACTCTGCCATACGCTCTATAGAAACATCCTTCTTTATAGGCTCACAGCTTGATAAGTATCTATTCGTATGACATATAGCTATTTATGTTTCAATTTTAGTTTGGCCCCCTTCATTTTCTTTCAGAGAAAATCAATATCTCGTCTACTATTGGTGAAAATTGATGATCAAAGCTGCCACCTGCCGGACCAAAAGCCGCCCGGCTGTCCAGCTGTTCATTTCAAGTCATCTGTCCACTTTCCCCACAATATCATTGTCTTAACAAAGGATCACAGCGAGCTGCCCTACTTAAAAGGAGAATTATCATTAATTCCTTATCACAGTTCTATTTTTAAAGTTAGTTGACGGAGATAAATAGCTAACTCAAGGGCTGCATATGCAGGTCTAAAATTAGCCTATTGTGTTTGATTATTTCGACACATGCGTTCATATGTTTTCACTATTGGAGAAATTACGTGCGCCGGCATTTCGTTGTCCTATTTATAGATTGCCTCTACTCAGCTCCGTCAACTAACTTTAAAGATGACTGCTCAATAGAGTCCCGTTTCATTTTCCCCCAAAACATTACACGTTGTTTTTTATAAGAAACTTGGATCAGCACTTAGTACTAAAAGTTTCTTAACTTCGCAGGAAAATTTCGGTTTTTAGTAGTAAAAGTTTCTTTAGGTATTTTTTAGGCCTAAAATTGCGGTATTGTTCGAAGTTGAGCCTTCTTCTCGACAAAGGGCTTCCATTTTGCATTGACATTGTGTCAGCAAGAAGAAGCCATGCACATAAAAGCAAAAATTTACTAATTTTGCAGTTAAAAGTCCTGAAAAGATGAAAATATCTTTCTTAGAGAGACGTAGAATAAGAGAGACATACAGAATTAAAGTTTTAGAGTTTCATAACTGTTCTTGAGCGTAGTACTAGAGTTTCTTAAATTTTTGGTCATCGTAGTACTAGTTTCTTATAAACCAGTTTCTTATAAAAAACGTGTATTCTCGAAGAATAGGGCACACCGAGCTGCTCTACTTCAAAACAGAATTACGAATATCAATAATTCCTTATCACAGTTCTATTTTTAAAGATGACAACTCAATAGAGCCCCGTTTCATTTTTCCTCGGAAACATTATTCTCGAAATATAGGGTCACATCGAGCGGCTCTACTTCAAAACAGAATTATAATTGATTCCTTATCCGTGTTTGTATCACTCTTCTATTTTTACAGATGACGATGAAGTGAGTAGTATCACGGCATCTGTTACACTAGAAAGAAGTCTATCGGAGGTTGCGTCATTTTCCGTATCAGGAGCAAAGTTAAAGGCACCTGCTGCTATTGCTTTACTCGCTAAATTGTGGCTGATAACAGGTGAGGAAAATTCGTTTCTATTACGTCACATTGCCTTATAAACGGAGTACGCCCAAAATGCTGCTCTACCACTGGTTGTAGGATAGATTTAGCCTCTATGAATGAACTAAATTGGTGTGAAATAAAGAATATAAATCACCCTGTCTCCTTCTTGTGTTTGTCTTTATCTTTACCTTCTGGGGCAGAAAACAAGCTTCTTTCAGGTATTACACTGCGAACATTCACATAGGGCCTCTCGTTGTTTAAAATAACGCCAATCTCTCAAATTAAAAAAATTCATTCTGGTTTGCTCCTTGCTAGCTACAATGCCACGCATATGAACTTTTGAAGCTAGGAAAGAGCAAACCAGAACGAGATTTTGTAATTTGAGACTTTGGTGGTTCTTTTAAACAAATGAATGCTAAAAATGAATGCTCGCAGTATGTTAGACATGAAAAAGCTTATTTTGCTGCTTTAAAAGGTAAAGATAAAGTCAAACACATTTCAGACCAATTTAGTTCATTCATTGAGCCTAAATTTATCTTGCAACCCGTGGCTCTGCACGTATTTCTTTGTAAGAAACTGCTCATAAGATACTTAACCTAGATCGCCAAAAATTAAGAAACTTCAGTGCTGGGAAAGATAACTTAAGAAACTTTGATTTTGATAATGGAAATTCTTATCATATTTTTACCTTATTCTCGCATGTTTCTTGTATCATGTTACTCGGAATTGGAAAGTACTTGAGCGAAGTCTAAACAATGGGAAGGCTTCAAACAAATTTATTTCTAAATGTTAACGAGGGAAGGGGTAGTGAATGTTAAGATTGTTATGGAGCCTTTAACAATCTCGTGAGAAACTCTGAGTATATAAAATCAGACACTTAAGAAATTTTCAGCACTGTCTCGAACTCTTAGTTTTTCACACAAAAATTATCTCACGTAACATCTGATTTAAGACAGACTTTAGTTCTCCTATGCTTTTGATTTTAAATCCAGGTACACGTATTTTTTTAAATAAGAAACTGCCCATAAGAAACTCAACTCTCAGATCTCCAAAAACTTAAGAAACTCCAGTACTGGGAAAAGATAAGTTCAGAAACTGTTTATTTTGATAAAGGAAATCCTTGACATATTTTTACTTTCCTTCCATTTGTTTCCTGTATCATATTACTCGTAAGGTACTTGATGTGTAAATAATTCAAGCACGATTTTAAGGATACAATAAATCCAATGTGCCCCACAAATGATGGTGCTGAGGATACTGAACACTTTTTGTTGCATTGCCCTTCTTTTGATGAGGAACGACGTGATCTTCTCGCTGGAGTCATTTCGCTACTGAGACCATTTGGGTATGGGTAGACATTGCTTTTTGCTCCTTGAGGTATCGTTGTAGTAGTATTGTAGGGTAGTTATGTAAGTAGTGTAAGGTAGCTCATATTGTATAGTAATTCTGTAACAAGTAGCTCGTAATATATATTGTAACTTTTTATTGGAATATAACGAAAAGAAATGGGTAAACATTTAAAAGTCTCGAAAACCTGTACCAGCCCACATTCTTTCCATTTCTCCTTAAAATTTTCCGAATGAGGATGCATCACTTCTGTTTCATTATTCTGCGTCAAATAGACTTTGGTGGACTGTGGCAAAACTTCGCCTCCGTGCCTTGAAGTATTTCATCAGTCCCCTGTCTTGGCTTGGCATATTTTTATTTTCGACATTCAGATATCTCCTTGCTGGTTAAGACTGATCTAATATGGACTTTAAGTTTTCTGTCTCGTGTTTTCTGCCTTGAGGCACATTTTTATCTGAGCGAAAAAAAGTTCTGGCCGAACCAAAACAAGAGAGAAATTAATTTTTCAGAGAAAGGGTTTACCCTCGGCTGCTGTGCGTATGCTCTGGTATCACTTCACTTTTACCTTTGTTTCGCTTTTTCCTTTTCGTTGGGAGCTTTTTTTGTAAAACATATGTTGTTGGGGAGATGAGATAAGCCGAGGAAACTTATGTGTCCCTCCGTGGAGCAGACCTCATTAACTTTTGCGAGCCCAAGAGTGCCGCTTGCAGGCACAAAACATCATGACACATTATTTGCTGGTACTAAGAGAGGTGTGATTGCAGGCACATTTCCCCCAACCATTTGCTTGCAGGCACAGAATAATCTTAATGAGGTCTGACGTGCAGTAGGTTAATGCTCATGAGCCAGTCAGAGTGCCAACCCAAAACGCTACTGCGCACGAGCATTAACCTACTGCACGGGGGGACACATGCGTTTCTTCGGACAGACCGTATATCGTCTCCCCAGCAAATGTTATCAGTTCTCCATCGTAGCAGCTGTTTTGAGCACATTTAAGCGCAGATAGTTAGATATTTCTGACATGTTTTTAGGGAAAAATGCGTCAAAGCCAGTTTAAATGTCGGTTAGAGTCCTTTAACCGTAGTTAATATTCTCCCATGCACAATGCCTTTCCCTCTGCGGGGTTGCGTCAAACCTGTTTTGTCCCGTTATTCAGCACGTGTGTTATCAAACCGCAACGGCGGAAGTGTTTTGCTTCAATTCCACCAAGATTGATTAGGCCATATGAAGTTATTCGCAGCAAGCTCATATATCTTTATATTTATCTTCTATTATCGGTGACGAGAGGTTTGAAAAAGAGTGTTTGGTTGATGTTTGGAGCGATTTATTCTTTGGTTGTCAGCTTGAATTGGCCATTGCCGCTTATTATTCGACGTGCAGTTGCTGAGTTCAGATTCGATCTACTGGCCTAAGACTTCTATCGGTGAGCTCGTTCCAAGCTTTTGCTTGGACGTAATTATAGCAGTATAGTTTGTTTCTTCGTATTAAATTCGCGTCGAATTCTGACTGTGTATTCGAGATTTGTTTCATAAAAAATGGATCGGCAGGCTGACGACACTGATGCTTCACAGAACCCATCAAGCTCAGACGCTATGGGCAGGCAAGAGGCCATGAAACGGTTCGAAGACATCGATAAATCTATGAATCAGATTTTGTCCATTCTGTCCAAGCCTCCACAGCAGCCTGCGGTGACTAGTGTCCCAGGTTCCTCAACTGCCACTTTGGTTTCTTCTGCACCAGGTACTTCTAATTTGGCTTCCACATCTAGTACAGCAGGTAATCAAGAGGATCAAGCCCATCTTGTTTCTGCCCCTGCATTCCTAAAACTGTCATCAGAGGTAACAACGCCGTCCTTGCCTGCTCAAAGTGTTTTGCCTGCTCAGAGTGTGCTTTCAGCTGTATCAAAAGCTGAGCAAAAATCAGGTGTGGCAGTAGGGGGTTCTGCACAGCCCCCGGTGCCTGCTGTAAGTGTTTCAACCGCGATACCGCCAATTCCTGGCTACTTAGTTGATAAAATTGCAAACAACAAATTTGTTGATTTTGTTTTGCTCCGACCATGCAATATCAAAAAATTGCCCAGTATGGAGCCCAATCCTGGTCAGCTTGGCAAGCTGTTTAAGGTGGATCTTTTCCCTATTGAGACATTCTCAGAGTGGGCAGAGGCATGGGCGGTATTTGCTGGTGTCGTTGCAAAGATAGCATCAGAGAGAATGCCCACGTTGGTGGGATATTTTCTCCTCATTTCAGCGGCATCTCGTGATTTTGGGGGCTCAGGGTGGCAAGAGTATGATGGCGCCTTTCGGAAGCATGCCGCAGAAAACCCGAATGTTGACTGGGGGGAGATCTTACCAAATTTATGGTTCACAACGATTTTGTCCCAAGGTGCCAAGGCTATTCATAAGCCTTCTACAACCCAGGCAAGCAAATTCTCCTCTCCATGCTTTCGGTGGAACGATGGCACCTGCTCCGCCCTTCGCTGTAAGTTTGCACACCACTGCTCTACCTGCCAGGGGCCCCACAAGAGGATGAATTGCCAAAAGGAAGATCAAGCACCCCAAAAAGCCCAGAAGGACAGGTCACCCTCCCCTCCTCCAACCAAGAGGCCATACAGGAAATGATTACATGACTCGGGTGCAGCTGTTTTTGTATCGTTGATTTTGTTGTTGTTATAATTGATGTGTAATCCAGCTTAGTTCCAGTTCTGCAGAATGGTAGATTTCCTGCCTCATTCCTTCTGCTACTACTGGTTTGGGCTAAAATGGGTGAAACTTACAGTAACTCTCAGGCCTGGTTCAGCTAGCTTCAACGTTTTATTTTGTTTAGGAGTAGGCACACTGCTGGATCAACTGGCCTCCGTTGACTGTGGGCCTTGCTTGCATTGAGCTACTGCATTGAGCTACTTGCATTGAGCTTGCATTGAGCTACTACATGCTGCTGGACAAAGTGGCCTCCCCCCTTGACTGTGGGCCTCGTTTGCACGCTTCTATTGACCCCTCTTACCGTGGGTCTTGGTGGAGTATGCACGCTGCTTGATGAACTGGCCTCCGTTGACTGTGGGCCGTGCTTGCGTTGACCCTAATTAAGGTGGTTCATGTTTAGCAGGCGCGCTGCTTTAGGAGCTGGCCTCCGTTGCCTGTGGGCCTTGCTTGCGTCGACCCTACTTAATGTGGGTCTTGTTTAGCATGCGCGCTGCGTGATGAGATGGCCTCCGTTGACTGTGGGCCTTACTTGCGTTGACCCTATTTAATGTGGGTCTTGTTTAACATGCGCGCTGCATGATGAGCTGGCCTCCGTTGACTGTGGGCCTTGCTTGCGTTGACCCTATTTAATGTGGGTCTTTGTTAGCAGGCGCGCTGCTTTAGGAGCTGGCCTCCGTTGCCTGTGGGCCTTGCTTGCGTTGACCCTATTTAATGTGGGTCTTGTTTAGCATGCGCGCTGCGTGATGAGATGGCCTCCGTTGACTGTGGGCCTTGCTTGCGTTGACCCTATTTAATGTGGGTCTTGTTTAACATGCGCGCTGCATGATGAGCTGGCCTCCGTTGACTGTGGGCCTTGCTTGCGTTGACCCTATTTAATGTGGGTCTTTGTTAGCACGCGCGCTGCGTGATGAGCTGGCCTCCGTTGACTGTGGGCCTTGCTTGTGTTGACCCTATTTAATGTGGGTCTTGTTTAGCATGCGCGCTGCGTGATGAGCTGGCCTCCGTTGACTGTGGGCCTGGCTTGCCTTGACCCTATTTCATGTGGGTCTTGTTTAGCATGCGCGCTGCGTGATGAGCTGGCCTCCGTTGACTGTGGGCCTTGCTTGCGATGACCCTATTTAATGTGGGTCTTGTTTAACATGTGCGCTGCGTGATGAGCTTGCCTCCGTTGACTGTGGGCCTTGCTTGCGTTGACCCTATTTAATGTGGGTCTTTGTTAGCACGCGCGCTGCGTGAGGAGCTGGCCTCCGTTGACTGTGGGCCTTGCTTGTGTTGACCCTATTTAATGTGGGTCTTGTTTAGCATGCGCGCTGCGTGATGAGCTGGCCTCCGTTGACTGTGGGCCTTGCTTGTGTTGACCCTATTTAATGTGGGTCTTGTTTAGCATGCGCGCTGCGTGATGAGCTGGCCTCCGTTGACTGTGGGCCTTGCTTGCCTTGACCCTATTTAATGTGGGTCTTGTTTAGCATGCGCGCTGCGTGATGAGCTGGCCTCCGTTGACTGTGGGCCTTGCTTGCGATGACCCTATTTAATGTGGGTCTTGTTTAACATGTGCGCTGCGTGATGAGCTTGCCTCCGTTGACTGTGGGCCTTGCTTGCGTTGACCCTATTTAATGTGGGTCTTGTTTAGCACATGCACGCTGCGTGATGAGCTGGCCTCCGTTGACTGTGGGCCTTGCTTGCGTTGACCCTATTTAATGTGGGTCTTGTTTAACATGAGCGCTGCATGATGAGCTGGCCTCCGTTGACTGTGGGCCTTGCTTGCGTTGGCCCTATTTAATGTGGGTCTTTGTTAGCACGCGCGCTGCGTGATGAGCTGGCCTCCGTTGACTGTGGGCCTTGCTTGCGTTGACCCTATTTAATGTGGGTCTTTGTTAGCACGCGCGCTGCGTGATGAGCTGGCCTCCGTTGACTGTGGGCCTTGCTTGTGTTGACCCTATTTAATGTGGGTCTTGTTTAGCATGCGCACTGCGTGATGAGATGGCCTCCGTTGACTGTGGGCCTTGCTTGCGTTGACCCTATTTAATGTGGGTCTGGTTAGCATGCGCGCTGCGTGATGAGCTGGCCTCCGTTGACTGTGGGCCTTGCTTGCGTTGACCCTATTTAATGTGGGTCTGGTTAGCATGCGCGCTGCGTGATGAGCTGGCCTCCGTTGACTGTGGGCCTTGCTTGTGTTGACCCTATTTAATGCGGGTCTTGTTTAGCATGCGCGCTGCGTGATGAGCTGGCCTCCGTTGACTGTGGGCCTTGCTTGTGTTGACCCTATTTAATGTGGGTCTTGTTTAGCATGCGCGCTGCGTGATGAGCTGGCCTCCGTTGACTGTGGGCCTTGCTTGTGTTGACCCTATTTAATGTGGGTCTTGTTTAGCATGCGCGCTGCGTGATGAGATGGCCTCCGTTGACTGTGGGCCTTGCTTGCGTTGACCCTATTTAATGTGGGTCTGGTTAGCATGCGCGCTGCGTGATGAGATGGCCTCCGTTGACTGTGGGCTTGCTTGTGTTGACCCTATTTAATGTGGGTCGTTAGCATGCGCGCTGCGTGATGAGCTGGCCTCCATTGACTGTGGGCCTTGCTTGCGTTGACCCTATTTAATGCGGGTCTTGTTTAGCATGCGCGCTGCGTGATGAGCTGGCCTCCGTTGACTGTGGGCCTTGCTTGTGTTGACCCCTTTTAAATGTGGGTCTTTTCTAGTATGCGCGCTGCGTGATGTGCTGGCCTCCGTTGACTGTGGGCTTTGCTTGCGTTGACCCTATTTAATGTGGGTCTGGTTAGCATGCGCGCTGCGTGATGAGCTGGCCTCCATTGACTGTGGGCCTTGCTTGCGTTGACCCTTTTAAATGTGGGTCTTGTTTAGCACGCGCGCTGCGTGATGAGCTGGCCTCCGTTGACTGTGGGCCTTGCTTGTGTTGACCCTATTTAATGCGGGTCTATTTAATGCGGGTCTTGTTTAGCATGCGCGCTGCGTGATGAGCTGGCCTCCGTTGACTGTGGGCCTTGCTTGCGTTGACCCTATTTAATGTGGGTCTTGTTTAGCATGCGCGCTGCGTGATGAGATGGCCTCCGTTGACTGTGGGCCTTGCTTGTGTTGACCCTATTTAATGCGGGTCTTGTTTAGCATGCGCGCTGCGTGATGAGCTGGCCTCCGTTGACTGTGGGCCTTGCTTGTGTTGACCCCTTTTAAATGTGGGTCTTTTCTTGCATGCGCGCTGCGTGATGTGCTGGCCTCCGTTGACTGTGGGCTTTGCTTGCGTTGACCCTATTTACTTTGGGTCTTGTTTAGCATGTACGCTGCGTGATGAGCTGACCTCCGTTGACTGTGGGCCTTGCTTGCGTTGACCCTATTTACTGTGGGTCTTTTTTAGCGTGTGCGCTGCTTGATTAGCTGGCCGCCGTTGACTGTGGGCCTGGCTTGCGTTGACCCTATATATAAGGTGGGTCTCGTTAAGCATGCGCACTGCACTGCTTGTTATGCTGGCCTCCACTGACTGTGGGCCTCGTTTGCGTTGACTCATTTGCTGTGGGTCTTGTTTGGTTTGCTTATAGCGACCCCCATTTATTGTGGGTCTTGTTGAGCATAGGCTCTGCTTGATGCACTGGCCTCCATTGGTTGTGGGCCTTGCTTATGTTGACCCTATTTACTGTGGGTCTTGCCTACTTGAGACCTCTTACCTTCTCTTAGCTATCTATTTTTCCTTGCCTAGTCTTCTTCTCCCCTCTTTTACTCTTCCAGGCTGGGTAGGTAAGGGTTTAGATAAGTTATAGTTTTCCGGTTTGTGATTGGGTGGGAACACTGTGTGTTCTTTGGCCGGTAATTCTTACCATCCAATCACCGACCGTAAAGATGTGAATTTTTCAGGCAGTTATGGGCTGATGCACTACCGCCCAATTCCTGAGCCGGTTCCACCCTGCAAATGGCCTTATTGTTATTTTGCGTTAAGCTTGGGGGGAAATATTAAATGTCGGTTAGAGTCCTTTAACCGTAGTTAATATTCTCCCATGCACAATGCCTTTCCCTCTGCGGGGTTGCGTCAAACCTGTTTTGTCCCGTTATTCAGCACGTGTGTTATCAAACCGCAACGGCGGAAGTGTTTTGCTTCAATTCCACCAAGATTGATTAGGCCATATGAAGTTATTCGCAGCAAGCTCATATATCTTTATATTTATCTTCCCCGCCCTCCCAGCCCACTTGTTTTCTATTTGCTTTCTTCTTTCCTTTCCACAGATTTTCAGTCTGTGGGACAGGTGCATTGGTTGCCTGCCGGTAATTCTTACCATCCAATCACCGACCGTAAAGATGTGAATTTTTCAGGCAGTTATGGGCTGATGCACTACCGCCCAATTCCTGAGCCGGTTCCACCCTGCAAATGGCCTTATTGTTATTTTGCGTTAAGCTTGGGGGGAAATATTAATTCTTCCAAGCCACCGAAAAGTAATCATAAAAATCCACTAATATCCCAGCAATTGTAAGAGGTATGACTGTTTAGTTTGTTCCTCTGTGAGGTACAATGATTTGTCTTCAAGATAACGCTGTCATTTTGAAAGAAACATATAAAGTCTGTGTGGTATTGCCTTTCAAAACTGCAGAATCTTCTTTCATTCATGACCGTTATTATTAGGTATTACCTAACAACATAAACCAGAATTCGACTTGATTTGTCAGTCAGCTAAGAACTGAATATTGTTGAAATGCGGCTCCTTTGCATTGAAGGATTTTTTGGTTCACTCCGGTTATAACAGTGGCTTAAGCGTTTAAACGCTCAGCATTTTTTCCTTTCTGGTAGCAACGTAAGCACATTTGTTTTTTCTTACATACTTTCTTCCTCTTTCCCAATATACTGCCCATTTCTATCCCATTTCCTTACTCTCCTTGTTTGTTTCACTTCCCTTTCCATCCCTTCATTCATTTCTTTTTCCTATTTTCTCTCGCTTTCCGTTTCTTTTGGCTTTTTCCCATATTCCTCCCTGGGAAATTTGAGCATTTCAGCTACCTTCAGGGTAGTGCCACTATTTTTTAGTCCTGCATCATTGGTCTTGATTGTTATCCTTGTAAGCATGAGACAGATATAAATTCATTTAGGATAGACTGCGACGGTTATCACCTTATGCTGTAAAAATGCAGCGATCGTTTCAGATGTTCTAACTTATTTTGGTGTAATAAATGCTACAAAAATGCAACACATCATTTGTGTTCAACGTCATACGAGTAAGCATGAAACAGATATAAATTCATTTAGGATAGACTGCGAAGGTTGTCACCCTATTCTATAACGATGTAGGTATCGTTTCAGATGCCCTATCTTATTTTGGTGTAATAAATGCTACAAAAATGCGACACATCATTGGTCTTTGACGTCATACGTGTAAGCATGAAACAGATATAAATTCATTTAGGATAGACTGCGAAGGTTATCACCCTATTCTATAACGATGTAGGTATCGTTTCAGATGCCCTATCTTATTTTGGTGTAATAAATGCTACAAAAATGCGACACATCATTGGTCTTTGACGTCATACGTGTAAGCATGAAACAGATATAAGTTTATTGAGGGTAGACTGCGAAGGTTATCACCTTATTCTATAAAGATGTCGCGATCGTTTGAGATGCCCTATCTTATTTTGGTGTAATAAATGCTACAAAAATGCGACACGTCATTGGTCTTTCACGTCATACGTGTAAGCATGAAACAGATATAAGTTTATTGAGGGTAGACTGCGAAGGTTATCACCTTATTCTATAAAGATGTCGCGATCGTTTGAGATGCCCTATCTTATTTTGGTGTAATAAATGCTACAAAAATGCGACACATCATTGGTCTTTCACGTCATACGAGTAAGCATGAAACAGATATAAATTCATTTAGGATAGACTGCGAAGGTTATCACCCTATTCTATAACGATGAAGGTATCGTTTCAGATGCCCTATCTTATTTTGGTGTAATAAATGCTACAACAATGCGACACTTATCATTTGTCTTTGACGTCATACGTGTAAGCATGAAACAGATATAAATTCATTTAGGATAGACTGCGAAGGTTATCACCCTATTCTATAACGATGTAGGTATCGTTTCAGATGCCCTATCTTATTTTGGTGTAATAAATGCTACAACAATGCGACACGTATCATTTGTCTTTGACGTCATACGTGTAATCATGAAACAGATATAAGTTTATTGAGGGTAGACTGCGAAGGTTATCACCTTATTCTATAAAGATGTCGCGATCGTTTGAGATGCCCTATCTTATTTTGGTGTAATAAATGCTACAACAATGCGACACATCATTGGTCTTTGACGTCATACGAGTAAGCATGAAACAGATATAAAATTATTTAGGATAGACTGCGAAGGTTATCACCTTAATCTATAAAGATGTCGCGATCGTTTGAGATGCCCTATCTTATTTTGGTGTAATAAATGCTACAAAAATGCGACACATCATTGGTCTTTGACGTCATACGAGTAAGCATGAAACAGATATAAATTCATTTAGGATAGACTGCGAAGGTTATCACCTTATTCTATAACGATGTAGGTATCGTTTCAGATGCCCTATCTTATTTTGGTGTAATAAATGCTACAAAAATGCGACTCGTCATTGGTCTTTCACGTCATACGTGTAAGCATGAAACAGATATAAATTTATTTAGGATAGACTGCGAAGGTTATCACCCTATTCTATAACGATGTAGGTATCGTTTCAGATGCCCTATCTTATTTTGGTGTAATAAATGCTACAACAATGCGACATATCATTGGTCTTTGACGTCATACGAGTAAGCATGAAACAGATATAAATTCATTTAGGATAGACTGCGAAGGTTATCACCCTATTCTATAACGATGTAGGTATCGTTTCAGATGCCCTATCTTATTTTGGTGTAATAAATGCTACAAAAATGCGACACATCATTGGTCTTTGACGTCATACGAGTAAGCATGAAACAGATATAAAATTATTTAGGATAGACTGCGAAGGTTATCACCCTATTCTATAACGATGTAGGTATCGTTTCAGATGCCCTATCTTATTTTGGTGTAATAAATGCTACAAAAATGCGACACGTCATTGGTCTTTCACGTCATACGTGTAAGCGTGAGGCAGATATATATTTATTTAGTATAAACTGTGACGGTTATCACCTTATGCTGTAAAAATGCAGCGATCGTTTCAGATGTTCTATCTTATTTTGGTGTAATAAATGCTACAAAAATGCGACACATCATTTGTGTTCAACGTCATACGAGTAAGCATGAAACAGATATAAATTCATTTAGGATAGACTGCGAAGGTTATCACCCTATTCTATAACGATGTAGGTATCGTTTCAGATGCCCTATCTTATTTTGGTGTAATAAATGCTACAACAATGCGACACATCATTGGTCTTTGACGTCATACGTGTAAGCATGAAACAGATATAAGTTTATTGAGGGTAGACTGCGAAGGTTATCACCTTATTCTATAAAGATGTCGCGATCGTTTGAGATGCCCTATCTTATTTTGGTGTAATAAATGCTACAACAATGCGACACATCATTGGTCTTTGACGTCATACGTGTAAGCATGAAACAGATATAAGTTTATTGAGGGTAGACTGCGAAGGTTATCACCTTATTCTATAAAGATGTCGCGATCGTTTGAGATGCCCTATCTTATTTTGGTGTAATAAATGCTACAAAAATGCGACACATCATTGGTCTTTGACGTCATACGAGTAAGCATGAAACAGATATAAATTCATTTAGGATAGACTGCGATGGTTATCACCCTATTCTATAACGATGTAGGTATCGTTTCAGATACCCTATCTCATTTTGGTGTAATAAATGCTACAAAAATGCGACTCGTCATTGGTCTTTCACGTCATACGTGTAAGCGTGAGGCAGATATATATTTATTTAGTATAAACTATGACGGTTATCACCTTATTCTGTAAAGATATAGCGATCGTTTCAGATGTTCTATTTTTTTGGTGTAATAAATGCCATAAAATGCCACACGTATCATTTGTCTTTGACGTCATACGTGTAAGCATGAGGCAGATGCTGCTTTCTTTCATGAATTTATTCAGGATAGACGGCGAAGGTTCTTTCTTTTTTCATTTTTTCTCCCTCGTGATATAGATTTATTCAGGACAGCCTATACTGCGAAGGTTGTTTCCTTTGCAGATTCTTTGTCATATTTTCTCACTCGTGATGTAGATTTATTCCGAATAAACTGCGAAGGCTGTCGCCCTGGAAGAGTCTTTTTCATTTTTCTCAATCATGACCTTGCTGAAATTGTCGTGTCAACAGTGGAGAAAACCCTCACTTGAGTTTTTGTTCAACTTATGATTGAATTTGTGGATTTAGGCTCCATGTCTAGTGGGATTCTGTCAGTTTACTCCTGTCAAGCATAGGTTCCAAATCTTTAAAAAGCCTGGTGTAAATTGAGTGACCTATTTCTTTGAACTGAATGACTGCAAGGAAACTTTAGCTATTTTTCTCTAATTCTACCGTTGGACTTTTCTGAAACTTTAAATATTTTCAGAATTAGAGTATTTTTCTTCTTTTTCAAGAATTCAAGAATCATTTTCAAAAAACTTAAAAACCATCGTAATTTCTAAACTGTTTGACGTAACATGAAATAATTTCGAAGAAAACCGTAATTTATGAATGCCTACAATATGGTATCAAGCAAAAGTCTGTCACTCACCTCGTTTATGATTTAGAAATTTGATGACGTCAATTCCTCAAATGATTCAAAATGTAAGATGCGCTGTAATTTCCAAAAATATTCAAAATTTCTGAAAATCCAACGGTAGAATTATAGATAAGTATCTAAAGTTTCATTCAAGCCATTTAATCGGCAGAAATAGGTCATTGAATTTTACACCAACTTTTTTACGCCGAGATAAAGATTTGAAACCTATGCTCTTCTATCATAACATTCTTACACAGTGCAATTTTCTCTTTGAATTGTTTTGCAATAGATCTAATTAGCTAAGGTTTGTTTCACTCATTTCAAGTCATGTGACCATACCCTTGGGAAGTTTTAGTATTATGCTATATTTTGGATTCATCATGGCACAACTTTGCATGGCTTCATTATGGCACAACACGTATAGTACTTCCCAACTCGTGCTTTCTGGTGTACCGCAAGGATCTGTTCTTGGTCCAATCTTGTTTAACTTATACATAAACGATCTTTATCTTTATATAGAGAAAGCTACTGTACATAATTATGCAGACGATAATACTCTAACGGCTTTCTCAAAATCATTCCCAAACCTGGTTAGAATATTAGAACAAGAATCAAATGATGCCATAGATTGACTTGAAAGGAACCAAATGATTGCAAATCCGGACAAATTCCATGCCATCGTAGTAACAAAGGGTAGAGATGACACTATTGGAACAACTAACCATAAAAGGCAAACAATATCAATCTGAAAATGCAGTAAGACTTTTGTTGGTAAAAATCGATCACAGACTAACCTTTGACGACCACATTTCCGATCTATGCAGGAAAGCCGCTGCGCAGCTAAACGCACTGAAAAGACTAAAGGGTTATATGGAGTTTAAAGCCAAAGAGATATTGGTCCAAAGCTTCGTTTTTTCAAATTTTAATTACTGCCCTCTGGTCTGGTATTTTTCCTCTGAAAGTCAGTGAAAAATTGAGAAAATCCATGAGCGAGCCCTTAGATTGCTTTACAATGACTCTACAAGCTCTTATGACGACTTACTTTCCAAAGCTGGGAAATGCACGATGAGAATCAGCTGTCTCAGAACTCTTTGTATTGAAATCTATAGAACTGTCTCAAAACTAAATCCTCCTTTTATGCAGGATATTTTCAAACTAAAACAAACAAGGTCAGCAAGGAACCCAAACGAATTAATTCATCATAGACCAAACCAAGTTACTTTTGGTTCAAACAGTCTCTTAACGTTAGGACCACAAATTTGGAATGCTTTGCCCAAAAATATTAAATTATCCGACAACATTCAAACATTTAAGAAACTAATAAAACAATGGGATGGGCCAACTTGCTGATGTTGTATTTGCAGCAAATCAATTATTGCTGGTAGTATATCTATATATTCGATTTAGATTAGTTTCAATTCAGAAGCTAAAATGAAATTGAATCAAAATCAGATGACAAAGAAACAAACAAATGGCAAGTAATATGTTAGAGAGATCTAAAGATGTTTTCCAAGAGATTGACCACATGACTTGAACTGGGTGTAAATATACCTGAGCCGATTTTGTCAATGGCGATTGAGGAAATTGTGGGAGTTTTTGATCGGAATGTTATACGTTGCAATGATTTCTGCAACTTGCAATGATTCAGGCTGCGCATCTCATATGTGAAGGTGAAGAGGAAGGTGCAGGTGAAGTTGCCGTTTTTAGCGCCAAGCGCTGGGATCGCAGAAGTAGAATAGGCCTAATCGAGTCCTCGACCCCTTGTCATGACGCTGAAGGGGTGGGACTCTACCTGGGATCGAACCCTGTCCGCCGGACTGTTCTGGCTGCAATTTCAGAATTACACCACTTTGCCACTACACCTTCAAAGGGTGTAGACTATGTAGACTGGGGGCAGACCAAATATATTAGCTCCGTGTGCGTGAAAGTTAAGATTGCGATGCAAGTTGCAGAAATAGCGGATGAAAAAAGTGAGACTTGGACAAGTCCACAGAAACAAGTGTCACATGGTGCAATGGCCCTAAACCTGGGGGAGAGGTACTCCCATTGTGGCCTGACAGGTGGGTCCAGTCAGGGTTAAATAAGGCCAAAGCAAACATTTTGAAAATTACCCTCAAATGGTAGTATCTTTTAACAGAAACCCCCAAATGGTAGTTGTGGACCTAAAATTGAGCAATTTGCTAGCATCTATCTATTAGTGAAAATTTTCTGCAGTTTTTCAAAATATTCTGTTGTAAAACTGATTGAACGATTGAACGTCAATAAAACTTCAACATCCATTGATAATTATTGCTGCAACGACCATAATGCCACGCGGAGGAGCCTACTGAGTTGAAATCTTATAACTGGCAGGAATCTTAGAACACCCCCAATTGGTAGTATGTGTTTGGCAAATAGGGCCATTTGGTAGCCATTTCGTAAGACCCTCAAACCGACTGGACCCCCTTGTTAGGCCATAATAAGAGTTGCCCCCCATGGGCCCTAAAATACTTGCAGTCGTTGCAAAAAGTAGAAATGAGTTCTACTTTTGTCAATCGTTGCGACAGCAGAAAATTCTGTTGCAAGTTGCAGAGGTGACTGCTACATACACGGGGCGATATGCCAGCAACTTGGTTCTCAACGGCCTTGCGACAGTAGTTGCCGGAGAAATTGCAACGTGTAACACTAGCTTAGGGGGAGTAGACATAGCTATTGACATAGACATAGAATTGGCTGCTATAGATAAGCTGAAGGAAATTTACTTTATTAGAATTGAGTGGTGAAGTTCTTATTTCTTTCGTAGTTTATTCAATGATATACTGCAAAGAATACAAAATAATGAACATGAAAACTGTTCTGGCGCCGATCTTCCTGTATAGGCTCTTCTTTTGTGACTTCTCTAGCCAGACAATTCTACGCTTGATTTTTTGTTAAAGGACAAGTCCGGGGTTGGAATGATTGTTCATAAAATGAAAGATCACAATGTTGTGAATGGTGTGTAGTACTCTTTCTAGCCTTCTTTGTCTTTTCTCTGCGAAATTGTGTATTCAAATCTGTGAAATGAGCGAAATGACGTCATTATTCATGACGTAATTTCACCTATTTCGCCTTCGACCTGAACGAGGCTGTTTTCTTACAGAACTCTCAACTAATTTCCGACGTCACAATCGAACATCCAAACCGAGGCTAGCCATTTTATCGCGTTTTCAAAATGGCGACGACATTGGGCCTAACTTACGAAAAATTTCGTACGAATTTACAACAGAAAAATACATCAAAACCCGGAAAAAAGGTACAAGCAATGCTTGGCAGTTGGCAAGGTTGCTTTATGACATTAATTGTAGAAACCCCGGACTTGTCCTTTAAAGTTTTCCTCATAACTGAAAAGAAATTTCTTGCGACATTTAGCACGAATTAGATGATTGTGGAATTTATCAATTTTATTCATACAGCTGATGTTTACTTGGATATGGAGAACATTGAAGAGGTGTCGAATTGTCTGCTAGAGGCGTCTTCCATATTCCCAGTTTCTCCTGAAGTTCTTTGCATGGTAAGCTGCATTTTTTAGTGATGGTTGTTACCTAGTGAGCATCCTGAACACTTTTTGCTCTTCTTAGGGCCTTTTTATATGTGGAAAACTATCCCACCTTCCAGGCTTTGAGATGTTAGGTTGGTTGTTGAAATCATCGTATGTTTATATGTAAAATTTCATCTTAACTTCCAGCGTTTTCATCCCACCTCCCCGTCTAAAACTTCAAGTAATGACAATCCAAATTTTGTTTGGTGCAAGCAACCACTAGG